>CM064879.1:5340945-6540945 GCA_003313485.2 Penstemon barbatus
GCTTGCTTACAAACATGCCGAATTTTCTTAAGCAATAAAGAAAAAGGGAAAAAAAATTCAAAAAAATTATGGAATACTATTTATGTTGATTATGTGTCTATGACAAACTTCCCAATTTAGGGGTTTTTGGAGCATGGAGAGTTAGAAAACTCTTATTGAGTAATCATTGAAAGTGTTCCAATAAGGTCATGTAATCTCACTAGGTGTGTATGTAAGTTTGTGATGGTCGCATATTGACTGAAGCTTGACTATATCGTGATCGAGTCATAATAGTTCGAACCAACTCTCTTTCCTGCCTAGAAGTTGTAGTTGATGCTAAACAATTCATGTTGAGCCACTCCTTAACATATCTTGTCCACTATACTTCATATTTGCATGCATTAGAATGTGTCAAGTGTCACCGTCCAACTCCTACCTATGTGGTTATTGCTCTATACTAGAACTAGTATTATCTCAACCAAATTCTTGCGACTCCAGAGTCGTGAGGTTGGCGTCCCGGTACTCTCGAGTGGAAAAGAGATAATATGATGTTGATTTTTGATAACTTTGTTTAATTTATGTTTTAAAATTAATTATAGGGTTGACTTATTTTACCCATAAAATAAAGGTTGATCCATCTGAAAGAGTATACATATTAGTATTAGGTATTTTGGTAATTTTGATAAGTTTAAAATTAAATTAAGAGATATGAATCATATGATGATGGCCAAAATGGACCTTATATAAAATAAGTCAATTTTCTCTTAAAAGTAAACAACGGTGAGAATTACAATTACATGAGATGAGATTTATTTTTCTAAGAATTAAGTGTCTTTGGTAATTCCATGTAACTTGAATGGGTGCATATTGAGAAAAGTTTATGCCCAAATAAATAGTACTATACAATACTTGTTCCTTTATTTATTCAGGTAGGTTTGTTTAATTTCGTCATGACCAAGGAATTAGTACCTAGCTAAGCAAGCAACATGAATATAATTAAGATAATACTAGTATTTAATTTACAATGTAGCTAGCTAGCTTGTCAGTTTCAGGGAGCTTGTACTACTCCCTCCCTCTTTCCATTTGTTGAAAGGCTTTCAGGTGTGGTCCTTGCTCAAAGTAATTTGGTGATTGGCTTTATCAATATTGTCTTTCGATCGACTGTTTTGTACTAGTACGGAAGAAGCTAAGTAAGTTAGTTTGTCATTTGTGATTGGGACTTTCAATCTAATTTACTATTTCCAGATACTTCATTATTATCCCGCATGTTCGGTAACAGTAGTACATGAGATGAGACTGATTTGACTTCCATTTTTATGCTCCAACTTCTTTATTTTCATTTTCTACTTACCTACACCTACAGGTTATGTGAACAGATATATAGAATAATAACAGGATTCACAATATATCTTTTTTATGATTTCGGTTAAAAAAATTGTATATCTAAATTTGGAATTGAGATAACAACCAAAACAAAAGAAATATGAGATCCGTGACCCAATTGCAACTGCATTTTCAGAGCTTCTGCCAACTAAAGTAACAAAAACAAATAAAATGAAACCACATGACATGATGAAATCCTAACAAGAAAGAAAAATCAATACTACAAAATTGATGATCCGATCCAGAACCTCATTGATGCACCAAAAAGCAACTACTGTTTAGATATTCATCTGACATCATGGGTATGGGTTCGCACGTGGGCTGTGGGCTCCCACAAAAGCGACCCTACACTTGTGAAATCATCAAATACAAGGGGAATTGAAAATTATTGTCAGTTTCAGTATGAAATGAAATGAGAACATTGACTAAGAGAAGGCCCAATCTGAATCTCCATAAACGCTCGAGTCCAAAAGATTTGGGCCCCCATTTAATTTTTCAGTACATCGTCTTTTCCATTTACACTTCTTATCTTCTGTATCTATCCCCTCATGAAGACAATGAGAGGTGGGCCATGAAAGGCCTGGCCCACCACCGCAAATTACCTGCCACGTTGCAGGCCCTGTCACTATCAGGCCTGTGGTGGGCCAATGAGCTGTCTGTAAGTGTGCGCCTCAGTCGGTTTTGCGTGGAATATCGGACGTGGACTTGCTTCAGGGGACACGTGAACGGCGGATGGTGGTTCCACGGCTAGCAAGCCGTAGATCGATTCGTTAATATAAAATGAATACATGTCAAAATATTGCATTTGTCAATTGTCACCCAATCAAATTCGACTCAAGCAGAAAATAGCAATGTTTTCATAATCGGACCTCCGGTGAATCGGTAAGTCGACTGGTCATTGATTTTACTGGTCGAACCTATTGAACAGCCGATTAAATCGAATGACGTCATAATAATATAATAAATATATTTAATTTTAAAATATATATAATATTAATAAATTTAAATATTATCCTACAAATGATTAAAAATATACAAAATTTTATAATATATTTAAATTAAATCATATAATATTTATCTAACTTATATCATCACAGTAATTTGTAAGCTCATATAAATATAACATGATTACATTTCTTTATAAAATTTAAAAGTGTAAGTTAAAAAATACAACGAACTAAGAAATTCGTAAATTTTAAAATATGGTTAAGTATAAAAGTCTAATATTCAAAGTCAAACTTGCAAAATATTGATTTAACTCTTTATCCTAAATATAATATTGGAAAGAAATACTTTATAGAACAAATTTTAATAAAAATTATAATTTGAGTATTAATTTTCATTCATAATGTGTAAAATGTTAATTTGAGTTAATTATCTAATTTATAAATAAATTTTACAACTTTCTATATTTTATAAATTTTAATTTGTACTAAGAGTTCAACAAAAATGATGTAGCTCAAATCGTAAGGAAATTATGTTTCACCTAAGAGGTTAGGTGTTCAAATTCCATCTTTTATAAGAATTTTTAGTTTATTTATAACATTAAAAAAAATTTAAAAATCGAAAAAAAAAAAAAAAAATTCAAAACCGGGTTGAACCGATCCCAGGTCAGTCTGATTCTTTAGTCAGGCGATTTTAGGGAATAAATTGGATTGAACCAACCTTCGATTCGCGGTCGAACCGATCAGACCGATCAGTCCGGTTTGATTTTAATAACATTGGAAAATACCCTTGTTTCAAAGTGTCTAGTCTATATAGTAGATACCTCTTTTACTTGTTTTAATACATCTTTCGAGTTTCTATTGAAGATGTAAAAATCACAGTTTCATTTAGCTCGTTTCAAATTCGGCAGATCTTCCGCAAATGAGATTATGTGGCTCATGATTTAACATGTCTAGATGTAAATATTATGTTTAAAAAGTTTTACCTAAATTTATTCAGAACATTTTAATCACTAAATCTCAACGAACATCACTTTTGATCTAAAAAAATTTGATTAAATGAGTGGTACTGTTGTTGAAAGATGGAAGACAGTGCTAAGCTTTTCTATGAAAATGAAGATTAAAAAATTGAATAAATAAAGATAGTGCTAAGCTTTTGGGGTGACTATTAATTATTCCCAATTCAATTGCTTTTTTTATATGTTTAGTTTCAAATCTCTCCCTGTCCTTGAGATTTAATTCTATGATGGATCTCGAGTATATTTGTATACATGAATATAGAGTCAATGGATAAACCACTTCATAACTCTTTTAAAACATATATACATATCAGAATAAGTCTTCATATGTGTTTAATCGATTAACACAATACAAGTATATTAACATATTTTTTGTAATCGATCATTTTCTTGAATTTTTTATATAAAATAATAAACTAGTGTACTTGACTTGTCATTTTAATTAACGAGTTGTTCTGTAAAAAACCTAAACAACTTCTAATAGGCTTTTAACTTTTTGTTATACATCACATATCACTTGATTAAGTTGTGGCAAAACAATTGAAGAATATGAGTTAATATGTGGGTGGGCGTAATTTGCGATGCGAATTTGTTACACCCTAGACTGTTTCCAAACACTCCAAAATTGAAGCTAACATTAAGATTTGATATTAAGAATGTACAAGAATGTTGTAAGGGCAATATATATCATGTCTTTTCATATATTTATATACAGCTAAATGACATATAATAACATCCACATGCATGTCCAATTTGAAAAGGACAGTTCATGATTTGGATCAAAATGATAAAAAGAACAGCTTTACTTAATTTCTCTCTATTTGGCTCAGATCGTCGTGGGTCTATTTGGATGAGTTTTTGCTCGATTTTATGGGTCTCAATTTAAAAAAAAAATAATTTGCACAATTTCGATAAAACCTTTGAGACATCAAATTGAAATTGAATGAGTTTTGACTGTTGAGTTTTATGGTTTTAATAAATTGAAACCCCATTTGAATTGAGTTTGGATGTTGGGTACGATCTAGGAAAAAAAGTAGATGATAAGTGTCAAATTAATATTTATATTTAGTAAAATTCAAGAAAATAATATGTGGTAGGTGTCGAATCAAAACGTGTTTTCTATAATTTTATGATTTGACGTAAATTCATTTGAAAGAATTTGAGATCAATCTCGTAAAATCGGATCAAAACCATCCACTTATACCAATAATAAGTTTTGCACATTAATTTCAGCATTTATAGCTAAACTACCTAATGTGACTTATCAGTAGCAGTGGCTGCTCTCCCTGCACGTGTGGCCTGACGACGATTGTGTGAAAGTTATGCAGATATGGTTTGATCTAAGAGGCAGTCAGCCTTCTTCTAAAAGAGAAGAGCCTGGGTCTATACGTACCAATTTTCTTAATTAATGTGATTGGAAGGTTAAATTCACTAATTATTTAAGGATCTAGGGTAAATTGCATAAAAGTCTTCCGTTCAGATATATAGGAGTAAATAGATATTAACTAAGGTACCATGTGGATATTATGCATTTATTAGTGTATTCTAACATAATGATTCATTATTAATTTGGTGCACCATATGAGATGTAATCCAAACAAGCCCTTTAATGTTCCTGATACCTCCGCAAATTTTAGTACTAGTAGTAGTATTAGGCTATCTCCAAGAGCTATTGTAAAAGTTAAAATTTAAGAGTTTTGCTAAAATTTTGATAAAAAGTGCTCTTCAAGAGCACTTCTATAATTTAAGAGTTGCTAAATTTTATAAGTTTGGCTTGCCAAATACCCATGGCCAAATTAGAATTGCTATATGCAATTGTTTGTAGGAAAATACAAACTTTTGTACTTTTATGCAAAACAATAAATTGGAGGCATTGCTAATTAAATTAATAATAAATTTAAATTCATAGTTTGTACTAACTAAAACCATATTGCTTGTACATTCAAATACATATTAATTAAATTCAAATGCATACAAATTTGAATAAAAATTTTAAAATTCAAATTTTATAATTTGAATATCATTATAAAAAATTTGTCACTATTGACAAATAGTGGAATCTATTTAGCGATAATTAACGAGTCACGATGATTTAGTGATAATATTTTGATTATAATTTTTGGGGCATCGCTAAATGTCAATACTAAAAATTGATATTTTTTTTAAAAAACTATTTTTTCTATTATGAAATAAAAATCAATTAGTGTTATAAATATATTATTATTTATATTAAATAATAAATAAAGTTATTTGTTAAAATATAAAGTAGTTATTTGAGTGAAATGATATGGTTGTTAAAAAGTAGTCTCTTAAAATATAAACTAACTGTTGGAGTGCTGAGTAAAAAGTGAAATTGTATAACACTGTTCATTAGTTATATTTTAAGATAAGAGGCTGAAATTTAAGAGAGCTGTTGGAGATGGTCTTAGGTCCTAAAATCCTAATCTCTTTTAAGTAGTAGAAGTATGTGTTAATCAGCAACTCAAATCTGATGTATTCATATCCCAAACCAAATAATTACCAAGTATAATAATAATAATAATAATAATATAATATAAAGTCTAGTAGGCTCAAAGTATAAAGCCACAGGTGCGTTAACACATGTAACACTCCTTTGATAAGCAAGATTTCATGTCAGAAGGTGATTCCATAGAAGAATAATTATTAATCATAAAATCAATTACTAGTAGTATTTTATTTGTTGAGGACAAAATGTCAACATCTATGGTAACCCAAAATCAGCAAAAAAGTCGTGAAATATGGAAGAACGTTGAAGTAACCCTTTCAAAAATTTGACTTTTGTGGGCATCGCACCCCCACTCTTTCTTCCTTTTTGTTTGATTATTCAAACCACTTTTTCTTCTTCTTTTTCTTTTTATCGTCTTCTTTTTTTGGGTAAAATACACCATTGATCTTTATGAAATGTGTTTGTTTCGCTTATAGAATAGAAGCATTAAATATAATGAGGAAAGAAAAAACTCTGGATCGGCAAACAAAATTTTCTCTTCTCACTATTTTAATTCTCACATGCTGGTAATAATGTAAAATTAGACGGGAATATGCTCCTCTAGCCTTCAATTTATCTATCTGCACATTTCTCACTAAATATATGAAATGCACTTTGTACCATACCAAAATAAATAAGAAAAATTAAACAAACTAGTCTAGACTTCAGTTTGATCCCCTTCCTTTCTTATTAATAAGTAAACGATATGGCACGGATGTTCCTATTATCAACCTTCCTATATAAAATCCCATTTTCTTTCAGGGGTAAAATGAAGAATATATCAATTGAAAACTAATGACATTACCAAGTAGGAATAATGGCTTAACAAATCTAATAACAAGACAGGAGTAATTAAAGTCGAGAGATAAATTTGGTGAAGGTTTTGACTTTCGTGCATGTTGTGTTGTGCTCAAATAAGTAAAAGCCGAAAACCAAATATCATCGATCTATAAGTAACATAAACATAATAAGAAGCTTCATTATTGAACCCAAGTTTACTTATTTACAAAAAAGATCATGCCATAACAAATCACCAAAATGTACCCAAAGATCCCTTTAATTCCAACATGAACTCAGTATTGCCAGAACCATGTGCCTTGATCTTGAACAGGGTACCCCAAATTACACGAGTTTGGTTGCAAATCATCATAGCATTCAATCTCAACTTTAGGAAAGCTCAATGTGGGCAGAAGGCTTCCACCTAGGCTGTCATTTTCTTCTTGAGAAAAATCGGAATTAGCTTCCGGTTCAAAAACATGTGATGAATCAGCAGGCTCCAACAATGTCGAATGATTCCCATCAACGTAATCACGTGGGCTGTCCGAATCGAAAACGTCACTCTTGGCCGAGTTTGACAAGTTTGGCTTATTTGGATGTAAATCCAATGGACTATTAGGTTCACAAGGTTCTTGCTTGGGCTTTGCATCTTTTCTCAGAAGAACCTTCTCTTTAAGCAAATGAACCTATGTAAGAAGAAATTAGTAAGAAACAAAGATTCTGATTCTTGATCATTAGGCATCACAAATTCTAACACACGGATTAAAATTTTGATATCACCAAAAAAAAAAGAAAAAATGTTTCTATGACTGAGTCAATCAAAACGAAAATATAGGGTAATTTTTCTTTGATTTCTAATAAACAAAATTTGAATCCATGTTCATACCTCATTTTTCATTTTCTCATTGTCTTTGTAAAGAGTGTCATAATCATCTTTTAGTTTGTCATAGTTTGATTTCAAGGAATCATATTCTTTCTCAAGTAGCTTGGATTTGTACCGAGCTCGTCGATTTTGAAACCAAATTGCAACTTGTCTAGGCTGCAAACCAAGTTCTTTAGCAAGTTGTACTTTTCTTTCTGGTTCAAGCTTGTTTTCTACTTCAAAACTCTTCTCAAGAAACTGAACTTGTTCCGGCAAGAGTCGCCTTTTCTTCTCAGGTTGGTGAAAGCATACATCAAATTCATCATTGCAATTATTCTCTAATTTAGTATCAATTTGTTTGAAGAATGGCTTTTGGGTATTGTTTCCTTCTCGGACATCTTCAAAGTTAGCCATGGATGCAGAGTCTGAAACAGAGCAAGAAAACAGAATATGTTAAGTTTCATATCAAATTCTTGGAGTTACAAAAAGGGACTAAATGGATTTACAAAAAGCTTTATTATACATAGGATTCAAATGAGCAAAATAAGCAAAAGCTTTACTATGCACTACAAAGGACAATTATCAAACACGAGAAAAGCATTGCATAAAAGCAAACAACAAACTGCCTTCCACAAGTTCTGTTTTTCTATTTTTTTGCTCCACACTAAAAAACACTTGAAGGCAAGCATATATTGAAATAACATACTAGAAAATATGAAATGTATGGGGAAACCTGAAATTTCTAGCCAAAAACAAGATCCTTACCTTGAAGCATGGAAAAAAAATTATATAATATATACTACACCAATATGACCCAATTATAAAAGAAGTTGCTTTACACATTAGCACACAGACAATACAACTAATCAAGAAGGTAAAATAGCCAAAACAAAAAGAAAAGATATTTCCTTTTGTTCTTCATTACCGCGAAAAGAAGGGGGGGAATTTGTAACCCAGAGAGAATCAAGAACCTCAGAAGTGCAAGCAATCCTTTTGTTCTTCATTAAAACATTTTTCATGTTAGAATCATCATAATCTCGGCCACCCTCCATAGCTTATGCTACTTAGAGTTTATTGGGAAAATTCAAATGAGATGAATTCTGTTTGGAGAAATATAATTTATGAGTCAGTGTTAATGAGTGGGAATGTGGGATTAGTAGTAACGACAGCGAGAGCTTAAACCCATTACCCAGCAGGAGGAGATGAATTGGAATTGAAGCAGAGGAGAAAGAGAGAGATTCTTTTGTCTGAGAAAGAAAGAAAGGGAGCCAGCTTTGATTGCCTGACGGAGATTATATCATATCAAGTTGCTTGTTTCTTGTTGGACTGGAACTCGTTGACATAGGATTACTATATTACCCCTCAATCGTTTTCTTTTTTTTTTTTTTTTTATCTCAAATATCTAGACATTCCTTAATTCATTTTGTTTGATACACACTAACAAATTATGTGGGTAAACAAAAATCAAATTCACCACATTTTTTGGATCACTAATCTCTTTTCTTACATAGTATAATATATAATTTCCGCTAATATTACCCTTAACATTTAAGGGAAAAAATAAGAAAATATCAACCTATATATCGGATTTTCATGTTCATTTTGAAAATATAAGATTTTTATTGAAAAGAAAAGTTACTATTTATTCTGTTTTATTTTCAATTCCACGACAATGTTTTACCCATGCCCCATGGATCAAAATTTCGTTTCGAGTGTATGTTTAGGTCAGTCAAATATTGAAAACTTTTCGAGACTTTTCGAATATGTTTCGGAAACACTAAGGAAAAATTATAAAAAAGTTACTAAATTTAGAAAAATAACATAGCTTAAGGCAAACAAATAATTTCAAAATTACATCTTGTTTTCGTTTCGCTTGATTCAAAAACGAAAATTTTTCAATGTTTTCGACGAAAAAGATGAAAATTTTGATCTATAGTTTTACCATTTTATGTATAGTCTTATTAATAGCATAAGATCAAATATAGATTGGAGTATAATGCATCGAGAACCTAACTGGAACTCTGCTTGGATCAATTTGGTCTGAATGTTTCGCTCATAAAACGGGGGGTCTTTTGCACTTTGCACCTTCGAAATATGGAAAATAGGCACTTTGTACCCCCGAAATTTAGTAGCACTTTGCACCCTCGAAATATGAAAAATGCAGTACTTTGCACCCTATTTTATTTTCAAGCAAAAACTCAAGGGCAAAATAGGTAATTCCATTGTACAACTTTGGCACTTTGCACCCCAAAAATAAAATTAGCACTTAACACTCCCTAATTAAGAACAATCAACAACTTGCACCCCCGAAACACAATAAATGAACACCTTGCACCCCAAAACACAAAATTAACACTTAACACCGTCAAATTAAAAAAAAAAAAACTCAAACCCCTCATTTTTTCCGGCAAAGATGACCATTAAGGTGAATAACATTTAAGGCAAAATGGGTAATAATTTATGGGTCTTTGATATTTTGAAGTAGACAATGAGTCTTCGAGAATCTTCGAGAAATTTACTTGTACTTTATTTAGTTATTTATGGTTATATTGTTGAAAAGAAAGATGGAGAGAGAAATGAGTATTCGAGTATTTATAATTGTATTTTGCAAAATTTAAGGAAACAAAATGAATTACCTATTTTGCCTTTGATTTTTTTCACTCCAATAGTCAACTTTGACCAAAAAAATGAAGGGTTTGAGTTTTCTAATTTGAGGGTGTTAAGTGTTAATTTTGTATTTTGGGGTGTAAATTACCCATTTATTGTGTTTCGAGGGTGAAAGTTGTTATTTGTTATTAATTAGAGGGTGTTAACTGCTAATTCTATTTTGGGGGTACAAAGTGCGAAATTCTCAAGTTTTGAGGGTGCAAAGTGCCAATACTATTGAATTACCTATTTTGCCCTTGAATTTTTGCTTGAAAATTAAAGAGGGTGCAAAGTGCTAAATCTAAGTTTCGGGGGTGCAAAGTACCTATTTTCCATGTTTAGGGGTGCAAAGTGCAAAAAACCCCAAAACGGGCCAAACTTATCACTTTTGGTGTTTTGGCCGAATTTTCCACGAAACATATTTTTTAATAATGAGAGTAGAGGTACGTAGAAGAGAGAGCATACACCATCATGGTTATTCTCATATATACAAAGTTATAATTTTCTCTACAGCCTTTTTTGTAATAGCTAATAGTTATATAAAAATTAAAATTTTATGTATGACTATGTTATTTTTCGAAGGAAAAAGTTATATTTTACTACTTAAGTACGTATAACCTTAATGCCAATTACTATTAATTAATATATCATTATGACAAACATATTTGTAGTGTTTTAGTTATCATTTCAACCAAAAATTCAATAATATTTTTTATGAAACATTAAGTTACAAGGAAATTTATGATGGTTTTCATACATTATGCGTGTAATGACGACAATTAAATCACTAACAACTTAAATATATTTTTGTGATCACTAAAAATATTTTCTTAGATTGTTACTATTAAGGATTTTTTTTTTGATAATTTTGTTACTATTAAGGATTAATGATACATGTTTACGTTAAAGTAAAAAATAATCAATAACCAATGTGATAATCTCCATTTATAAGTAGATTGTGGATTTACAATTGTAATAATATATCAACTACAATATAGTTAAGATGCACAATATAGTTAAGATGCAGTCTCTAGGGATCTAGCTCTTTGTAATTGTAAATGACTTACCGCTTAGGTGTACTTACTTTTTTGTTCGAGAAGTCTAATCTAAAAAGAGATATAAATGTTCAACTTATTGCTGACATTATTAATCATTGGTTTAGTGGATGAAATTAGTCCAAAAACTATGATAAATTAAAGTTTGAATTTATAAGGAAAGAAATCCTTAATTCTCAGATGATGCAGCTGATGATGTCCTGCAACAAGTAATTCTCTGACGTTTTCAGAAGTTTAGGTGAATGAATGAATCCCCAGTGGCAGTGCCAGTAGCACCCATTATCTCATCACATAGGTATTTGTAATTAATCTCTGCTCTTTGGTCTGTCTTTTCTCAAGTTCCAACATTGATTGCTGCGATTTAGCATCTGTGTTTATCAAATATCGCACATTTATTCATAATGGTGCGTTCGTTTATCTTTTTCAAAATTATTAAGTGCATTGGAAATTTATTTAAGCCAGTAAACGTTCTTTTCAAAATCAAACGTACGTGTTGCAAATAAATAAGCTTGTTACCCTCTTATTTTTAATATATATATGCATATTGATCACCGACTCATGAATATTGGAAATAGGCATCTAACTTCCTAAATCCTAATGATGAAGATAATTTCTTGATATATTTTATCCAAACGAGTTTTTATATATAAATTTTTATTTTTTCACACAGAGAAATCAGTTTATTTTATATTTTCTGTAAGACAATTTTTAAAACTAATATTTTGATTTCACTATGCATCAAATTAAATAATTTCTTCTCAAGAGGCAATCAAGCATTAGCCATAGAAATAGTGGCCTTTCTTTTTTAATTATTTATATATACATATAGTGGTCTCTTACATAAACCAAACACACACACACACTAATTAGATTGGAAGGCCCTATATCATTAAAAATGGGCCAGGAGTATGTTAACAAGAGATCACTTCAGGCTTTTACTATTGTAGTGTTGGCCCATACATCAGAACTATTAGTTAACATTTAAAATCTCTGTTTCTAAATTACTACTAAAAAAGAACGTGCATGGGCCTCTCATTCTGATTTAAAATCTTGGACGTTTTTCATTGAAGGAGTCCAATTATTTTTGGCACTGCTAATCCAATGTGACAGGGAAATTCTTAGCCGCACCGCAACTAATATATAATTAAATATAAGCACTTTAAACTCCGCGTTTGGTAAAACAGGAAATGTTTTGTTGACCAAGAAAAAAGTTGGCTACTGCTTTCTTATGCATCTTTTTCAGATTCGAGATTTTTAGACATTAATTATTTTATTAATGAGTTAATGACAATTTACCTCAGTGATATGAATAATATTTAATTTATTTTTATATGATTTAAAAAATGTCATTTTACCTTCTATATGCTTATAAAGCTTTCGTACCGTCCTTGTGACTTTTCTAAACTTTAAAAAAGAATATGAGTTGACAAAGCTACCCCTTGTATGTACTGTTATTTGACTCAATCAACTTATAGACGTGACAGTTTATTTTTCTGTGTTATTATAAATGCGTCACTTTATCCATCGTATTATGATAAATGTGATATTTTACCCCTTGTATTTTGATAAATTTGGCACGGAACCCCATGTATTATGGTAAATATGACATTTAACCCTCATGTGTTATAATAAATGTGACACCTTAACCACCCTAAATGTACTTTTGTTCTTTTACGCAACACTTTTATATTCACTCTCAATTTTGACGATTGTGTTCCACTCTCTGTTGGAAGAAGATGAATTGTTCATTTAAATTTTTCATAAGGGAATAAAATGCTCTTATTGAAAGTAAATTGAAAATTAACCCCTTTATTAATACTATCAACAAACTTTTTGCTGGTTAGTAAAGATAAAATTGTTGGGCAACTTAACTTCTTAGCTCCATATCTTATAAAATAAACAGATTGATTCCTTATGAAAACGAAAAATGGGCAAAGCAATTCCTAAGTGTAACTAACACTTGATTTTGAGGCACGATATCATGTATATCTAAATAATTTCTTAAAATAATATGTTCATTTTTTTTTAAATATAAATTAAAAAAAATATAATGAAAACACTACAACAAATATGATCTATAGTGGCACCATGCTTGATAATATTTTAAAGAAAATGTCACAAATTATTAATATAGTCATATTTTTGAAAAATGCCACAAAGTATAAGTGTTAATTTTACTGATTAGTGACACTTTTATATTATAGTGATATTTTATAATTTACTTTTGACTATAATTGTGACATTGATACATTTAGCCACACCGCTACAAGTGGCACTTTGCTAGTGACATTTTATATATAACGACACTTTCCAAACTGCCACTTGTAGCGATATGACTAAAAGTTAAATGTCACTAACATAACAAGATGTAACATTATAAAATGCCATAATAATATTAAAATATCACTAAATAGTATATTTAACATTTATAATTCCTGACATTTTTAAAAAATATAACTGTATTAATTTTTTCTCACATTTTCTTCAAAATGCCATCAAGCTTGATGCCACCAAAGATCATTTTTATTGTAGTGAAAACCAAAACCTCCTCCCCCACTCGTCTGGGGGATGAAGGTAGGGGTGGAGTTGCTGAAGATTATGGTTTTAATATTTTTTCCCTTCCGGAGATATTTAACCTAATGTTGAATTTTGATTAAATTATATGGACGATCCAAATTTGTTGATATTTTGCAAAAAGAACTATCTCTAACGAGTTTATTTTTTCTTGTTGTTAGGTGTCAAGTCCGTGCAATAGTGTAACGCATATATGATGCTCAAAGACTTACGTAACAAACTATCTTGATGGGTTTTCCCTCTTAAAAAAATAATTTAAAGGAATTTTGCATATCATCTCCCCTATTTTTTCTAGCATTCCCCCTATAATTGAAAAAACATGTATGCCCCCCCCCCCCCCCCCCCCTCCTAGAAGTTGTAAATGAATGCACTTTGCTCCCTAATAATTTTTCAGTAAATTTCAAGGGGAAAAAACGTCATTCAGGTGGTTTAGTGCAATAACTATAAACTTGGGGGGAGGAGGGGGGGGGGGGGGTTAAGTGTACAAATACCTAAAATATCCAAATCATAGTAGTCAAAGGCGCATCGTGCAGCGATGCCCAGGGCTATAGTGCATAGCACAATGCGATAGTGGGCTTTTTTGAAAATGAAGCACATAAATATAGATTTTTTTAATATATATCAAGATTCAAGAATGCTACTAAATTTTAAAACTATAGAACATAAAAACTAACTTAAACACATAAAAATATTTATCTAATAAGTATTCATAATATTAACTATATTCAGCCAACTTTAAGTTAATTTTGTCTAATTTAAGTTAATTATTGTAAAATCTGCCAGCTAGCAACCATTTTCATTAAAATCATTATTTAGATACCATAAAAATATGAGTCAAATAAAACTGAATAAAGAATTTTTCATTAATTCGGGAAGATCAATAATTAAATTAATCAACCAATTTAAACTAATTTTCAGCAAAATATTTAATCCAAATTAAGACAATTTAATCTTAATATAAGAAATTTAGAAATTAAATAAAGAAACCTAATTTAAGCCAATTTAACCTAATTCCTAAAAATAAGTAAACCAAGTTAAAGTAAATTTCACCCAAACATGGTAAAAATCAATTAAATAAATCAGTCAAATTAAGGTAAATTTTATTTTATTTTAGGAAAACCAACAATTAATTATGCAAATAATTTACTTAATTTTCACCGGGTTATTTATTTTCCAAATTTTCTTAAATAGCGCGCTAGGCTATTGTGTTATAATCCAAATAACGCATATAGCGCGCGCTAAATGGTTAGCGTCTGTGCAAGACGCAGCGACGAGACAATAAGGGCAAAAGCGACTAGCGCTTTGTGCGCTTTTGACTACTATGATCAAAATGTAACTAGCAATTTTTAAAAAAAAGGTAATAATTAAAATAAAATCATATCTAGTTATACCATTGTACAAAATTTCAAACTTATAAATTTCTTTTAATGAAATTTTCATTTGTTCTAATTTTTTTTTAAATTCTTACAAATATACCATTTTTATCCTAAAAATATTTTAATCAAATCAAAGAAATTTAAAATAACAATAACAAGAAAAAAAAAACATTACAAGTTTAAAATTAAAGTAATTAAGATATTATTACCAAGGCAAGAAATTCTATAAAATTGTGCTCGAAAATGTTAATAATAAATAACTTAAGTTAATAAAAAAAAGTTGCACTTGACCACATATCAGATATTATGTTGATAAAATTAATACTACACTTAATGTCAGCCAAAATATGATGCATGCCTACATATATTGGTTATGCGGTTATAGAAACAATCTTTGACTAGATTAAAGTATTCATATGAAAACAATCACATCAATCAGCCATGACAAATTTTGGTTCTGCAAAATTTAAGTTGGGATGTACCACATGAAGGAATTTTGTATTTTTCTTAGTACATCCTTGAGAGTTTCGTGATTTTTTTATTTATTTAATTTGTAATGGAACTTGGACAAAACAATCTTACTGAAACTATAATTAATTTGGACGAAATGGAGATTTAATTAAGAAATTGTCCCATGCTTTCTTGCATCACCATCGATCCATCAATATACAAAGGGGTCATAGGAAAAATCAATTAAATAAATCAGTCAAATTAAGGTAAATTTTATTTTATTTTAGGAAAACCAACAATTAATTATGCAAATAATTTACTTAATTTTCACTTGGTTATTTTTTTCCAAATTTTCTTAAATAGCGCGTTAGACTATTGTGCTATAGTCCAAATAACGTATATAGCGCGCTAAATGGTTAGCGTCTGTGCAAGACGCAGCGACGAGGCAATAAGGGCAAAAGCGACTAGCGCTTTGTGCGCTTTTGACTACTATAATCAAAATGTAACTAGCAATTTTAAAAAAAAGGTAATAATTAAAATAAAATCATATCTAGTTATACCATTGTACAAAATTTCAAACTTATAAATTCTTTTAATGAAATTTTCATTTGTTCTAATTTTTTTTTAAAATTCTTACAAATATACCATTTTTATCCTAAAAATATTTTAATCAAATCAAAGAAATTTAAAATAACAATAACAAGAAAAAAAAAAAAACATTACAAGTTTAAAATTAAAGTAATTAAGATATTATTACCAAGGCAAGAAATTCTATAAAATTGTGCTCGAAAATGTTAATAATAAATAACTTAAGTTAATAAAACAAAGTTGCACTTGACCACATATCAGATATTATGTTTATAAAATTAATACTACACTTAATGTCAGCCAAAATATGATGCATGCCTACATATATTGGTTATGCGGTTATAGAAACAATCTTTGACTAGATTAAAGTATTCATATGAAAACAATCACATCAATCAGCCATGACAAATTTTGGTTCTGCAAAATTTAAGTTGGGATGTACCACGTGAAGGAATTTTGTATTTTTCTTAGTACATCCTTGAGAGTTTCGTGATTTTTTTTTTTTTTTTTTTGGGAAACAAAGTAATCATTCATTCATAAGTCAACTCGGAATTTATAATGTTTAAAATTAAAGCAGGAAGCGCATTCGAAGAAAACGTATCTAAACGAGATAATTTTACTACTTCATGAGCTACCTTGTTGCCTTCACGCCCAATGTATCGAGCCTCAAAACATTCGAGAGAGTCTGCTGTATATTTAATATCTTCAATAATTGTTCCAAAAGCCGCATAAGACTTAGAGACACTCCCAATGGTTGTGATGATAATTTGTGCATCTCCTTCCACTATAACCTTCCTCCACTGCTGCTCAAGAGTCAATTCTACAGCCATTAAAGCTGCCTTAGCTTCTGCAGCCGATGGTTCAAGGGGTTGTTTAATGCATTCTGATTTCCAACCGATACATTCACCCAGAGATGATCGCGCGATCACACCCAAACCGCAACAGCCCTCAACTTTATTTATGGCTGCATCGAAATTAATTTTTACCATACCCTCGATCGGCGGTGTCCATCGAACTTCATTTCTATTATTTGTCGTACGAGTAACAAGTACTTCAGCCTCAGCTTTTCGGAGTTCCTCTAGATACTTGTGCACGAACCCAACCATCTCTATTGCCTCAAATTTAGATCCTTCAAATAATTTTTTGTTCCTATTGTGCCACAATGACCAGCAAAACAATATGCATTTTTCAAAAGTAGTAGCATCAGATTTTTGTTTCATGCTCAAAAGCCAATCTCGAACCTCAAATCCAGAAAAATTATACACAGCCCACGGGATGTTACTAATCGCCCAGACTTGCCTAGCTAAAGGACAAGCATACAGACAATGAAACACGTCCTCCATACCGTCTTCACAAAGCACACAAGTTTGAGTTGTCAGTACCTTACGTTTCGCCAAGTTAGACCTCGTAGGAAGGAGGTTCTTGCAAGCTCTCCATAGAAACATTTTGATTTTGCATGGGAGATTTAAGTTCCAAAGCCAATTCCAACTATTTGTGGCACCCATATGCGAGCTACTACCAGCAGGATAACATTGAATCTGATCCATTTTGACAGCTAGGTGATAAACACTCCTCACGTAGAAGAGACCATTTTGATCGTAATGCCATATGCGCTTATCATCATTTCTAGCACTTCCTAATGGAATAGAGAGAATGCAGTTGCTATCTTCCGCAAAGAACATCGATCGAATTCGAATCAAATCCCATTGACCAGTTTGTTCATCAATTAACTCATTCACCTTCATTTCCGAATGCCCTTCATTCCTAGGCGTAATGAGCTGAAAAGTATGTTCTCTAGGCCGCCATTTATCACCCCAAACCTTCACCAAATTTTCTTTCCCAATCCTCCATCGAACACCCGCTTCAAGAAGACCCTTTGCTCCCACAAACTTCTCCATGTATAAGATGGGCTGGATCCTAAAATGGAGCCAAACACATCTGAATTTGGATAGTATCGAGCTTTGAAAATTCTCGCAAGTAGACTTTCTGGATTTTCCAATAAACGCCACAGTTGTTTAGCGAGAAGCGCTGTATTGAAAGCGTCCAGATCTCTAAAACCCAATCCACCATATTGTTTACTTTGACAAAGGTCACGCCAACGCATCCAATGAATTTCTTTCCCATGTGAGTCTTTCCACCAGAATTTGGCCATCAACCCCTGGAGTTCGAACGTAAAGTAGCTTGGTAATTTAAAACAACTCATTGCATAAGTGGGGATCGCTTGAACCACCGATTTGATCAAAATTTCCTTTCCTCCCTTTGATAACCATTGTTCTTTCCACCCCTGTAGTCGGGAACACACTTTATCTCGGATATTTGCAAATGCCTCTTTTCTCGATTTTCCAATCACTGATGGGAGCCCCAAGTATTTATCATGTTTGTCCACGACTTCCATAGGTAGAATTGCTCGTATTGCTTCAACATTTTCCGCAGACATTGTTTTACTAAAAACGATACTCGATTTTTGGAAATTAACTTGCTGTCCGGATGCTTCCTCATAAGTTTTTAAAACATCATTCACGCTAGCAGCTGAAAGTACATTAGCGTTACAATATATCATAGTATCGTCTGCAAATAATAGGTGAGAGACCTCCGGCGCCCCTTTACAAATTGCAAGGCCAGCAATGTTACTTCGTGACTTTTCTCTTCTAATGAGTGCACTCAGCACCTCGGCACAAAACAGAAAAAGATAAGGAGATATCGGATCCCCTTGTCTAATTCCACGTTCTGGACTAAGAAAGCCAAAAGCCCTTCCATTCAAAACGAACGAGTACGTCACCGTAGTCACACAAAGCATTATTAATTCCACAAAACTAGTATCAAAACCGAGTTTTAACATCACTTGACGAAGAAATCCCCATTCAATACGGTCATAAGCCTTGCTCATATCATGTTTTATCGCCATATGTTCTGCTTTACTCCGTTTCATATAATGTGCCACTTCATAGGAGATAAGAATATTGTCTGATATTAATCTTGCCGGAACAAAAGCAGACTGGGACTCGGAAATAATAGTGTTCATGTGAGGCTTTAAGCGATTTACTATCAATTTTGAGGCAATCTTATAAATAACGTTAGTCAAACTGATGGGGCGAAAATGAACCATTTGTTGTGGATTGGAGCACTTTGGAATAAGAACAATATGCGTGAAATTACAAATCGAAGGGAGGATTTTATCATTTAGCAAACGCAGCACCCAACTTGTGACGTCTGAACCAACGATACGCCAAAAGCGCTGATAGAACACCACCGGAAAACCATCTGGACCCGGAGACTTTAACGGATGCATGGATTGTAAAGCTTTTTTAACCTCATGAGCCCTATATGTTTGGAGCAAATCAGCATTAATTTGTAATGGAACTTGGACAAAACAATCTTACTGAAACTATAATTAATTTGGACGAAATGGAGATTTAATTAAGAAATTGTCCCATGCTTTCTTGCATCACCATCGATCCATCAATATACAAAGCGGTCATAGGAAAAATCAATTAAATAAATCAGTCAAATTAAGGTAAATTTTATTTTATTTTAGGAAAACCAACAATTAATTATGCAAATAATTTACTTAATTTTCACTTGGTTATTTTTTTCCAAATTTTCTTAAATAGCGCGTTAGACTATTGTGCTATAGTCCAAATAACGTATATAGCGCGCTAAATGGTTAGCGCCTGTGCAAGACGCAGCGACGAGGCAATAAGGGCAAAAGCGACTAGCGCTTTGTGCGCTTTTGACTACTATGATCAAAATGTAACTAGCAATTTTTTAAAAAAAAGGTAATAATTACAATAAAATCATATCTAGTTATACCATTGTACAAAATTTCAAACTTATAAATTCTTTTAATGAAATTTTCATTTGTTCTAATTTTTTTTTTAAAATTCTTACAAATATACCATTTTTATCCTAAAAATATTTTAATCAAATCAAAGAAATTTAAAATAACAATAACAAGAAAAAAAAACATTACAAGTTTAAAATTAAAGTAATTAAGATATTATTACCAAGGCAAGAAATTCTATAAAATTGTGCTCGAAAATGTTAATAATAAATAACTTAAATTAATAAAACAAAGTTGCACTTGACCACATATCAGATATTATGTTGATAAAATTAATACTACACTTAATGTCAGCCAAAATATGATGCATGCCTACATATATTGGTTATGCGGTTATAGAAACAATCTTTGACTAGATTAAAGTATTCATATGAAAACAATCACATCAATCAGCCATGACAAATTTTGGTTCTGCAAAATTTAAGTTGGGATGTACCACGTGAAGGAATTTTGTATTTTTCTTAGTACATCATTGAGAGTTTCGTGATTTTTTATTTATTTAATTTGTAATGGAACTTGGACAAAACAATCTTACTGAAACTATAATTAATTTGGACTAAAGGGAGATTTAATTAAGAAATTGTCCATGCTTTCTTGCATCACCATCGACCCATCAATATACAAAGCGGTCAAGTATGAAATTCAATTTATAGCAATTGCGGTCAACACGTTCAGTGTGATAAGTTAAAAAATAATTCCACTTCCATATAATATATGATTCGAATAATGATTTTGTTTCTTATGAACAAATTAAATATATATGTTTTATGGTTGTGCAGCCGGGTGTTCATAGTTGATTGAGGGGTCTGAGACCAATATCATGCATTTTTTTTCTGGCTAGTTCCAATTTCCATATCTAAAAATAGTATATATGTTCATAGTTGATTGAGGGGCGAGATCAATGTCATGGATTCTTTTTCTGGCTAGATCCAATTTCCACATCTAAAAATAGTATATATGATCAAAGTTGATTGAGTAGGTTGGAGACCAATGTTATGCATTCTTTTAATAATATATCCAATTTTCATATGTAAAATAGTATCTATTTAGATAAGAATGTCATGCATTCTTTTTCTGGCTAGATTCAATTTTCATATTTAAAAATAGTATATATGATCATAGTTGATTGAGGGGATTGCAGACCAATGCCATTCATTCTTTTAATGGCTAGATCCAATTTTCATATGTAAAATAGTATCTATTTAGATAAAGATGTCATGCATTCTTTTTCTAACTAGATCCAATTTTCATATCTAAAAATAGTATCTATGATCATAGTTTATTGAGGGATCGGAGACCAACGTCATGGATTCTTTTTTTGGCTAGATCCAGTTTCCTTATCTAAAAATAGTATATATATGATCATAGTTAATTGAGGGGGTTGGAGACCAATGTCGTGCATTCTTTTTCTGGCTAGATCCAATTTCCATATCTGAAAATAGTATATATGATCATAGTTGATTGAGGGGGTTGGAGACCAATATCATGCATTCTTTTAATGGCTAGATCCAATTTCCATATGTAAAATAATATCTATTTAGATAAGAATGTCATGCATTCTTTTTCTGGCTAGATCCAATTTTCATATCAAAAATAGTATCTATGATCATGGTTGATTGAGGGGTCGGAGACCAATGTCATGGATTTTTTTTTTCTGACTAGATCCAATTTTCATTTCTAAAAATAGTATATATGATCATAGTTGATTGAGGGGGTTGGAGACCAATGTCGTGCATTCTTTTTCTGGCTAGATCCAATTTCCATATCTGAAAATAGTATATATGATCATATTTGATTGAGGGGGTTGGAGACCAATGTCATGCATTCTTTTAATGGCTAGATCCAATTTCCATATGTAAAATAATATCTATTTAGATAAGTATGTCATGCATTCTTTTTCTGGCTAGATCCAATTTTCATATCGAAATTAGTATCTATGATCATGGTTGATTGAGGGGTCGGAGACCAATGTCATGGATTTTTTTTTTCCTGACTAGATCCAATTTTCATTTCTAAAAATAGTATATATGATCATAGTTGATTGAGGGGGTTGGAGACCAATGTCAAGCATTATTTTAATGGCTAGATCCAATTTTCATATGTAAAATATTATCTATTTAGATAATCATGCATTCTTTTTCTGGCTAGATTCAATTTCCATATCTAAAAATAGTATCTATGATCATAGTCGATTGAGGGGTCGGAGACCAATGTCATGGATTCTTTTTCTGGCTAGATCCAATTTTCATATCTAAAAATAGTATATATGATCAATGTTGATTGAGGGGGGTAAGTAAGAGACCAATGTCATGCATTCATTTAATGGCTAGATCCAATTTTCAAATGTAATTAGTATCTATTTAGATAAGAATGTCATGCATTCCTTTTTTGGCTAGATCCAATTTACATATCTAAAGATAGTATCTATTATCATAGTTGATTGAGGGGTTGGAGACCAATGTCATGGTATATATTTCTGGCTAGATCCAATATCCTTATCTAAAAATAGCATATATGATCATAGTTGATTTAGGGGATTGGAGACCAATGGCATGCATTCTTTTAATGGCTAGATCCAATTTTCATATGTAAAGTACGAGTTTGCTAAGGGTAGTTCAGCATTGGCTAAACTACCGGTAGTTCACCACTCACTTGTTGCCATGTGGCAACTAAGTGACTTGAAACTGGCCAAATTAATATACTAGTAGGACTTGAAAAATGACTTGAATGCCCTTCTTCTTCTTCTTCTTCTTCTTCTACACAACTAAATTTTGATGCCGGAGACCGATTTCTTTCATTTCTCAAAGGATTTTTGCAAGATTAGTCTCATTCTCTTTGTCTCTTCATCAGGATTACATTGGTGGTTTCAATTTTTCGTTCATCTTCATTTTTCGTTGTTAATTTTCAGATCAATAAAAAACCAAAAAAAACTTAGTTTTTGATTTCTTCACGTTTCGCTGCGTTTCCTTCCGGGTTTTTGTTTCTAGAACTGTTTAAACGCATTGACCAGCTTCAATTTTGTGTTTCCAGCTCGAAATTAGTGGATTCGAAGATTCGGGCCACAAAGAACATTTTCGGGCCGTTGCTTTCTTCACAATTCGTCGCGTTTTATATCAGGTTTCTGTTTATGGAGTTGTTTAAACGCATTGGCCAGCTTCAATTTTGTGCTTCCAACTCGAAATTAGTGGATTTGAAGATTCGGGCCACGAAGAACATTTTTGGGCTGTTGAGTTTTTCGGGTCCAGATCTCCTTCCGGTGCTGCAAAAGACTACTAATTCCGAAAATGACCGAGATTGTGTATTGTGATTTGAAGAAAATGAATTAATGATTTGAAGATTCGGTCATTGATTTGTGTATTGTGCAAATGAATTAATAATTTGAAGATTAAATTAATGTATTGTGTATTGTGCAAATGAATTAATAAATTAATTCAGTTTAAAATGATTTTGCATCAAAAGACTACTAAATCCGAAAATGACTGAGATGGTGCTGCAAATGTTCTTCGTGGCCGACTGCAAATAGTTCTGAGATGGCCGGCTGGATATTATTTCAACTGAACTGAACACAATTATTAAGGAGGAGGGCAATTTTAAAACAAATATGACCGCCAAATGTAACCTGGAGTACCGGTCAAAAATAAATTATTAAAATATTATTTCAGTTCATTTTTGTGGAAAACTGCCGACAGTTTTCCACAAAAATGAACTGCTATTAGACAACCCCTGTAAAGTAATATCTATTTAGATAAGAATGTCATGCATTCTTTTTCTGGTTAGATCCAATTTTCATATTTAAAAAATAGTATCTGATCGTAGTTGATTGAGGGAGTTGGTGACCAATGTCATGCATTCTTTTTATGACTAGATCCTATTTTCATATGTGAAAATAGTAACTATTTAGATAAGTTCGAATGGCCCCTTGAAAATGTAAAGAATTATGTTTCGATTTTGTCCGATATAGAATGAAATTATAATCATGGAATCGACTCTATCTATTCGAACTCTCACTAGAATTTGTGGCGGGATGGATATTAATGTAATTCTTTCTATCTCTAGAGGTATAATAAACAAACCGGGAGGTTCGACTAAAAGGAATCGTCAGAATATTTTTTGTGCTATATATGGTAATCCTTTTATTCAAATCGGATCGCAAACTTCTTCCTATTGCGTTCTTTTCTTCTGGCTGCTGATGTGTTAGTTTGCCAAGTTGTCGCTTACCACTCCACGGATATAGCAGCAGTTCGAAAGGTTCTGCAATCTCCGGATCTCTGCTTATTTTCAACTCTCGAATCAAACTATCATAAAATATCAACGTAAAGGATAGAAAAGTTCGTACAAAGATGAACACTCGTCACATATATCCGAACACGTGAGGTATCTAAGACTAACAATATCAAACTACTTTACATTTTTGGATGCTTATTTGGCACAATTATGGCCGTAAAAATATAGCAATCTAACAATATGATTAAGTTAGTAAAATACGTTGATTGTACTTGAATTTTAAATAATTCAGTGAAAAAATATTATTTAAGTTTACAAACTATATATGAATTTGCATTGACCTCTAAACTAAATGATTGTAAGTTTTTATTATTATAATATATTCATAATTTAATTATTACATCAAAAATCATTTTGAATAACTGCTCAAGTACAAAAAATTGCAAATAATAGATACTACTTTTTGTTTTGGTTTCCCGCGTCAGACACATAAAGTGGGAATTTGAACATGAGTCCGCTACTTTGTAGTGACTAGTCCATTTCACTAGACCAATCACCTGTTGGTAAATAATAGATATTTCTAAATACTAGTAATAAATACACATATAAGTGGGAGTTGAACCCGAGACCTTTTGGTCTTGAGACGCTAGTAATAAAGTACCCGTATTAGTGGGAGTTGTACTTAGAACCTCTTAATTTTGAGGCCTCAACTTTATTAGTGATTATCACTAAATTATGACCTCTGATTATTGTGACACTCATGCTGTTTTATTATTCGCAGACCACGCCTTAGATATATAAAAATAAAATATAATAAATATTGATTGTTGTCAAAGAACCTAATAAGCTGTTAAATGATGAAATTCCTTCAATCAACTGGAATTTTGCTAACTTCAGGACCGGCAATTCATTGGCGCGCGCTGTGAAAGATCTATTAATGATACAGAAAATAAAAAAATTAAATATAAAATATGCTCATTTAATTAAATCCAAGCAATTAATAATGAATGTGAAATTATTTGTACCACACTTTCAGAATTTTTTTTTTTCTTTTTCACTTCATTTGTACCACACTTCTAACATTTATTACTTCTATATATGGTAATGAATGTACATATTACTTTTGTTGCCCTATATATATACGATTTTCCTTCTGTAACAAATTTCAAAATTCAATAATTTTTCCATTTTGATCTATGAGATGAACCAGGCCATATTTTGGTTACATGTCACTAGCTAGCAGCTAAGGCATGCAATATTTCATATTCCATAAATGGAGCATTTTGAAACATATCCATATGTGGAGGAATAAAATTGAAATGAGGGCTTGGTGAAATCTAAACCATGCATCATTCCTGCCATAAAAATATGTTCTAGATTTAGCAAGAATATATGAAAAATTCTTATTCGATTCTTAATATGTTCTTTAGGGGATGGGGAGTTTAAACCTTTCCTTTGGGCTTTTGGAATATTAATTTAACCTAGCTAACTGTACATTAGCCACAAGAAAAAGAGAATAAACAGAACTTTAATTCTACCAATATATTTGTCCCTGATGACGTGTTCGAGCTTTCCATATAAAATCTAGATTTTCCTTAGAACCAAACGGAGATTTCCTTCAAACATTCAAATTAAGAGTAATCACATATTAAATTCAGACACTTAAAAACTAATATAAAAGATTATATAATTATCAAAAAAAAAAAATTATATATATATATATATATATATATATATATATATATTGCACTTTCTGGAGGAAGTGACATATTAATTACACTTTACACAATCCTAGAAAGAGAGAGCAAGCTCCGGAAACAATGCCCTTCTCCAAGGGCTGGTCCAATTATTAATAGTCTTTCGTACAATTAGTCATATAGTATCTTATTCTACAATTGTGAACAATTAATATTTATTAAAGAGAAAATAACCACCGTTTGTTCTTAACATTAACTTATTTGACACAAAAAAACTGTGGATCGGAGTCAACCTATCTATATATATATACTAGGGCTTGATGCACCGCGCAAGGCGCGGTGTCTGGTGCCCAGGGTTCGTGGTTTTCTTCTGAGATGTTTGTATTCTGATTGATTTCACGAGCAGATAATACAATTACGTTTATACTGCAGAAGTTGTTTTGCTATCTCGTTTTCTATTTCATGTATATGCTGTTAAGTTTTTATGAAACAAACATAGTTCAAATGAGGTTTTATCTTATCTCTGTGTAGCCTAGCATATCTGAGACTGAAATGTAAATTTGCTGCAACTACTCCATTCCCATCTTCAGATAACATGGAAAAGCAGAACAAAAAAAATTGTATCCATGTCACAGCCTAATAAAATCAATTAAGAATGTTCATGTGGATTTAAACATGGCATGTCAAGCTTAGTCTTTGCTTCATTCTCACAAGTGGCGATTTGTGGGCCAGGCAAGTGTAAACTTACACAACAACCATTACCACTGCCACACATTCTCATGATTCAAATAGACAACAAACTTATGGCAGAAAAAAGAGGGACAACGAAAAATGGATCAAAGTCTACAACCAGAATAGTAATCAATAGAACCCGAGGAAGACAAAGATGCAGCATCTGGGGTTCATCTGGCATTTGGTTCCTTGATTGAAATGCAAGTTGACTTTGGTTATGGAAATACTTCATAATTGAATGTGCTCCCTGCCCAAGCATTATGGTGAAATTTGAGATGATATGATTTACAAATATAAAGCAACCTTGTTGAATAAACAAGAAAAGAAAAGACAGCATCTAAAGATCAAATCAGATCCCACAAGTGAAACTATTGAGACAACCTTGTTTTCATTAGCTTAATTGAAGCATCATTTTAAGTGTACCTTCAACCAACATCTGCAAAGATATATTGTGTTAGCTTGGAGCGAAAACCAAAAAAACATGACCCACTCGTGCAGTGTAAATAGTCCTTACCACAGAGATGTCAGGGAAATTCGAGAGAACATAAGTGAGTTCAATGGTGTCAAGGTGGTATGAGCTAATCCAGTCATTTACCCTCCCCAGTTGTTCATTTTCTTCAGGATCTTGAGTATTATCTGGTATTAAAAGTGACATTATCATAACTGATTAACTTGCAAAATATAGATGTCCACTTTGATAATTAATCAATTTATAAGGAACCTTCATCTATTGAACCACTATCTTCTTGAACTATGGGTTTTTCTATCACACAAAGATACAGGTCCAGTTATACAGAATGACCAGAGAAAGGAGATGTAAAATAGTTATTTAAAATATTAGAGTTTACCTAAGGGTGCTACAATATATAGATCATCATCTGAATTACTAATCTGAAGAAATGACGGGAATAAAAAGTCTTAAGCAAAATCTACAAGATGGTCATAAATAAAAATGTAATTCACTGAAGAAGCAAATGCAACTAACTCATAACCTCACTGTCTGATTCACTGTCTTTATCTTTTTTAAGAGAATCAGCACCCAAACTCACCTCGTCATCTTGATTATCATTGTTTTCATCTCAAGGACGCTCTTAACCTGTTGAGTTTAATAGTAAAGAAAAATTTATAAACTTCCTATAGAATGAATCTAGAGTTCCACATATTGGCGAAACAAATGACAACAAATAACTCCCATAATATACCACATTTTAAATAGTAAAGAAAATTTTATAAACTTCCTATAGAATGAATCTAGAGTTCCACAGATTGGCGAAACAAATGACAAGAAATAACTCTCACTATATACCACTTTAGTATCAATACCAAGAATATACACTTGATCAACATATACTATTTTCTTTTATTGTGCGCAGTTTTTTATATTAGCAAGTGGAAGTTATGAAGTATATACACAAACAAAGAAACATCACAGGCCTACCGTGACATCATCATAGCACAGAAGCTTCACCAATACAGTGCGCTGAAAGAATGGAACACACTGAATTTAGCTTCACAGAAAAAGGGCAAGTTCCAATAGTAAATGTATTTGATGTTACACCTCTTATGGCATCTTATCCAAAGTTCTTATCAGTCGAACCAATGTACGAACCATTTTGCATGCCGAACTCCCCAAAACAAACAGTCATTTAACAAAATTAAGAAATATTTTGTAGCAAAGACTCAACAAAAATTAGATTGGAGAAAAATTAGATGAAAAATACACTGGTTCAACTACCTCATATGGCTTGGAGTTATCTTTGTTGTGTCATACCTGAACTTCCCTCCCTTCTTTGTCCCACTACGATTGATGTTCATTGAAACCTTTTGACTGTCAGAGTTGGAGTAACTGAATCAAACTGTAAGAAATTACTTCATCAGATATGCTTAAATCAATAATAATGTTAGATGACTTGTCAATGTAGAATTAGAAAACGTTTAAGCAGAAATTAAGCATCTGTATTAGTGCTGACAAACTTTTTATTTCCTGGTAAGCAAGCAAAAGAATCACATGGCATTGACAAAATTTCTCTTTAATTGATATCACTTATGTTTCTGGCGCAGAAGTTTCTTAATTACTTACATGAATACTCCTCAGTCATTGGACCATCCACTGCCTCACAGAAGAACGTTTTCAGATATATTTTTTGTAATGCGTCGTGAACACCTACAGACAAAGTGAAATGCAGAAAATTAAGTGAGCTACGCCGGGGGGGGGGGTGGAGTTAGTTAAAAACTTTATCCTATTTGTATTGTTTGACATGCCTTTCTCCATCCAATCAATCAGTCTGCGTGATTCAGCATCCAGAGGCATAAGCTTTCTACTCTTCATATCTGTTACGTTGTGGAGATTAAAAATATCAACCAAAGAATAAGTGGAATTATTGAAATATTGGCAACTTACCCAAGGCTGGAACAGATCTGTCACTGGAATATTTCTCAGGGAAAAAGCCTCCAATGTAACTAATGTTGAATATAGCAATGTGTAACAGATTCCTTGTCTGATCAAATGAAAATACTATCATATTGGTCATACACTGTGATACTCACAAAAAAAGGAAGACAATGCTAAAATTCGGATAAATTAGATCAAAGCAAGATGAAGGTTGTCCCTACCAACATCAGTAACACATACCTGCATTAGTATTATACAACATACAAAATAAGGCTCCATAATAACAAAAATCAAATTTCAGTAATGTCTGAGCAATCTTAGCATCTTATAACAGAGAACTATTAGAATGGACACTCCAATTGACTTGTTGGTCCATTGAGATCTGGAGTGTGTTGGTAGGTGTGTGATTGTCATTCAGTATATCTAGACAATTGGTGACACAAAAATGATATTCACTCCTTCGACTTTTTATTCATGAAAGATTTGGACCGTGTGGTAGGGTACATACATGATCAACGTTTTGCATTATTGAATGGGTGATTATAAGGACCAGGGTGCATAAGTCAGCAAACTCAACTGAAGGTACACAGTTACAAAGTAAATATAGAATCCACCTTGAATGAAAAAAGATGATATTAGAAGAACCCAATTCATAAAGACCATGAAGAGAATGAAAGTCAGGTATATTTCTTGGAATCCTATGAGTGAATTAAAAAGAAAGAAAACCAATACTAACCTGAGAATACAAGCAACAGGAACAAACCTGCAAATGAAAAGAAAGGCATTATTATGATCAGAAATAAACTAAATATATGAATCAATAAAGAAGAAAGGAAAATTAAACCAACCTAAGAACACAGAAAAGCAGAACAAACCTACAAAATAAGAAAAAAATGGAATATTAAAACATATAGAAATAAAAATAACCCAAAACACAAGAATAAAATAAAAAGCCTACCAAAGAGCAAAATCCACTAGAAGACAAGAACAAGCACAGGCAAATATGACCAACCGAAATTTTGTGGATATTAAGAGAAGTAAACCTCCATATGCAAATGAGAGTTCCATAGCAGGAGAAACTATTTGACAGGGGCAAATTAGGAAAGCAAATGAGCATAGCAGCAATGATAACACCGGAACTAATTAAATTGCAGAGATTACATAGGCAAAGGAACAGTTTCAAACCCTCTAAATGTTTACTGCTCACTCTTCTCACCTCTCTTATCTTCTCAAAAACTGAAAGAAACTGGAATTCTTACTCTACATCCAAATACAGAATCTTCATTAGATTAGTTGCTCCTAGTAGCACCACTGTGTATTGTACTGTTCTCCTTTTATTCTTCTTTTGGACTTCCTCCGATATCCCGATTTCCAGAAACGGTAACTCCTTTCCACTTTCACTACCCACCAAAAATTCTCCCATTTTTGTAACGAATTCTGATGGAATAATAGTTGTAGGACTTGGGAAATTGATTCTACGATCCATAGAAGCCAGTGGGATATCTCTTCAGAAGTCAAAGTATTTCCATTATTCCTCCATACCAAATTTTCTTCCCTTTTCTCATTAGATTTTGAGGTGAGTTAATGGTGGACTTTCGGATTTATTTGATAGAGAGTGAATAAATATGATTGAGTAGAACAAAAATATAAGGCGGTAAAAATTGAGGATAACATCGGGGAAAATGGAGAAACCCTCGTGGACGCAGGAGGAAGGAACACGATTTGAAAAAACCCTCGTGGGCAAAGGAGAAAGGAACACGAACAAAGTAGAGAAGAGAAATGAAGCAGCTGCACGGAGGAGATGACACAGACAGGTCGATGATGTCGTAGCTTTGCTGGGAGAATATTTTCTTTTTTTGTTCAATTATTCACTAACCAGAAAATGGGAGAAGCAAAACCCAAAAATTAAACGGGCCCCACAGTGAAAGTCCGACAACAAAAATAGCAGCCCAAATTAAAGCAAAAACAAATTCAACCCAAGCACAAATTTCGCAGGAAATTATCAATACTGCACCGTTTAAGCAATAAAAGGGCCATAATTAATTGGAAACAAAAATGAATTTTACTGTTCATCACTCCATCGCTTCTTATATGGTATTAATATATAAAAAGAAAAACTATATATACATTTTCTTTCCTAAGTTTTTTTTTTTTTTATGTTGGTATATATTCACTACAAAAAAATTTATATTTTAGTGACAAAATAGTAAATGACAAAGTAACAAAAAATTTAATATTGTCACTAAATGATGTATATAGACACACTAGTGACAAGAAATGTGAAAAAGTTGTCGCTATTGACATTTAATGATGCCCCAATAGTGACAACTAAAAAGTTATCACTAAATTACAGTGACAATATTTATTGTCACTAGGTTGTCACTGAAAGGGTGTCACTAATTGTCAATAGTGACAACTTAAGTTCCATAAACTTATCACTAATAGCCATTAGTGACAACTTAAAAATATATTTGTCACTATTGCACTTGTCACTATTATTATTGTGACAAAATTAATATTCTTATCACTAAATATATGCAAAAAGTGACAATTTCAACAATGTCACTTAATATTTTGTCACTAAAATCCATTCTTGTAGTGATTTTGAGATATTCTATTTTATTAAATGGTGTATTCTCTGTTTATTATAAGCTAATATCAAGTACGCTACTATGTTAAGTTTACTTCGTAAACCAATTTCTAATATAATTCAAGATCGAACGGGTTAAACTCACTGAGTGTTTCTCAAAAGTGAAATCATATCTTGAAATTCAATTAAAATACTTTATTTTTGGATTGCTTTCATCATGATTCATGCATGACACTATGACAATTAACGTGGCAGCACCACCGGAGCTGGATAATCGCGTAGTCACATGGCGAAGAGAGAAGAATTAATAATTGCTTCAATTTGAAAGAAAACTAAAAGGAGTAAAATGCAAGAATTAATATTCGATATAATATGTCTAACTGATAAATATTTCCTCGCGTTGTTATTTTTCATTAACAAGCAAGATTTAGTACAATATAAGTCACAAAAGTCCTTTAAAGCAAAAAATTAAAATCAAATTTGAGCATAATTTTGTTACTAAAAAAAATATAGTTAAAAATAGAATTGCTCTCAAATAACAAAAAATGCTAATGACTCAATTTCTTTGACTAGAGAAGAAAAATATAAAAAATATCCAATAATATTAAGACATGCATAATCTTGAATGATGATGGAGTTCTTTCGTGAAAAATAGGTGAAATCGATAAAAAAAATCTGATAAATTCGATGAAAATTGATGATATCGTTGAAAAAATCTATGAGACTGGCGAAAACATGCATGTAAAATTGGCATAACCTTGAACTATCATAGAATTCTTTTCCTGAAAATTGGGTGAAATCGGTAAAAATTGGTGAAGAACATATCAAATCGATGAAAATCTTTGTGAAATTGGTATATAGTGGTAAAGTTGGTGGAAAAACATGTGAAACCATTCAAAGAATGTGCTCATGAAATCGATAAATACATGTAAACCGATGAAAATTCGTGAAAAACGGATGAAATCAGTGAGACTCAGATTTTCATGGAGTCCCTTTCGTGAAAATGGAAAAATCGGTTAAAATGGATGAAAATTGGTGTGAACCCGATAAAAGTTGGTTAAAACATATGGAACTATAAAATTTTGGAAAGTGGTGGACATTGGTAAAGTTGGTGAATAAACGAGTGAAACCGATAAACACATATAAAAAAGATGAAACTTTGTGTGATATTCGTGAAAAACAGATGGAATTGGTGAACTGTGGAAAAAGTGAAAAAATGGGTGAAATCAATGAATCGGTGAACGTAAAGTCGGTGGAAAACATGTGAAATCAACGAAATATTGTGTGGAATTATTGACAAAATATGTGAAATCAGTGGAAAAACTTGTGAAATAGGTGAAAACGAGTTAAAGTGATAAAAAAGAAGAGCAAAATCAGCAAAAAAGAAAAAAATTTAACCAACAAAAACAAGGTGAAACATGTACAAAATGGTTTAAACCGGAAAAAAACAAAAGAATTTAACGAAAAATGGTAAAATATAACGAAATTAGGTTAAACCGATAAAAGAAAGGATAATCAATAAAAATATATTAAAACGGTACAAAATGAATGAAATAATAAAAAAGGGGTAAACCATTAATAAGTGGATTAAGCTAATGAACTAACTAGGTGAAAAATGGCTTATAAATGTAAATAAATGCATTTCAAATAACATGGTAAGAGATAGAATTTGAGATCTACTTAAAAATGGACTCAAATACAGAAAAATAGAGATTTCATTATTTTTGTTTTCAAACAATGCAAAAGATTAGAGCTAAAGATTTCAAATTAAATTATTAGAACAAATAAATAGTGTTCTTAAAATAGTGTTTCTCTAAATGAAAACAATTATGATGAAATGAATTAATTTTTTTATTATCTTATTTTAGCACAAAATTTTTAAGATCTCATGATTAAATCAATCATCAATTCGTATTTGATTACAATAATTTAAAGTCGTCATTTTTTTATGAAATTATAATTTTAACAATAAATAAATAGAATTTATTAGTCATTAATCTATGTTATTTTAGGACATACTAACGTGATAAAATTAACTAGATATATACAACATACGTGCATTTTTCTAGTATTAATGAAAAAACGCAATAATTTTTTTTTAGAATAAAAGTAACACTAGGAGAGTTTTGCCAATTAAGTAACCCATATGGGGTATTTTTGCATTTAGCTAAAAAAAAAGGAACAAAAGGCAAAGGAATGGACCTCAAAAAAAATATTCCAATGACCATATTGGATTAATAAACTCTTTTGGAGCATGCAAAAATGATATTAGTACGAGATAACATAAGCTAGGGTTAGGGTGTTATGCATCTCAATTTATAGACCATGATATTTACGTAAATAACTATTATACAAAATACAAACACATAAATATAATTGGGTGTGTGAATGAGTTGAGTAGTGTAAAACGATACACTGTTCAAATTTAAAATTGTATTTGAGATTTGTTTGATTTTTTTAAGAGTTGAGATCGAACGAACTTTTAACTGACGAAAATATATAAAGGGGGAATATGGTCTTTTATTGTCTTTATGATCGGTCTTCTCGTTATTATTTTGCTTATTTAATTTACTACTCCAGAATTTTTTTTAATAATTATATAGTGAAGTCTTTTATAATACAATTAATCTTCCTTTTTTTTCTTTTTTTTCTTTTTACTGCATGGTTCAAAAAATTATCGCCCTCCCAATAAAAATTCGCCTAGTTCCGTCTCTGGCTTCAATACCATGAATGCTCCTAGCTTACTTGAACTATGAATTCTCCTCATTAAGATACCTGGCATGTCCGCCTCCAAAAATTCGTATTGTCATAGTATCTAATTTCTTTAAATTATATTCATCATTACATTAGAAATAATTTCAATAATATCACAAGTACACAAAATTCAAAATAATAGACAACTATTAATATTATTAATAATATACTAGAATAAATACCTACATGAGTGATAGTTGAAATTAGAACCTCTTGGTCATATTATCTATTTTAGTAAGACCAATAATTAATTAATGTAAATCGCAAGAACTATATAATAGTAATTTTTTTCTATGAAAATTTTACACAAACATATGATACATATATATATATATATATTACTTTTACTTTTACTTTTTTTCTCCAAATAGATAAATATTTTTAAATAATATAACTCCATCCTCTATCCTTTTTTGTTAATATTTAACAATTTATTTTTCTTTGTATATAAATATTGTTATTCATTTTATATATTTTAACCATGTTGTACAATAAATATTTTCAATATGTTAATCAAGGTACTTAACATATATATTTTTTAAATTTTCGTGCATAGCACGGGACGTATACTAGTAGATAATAAAGTCAAAAAGGGTTTTGCCGCTCATTGATATTCTCTGACTCCTTAGGCCAAACAAAACAATCACGAAATGCAGTTGAGATTCCAAAATCTTATTTTGAGATGAAAAGATAAAAAAAATGCCATGTCTCTATCAAATTTGATCATGTTGAATTAACGAATCAATTTATTAGAGAGATCCTATTCAATCTGATTTATATTGTTCGGGACATTTTTACTAAGACTTGGTGTGGAGATTTTTTTAGAACTTCTTGTTGAAAATATAAAACATCAATACAATTAATTATGTGGTATATTTTCAATTACGAGGTATAAGTGAGATTTTTTCCATAATTCAGTATAGATGACTCACCAGTTGGGCTATTTGTCTGGGGTTAAATTGCATGATTACTACCTTAGTTTTTTTCGAACCCTACACAAAATTACCTTTAATTTTATTTTATTTTGGCATCAAACTCCCTTATAAATTTAAAAATCCTGCATAAAATACTTAATCTCCTTTAGTTACTAACACTGTTAATTTTTGCGTAATTTTATTTGCGTAAAACATCCTTGTAATTTTGAATGTTTCCGGAAAATTCCCTTATACTTTTGAACGTTTGCACCAAACTTCCTTGTACTTTTGAATGTTTGCGTAAAACTCCCTTGTACTTTTAAACATATCTAGGGGTAATTTAGGTAATTCAATTAAAAATTAACTATGTTAGTAACTAACGGAGATTGAATGTTTTATGCATAATTTTTGAAAGTATAAGAGAGTTTGATGGAAAAAAAAAACTCACAAGATAATTTATTGCAAGTTTCACATAACACATGATAGTATCGTGGATTTTTCCCATTTGTCTGACTACAATAAGTCCCAATGCAGTAGTATTATTACGTGGCGCATCTGGTGTGGTTGCCAAATAATTTAATCTTAACATTGATGTTTTAAGCATTTTGTGGATAAACAAATCCAGATTTCTTAGGGGAATTTAACAATAAAGTCCCTCTCTCGTTGGGTTGAAAACTACAATTATCATATAGTCAATGATCATATGGCAACTGAAAATTGAATAATCTTATGTTTTCTTGCAGCCTAGTATACAATTTACATTATTTTTGAATTATAGTACAACATAATTTAAACTTGCACTATTTTCTTTCAACAAGTGTACGTTTGGTCTATAGTGGAAAGGACTAGATCTATATGTGGAAATTCCCGATTCGAATTTTCTATAAGAAATTTTTTACGTATTGAATTCGATACGTCTAAAAAATAATTTGTATACCTTACTTCAATTTAATACTCTCTTTACTCTTCTTTTTCATTGTATCAATGAGCCAAGTGCCTTACTTTCCAATATATATATAAGTTCTATAAACCTAACATAATTTAATTGAGATTAAACCTACCTTTCGAGTCTCAGCCATTCAATTACTCAATACTCACTTTCACTTACTTTTGACTTGCTTTAACAAATTAATTATTGTGTAGTCTTATACGTACTATAATGTACACCAAATTGAATAAGCCATATGATGTGACATGGAAAGTCATTCCCTTTGAAAATAACAGTCACATCATAACAAGATTATCTATTTGTAATAAATCATATACTTAGTAGTATATCTTAGCAATAACCTTGAGCACGTGAAGCTACATAGTTCTCATATTCTTTTTGGTAGAATTTGTGAAATATGTTTGATCTGTTCACGTCTTGCGCGTTCGAAAATGTTAATTTCATGGTAACGTATGAGGTTAATTTTCAAATTAAGAAAATATCATATTTGCAGGCAACATGTGAGCGCCTTGTGGGACTTTGGCTTTTTTCATGACATTGTAGATTTTTCAAATTTTAACCTTTATACCATGACAAAAACTTGTGAACTATAATAAAACCATATATAAGAATCATGCCCACTTAATTTATTTTCATGACATTTGAAGTTTTTTAATAATTTTATCTTTTATATATATCATGACACAACTAGTGTACTTCTATAATAAATACATAGGATATCTCAAAATTTAAGGAACTAATTCTTTAGAATTCATGAGAATGGAAAGATTTAGACTTGTAGGATATCTCAAAATTAAATCACGCCCACTTAATTTAAGGAACCAATTCTTTAGAATTCATGAGAATGGAAAGATTTAGACTTGTAGGATATCTCAAAATTAAATCACTTATCTAAAGCTAGGCGGTTTTAAGATGGTTTAAAGCAAGAAAAAATTGACTAGTGTGAGCCCTCCTTCACCATTCCTTTGTGATGCTTTTTCGTTTTTAATCCAAGTTGTTTACAAAGAGCCTACTTTATTAAAATTTTGATTCCATCCTCTAATCTTTTCCCACTATGGGTCATATCACTTAAAAGTGAATTTTGATAAACCAAAATTTCAAGTATTAATTTATCAGTGAATTTTAAAACATATTCAATTGTGTATTCAATCATCTTATATTTTTCACTTACAATCTCGTCTTAATTAATAAATTAAGGATTTTGGTCATCGATCGTTATCTAATTTTGTCTTTTTTTCAACGCAATCTGAACTGGCAGAATTATTCAACTTTGACTAGTTGAATTATATTTTTAATTTTGACACGTTCCGTGGTTAGTTTAACCAAGCAAAACTCGAGATTATCCGACGGAAGCGACCGTTACGGTTCGGTATTTTTGTCGCTTTCGATTCGGTATTTCTGTCACTTCCAGTTCGGTCTTTTGGCAGAATTCAACTTTGACTAGTTGACTTATACTTTTTATTTTTGACATGTTCCGTGGCTAGTTTAACCAAGCAAAACCTGAGATCATCCGACGAAAGCGACCGTTACGGTTCGGTATTTTTGTCGCTTCCAGTTCAGTATTTTGGCAGAATTAAACTTTGACTAGTTGAATCATACTTTTTATTTTTGACATGTTCCGTGGTTAGTTTAACCAAGCAAAACCCGAGCGAACGTTACGATTTGGTATTTTTGTCGTTTCCGGTTCGGCATTTTGTCACTTTCAGTTCAGTATTTTGGCAGAATTCAACTTTGACTAGTTGAATTATATATATATATATATATATATATATATATATATATATATATATATATATATATATATATATATATATATATATATATATATATATATATATATATATATATATTTTTTTTTTTTGAATGTTCCGTGACTAGTTTAACCAAGCAAAACCCGAGATTATCCGACAGAAGCGACCGTTACTGTTCGATAATTTTTCGCTTCCGGTTCGGTATTTTCATATTCCTATAAACTATAAACTATAAACTGTATTTTATCAACACTGATATTTCTTTATCATCAATCACCCTCATGGATTCCTCAATGAGAAGTCATGTTTGATTGTTTGTATAATCCAGAGGCTCCTGTTGGAACGTGTGTGAGGGAATTTGAAGAACCAATTCCCTTATCTCATATCTTCATTAACTCTAGATAAAAATAACTGATTTTGTAAGTACCATAATTTATTCGACATATGACCAATACATTTGTCCATAAGTCCAAATTTTGTGAAAAACAGCATGCCATAAACGGGGGTGTGGGCCTCAAATGCTTTCATATTCATTATCCTATTTTTATTGTCAAATATAGCACAAGGTATCATAATATCACCTCTGGATTTTCCGAATATTAGTTTGTTTACATTGTACTAATTATCCTCAAATATTTAAACCTGCAATGCTATAAACGATCCTAAGTTTGAATATCTTACTTAAGACAAAACAAAAAATATTCTTAAATGACCCGTTTTTTAATTTTTATAGTTTTATTAGGAAATATTAATTAATGCACTAATATTTTAAGCATTAACAAAAAGGATAGAATAGGTAAAAAAACTTAATTTTACAAATAATTTTTTTTTCCCAAAAGCAACAAATTAAAAAAAAAAAAAAAAACAGAGGGAGTACATATAAAAGTTGAACCGTTGGCCTTGAAACACTACAGATTGATCATCATATATGAATTTTGCGAAATTCTTAATCTGCAGGTCTTTTAAGCACATGATTTTGTTCCGCAAACATGATCACCATAAACTATATATATATAATTCATATTCTGAATCATTGAACAATACATAATAAATTACTCCATAAATATATTATATCGCACCATTGACTATATATATATTTATTCAAATAAGTAAGGAACCAAATCTATATAATAATTTATTCAAATAATTAAGGAACCAAATCTATATAATACTAATATATATAGTGCTAATTTCATTCACCTTCCCCGAGGTTAGATGAAATTACAAGAAACACCTCAGCGGATTGACAATATTGTCCGGATCCTTATTCAATTAACAAGATTTTCCAAAAAGGTCAAAATAGAAATAAATAAATAGGATTGACTGAAAATTAAATGGATAGACTCAAAAGAAGTGAATTGAAAATGAGTAGATCCAAATAACAATATATATTCGGCTAAATATAGCAATTACTAATTAGGTAAAAGGGAGAATAAAAAAGAGGGAAAAACCTCCTTGAAAGGTTTTGTAGCCTCCTCCTCTCCTCCTATATATAAAAGGTTGTGTGAATGCTTTCTTTCAGGTACCAATATCTGTTTCAAACTGTACCCTTCATTTCTTTCTCACCTAGCTAGCTAGCTATATAATTTCCATTTAATTCTATATATACAAATAAATAAATATATAATTAATACACATATATATATATAAGTAATTTTCTAGCTACAACTACAAGGGATCGATCAACTGTCAACTCATCAAAGTTGAGGGAAACAATAAAATGGTGAGTTCTTTTAATTTCTTTGCTTTGCTTAATTAATTAATTAATTAATTAATCTCCTTGTTGCATCTATCCGCCAATTAATTATTATTAATTGAGATTTAATTTACTTAATTGATTATATGATGATGATGATGGATCAGGAAATGGAGAGCCAGAGGCAGATGAAAACAACATGGGAAGGGTATGTGGATTGGAGGGGAAGACCTGCTTTCAGAGCCAAACATGGTGGCATGAGGGCGGCTTCCTTTGTTTTGGGTAATTAACACGTCTAACAACCAATTTTATAATTTCATTCCTTATAAGGAAAATTAATTATAATTTGGATTTTCTCCTTTAATTTAATTTGGACTCATGTTCTAAGAACTTCAATTAATGGGAAATTAATAGTATCTTCCTTTTTGTTCTTCAAATTATATTAAATTCTACTCATAAAATTCCATGATGATCGGTCTTTTTCTTTCTCTCAATCAAAATTATTTTTCAATCAAATGATAATTTATTCATTTCATGCAAGTAGGGCAATAAAAGTGGCATCCATCCATTACTAAAAGCTAGCTCCATGATTATTTCTAAATTATCATTTGATTACATTATTATTATTATTATTACACTAGAAAATCAATTCAAGTAGACAAATTAATACTCAAAATTTCCACTTTCTAAAAGCTTTCCCAATTATTAAAAGTCAAAACATCATTGGATAATAATTAAGTTCATTACTAATTTGGACCACCGGGCGGATACATAAATTTTTCTATTTTTGTTTTTTGGATTAATGAATATTCTGAATTTGGAAATGAATTGGCCGGGACAGTTGTGGAGGTATTGGAGAACCTGGCATATTTGGCAAATGCAAGCAACTTGGTGTTATACCTCTCAGAATATATGCATTTTGCGCCTTCGGTATCGGCAAATTCCGTCACCAATTTTATGGGGACGGCGTTTTTTCTAGCTCTTCTTGGCGGCTTCTTGTCCGATGCTTTCTTCACCACTTATTACATATACTTGATCAGTGCCGTCATTCAATTCTTCGTAAGTATTATATAAATATATCTGATTTACAACTTTATCTTCTCCTTTCTTCTTTCTTCTTTCTCTTGTTTGTAGAAATAAAATTATATTATGTGAATTTCTTTCTGAACATGACTGAATCTGCACGTGGTCTCACAAATTTTTCATGTTTCTAATTCCTATCCAGTAGTAATTATTGCTGCAGCGAAAACAAATCAAGATTCACGCTTTTTGATGCATGCAATTGCACACCCCTTCATTTTTGGAAGAAAGTGACACTAATTAATTATTAATTTCTTTTTTCTATAGAGTACTATTAGTATAACTTTTGTCACAAATTTAAAAATTATAAAAAATAAAAATTCATTATACAGTTGAGGTGAGAACTGAATTAAGTAAAGTTTTATCAACAAAAAAATGAATTAACTTAATTTGAATATACTTCCGAAATTCTGTTAGGAAAGTACGGGAATTACATAATTTTTTGTTATGCCACCACCAGCCCACTTGCTAACTTTCAACTTGGTTTGGCACAAATTTAGACACACGAGAATTGGTTAGTTTCTCTTTAATTCATTTGTCCTTTTCTATCCTTTTTTAAATGAAAGACGACACAAAAGTTTGTGATTTTCTGTGCATACATGTCGACAACTATGAATAACATTAATTGATGACAAAACACTATGATATTAGTCAACTATAATTTTTTTTTCTTTGTTATAAAAATTTATACATATAGTTATATTATGATTTTATTTGTCCGTTTGTATAAAAAAGAAATACTAAATATTAACTGTAACAATAATTGATTCAATTCGTCAACCCGCGGCCTCACGGGGACAAAACTTGTTCCTTTCGGAAATCTGACATTTCTCGAGGTGGTTTAATTATTTATGAGAAAAATAAATACTATACTGTATTAGCAATCAATCAATCAATTTGTGACATGTGAGTGGTTAAATATTTTATACTATTAATTATTTTGTCAGCTGAAGGTGAATTGCTATGCTGATTGATTAATAATTCTTTCAATTACCGAGAAACATAGGATTATCATATAGAGTAGTAAAAACTAGAAACATATAGTATTTTGATGTAGAATTAAATGGTCCCTAGCATTAAATTAAACACATGCGCGCATCATATATACTCTAGGTACACTGAATAATGTTTCTACATCTTTTTAATTGTGTGTTTCACACTTCATAAATACTTCCAAATAGCCTTCACAATTTCCTTGATTTCGGTTTCAAACCATTTATTGTTTGGATATATATGATAAGACCTCAAGTTTCAACCAATAGCTTATCAACAGCACTGGTGGTTAGATTCTGCAATCCCTGTCCACCACGTAATATTAAATACTACTCCTTTTTTCTCATGAACCTAAACTAATTAATTAAAGTTTCTTAAATCAATCAAAATTGAATTGAGGTAGTAATGGATCAATGATTTGAAGTATACTAGCTAGTACATGTGTGGTACTCCTATATTAGGATTAACTTTTGTGCAATGATGAACTCTTGTCTTTGAGATGAAAGTGTATTAATATAGGAACTTTGAACACTCATTGTTAGATTACAGGTGGCTCCAATAGATCCTGTACTAGTCAATCAATAGTATCATAAGAAAATATTATATGTTTCTTGGTTGGTACACATATATTTTCACTAGTATAATACGTACATATGAATATACATCTTTAAAATAAAAAAATTGTGAATTTTCTCTTTCTTCTTAAACGCGTCCAAACAGGGTTTATTGGCAACTTTATGTCTTATTATTAAAGCTATTATCATAGTGGAGCTCCAATCTCCTATAGAACAAGTGTGTGGTTACTATTTTGGTAAGGCATTTTATCTAAAAGTTATACTTCCAATTAACATCGAGCCCACATCTTTCCATATCCATTAGTCTACATCAATAACTATGTAAATCTATGGTGTAATATAATATGATAAAACTATATAGTATTAGTTAAAAATGAGCATTTTTTATATATTTAGAATGAGCTAGAAAGGAGTATGTTCCCCACTAATATAATTAATAATATGTTTTCTCCACTTAGAATGTTAGTTAGATTATCTAGATGGTGGGTCATTTAAAGCCCAAATATTCCGCCCTATAAAAGCCCATTGGAACACTGGACAAAGTATCATAAATAAATCAAATTAAAATTGTGATTGATTCCTAAAATGGCCCCTAGAGTATGAATTAATCTCACTAGTGCTTTCAACCTCTGATTTTGTTTGACATAACAGGGTCTAGTACTACTCACAATACAAGCACACTCATCTTCCCTAAAGCCACCACAATGTGACCTTTCCAGGCCAGATATACCATGCCAACATGTTCATGGTGCCAAAGCTGCAATGCTCTTCATAGGCCTCTATCTTATCGCACTCGGTGTCGGGGGCATTAAAGGATCCTTGCCCTCACACGGAGCCGAACAGTTCGATGAAAACACACCACACGGAAGGAAACAGAGATCGACTTTCTTCAATTACTTTGTGTTTTCCCTAGCGTGCGGCGCACTCATTGCCGTGACTCTAGTTGTGTGGATTGAAGACAACAAAGGATGGCAATGGGGATTCGGAATCTCCACATTAACAATCTTGCTGTCTATTCCATTATTCCTAGGTGGTTCCATGTTTTACAAGAATAAAATCCCTCTTGGTAGTCCACTTACAACCATATGTAAGGTATGTCTTATCATCTATGCCAGAAAAATCCAGATATTTTTCTTAGCCTTTTTACTCTCTGAAAAATTCTTACTCTGATTTCTTTATAGGTTCTCATTGCATCATTGCTAAACACATGTGTGCCAAGCAATGCTATAGCAAATATGAACGCAAGTCCTTCCCCAACACCCGTTTCCGAAGATGAAAGTGCCATAGATAAAAGCAAAGTCGTCACAAGTTCACCCGAATCTCCATCCGAAAGCCTCAAGTTCCTGAACAGAGCAGTCCTAAACGAACCAGCCTGCGAAATGCTAAAATGCACCGTACAACAAGTGGAAGAAGTTAAAATTGTCATAAAAATCCTCCCAATATTTGCTTGCACAATAATGCTCAACTGCTGCCTAGCTCAACTCTCCACGTTCTCTGTCCAACAAGCAGCAACGATGAATACGAGACTTGGCTCGTTAAAAATCCCCCCTTCTTCACTACCCTTTTTCCCAGTCACCTTCATAATGATCATAGTCCCGTTATACGACCACCTGTTAATCCCGTTTGCACGTAGAATAATGAAATCCGAGATGGGAATTTCTCATCTACAACGCATTGGAGTAGGCCTAGTGCTCTCTATCATAGCAATGGCGGTTGCTGCATTGGTCGAGATCAAGCGTATGAGAGTGGCGACTGAGTCAGGAATGCTCGATTCCAAAAAGCCGTTGCCTATCACGTTTTTCTGGATTGCGTTTCAGTACTTGTTTCTCGGGTCAGCTGACGTGTTCACATTAGCTGGATTGATGGAGTTTTTCTTCACGGAAGCGCCATTTAGCATGAGATCATTGGCTACTTCTCTGTCTTTTGCATCACTTGCAATGGGGTATTATCTAAGTTCGGTTATAGTATCGATAGTTAATAGTGTGACGGGTGGTTCGAAGCATAAGGCGTGGCTTTCGGGCGGGAACTTGAATCATTTTCATCTTGAGAGGTTCTATTGGTTAATGTGTGGGTTAAGTGGGTTGAACTTGTTGCATTATCTTTACTGGGCTTCAAAGTACAAGTATAGAACAAGAAGGGCTGAAATGTGAAATGAGCCTGTTTTGTTTGTGTTTGTGGAGACTGTCTTTCAGGAGGAGAAATCGTTTTGTGGATGTAAATATGTTTGATTACTTTTCCTGGATTGGAAGGAGACAATGTAAGTGGCCGGGACCCGGCAGGCTGTAGAAGAATGTAGGAAGCAGTTTTACAATTTTAGTTTTACAATTTAGTTTTACAATTTAGTTTCTTGTTTTGCAACATCTTGTCTCTTTACCAATCAAAAAGAAAAAATAATACTCCTATTCCTATCTTGTTTCGTTTCTGTTCTGTTTGTTACTGGGATCCCAAATTGTAAACATACTTGTACCTTTTTCCTTGAGGCTTCTAACTTTTTTTTGATTTGTTTTGAGAACTTGTAAAACAAATAGATATAAAAACTATAAAATTTTGTTTGAACAAACGGGGATGTAGCTCAGATGGTAGAGCGCTCGCTTAGCATGCGAGAGGTACGGGGATCGATACCCCGCATCTCCATCCAATTCGAATATTTCATTTATTTTATGCACATAGTTTGACACTGGTTTCTGGGCCAATACGTAGTGTTTTAAACATGCCGACAATACCAAAATGACCCCTCTTTCTCTTGCAGTTTGCACAGTTAAGCTGTTGCAGAATGCAGTTGATTTATTGTGCTCAACTACTCATCTTAATAGGGTCAACAAAAATATAAAGTGAATAAAGTCTCATTTACAAAAATGAAAATTTAACACTATATGGGATGGAATACAGTTACAATTGGACCAAGTCGAACATGGAATTGCTCGTCTTGTAGAAATTTTACCTCTATATTTTCTTCGTATTTTCCAAATCAAGACAGACTTGAGTTCTTAAAATAAATTTCTATTTTTAAGACTATCAATCTCCTCACATAATTCAATAACTTAACAAATCACTACTTTGAGAAATATAAAGATACTAGATATAAAAGTTTTTCGATGAATGTTCATTAAAACTTCGTGAAAGGAGCAAGATATATCATTTGGAACTGAGAGAGTAGTGATTTGGATACAAACAACTGAATTTTGATGAAATATAGAAACATAAGCATTTGGCAGTACGTAATTACTAACTCTAGCCAATGTAACAATGAATTGTCGAGGTAAGTAATTGACACCGAATAGAATAAGCATGAACCACTAAAAATTAACTCACCTAAAAAGAATGAACCCATCAAAAAGTTCACTTAGTTAATTCTGATCCAAACACACTGACTAGGTACCCCCTGGTGCACCACAAACACCATATAATAACCCGGAGGTGCAATATTAGCCGTGGGTGGCGCATGAACCGTAACCTTAAAAGCAATTTCAGATAACTGCTGTTTATCCGCAATGTACAACACCAGAAGCCTCTGGTTCATTGCAAAAGAATGAGTCGTAAATGAAGGTGCAATCATCGTTACTATGTACTCTCCCACAGGCTGTTGTAGCTCCAAGCTGAAAGTAATTGAGAATTGCTCACCGTACGATACAAAATTGTCTACTGAGTGAATTGAAGGGCGGAGATGACTATACTCCGAGGCCAGGTAAGGTGGGGAAAAGGCTTCTAAGCTAAGATCCGTGGGGTACTTCACGCCTGTGAGGTTGTACCACCTATGTGGGTTGCTCCCACCCACTAAAATTCTGCCATCTGGCAACAATGTTGCTGCTGAGTGGTACATTCTCGCTTTTGTAGTCGGGTTGAGCACCCTAAATCTCTTACGTGGATCGGATTCATCTGGGTAGTAAAGAACCGGGTTCAAAACCGGGTCGACCGCATATTCCCACCCCGCCGTTCCGCTTTCTGCTCCGTTGAGAATAATAACATCACCCGTCGGTAAAAGTAACATATCGGGCATGACCCGACACATGGGCATAAGCTCCATAACCCAATTGGGACTCGGATCCGTGATTCGTAACCTCCCACACGAATTAGAAGCTGCCACGTATACACCCTTTGCAGCATTCACATAAGCGCCACCCCTTGCACCACCGCACACAATCACGTCCACTGTAGGTAAAGATCCGTCCGGAATTAACCGCAACGGCAACATAACCGAAGACCCAGTTGAAGGATACGTCCTTTTTTCCCCGGGAATTAAAGGAAATTCCTTAACAATTTTATTATTCAGAAAATCCAACACGACAGAACGCTGATTAGCGAAGACGAAAAGATTTCCGTCAGGCAAAAGGTACAAGAACGGGTAAAGATTGTTCTCTTCTTTTGGGTCAGTAGTTTCTTTTAAAAAGGGGAAATAAACAAAAGAGCCGTCGTTTGAACTCTTGGGAAAAAATTCGTAGCTAAAAGCCTTTCTTCCACCAACGATTATAACGCGGCCGTCGGGTAAAATATGATCAGAAGAATACCATCTTTGAACGGTTAAATTCCACGGCAACTCAATCCAATCACATTGGTCATCATCACATGGAGTAAAAATTCGGATTTTATGATCTCCGTTATGGTATCCTCCGGTTTGGACTAAAGTGCCGTCGGGATTAACGGCGCCGGAAGAGCACCAGACATCGGTTTGGACCATGAGTGGACGGAAGGTGTTGGAAACGACGTCATATAGGAGGGAATGAGCGGAGCAGTCGTGGGGAATGACTTCATCAATATTGTGTCTACATTTTCCGGAGGGTAGGGGTAAGTTTGAGGACCCGAAATCGGTACGGTCGAAAATGACGACTTTGTTGTTGTGGAGGAGTTGCATGTGCATTGCGGATACTCCGATGGTTTTTTGTAAAAGGGTCCATTCTCCGCCGGTGGGCACGGTGGTTGAGTAGCGTGAGGTGGTGGAGAATGAGAATGTTGTTGAAGATGTATTGTGTCGGTGGTGGAGTTGTGAAGTGAGATTTATTAGTGAGAGAATGAATATGAGAAAAAGGAGAGATGACAGATTCTTGAATGCCATTCAATTGAAGAGAAGGTTTCTAGCTAATTGGATTTACTTTTGTTGTTGAATTTATAGTCAAATCTATATATGATGATTAATTTCTCTCTCTCTCTTTTTTTTTTTTAATTCGAGTAAAGAAACTTGAAGAATCAATTTTGTGGAACTTACATAAATTGGAATTCACCTACAAAAAGTTACATGTATGTAATAATTATGCATGATCAGTTGGGTTTTTGATGTAAAGGTGTAACTGAAAGAGCAAAAAGTTGCAATTATGATCAGTGCATGATTGGTAATTTCTAAAAGTTGTTACCTAATATCATTATCACTTGCTGTTGAATAAGTTTTGTTTTCCATGATATGTGCAAGCTCAATGCCTCAATCTAATGAAATTGAGATCAATGGTTGTTTAATTTGATTTAATGGAAGAATGATGTTCATATCTTTAAGTAGAGTTTAATGGAACAATGAGGTTTATATGTTTTATAAGAGGGGTATTTAGGTAGTGTATGTGTCTGACAGTCATGTTTAAAAGGGATTAAGTTATGTTTAAGACTAGCTTTGGGGTAAACATGTAACACTCATTCTTATAAAAATTTCCAATTCCTAATAACTATTTAAACATGCAATAATCAATTTTAATTTTTGTCAAAATGCTCAAATCCTAATTTTGTATCCTTGTCATATTTTGAGTGAATTCTAATATTGATAATTGCATATTGGAATGAAATACTCTTTTTTTTTAACATGAATCTCTCTTGATTCGTTGAAATCATATAATTTACAGAAAATTTGGAACGAAATATTCTTTTCGGAGCCAATTTGGATTAAAGCTCTCTTGACAACATTTACAAATTAAACCTCTCAAAATATATACTTAATTTCCTATCTACCATTTATATCGTACCTATAAACTAGTCTAACTGAACTAAAAATCTATCCTAAATTATGAAATTTACCAAAACTTTATTCAGTTGTACCATCATTTCATCCTAATCCAGACACTATGGCTTGGCACTCCATCATTTACTACGAACAACATATAGTACCCTGGTGGTGCCAAATTAGTTGTTGGTGGTGCATGCACTGTTACTCTATACGACATAGACGATAATATCTCCAGATTGCTAATTGGCAACACTAGCAACCTTTGATTCATTGCAAAAGAATGTGTAGTGAACGAGGGCAACACCATAGTTACTGTGATCCCTCGATCTGGACGGTATAATTCCACCGAGGACTCGATCGAGAATTCTTGACCATATGATATTTCATTATCTAGAACCCCCACGGTATCTATCGTGGGTCGCATACTATTATAGCCTTGATCCATGTAGTCAGGTATGTAGGCCTCCAAGCTCAAGTCAGTTGGATATCTTATTCCCGTGAAATTATATAATTCATGTGGATTACTCCCACCCACTAATACTCTTCCATCTGGCATCAATGATGCAGCAGAGTGGTACATTCTCGGAATGGTACTAGGATTTAATACCACAAATCGTTGGGTCGGGTAAGGTTCATAGGGCATGTAAAGAACCGGGTGGAGAACCGGTTCCTCCCCCGCTTCCCACCCTGCTGAACCTTTTTGGGCGCCATTCACAATGAAAACATTACCAGTTGGTAATAATATCATATCTGGCATGACACGTGGCATGGGCATATTTTCCATGACCCACTGGGGATTCGGGTCAGTGACTCGTAAACGCCCACAAGTCGTGGAGGCCACATCAAAAATTCCCTTTCCGGATTTGAAGAACGCACCACCCATTGCTCCACCGCAAACCATTACTTCCACCAATGGTGATTCGCCCGCCTTTCCAGCGGCGAATCGGATTGGAAGCAGAACCGATGAACCAGTGCATGGATAAGTACGCTTTTCACCAGGAATAATTGGGAACTCCTTAATCACTTTATTGTTAATGTAATCGAACAATATTGAACGGTTGTTAGCAAATATGTAGAGATTACCATCGGGCATTAAGTGCAAAAATGGATACAAGTTGTTAAGTTCAACCGGGTCCGTCGTTTCCTTCAGAAATGGAAGTTCATACACATCCAGGTTAAGATGTTTGTTCGGATTCTTAGGAAAGAACTCGTAACTAAATGCATCGATTCCTCCCACAATGATTACTCGTCCGTCCGGGAGAATTTGGTTGGTGGCATACCTGATTATGGAAATCGAGAGTCGGTACGAAGAATCCCATTATAAAAACTTATTAATACATATAGCATGAATTGAATAATACAAATCCCAGGATCTATTCAAATAAGATGAAAGCAAGAGAAGAATTCACGAGTATGGATTCTCTAGCGTTAGGTCTTCTAAGTTTGATTTGTCAATTTCTTAGTCTTTCTAGCTCTCACATGGGAAAATAAAAGTGTAAGCAAATTAACGTGAGGACCATTCTCTAATATATATAAGTTATTAACAATCAGGCAATAAAAGTTATTTGTCAGATACGGGCACAACACAATTGAGCATACACTTAATTGAACGATATCCCCAATTAGTGCCTCACAATGATTTCTAATAAGATCACAATTAATTAGACTTATAAATAAATTAACCTATCATAACAATCAAATTGAACGTGTAAGTCCACTTTATCATGAGACTTATAATAACAATACCATCTTTTGACTGTCAGGTCTTGGAGCAGCTCTACCCAATCACATGTGTCATTATTGCATGGGGTGAAGAGGCGGATCTTCTTCTCTCCGGCAAGGTAGCCACCGGTTTGCACTAGAGATCCATCTGGGTGGACTGCTCCAGACGAGCACCACACATTGGATTGTACCATAAGTGGTCGATACGTATTACTAGGAACGTCATATAGGATGGAATGAGCCGTGCAATCACGCTTCATCTTTGCATCATTGAACCTACATTTTCCTTTGGGGAGGGTTAGGTTAGATGGACCAAAATCGGTTCGATCAAAGATGATGATTTTGTTGTTGTAGAGAAGTTGCATGTGCATGGCGGAGATGCCAACGCTATTATGCAAGAGGGCCCATTTGCCGCCAGGGCCTCCACCATCTTCCCCTCTTAAATCGGGTCGCCTGATAATGAAATTGTGATTTATAAAGGGAAGATGCTGTGAAGAAAGTGTGAAGAAAGTGAAAATTATAAAGATGAAGAGGAGAACGTGAGACATGGTATTATTTCAAAGATTGTTTTCTTGGGTTAGTTTGTTTGTACCTGTACTGGAATTAATAGTTTAATACTGAGAGCTTTGTAAGTGAAATTTTGTGGATTAATAGTCAACCGTTGAGCAATATTGATGGAAGGCCGAAGAGAAAGCATTCATTTATACCAAATATTTTTAACAAATTTAACAAGAAATGTATGTTTCAACGATTTGGGTTTCACTACTTTCCTCCTTCTCGTAACAGATTAACAGCTAAATGTTTTGCTTATTAATTAAATACTGCAAAATAGACTTTTTTATGATAGTCAAATATGTATAAAGTTGAATTGGTTCAATACAAGTTACTATAAGTTCTCATGTAGATATTTATATTGTTTGTTAAGTGGATATATTTAACTGAATAATTTAAACCTATGACTTTTGAGCAGCTAGCTTTAATTTCCACACATTAATATGATAAACTTATGTCATTTAACCAATAACATTTTGTTACAACACATATATACAACAATTAAGTCGAGTAGTCTACTCTGCGCTAATTTAAAAAGAAAATTATTCAATCCTTATTAGTTTATTGGAGTACAATTTTTTAGTATAAGAGATTTTAGCCAAACTATTAATTTTCTATTTATTTAAGGCTGGAACTGGAAGATTTTACTTTGCTTAATTAAATTACTCCGACGAAGACCCGGCGTTCTGCTGCTCCCTTTAGACCCGGTTTTTCACCGAACCGATTCTCTACTGCTCCGTCCAACAGCCAGTCTCCGATTAGGTACTGATTCCCGCTCACTTGTATTCTTCGGTTTAAATTGCAAGTACTTGCCAGTGGAGCGTTTTCTCGGGAATTTTCGTTGCAAGTCCATTTCCCTTCCGTAACGGACATTGAAATCGATAGAGTTGCATTTTTCCCGTATTTTTAGTTGCAAGGCATTAATACTAAGAGAGGAATAAAATAAACCTCCCAAAATTCGTGTTGTACTGTATTATTGGAGGCGGTAGAAGCCTTAATTAATAGAATATATATATATAATAACGCGATATAAAGAGAAAAAGATCTCCCTTTCGTATTCATTCGACCTGAGAGAGAAGTCATACAAAGAAAGGTTCTTTTCTCATGGCCCAATTATTATTACAGCGTTCTCTACCATAGAATTCGGCCTTCGGGGTCAACCCGGCGGCTTCTATGAGGAAGGCGGCGCAAAGGGGGCTCTAATTCTGGAAAGAAGTCGGGGCCCTTTTTCCAAGTCTACCAGATAGAAGATGATAGAGGGCCAACTATCGTTGTCTTGCACAAGACGGTGCCCTTTCACTTCGAGTTCCTGGCCGGGCGAATCGAAGTTCTCTTCCGGTCAACTGTCCACCCAGTCAAGTGCAAAAAACACAGTAGAATCACGCAACGCACGCTGCTGGTGTGCTTCCTGCTCGCAAGCCCCTCCCCGGCCGGAGAGCCTCCAGGACAAGGAGGCGGCGATCAACCATCCACTCTCTTTGTTCAAGTTTTCATTTTATAAGGTATGACAATGCGATTATTAGTAATATTTCAAGTAAACTGAATATTTTGGCATTGTCAAGTTGGGAATTTGGTTCAAAAGTGGAGTGTCTCATTCTTCAGAGGGTATATGCATGTGAATCGTGTAATACTAAGGGCCTGTTTGTCTCGCTTTTCGGAAAAAAAATTCGCTTTTCCGAAAAGCGAGACAAACAACACAACTTGTTTCCAAAATAATTGTCTACAGTAAATTCTCTGAGAAATTGGTTTGAGAAACCGGCCCATTTAACAGAAAAAACCCTACTCTATCTCTACTCTATTTCTCTTTCTACTCTATTTCTCTCTCTGTCCTGCAGCTGTTTCTTTTATTTTTTCTCCTCCATATCTCTTTCTTCTTCATCTTTTTTGTTCTCTTGCAGAAAAATAGATCCACGGCTTTTCTTTTCTTTATTTTCTTCCCCTTTCTTCTCTCTTTCTTGTTCCATTTTCTTCAAGTTGTCTTCTTTTTCTTTTATCACAATTTTGCCCAATCACATATTGGTCCCGTTGAATTACTCGTACATTTTGCCCAATGAGTTTTGTTCACCCCATTGGGTATCTGAGTTTGGCAGCATCCAATTCCAGTGCAAAATCCGTCTATCAAATCGGCTCTCTGAGAACAAAGCGAAAGACAGCTGCTGGTGAAGTTCCTGCCGCTCGATCCGAGGATCACGGCCAAATCATCGCACCCAACCACCGTGAATCTATTTGAGTCCGAGAAGCTGTAAGGAGAGCCGGTGAAGTTGAATAAAATCGCGTTCTGTCGGCTGACGTTGCCGGTTGAATTGTAGCATCGGGCCGCGACTCTGTTTTTTATTCTCAATTGGGTTTCTGAAATGTCGACGATTTCGTAGCTTCGACTGGTGGTGGTGAAAGGTTTTGAATCGGTGCAGTTTATATCGAATTGGGAGTTTATTGAGCAGTTGGAGTTGATTCCTATGCCGAAAGGGAATGAGACTATTAAGTTTCCGCAGGTGGTTTGGCAACCGGGTTTAGCGGTGTTTGCGGCTTGAATGAAGGTGGGGGCGGTGGTGATGGTGGTGGCGGGGGTGGATGAGGAACTGAGAGGCGGCGAGTGATTAGCTATTGTTAGTGACAAGTTTGAGAGAATAATTACAATGAGCACTAATACAGATATATGAAGCATACTGTAATTTTTCTGCATGCTCTGTTTTCTTAAAGAGGAAAAGAAAGATAATGGTGGTTAATAAATAGGTCTTCAATTAATCCATACAGTTTGATTAGTCAGAGGAGATTTGGTGTTGAAATTGACTAGTAATAAAAATTTGGCAAAGTTTAGTAATCCATACAGTTTGATTACTCATTGGACAAAACTCGATGCCTAGTTATTCGATTAGTGATGCAGAATTATATATTGGTCCCGTTGACAACTGAGAGTGTGCAGCGTTGTTGACTCGAAGACGGTTGGCCCAACGTGGAAAAAATAACAGTCATGATTGGTCGGATATCAGATGAGGTCAATTTCCACCTTCGTGAAATTAGTGACATTAATTGTAAAATTGTCATTAATTTTTATTCTGCTCGACAATATGAAGACAACTTAATATGTTATTTTCGTACGTAGATTAATCTGGATATCGTATAATAACTATTAGGTTAATATTTTAAGGATATTGTGTAATTTTTAGCATATTTAATATGTCATTTGAATGAATTCGTCGGTGAGATAAAATGATTAAAAAAATTTATTATAATATTTTTTTAAAAAAATCAACAAAATGAAAATTAATCTACTTTATTTTTTATTATTTTAGAAAACACACCTTCGTGGAATTAATGATTGGTCGGATAACAGATGGGGTCCATTCCCACCTTCGTGGAATTAATGACATTAATTGTAAAATTGCCGTTAATTTTTATTCTGTTCGACAATTTGAAGACAACTTAATATGTTATTTTGGTATATTGTGTAATACCTATTAATCTGGATATTGTGTAATACCTATTAGGTTAATATTTTATAGATATTATGTAATTTTTAGCATATTTAATATGTCATTTGAATGAATTCGTCGGTGAGATAAAATGATTAAAATAATTTTATTATAAATTTTTAAAAGCAAAAATCAAGAAATTAAAAATTAATCTACTTTATTTTTTATTATTTTAGAAAATACAAATAACTAATTATAAAATATTATTTATAACATATATTACATATAATATATACATCAATTAATTAATTATATATAACTAACTGATGTGACATAAAGTCTTACACTACTCTTACACCTAATTAATTAATTCAAACCTACAAAAAAAACCTACAACTACTTTTTTTCCCAAACAACTCTCCCAAAACCCAAACAAACAACATTACGCAAATCGAGATTATTTCTCAAACCTCTACCACTTTCCCAAACCACTCTCCGAAAAGCGAAACAAACAGGCCCTAAGATTTTTAAGTTTAAACTTGCGGACATTGAATCTTGGCAGAAAATGATTTTTTTTTTCCTTCATATTAAAAAATAAAAAATCTTGCAGAGGACGTGAGTGATGAATTCAGGATGATAATAGCAGCATGAGAGGTTAATCATTGTTTGCATCATTTAGTTATGTGCTAAATTCTACAGGAATAGAATAGTTCTTCTTTGGTTCCTATGATTATACTGAACTTATAGGTTTATTCAGGAGTTGTCCAACTTGGACCTTCTATTATATTTATATCTTTGTGTTGCTTATATTATTAGGAACTAATGTAGTTAGTTCTCTGCCACTAGATGCAGGGATACTAATTTACTAACTTAACAGTACTGTTTATTAGGAATAGTGTATCTTCCAAATTTATCCCCTGTCTTAATACTAGTTTACAATAGAAACAAGATCTGAAGCAAATAAAAATTATTGTTACAACATGATTAAACATTATTATAATTATGCCGAATGTTGTCATATGACCTGATAAAATGCACAGAATTCTGACTTCTGTAAGCTTTAGCATTTCTGGATTAAGAAATAAATTAAACACTACCTGCACTCCAAATGTCCATTTGGGTTTATTATCTTTCTAACATTTCAGTTTGTTTTGTGTTTCAGTTTATCAGTGTTTTTTCTTGGATGACCTTTCCCCTAACAGCACACTGTGGTTTGCACATATTTCCAGGTCATAAGTTTTGCTTTCTTTTTCGTTTATATATGTCCTTAACCTAGGTGAAAAAATCTGGATACTTGCATTTTTGTTCGCTTATAAGCAGGACACAAAAATTATTACGCCACTTAAAGTTGCTGCAGTCATTAGAAAAAATGGGATCACGCAAAGCACCAAGAAACGAATGTAAATTTTGGATGAGAAACAATTCCAGTTTCTCAGATAGTGGACTGGACGCGAGCAATGGTGATCCAATATTTTATGGCAAGGACATTTTTTTTCTAGTCAACTTTGCATACATGTCTTGAAAAGCATATCCTTGGAAAATTTTTGTTCCATAACAAGAGCTAGACACGTCCTTGTAGCAGCAGTTTTGAATTGATTTGAATGTGTCATAAATCCAGTTTAAGGTTGAGTGTGCTGATAAAACTATTGTGTCCATCATTCAGTGGCAGAGTAATATTATATACTCTTAACTCAAGTTGATAAAAGAGTAATTGTGGAGTGACATTTGGGAAACCTATACATCGCCACGCAAACGCATCCTTCAATTGTAGCTGAGTTGCAACAGGCATGCTTATTAGAAAGAAATTAAAATATAATAAATCATTAGGTCAAAGGTAAACCCTTTTTATAATTAATTAATTATGACACTTTTGCATAATAATGGTGACATCTTTAAATTTGCATTCTATTAAGTGGAGAAGTCAAGTTTATCAACAGGTTTGTGATAATACCGCTGTATTAATTTAGTTTAGGGGTCACTTTCAAAACATGCTTGAAATTTTGCTTAAATGTGACCTTGTCTTGTTATAGCAGATATTGGATCTGAGTTTGAAAAAATGGCCAAGAACCATAGAATTAAGACCGCTTGCTTCTTCATCACTCCAACCTAAGTTGGTTTGGTAAATGAACTATTGGAGGTCTGACCTTTTAATAATAAAGACTAAGTGCAAGGGAAATGATCTCTCTATATGCAAATCATTGGTTTATAGTATATTGATTGGTTTATATATTTGCATGTGCGAAGATATTGCAACAAAATAGTCAAATGTGTGAAAATTTTGCATGTTTTTTTCCTTAATTCCCATTGTGTTTTGATGTATTTGACTGGAAATTAACTTAGCTCGTTTTGCACAGCAACAACATAGCAAGTGTACATTGTACTACTTTGAAAATAAATAATAAGATATTTTAGACATAAGGCAAAATAAGATATATTGTGTGATTGATTACTTTGCTTCCTTTGATTTGTGACAATTGTAATCAATGTATACTAATTGCAGGTGATGATCAGAAGCATTCAACCGAAAGTGATCATAGTGTTAGGAAGATCAGCTCAGGCCATGATTAACATTATTGGTTAGAGGAACCTGTTATACTCGCCTAATACCGAACCAAGTGGTGAATGTACGTCAACATTTAAGGACAAAAATCAGTTTTACGCTTTTGAACTGGTGAAAGTGCGGTAATTAGATGATTATAGGTCGTAGTTTGTTAAGTTATAGGGCATGGTCACATTCTCTAAATTATAAAATGATTATGCTACAGTTCCTATGTTTTTGTTTCAATTACCGTGATAGTGAATTGTGAACTAATAAGTAATAACATACCAGATAATGCGCATCTTAACAACAACAACAAAAAGAAAAAGAAAAAAAAAATGACAGGCTCAGTTTTAGTAAGTTAAGGTAATAAATGAGTAAATAACCCATAGAAAGAAGTTAGACAAATTATATTCGGTATATATAATCAATAAACTTGGTTCTTTTTCTTCTTCCTTTTTTCTTTTTTTTTCTCCAACAATGGTTCTCTTTTGAAATTATGATTTCTTGAATTGTAGAAAATGGTGGAGAAACTGAAAAATTCAAGCGAGGAAATGTCAACTTTAAACTATTTGGTTCCATCTCACTTATTTTTCGTAATATTATTATTTATTATGAAACTTATCTTCTTCTTTTTAAGTGATATATTCAAATATTTTACTTCATTAAATTAGAAAAGTGCACATATGTTGTATGTGTCTAGTTAATTAAAGAGTAATTTTTTTTTAAATTAGAGAAAAATTAATGTTATTATGTCATAAAATAGTACAGATTAATGAATGATGTTCAATTTATTTTTTAATAAAATGTATTATTATGAAAATTATTGTTTTATATATAAAAGAAAAAGATAATTTTAAATTATTGAAATAAAATATAAAATGTTGGCTCATTTAGTGATGAATTACTATAAAATTTGTTCTAAAATGATAAAATAAGATTTTTTTAGCTCATTTCATAGTTTCAGGTTAAGTTTACCTGTTATTCAACGACAACACTTCACCCCGAATTTAATTCTCATCGATTTCACGACCACTTTTTTTCCTGTTATCCGTTTTTCACCAACTTTACTAGTATTCACCAAATTCGCCCAAATTTTCATCAATTCATATGTTTTACTCTTTTAATAATATTTTTTCAGTCAATATCTTTTAATAATTTTCACCAACTTTTCCCATCGATTCTTTAGTTTTTTTTTGGTATAAATCAATTTTCTAACGATTTCACCCATTTTCACCTATTGCACGCATTTTTCATTGATTTCACATGTTATTCACCTGAATTTTTTTATTTATTAAACATGTTTTCACCTACTTTACGCTTATTGATCGATTTTACCCTTTTTTCACTGTTTTTACCCGTCTTTCAATAGATTTCACTGATTTCATCCTTTTTTTTTTCTTCTCTTTTTACATATTCCACTCAAATTTTCATCGATTTCACATGTCTTCACCGAACTTACCTTTTTCACTAGTAAAAACGAACGAAATCAGGTAAAAAAGAGTTTTTTATTTATTAAATATTATTTCACCGACTTTACGCTTTTTGATCGATTCCATTTTTTCATTTTACCCATCTTCACACAGTTTCATCATTTTTATTTATTTTTACAAATCTCAGTCGAATTTTCATCGATTTCACATGCCTTCACTTACTTTACCTTTTTTCACTGACTTTACCATTTTTTGCACAAATTTCACTAATTTTTTTAATTGATTTAACTATCTATCTGTTTTACATGTTTACCATATAATTACCATATAATTCTCACTCAAATACTTTTACATGTTTACCATATAATTTATAAGATTCTATTTCTAATTATACCTATTTAACTATTTTACATGTTTACCATTAAGGTAAATATGACTATACAACTAAAATAAAGGTGTATTAGTCTTAAAAAAAAATTAAATTATTCACACTTCTAGATATAATAATAATAATAATAATAATAATAAGTATAGATAATAATTGACCGAAAAATAATTACTTGTTAAACATAATAATAATAATAATAATAATAATAATAATAATAATAGATAATGATTGACCGAAAAATAATTACTTGTTAAACTATATGAAAATGGAAGGGAATCATAAATTTAAGAATATAAGTCCTATTTAGTGGAATATGAATAGTTTTTATCAATTAGTTAACTATAATTAAACATTAGACAGTGAAAATTAAGTGAGATAGAAATTAAACATTTTTTTGTTTTTCAAAGATATTTAAATTTTTGGCATGATTTAACCCATTTTGAGACACTGTCGAACGATTTAGACATGCATCTTCCTGACAAAGATTTGAAACTTGAGTCACCATGATTTACCTCCTCTCACAATCCCGTCGGACAGGGGGTGAGGGGCGCCCGGGGTGAGCGATTTCACCTTTTGGAACAAGATTTGAAACTTGGTTCGTCAAAATTGTGGAGTAATAGATTTTCACAAGATTAAGCACCCGTTGATAATTAACTAAAACTGTATACGCCATCCACTTTGAAATATTGACATCACATGACTTTCTTTTTTCTTACCCCTCTTACATTTGCATTTGCGATGATATACTCTCCCAGCTCTAAATATTTTTGCTACATTTAGTATTAACATGCATGAAATTATAAGTAAGAGCTGAAAATGTTCAATAATTTGATATATTTAGATTTATACTCTTAAAAGTAGTCTTGATTATTAGTGATGTCATGTTATTAATGTATACTCCCTCCATTTTTTTATTTGTGCTTTGACAAATTTTTCTAGTTTACTTTTATTTGTCACTTTAGGATTTTAATGTAAAATTAATGTTATTTTATCAATTTTACCTTTTTTATTAATACTTGTCATTAATGCTAATTAATGTTAATATTATCTAATTAAAAGGGTATTTTGAATTTTTGCTTCAAAAAGTGACTATTTTTTAATTCGTGTGCAATCCTTCAAAGCGACAAATAAAAAAAAAAAACAGAGGTAGTACATTGAAATTTCAAAGCGATAAATAAAAAAAATACTTTAGATAAAATGTTTTGGCACATTGAAAAAGGAGAATAAATGTTTTGGATAGAGGAAGAACAAACTTATTTACAAAACCTACTATAATATTTACTGATGATCATTTATACTTTTTACATTATGTTGTATTTGACAATAAAATGCCATACAACAATGTGGCCTATAAATGTAGTTAGAGGATATACCTAACCTTTTTTTCTAATAAAGTAAACTTCAAATTCAATTAATAATAATATTATAAAATAACACAATATAAAAACCAGATGCATGTACTTATCATATTATATAATTTTTTCTTCACATAATGATTGGTTAGCAGAGACAAACTCAATATTAATTGAATCCAGACTATTATACTATGTCAAATATTGAGACTTATTTTAATCCCATTTTAAAGTACATGAATGTGACAAAACTGTAGAACTATCAAGCATTAAGTACTAGTATTAAAGAGGCGATCCACTAATCCAGGTTTTTTTATTTAGGGTATCAAATTAAAATAACAGGTATATACTCTGAAATTCTCTAATGATAATTCAAAGGAAAAAAGATAAGTCAAAAGATCAAAACGATAAATTATTAAATATAAACAGAATTATTTAAGTTTAATTTCAATGGAAATGCATGCTAAGCACCATTAGCCCACGCGTCCCCACACGCGCGGGTTGTCCATGTACTAGAGCTGACACGTCATCATAACAGCGGGTCCCACCTCTTATCATCTCTCATGCCCGAGCTGCCCATGTTTTCCACTCACCACTCCTTGAAAATTGACGGCTAGCTTCCTCCAATTATTTCCTCTCCTCTTTCCAACTTATACTTTTTCGGTATGTTATCGAGTTGTGGAATTCAATTTTCATGCTATTTTATCCTATAAAAAAATAAAAAAATCAATGTTCATATTTTAAGTTGGTGGAGAAAACAAAATGATAATAAGGAAATGTGGTTATATTACACTATTATTTTCCCCATATTTAATTGTACTAAGATTATCAAAAAAAAAAAAAAAAAAAAAAGCTACCAAAATAAATAAGTATGAAATAAGAACTATTGGGCCTGTTTGTTTGGCGTTTCCCAAAAAAATTTCGTGTTTGAGAAATGCCAAACAAATATTTTTTCTATTTTCTGAAATAAATTTTTCATCTCTCAATTTTCTCAAACTACTTTCCCGAAACCCAAACAAACAATAATTTTCTTATTTCTAAACAAAATCTATACAAACTCTACTCTGATTTGACATAAAGTAACATATCTCTTACACAATTTATCTCATAACAAACATGATTTGACATAAAGTCTTACACATCTTACACCTACAACCTAACTCTTTAAAAAAAAAACCTACATCTACTTTATTTCTCAAACCACTCTCTCAAAACTCAAACAAACAACATTACGCAAATCGAAATTATTTCACAAACCTCCACTACTTTCCCAAACACCAAACAAACAAGCCCATTATTTTTATGTTGCACTATTTTTATTATTCAGTTGTAATTATTTATTTTGGTAATACATGTTTTAAGCAAATTTACATAATTTTTTTGTCTATTACATTATACATAGTGGTACTTAACAAAATTACAAAAATAGACTGTATATAAATTTGAGTTAATTTACAAGAAAAAATAAGCAGAATATTTACATTGAAAATCAAATTTTGAAAGTCAAATATTATTTCTAAATGTCTTTCAAATTTATAATCTTAATGAATTTTTTTATTGACAACTCTCTCCAATTTTTTTATTTGTCGTGTTGGTAAAAATTTTTCGTTTACTTTTATTTATTTCAATGTAAATTATTGTTCTTTTACCCATTTGTTCTTACTAATACTTGTCATTAATACTAATTAATGTTAAATCTATTTAATTAAAAAGATATTTTGAAATTTTTGTTTAAAAAAATGATTATTTATGACATTCATTAATTCGTGTGCAATCCTCCAAATCGACAAATAAATAAAACGAAAGGAATATAAACTATACACAATATTGTACTAAAACCAAATTATAGCTGATAGGGCTCAAACTATTTTTCTTATCATAAAAGATTATTTCTAAAACCAATTTTAATATAAAATTAGTTTCCATGAATTTTGTTATCTAATGTTACCAAAAAAAATATCATGAACTTTTAATCAACACTTGAATGAAAACCTCAAAAGAAAAAAGCAAATTACCAAATTATACAAGAGTGAAGGTTATTTTTGGTATTGGCACTTCCAGCCCGTATTATCCGGGCAGCCTCCATTTTACTTTATTAGTCTTAGATTCTATTTTATAAAAAAAAAGGGAGAACTGATAATTCACATTATTTAATACTTCCTAATTTTCTCTTTTAACTCTACTGTAACTCGTAAATTACAAAATCCCACAGACAAGCAACATAAAATTGCATAGTTATTAGTATTAAATATTTAGAGTAACAGAAGTATAATTTATTTTCCTTCAGCATTGAACTGGTCAGCATATTAAATAAGATTTGGATATCTTTTTCAAGAGACATTTCTGAGGTGGTGGCATACTTTTTGAACTGAAATTATTATTATTATTATTATTATTATTATCTGATTCCAGCTTTGCTTGTTGCACAGTGCAAAGGGGCAAAATATTCAGCTTTGAAGGTCAAGCATGTGATCTGAAATCTCAGGTCTCTTTTGTACCCTCTCACAGTAATTTTCAGCTCATATTTTGAACTGGGTCTGAGGTATTTCATTGATTTTATCTGGATTTAAAGGAAAAATTATTGTTGGAGTGGAAGAATATTCTATAATCTTTTGTACTGCTATTCTGGGTTGAGTTGATCCTTCGGGTTTTTCCCTTCAAATTTGATTTTTGAACAAAAATCAGTTTTTGAAGGGATGAAATAATTGTTCTCTTTGGCGATTTGGGGTTTCTTGGAATTGGAAGAGAAAAGGTTTTCAATTTGTATTATTTGACTTATTTTCTGAAATGGGTTTGAATTGCTTTAGGGGATTTCATTAAATTGGACTAGAATTGAGAGACTATTTGGTTTAATTGATTTAGGAGAAGGGAGGGGGGATTACAAATCTTTGGGATATTTGATGATTTTTGGGTCTGCAAAAGATGGGATTAGTTGATGATGGCTTAAAAAAGGAGTCTTGGGATGTGAAAAAATCGAAGGGGAGGAAGAAAAAAGATGAAATTGATGATGATGATGATGAGGAGGAGGAGACTGGTTGCTGGGTTAAGTTGAGATTTATTGGGAGTTGTATGCCTTCAAGATCTAAAGTTGATAGCTCTGTTAGCGGCACCACCACTCATGGTAATGTTCTTAATTTCTGAAACTTATGTGCGCAAGTTGTATTTCAAGAAATTTTGCTTGATATGACCTCCAAAATTGTATTTTGTTTACTTTCCTTTCATGTTGGAGTTGTATGTAATTGTTGTTTTACAGGTAGAATTGCTTGCATGTTAGCATATGATTTGGTGAGTTGAACTAATTTCTTGAGTATTGGAAACTGAAAAATGCACCCATAACAACATAGATGATGCTTTGGATCTATAATGTTAATCTGGCATAGGTAAAATGATGTAATAGCATCTCATATATTTCTTAAGTGAATGTCTGATATAGATATTTCCTTGTGTTGCCCAACTTAATGTCGGGAATTTAAGTACGGGTGGTGTATAAACCACCTATTAGATGTTATTTTGGATATGGAAAATTTAGTTCAAATTTTAGAATGAATAATCATTTAATATAATACCCAAGGTGGTTGACCCCAGAGCCGAAACTCAAGTTAGAATCCTACTGAAGACACCACACTGGGGAGGGCCTATACCCATTGCACTCTTCGGTCCAAGCTGTAAATACGCAATTTAGTAAATTGATAAAAAAAATTGATATAATGTGCCTGATCCACAATAATGCCACTTTGAACTTTCTAAATCATGAGGATTGTGTCTTTCTTCTTATTTGTTGTTTATTTGTGGGTATAAACAGACAATAAGTCTACAAATGATACAAGCAAAGACCAACCAATTGCCCCTGTAATCCCATCCACAACTACGAGCAATGCTGAAAGTAATTCTTCGAGCTCCAAACTTGAAGATGAGCTGAAAGTTTCTTCTCGACTGAGGAAGTTTGCTTTTAATGACCTTAAGTTAGCAACAAGAAATTTCAGACCAGAATCTCTTCTTGGTGAAGGGGGATTTGGTTGTGTGTTTAAAGGATGGATTGAAGAGAATGGTACAGCACCAGTTAAACCTGGCACAGGACTTACTGTTGCCGTCAAAACCCTAAATCACGATGGACTTCAGGGTCACAAAGAATGGCTGGTTTGGTTCTTTTTTCTCATTCAATTTACTTCAGATAGTCATGAATCTTGTGTTGCATTATTCTTACTTGGTATTATTTGCAGGCGGAAGTAAATTTTTTGGGCGACCTTGTTCATCTTAATTTGGTTAAACTAATTGGTTACTGTATTGAAGATGACCAGAGGTTGCTGGTTTATGAATTCATGCCTAGAGGAAGCTTGGAGAACCATCTATTCAGAAGTATGTACTTATCCTTTTCTCAGTGCACCTTGCACTGGTGAATTTATGAAGTTCAATTTCTCTTATTGCAATTTACTGAAGTTTACATAGCCACAAGACAACGCGTTACATAATCACTTCTGTGGTAGAGCATATATGAGAATTTCCAAAGAATGGTGCAATGTTCCTGTCTTCTAACGATGTTAAATGTAGGGTCTCTGCCACTACCTTGGTCAATCAGGATGAAAATAGCTCTAGGGGCTGCAAAAGGGCTTGCTTTTCTTCACGAGGAAGCTGAAAGAGCGGTGATATATCGGGATTTCAAGACTTCTAACATTCTGTTGGATGCTGTAAGTTGTGAACACTTCTGTTAAGCAAACTCCTCTTCTAAATTGCAATTATTAACTAATATATGTATTGTATTGTGTGTAAGGTATATTTCTGACGGGCGTTACTTGTTTTTCCAGGAATATAATGCTAAACTTTCTGATTTTGGACTTGCTAAAGATGCTCCAGATGAAGGAAAAACTCATGTTTCTACACGTGTAATGGGAACTTATGGTTATGCAGCCCCGGAATACGTCATGACAGGTAGACTATTCTTCCTTTTCGTTTGGGACTTGGGAGTCTTCCCTTCCTTGTTCTTCTAGTGATGCTCCTAATAAAAAGCTAAATATAGGAAAGATCCAGCGAAAACTAATGTATGTGGATTGAATTATTATTGAATATGATATTATGTATATTGGCAAAAAGATATGCTTTTCTTGCAAAACAAGATCTACGTAGTGTTTCTTAACTTGCAGGCTAGGTAAGTAAATGAGAGGTGGCCGCCCAATTTATCAATTATATCATGATTGAATCATTGCTCATCTCTGGAGAATAACATTACCATTAGTAAGACTAAATTAGTGAAAAATTAAACTTCTAAGCTTATCTCTGACAAAACATGAAAAAGCTTAAGATGGCATATCTGACAATGTTGAGCATCCGTTTGGGTTGCTTTTATTTGTTTTCGCACCACCGGTTCCTATCCATGATGTAATGATGCTAGTAAATTTTTAATTCTGTTGTGAGGAATCATGAAAAATATCATGGCTGGATATTACATACTTCTTATTTTCGGTGATCTTAGTTTATGCCACTCATTGTCACTATTCCCTTGTATATCTTTGTAAAAAGTAATCATGGTCTCATAATCAAGACCCCTAAGATATGGTGTATTTAAAGTTTTAACGGATTGTGATACCCCCGTCCCACATTGGTTGTGGCATAAGGTTAGAGTGATTTATGAAGACCACATTTTAAGTCTTTACATGGATGTTCCGTTTGAACCATTCTATTGAACCATTTTAAGATTGCTGATTTCTTCTTGATTTGCGTAACACGTTTCTTTTGATTCTGATTGATCTTATTACAGGACATCTTACATCAAAAAGTGATGTGTATAGCTTTGGTGTTGTCCTGCTCGAAGTCCTCACAGGTAGAAGATCAATGGACAAGAACCGGCCCAATGGAGAGCATAACCTCGTGGAATGGGCTAGGCCTCATCTAGGTGAAAGAAGACGGTTTTATCGTTTGATAGATCCTCGACTTGAAGGTCATTTTTCCATTAAAGGTGCCCAGAAGGCTGCACAATTGGCAGCTCGCTGCCTTAGTCGAGATCCCAAAGCTAGGCCTCTTATGAGTGAAGTAGTTGAAGCTTTAAAGCCATTGCCAAACCTCAAAGACATGGCTAGCTCATCTTACTACTTTCAGACAATGCAAGGTGACCGGATCAGCTCCAGCCCGAACGGGAAAAACGGGTTTAGAACTCACGGGTCATTCAACATCAGAAATGGGCAGCAACAACAGCAGCAGCAACCCAGAAGCCTCTCGATACCAAATGGTTCTACTCATGCTTCACCCTTTCATCAGTTTGCGCATAATTCACCAAAACCAAACTGTAAACAATAGGATGATTGAATCTACCATTCTTTTTTCCTCACTGCCCAATATAATCAGATTACTGGAGAAAGGGGCCAAACTCACTCTTGGGAAGAATGTAATGTGAATGGCTGAATGGAGATGAAGTTCATCAAGTAAATGTCTAAAATGTCCTCCCCCCCCCCCCCCCTCTTGTAAGATACATCAAACAATTTAACAATTGAGAAATTTGGTTTGACGTTTATTAACTTGTTTAAGTGATATTTCTCGAAACTGAGTCTTCCTCATCACACCATTGGTGGTGTTTCCTAACAAGACTGACCAAGTAGAAGCTGATGGAGATGAGTCGAAAAAAACTCCATGAATGTATTATTTTGATAAATTTCTTTCATATTTTCTTTTAATAGAAATATTATCAATTGAAAGTACTTTTTGTTTAAGTAGACATGTATGCTTTTGTCGAATAAAGAAAAATAAAACAAAATAGAGATGCATGCATTAGTATGATGAACAAAAATATTGAATTATGTAATAAAATAATAATTAAATAAAAACAAATGAGTGGGGGGAAAAATTTAGATGTATGCCTTTAGGTTCAATTGGTATGATCATCATAACCCGATTATATTTTCTATAAATACATTATATTGTAAGTACTTACATATTATAAATTAAAAACCACTACATTAAAAATAATTCTAAAATTTCCAACAATAAGTGTTTATATTAATTAAAATAATTGCACAAGATCCAGTGTCTACGCACTATATTAGTGATTTAATCCATTTTAACCAAATCAACATACAGAACTCAGAAAAAGAAAAAAATCAACATACGGAAAAAAAATACGATTAAAAGGGGCCTTGGGCCATTTTAAAACAAGTCCGGTAACCCATATTTTCCAAATAATTCTCTCCCATATTTTCTTATCTAGTCCAAAATTTATTTTCATTGTTTATCATCACGAATTTTACACGTGAATATAAATCGCTGCAGAATTTATTCGTCATCCATGTTTCGAATATTTCAGTGAAAGAAGGAAAAAAACGAACCGGTTTTTGACCGGTAGGTATTGGGTCACCGATTACCCAACAAATTCTAACACTCCCCTTTCTTTCTCGTCTCTCCACCATTTGTCAAGTTTCATTCATTCTCCCAATTTTTTTTTTTGGATAAAATTTCAGCTCCAAATTCAACCCAATAGCCTTCCAATTCGTACGGCGCTGTGGTTCTTGGCGGCACGTTTGACCGCTTACACGAAGGACACCGCCAATTCCACAAGGTCCTGGCCCACTGCGTGGAAGTCTGTATTAAGATATTGATTAGGTAAAAAAGCTGAAAGTAATTTTAATTTTTGTCTTTCAGGCTGCAGCAAGCGTGGCGAGGGATCGGATTGTGGTTGGTGTTTGCGATGGTCCTATGCTCACGAATAAAGAGGTAATCATCAACATTATTTCATGCCTATTGGAAACCAATAGTGAGTGTGTTTTTGTTTAAGCTAAATGCTTTGTTTTTACAAGGATGTTAAGATAATAGAATGACATGATATAGAAAAGTTTAACTTAACTTACATTTCAGCATTCTATGTATTGTAAACATTGAAAAAATATCCAAACAATAAACAGTAGATTTTACAATGCTTTGAAAATATATAATCTTAACATCCTTGTAAAAACCAGGTCATATGTGTTCCTCCGTATCTGGGAAATAGACGTCTCTATCATTTTTATTTCGTGAACTGGTTATATATTCGTAATTCAATCATCATTTTAATTAAACACATTTGCAAAGATGTTCAATTGGTGAACAAGTCATGTAGATGGTTAGTCTAAGTTCCAAAATTAAGACCTGAAGGTACATTTTGTAAGGTATGTCATATAAACATGTTTTGGGGGAATCCTTGTCCTTTTTTTTATATACCATTATCTCCAATATGATTTGCTTTCTTTTTCATCTCAATTTAATGGATCTTCCTCTCGCTGGCAAATTAGCAATATGTATTGTATTTGAACTTTGTTTGCAGTATGCTAACCTAATAGAGTCGATTGAACAAAGAATGCAAAATGTTGAAGTTTACATTAAGGTACTTAAAGGGACATTTTATCTTCATTTAGACTTTCAGTTGACATGGTAGGTGTTACATTTTTAAGTGTTTTAAGGAAAAATGTTTCTATCTTGATTAAGTAATGATCTTTTTTTTTTTTTTTTTTTTTTTGATAGCTTATTACTTGCCAAAAATTCTACGATTTATTTTGTGAAAATTATAAGAAGCTTTATAATTAATGAAGGTAGTTTTTGTTTGTTTTTCCACACCGAGGCTAATGAGTTCATTGTCTCGCATTATCTTCTTTTATTATCAAACTGCATAATTTTCATATTGTATTAGCATGAAGATAACTCTTACTTCCTTTGCTGGAACTTATCTTCAATCTAATAAACCTGATCTAATTGTGCATGTAGAACCAATTGTGGATCCCTATGGTCCATCAATCATTGATGAGAATTTAGAGGCTATCATTGTCAGGTCCGTACTATATCAGATATGTATTTTTGCAACAATCAGTTTCCTTTGTTTTCAATTTAGATATGAACCCATTTGTCATGTTTTACACTGAATCCCTTGTACTTCATTTTCTCATTATCATCTGTGAATTTATTTCAGAATTTTTTATAGTTTGTGAGATTAGCTGTGTGTTAGTGATGTTCCTCCAAATGTTAAGCTTGAGGAGTTAGATTTCTATAGAGACCATATTCCTTCCCTTCTGTACTTCAAATATTTTTGTGATACCACATTATGAAAAACTTGCTTATGCTGCTCTAAAAAAACCCACAGATTTGCAATGCACATGACATATTTTAGTTCAAAGATATCCATTTGGAAAAACCATAGAATGCAGATAACTCTAGACATGGAGCTATTAGAACTACGAAGAATTGGAATTCCAATGATTCCAATTAAACTGCCTATTGCTCATGGATAAATTATGTGTTTGATATATTGATTTGCAGACCTGTGGTGCTTTTTGCCAAAATTATAATAATCATATTCTTGTTTGAAGAAGCATTGGAGGCTAAATCAATTCTATATAATATTTTTAATTTTTTTTCCTTTTCCTGTGATAGTTTCATATTCTTTGTAGTGAATGTAAGAGACCAATTGCTTATAGCTGAAGGAGAAATTCAATGATTTTGCAATATCATATTAAACACGTTGAAAACCAAAAAAATTCATTGACTAGATTGATTCTTGGAAGCCTTAACTGCGTAATTGGAATAAGAACACACTCACTAATATCTTCTTCATTTTCAAACAGTAGCTAACTTGAGATGCTTGTTTGACAGTAAAGAAACAATTCCTGGAGGTCTATCTGTCAATAAGAAGAGGGCTGAGAGAGGTCGTTCGCAATTAAAGGTTTTAATTGATCTCAACTGCATGAAGTACTTTTTCTTTGATATCCCGTATAACCTTAATTATGGAATTCTGCAGATTGAAGTTGTAGATTTAGTACCTGAAGAGACAAAATAAGTTCCACAGCGTTAAGGAAAATCGAAGCTGAGAAACTCATCAAGCTTCAGCTGGAAGGTCAGATTTAATGTTTGAATTGTGGTTCATGTTGTTGTACTGTATGAAGCCCGTTCCCTTAGCTCATACGATTGAATTCTTCTTTTTAGATGTGCGCGGGTATTCAGTTAGTCTACCTGATTGATCATGGAGGTGTATATATATTGATGGAGTGTAATATATGTTGTATGCTATTGTTTGTGTAAAGTGGATATTTCACTTGGTACCTTATATCTTCACCAATTATACAATCTCGTTCACTTTTTTCAAGTTATACCTTTTGCTTTGGAGCGTGTAGATATTGATGTTTTCTCTAATCGATAATTGTTTAGACCATCTAGCTAAGCTAAACTAAAATTATGAGACACAAACAAAATAAACATAACAAAACTCTTAATGCATGTATTTTTGGAGGTTAAAATTGGTTCATCTCAAATTTGAAGACTTGAATAGCAGCAACAAGACAACCCATGTGATGAGAGAAAAGGTAATTTTTTTTGCCTTTTTTGTAAATATATATATGACATTTATTCTACTTTAATAATCCTTAGTGCTTTCAAGATATTAATATGAAAGCATTATTTTTCCATAAATAAATATATCACCTATTTTTATCATTTTTTTAATGAAAAAATTATTTCTTTCTTATTCAAATTATGCAAAAAGGTAAATTAAGACTGTTTAGGAAAAAAATGAATTTAGGAAAAATTTAGCAAAGAAAAAAAACCAGTGATTGAAATAAATGTTTAGACAATCTCCAAGGGAGTCTTTATATATCAAATTATAAAAAAAATTATAAGAATTGCACAAAAAATGTATTCCGAGGGAGTCTTTAAAATATAATACTACCAAATTTTTATAAGTTTGGACTCTCAAATGTGAGAGTCCAAAGTGAAATTTAAAAAATAAAAGTAGTGTGTTAAAGTTGGAGTGGAGTGTTGTAGTCTAATTATATAAAGTAGAATCTTAAAATATAAACAAGTTGTTGGAGTGTAAAGTAAAAAATGATAATGTATAATATAGTTTACCCCTTAAATTTTAAGATAAGAGGCCTGAATTTAAGAGATCTGTTAGGAGATGGTCATATTACGCAAAACTATAAATCTAAAATTTGAGTTTTGAGAGTTAGAGGGAAAAACATGTATTTTAGGTGGTTGAAATATGAGTTTAGTCTTTCAACTATATATGGAGAAAATTCTCACTGAAGATGCTCATATAAGCTAGGATTTTAATGACGTTAAATTTAATTTACAAATTAATACTAAGATTTTATGCATGTCAGCATGTGTCTGTATTGCTAAAATTTCCCTCTTTATGCAACAACTATCTTACATTTTAAGAGATTTTTTTTTCTTTCTTTCTTTTCTTACTACCATAAAAACTCAACATATGAATAAATTGACTTTAAGTTAAAAGCATTACCATCTAACTGTTTATTAATTAACTTAATTAAACTTAGACCTCTAACATGCTTGTCATGATTTGATCACTCCAAAAATCTTTGAGAATGCCGGTATATAATAACAAACAAACAAAAAATTGTTTATAAAAATCAAGTAAAATAAGTTTATCATGATATTATTTTCTTAGCTGTGTTATAATAAAATCATAGAAGTTAATATCATTATAATATTTATTTAGTTGTATAAAGACATCGAGTAAGATGCAAGTAAGTTATAAAATTTTCTTATAATATCAAAGTTGTACTAAATTTAGATACAGTATAAAACAATCATTATTTTTTTTAACTATACAAAATTGTTACTGTAGTTATTAATGAACTTTTACTACAATATTTTTTGCTACTACTAAATCTATGCAGCTTTTGACATTATAATACGTACGCAAGAACAACATAAAAGGAGTTGCTTGTCTGTCATGTGATTCCATTTCATCTGCAGACATGGTGCCAATTATCTTTGTGTTTTTGTGCTTTCACCAAATCACTCCATTATTTGGAAATAATTCATTCAAAAAGCTTCCGCTTCCATCGCTTGGTTCTGAATCCTATGCTTTCGATTCAGGGAACAGTGGACCTTACACTGGTTTGAATGATGGCAGAATTGTCAAATTCCAAGACTCGGACACTGGTTTTGTTGATTTCGCCACTACTACTTCAAATAGGTAAATATCATTTTCTATGTCTAAATGGATTAAATTTATTATACTAGCGTGTTGTTGAATTGTCTCAATATCTTTTAGGTCGAAGGAATTATGCAATGGAACTAATGGAAGTAAAATGAATACTACTAGCCTTGTTTGTGGGAAGCCAATAGGTCTTGCATTCAACCCACAAAACTAATGAGCTCTATATTGCTGATGCTTACCATGGGCTGTTCGTTGTTGGATTGGGTGGGGGTGTAGCAACTAAACTTTCTGGTGAAACGCACTTTGATTATGCAGATGGAATCGACATTGATCCAATCGAAGGAGTTATTTATATCACAGATCTTGGCAACGTCTTCTCTCAAACCAAGTAAAATCCTTCTCTAAGTTGTTCTAAAGCCCGAGTTATGGTAAAATTCTTGACCTAGGAGATATTCCTAGACCTTATCTAGTCAAGAATGAATTAATGAGTTATGTATAAATTGCTCTAATTTGCAGAAATACTTGATTAAAATTAGTATAAATTAACCAAGAGTTTATGCATTGCAGTCGTACACTACAAGGTGGAAGATTACTGAAATATGATCCACATACGAAGAAGTGTGATGTGATTCTAACGGGGTTGTCCATGCCAGCAGGGTTGGCAGTAAGCAAAGATGGTACATTTTTATTGATCTCGGAATACTCAAACCGCAGAATATCAAGGTTTTGGGTGAAAGGCCCTAAGGCTAATACATCAGAGACGTTTCTAGAACTTCCGGGGAATCCAGATAATATAAAGAGAACGAAATCAGGGGATTTTTGGGTGGCGGTAGTAATTCAAGAATGGCTACCCAAGAAAATCGTTTTTCCCGTGGGACAAAAGATTAGCGCTGAGGGTCGAATTCTGCAGACTGTGAATTTCTTTGCAGAATATAATGCTACTGGCATTACTGAAATTCATGAACATCTTGGAACATATTATGTGGCATCGTTAAACAAAGATTTTGTAGGTGTTTACAAGCATTTTAAGTGTTGAATGAATGTAGTAGCAAATATATAAGACAAATTGATTGTCTTAGCATTTTGATTATCATTACAATTTCTGATCAACTATCTATTATCATTTCAGACGTTACACTAGTATATTTTCTGATTTTTTTTACATATGCAAGAGGCAAGACTCGTCTACTTTTCAAACTCCCTTCAGGCCTTCACTTTTGATAACATTAGTCCTTTTTAAAAACTGATGTTGCACTTTCTAAAACCAAATACCTACATAGCAATATATATATTTATATACTTCTATAATATATATATATATATATATATATATATATATATATATATATATATATATATATATATATATATATATATGTGTGTGTGTGTGTGTGTGTGTGTGCATTAGTTATTACTATTACTTATTTAAAAAGAAATTAAATAAGTCCTGGACAAGTACCGGTTAGGCCACATCATGAAAAAGATGAATGGGTCTTTCATTTATTACTGCATGTCTGCATCATGTAAAGATGGGGGGAAATTGCATTTTGTTTTTTGTACTTTTTTATTCAAAAAATAGTTTCCATTATTATGTTAGGGAATTTTTTTCTAATGGTGTTGTGTTTGGTCTAAATTTGATATAGATACCGACCTTCTTAGGTGGCAGTGGCACTTGGTATGGTCGTTAATGCGCCGAATTGACCTGATCAATTTAACTCTATAACTGCATCAATTTATTTTTATTGAATTTTGATGAGGTTTTGGTTGATAAAACCGCGATTTCCGTTGTGAAAAGCTACACAATCATTCAAACCTGCGGATTCAAACTTTTGAAGTTATCCACTCTGCTCTACATTCAAAAAACAACAACTTTGCCCCAGGGCATATCTCCAACTGGCTGACCAACAATTCATAAGGCTTGCTCCAGCGGTAAGGATGGGGGTTCGAATCTCATTTGGAACTTAGATGGAAGCATTTCTATGAATCTATCTAATGGTCATTTGTGGTGAAGACCCCTTTGTGCGCAGAGTGTACAGCAGTATGGTGGGATCCCGAGGCTTGGTGGAGGCACATCCTGCGATTTACATCCTTCAGGGTTTTAGGGCAAGGGTTCTGAGGGTCCAGGATTAGTCTAGTTTAAGCTTGTACACTTGGGTTATCAACAAAAAAAAAAAAACAACTTTAGTAATGCATCAAAATCATTGTTATTATTAGGTGAATATTGATAGAGAGAATTGCACTTGTGGTACCATAAAAATTGAGGTCGACAGATTTGTTATCACAATTTAATTTCAATCACTTTTGACACCATTGTTAGAAATGGATGTTAACTGATGACGTGACAACTAATTTTTATTGTAAAATTGATATTATTAATTAGGCCATCTCCAGTGACTCTTGAGTCTAAGTCTAGCTTTTCTCAGCTTCAGTCCAACTTCACCTCAGATTCTAAGTGCAGCTTCCCATTTTCTTTTTATAAGTCATCTCAAATGACTCAATCTATCAATTCCATTTAATTCTAATTCTCATTTTCCCCACTCTCACTTAATAATAATAATAATAATAATAATAATAAAAATTAAACAATAATAAATAACAATATCAATAATGGATAATAATATGCAAACCGATTTGAGAAAAATAAAAATAATTTAAGATTGACATTAAGAATAAGAAATAAAATTGGTACACAATAATACAACAATTAAATTTGATAACCAATAATTTTTTAAAAATACACAACACTTTAATTTAACGAATCATATGTAAGCTTCATTAAGTTCTTTTAAAGTTTCATTTTTTAAATTTGAGTTTCTAATAATTAAAATTAAAATTAAATTTGAGTTTCTAAAAATTAAAATTAAAATTAACCTTTTCAAAATAATACCCAAATTTAAGAATTTTTTAAAATAAAAATATTTTTAATTAAATTAAATTAAATTGAGTTTCTCCTCCCCTCAGCCATACATCTCTTTTTCTCTCTTTATTTGAGTTTATTATATAAGAGCTACATTTTTAAAAATAAAATTAAAATTTTCAAAATAATACAAAAATTTAAAGATTTTTTTAAAAATAAAAAGATTTTTTATTAAATTAAATAAGAGTTACATTTTTTAAACTAAAAATTAACTTTTTTAAAATAATACACAAATAAACTAAAAGTAAATAAGAGTTACATTTTATTTAATAATATATTTAAAGGAATTTCTTTTTTAAAGAAAATATTTTTATTAAATAAAAATAAGAAATAAAAAAATTAAAACAACAGGTGGCCGACAAAGTGTTGGCCACCTGCTGCTGGGTGGGGCCCAGCAAGTGAGTCCATCGATGTGTGAGGCAAGGCAATAATCTTGTTCCAAAAGGTGAAATCGCTCACCCCGGGCGCCCCTCACCCCCTGTCCGACGGGAAGAGGCAAGGCAATAATCACACATTCAAGCAATGGTTCAATTAGGAAAGGGGAAATTAGCTTGAAGGTCCCTTTAATCATTTTACTTCATGTTTTTTACCCCCTTAAATCCAATTTCTCCTTCCCCTCTAATCATAGGAGATGCCCTTATATTGACTAATAATTATATCCCTAACATTTAGGTTGTCAAAATAACCCCACATCTTCAAATTTACTGACAATCGATATATAGTACCACAAGTGAAAATCGGTATATAATTTGATACCACAAATGAAATTCTCTAATATTGATGCCTAAAAAATCTATATATACATATTGTAAAAGTGTGAATAATTTAAGATTTTTTTAAGACTAATATACCCTTATTTAAGTTGTAAAGTGATATTTAATTCAATGATAAATATGTAAAAATAGTGCATTCCAAAAAAGATATAAAAATAGTTGAAGAAGAATAATTAGACATGGAATCTTATTATATTTATCTCCTACATTACTCCCATAATTTCAAAATTATCTTTTACATCAACTTTTATAATTTTAATATTCTTCTCATATAACACATAAAAACAACCATAAGAAAAAAAATTATTATTTTAAATAGCTCCTAAAATATATATTAAAATTTTTTTACTTTAGCAACAATATTTTTTTTAGTAAAAATATATGTAATTTGTATCATTGAAAGATTTAGAATAATCAAAGTCATATACAATTCTTTAAAAATACAATATTAAAATTTAATTCTCTTAAATATCATTCTGCTATACATAAAAAGAAAAAAGGAAAAGTTAAAATAGAATCGGATTTTACTTATAAATTAACCAAAAATACTTATGACTTAGCTAAGTACTTAATGTTTATTTGGCTAGAGAAACAAAATATAAAGAATATCAAGACATGCATAATATCGTACTTTAATGAAATTTTTTTAGTGAAAAATGAGTTAAATCGGTCAAAAACTGGTGAAATCAATGAAAATTGTTGAAATCAATAAAAAAAATATATATGAAATCAATGCAAAATGTGAAATCGACGAAAGTCCAGGTGAATTGGTGAACACTAGTGAAGTTTTTTAAAAAACGGGTGACATCGGTTAAAAAAAAAAAAGTGAATGTGAAATCATAAATACATTTGAGAATGATAAAAAAAAATCAAGTGAAATTTGTGAAAATGGATGAAAACGGGTAAAATCGGTTTAAAATATGTAAAATCGACGAAAATTAGTTCGAGTGAAATTTGTAAGAAAAATGATGAAATCGGTGAAATCCAGTAAAAATGGTTAAAATTGATGAAAATTTTAGGTGAATAACATGTGAAATCACTGAAAAACATGAAAAGTAGTTAAAAAGGGGTTAAAATGATAAATATGAGTGAAATCAGTATCAGTTAAAAAATGAGTTTATCCAACAAAAACGAGGTGAAATCGATCGAAATATGGTTTAAACCAGAAAAAAAAAAATCGATAAAAAATGGAAAAACAATGATATATTTATAACCGATAAAAAATAGGGTAAATTAAAAAAAATAAACAGTGAGAACATATGAATCTATGAAAATATGGGTGAAACTTGTAAATAAACGGATAAAATTAGTGAAAATAAGTGAAACCGGATTAAACTTTAATCGACAAAAACAAGGTGAAATCAGTGATAAAAAGGTTTAAATTGAAAGAAAAAAATCGACAAAAAATGGAAAACTAATGAAAAAGGTTATAATCGATAAAAAAACGAAAAAATTGCTAAAATAAATATTAACTGGTAAAAAAATTAAACAGTGTGAATCGATGAAACTTCGGGTGAAATTGGTGAAATCAGTAAGAAAAAATGCTCGTGGTATCGATGAAAGATCCAATGAAATTTATGGAGAAACGGATGAAACATGTATCGTCGGTGAATAACGAATAAACTTAACATGAAAACTACTATTAGGGAATCATGAACTAAATAATGATGTTATGATTTTATTTTAGAACAAATTTTATAAGATGTCATGACTAAGTCAGTCATCATTTTATATTTTATAACAACTATTTAAAGCTATCATTTTCTGTGATAAAACTATATAATAATTAATAAAAATAAATTGAATATCAATCATAAATATATGATATTTTATGACATAAAAATGACTAATTCTACTCTACTTTATGAAAAATACCTGAAGTTAAGTTAAAAATACCTTTTCTAGTTTATATAAATGAATCAAAAACGGTAACAATGGCAGCAGAAATGGTGCCAATTCTCGTAGTAGTGTTTTTGTGCTTACAACAGAACACATTAACCTTCGGCTTCGATTCATTCAACAAGCTCCCGCTTCCATCGGTTGATTCTGAGTCCTTACACTGGTTTGAATAATGGCTGAATTGTCAAATTCCAAGACCCAAAAGACTGGTTTTGTTGATTTTACTAGGGGTGCACATGGTACGGTTCGGCGGTATTTTTAACAAAATTTGTACCGTACCAATTAGTGCGGTTTTTGAAAACTCAAAACCAAACTAGCGTTTTATGAACCATACCAACAAACTCGGTTTTGTGCGGTTTCGGTACGGTACGGTTTTGCGGTTTTTTCGAACAAATTTTTTCGTGCAATTTTTCATATATAATTGATCACATAGTTGACAATTATACAAGAAATTAATAATATAATATCTTATAAACTATTTTTTTACATTAAATAAAGCATTGGAAAAGAAAATGTTCACAAATTTGACGCTATAGCTCGACCTAATTGAATAAAATTAATTGATTAATTATTTGATCATTTTTTTATTATGTGAAGAAACTTATTATTTGGTATTATTTTTGCATTTTAAGTTTTCAACATATAACAAGTTTAATTTGTGCTAAATTTGAGCATATCTTTTTATAATTGAAGATAGAAATGTAGTAATTATAAACTATGATGGACTATAATATAATTTATAAATAATATAGTATTCAATAATATTTGAATTATAAATTTATAAAATTTAGTTGTAAATTTAAAAAAAAAAAGAATAGTTAATTAATGTTTCTTTTCAATTTCGGTACGGTACGGTTTTTTACGGTATGAGATGTCTAAAACCAAAACCATACCAAAATACTCGGTACGGTTTTCATTCATACCAAGACCTTCGGTTTTGAGAAAAAAAACCTAACATTCGGTACGGTTCGGTACGGTACGGGACGGTCCGGTACGGTTTTGAAACCCATGTGCACCCCTAGATTTTACTACCACTACTCCAAATAGGTAATAACAAATTATCTAAATCTCAATGGTTTAATTTCATTTTACTTGTTGATTGTTCTCAATTGATAATGATTTTGAGATTCTGTGATGGAATAAATGGACATGATGTGAATACTAGTAGCATTTATAGTAAGCCATTAGGCCTTGCCAATCGACAAGGATACACCACCGCCACCGGAGTGATTTATATACACGGAGCCAAATAGTGCTAGCTAGAACCGCTGGTTACATTCCATTTTATCCACTGCATCTTTAACGGGTCTTTAAAAAAAAAGGGCCGGCCCGACCCGGCCCGACCCAGATCCATTTAAGACCCGGCCCATTTAAAACCCGGCCCATTTAGGACCCGTTTCAACCAGACCCAGACCCGACCCGACCCATTTTGCCCAGACCCGGACCCGACCCGACCCGCCCGTTTGCCACCCCTAATCACAGATATTGGAGATATATAATATCTTCTTAAAAAATCAGTAAATTAAATCCTTCCTATATTTACTAGGATATTCATGAATCAGAATTTTTGTAACAGCTAATTATCTTCGAGATGGAACCAACTTTAATGTGATCGGCTAAAAGCCTATACCTGAATCTTCAATTTATTCATGATTTGATTGACGTAATTTAAAAAACACTGATTTTGTGTCAATCAAACAGGCATAAAAATGCAGGTTGACTATTTCTACGATTTTCTTTACCATAATAAAGGTATACATGACCTAAACCTGTTCCAATATATCGTTAATCAATGGAAGATTATAATGATAAAAAAATATTTCCAATATAATCAAAATTTAGCATTGAATCAAAGTTATATGTTGCACCTATACTTAATCAAACCTGCTACATTTATGCTATTACTAAATTTACCTTTTGACATTATTGGCATGGTTCCAAATTTTCATCTTTTGTCGAAAACATAAAAAAGTTTCCATTTTTTAATCAAGCGAAATGAAAACAAGATCTAATTCCGAAACTATTTAATTATTTACCTTAAACTCTATTATTTTTCTAAATTTAGTAGTTTTTTTTTTTTTTTTACAATTTTTACTTATTGTTTCCGAAATATTTTCGGAAAGATAATATAAAAGGATGTCACCAGTCTGTCATGATTATCAATTTATTTGATTCATTTTCAGATATGGTGCCAATTCTCTTACTGTTTTTGTGCTTACAAAATACAATAGTCTTCGGATTCAAGTCATTCAGTAAGCTTCCGCTTCCATCAGTTGGTTCTGAATCCTTGACTTTCGATTCAGAGAATGGTGGACTTTACACTGGTTTGAATGATGGCAGAATTGTCAAACTCAAACACCCGGAATCCGGTTTTGGTGATTTTGCCACCACTATTTCAAATAGGTACATTTCATTTTATATATCTAAATGGATTAATTTGATTATACATGTTGAATTGTCTCAATTAATAATGAACTTTCAGGTCTAAGAAATTATGTGATGGGACAAATGGTGATCTCAAAGTTTGTGGTAAGCCATTAGGTCTTGAATTCTATAAGAAAACGAAGGAGCTCTACATTGTTGATGCTTACCTTGGGCTGTTCGTGGTGGGAAAGGAGGGTGGTGTAGCAACTCAACTTTCGGGTGGAACACACTTTGATTATGCAGATGCAATCGACATAGATACAACCACCGGAGTGATTTATATCACAGATATTGGAGATATCTTATTAAGAAACCCGTAAATCTTTTGCATATAGGCTCTGCCTTAATTTTGACTATATATATGTATACGTACAGATTGCTCTAAATTATGGAATTTTGTTTCTTGCAGTAATATGTCAGATATACTTTTTAGAGGTGACGATAGAGGTGGTAGACTACTGAAATATGACCCAAAGACGAAGAAAATTGACGTGCTTTTAAAAGGGTTGGCGATGCCAGCCGGTTTGGCAATCAGCAAGGATGGGTCATTTGTTCTGATAACAGAATATTTGACCAGCAAAATAACGAGGTTTTGGATAAAAGGCCCCAAGGCTAATACTTCAGAGACATTTGTACAACTTCCGGGGAATCCAGATAACATAAAGAGAACGAGTTCTGGGGAATTTTGGGTGGCAGTGAATATTCAGAAACTGCAACCCACGCTTACCGTTTTTCCTTTGGGACAAAAGATTAGTGCAGAGGGTAAAATTTTACAGACAGTAAATTTTTATGGAGAATATAATGCTACATATATTACTGAAGTTCAAGAGCATCATGGTAAAGTTTATGTGGCTTCAATAAACACTGATTTTGTAGGTGTTTACAAGGGTCGGAGGTGTTCATTTCCGGAGTAGTAGTTTATGGTATTTGTGTAATAAGTTACCAGATTCTTGAGTGAATTTGAATCATCATTTTTTCGTCTGGGCAGTAATAATCTGTTATATGTTCACTGCATCATCTTTTACAGTGGCTTTGTACGTAAACTGTTGAATTCCCTTGTTATATGTATGTCCAGTCCACTGGGCAATGCTGCCTGCAAAATATTACAAAAAATTTCGACATTTTAGTATGTTATTTTTGTGCTCACACGAAGCAATGACCGCTAACAAATTATGAACTAGTGTATATTTATGTATCATAATTTTCATGTATTTTATTGAACTGTAAAATTTTCAGTTTTTGAGTCCATCAAAATGGAAATATAGGATAGGCTTTCAGTATGACATGACGAATTAACAATGATTGAAATCTTAATTACTCGTTCAAGTAAAATGCCTTGTGATGAAGTATGGCCTAAATTTGAGTAAAACAATATTCGTCTGGTTGGCATTGATGAATATCTGATTTATTCAATTAATTTCTTATCATCTTCCAATGTATATATCATGCATAATCTTGAGCATATTGATATCATACACTAAATTCTATTTACCACTTTATAATAATTTTATCAATGATTATAATATAAAATATTTATACTATTATACTATGTATATGTAATGACTCAAACGATGAAGTGGATGATATAAAGTTGGGTTGGAAAATTAAGTCTTGTACATAGTCTTTAACATCATATACTATCATCTTTAACAGTGGCTTATGTACTTAATAATCATAACCAGCAAAATACACTGTTATGTCTCATGCAACCTTCCTGGAAAGCTGATCCTTTGATGTGCTCTCAAATATCTTATCCGCATTTCCAACTTCAAATCCATCTCGCCTATGGAACTCCTCAACCTATACAAATTCACACAGAAAAGGTTACAGTAATGAACTAGTAGTAAGTAAGGTGTTATGCGAAATATATTTATATCCAGTTACCTTGTTCTCTGGTAGATTTCTGAACTGAGGAAGTACAAGACGTTCAGCAAACTCGATATACGAGCACGGGATAGATTCAGTGACTCCATCGGAAAACTCGAGTGAAGTCGAATCTGCTACCGTTGAACTCTGTAACAAGAGTCCATCAGGGCTCACTGATAATTAGTAAAGAAAATAATGTTGTTAGTCAACTGATCATAAAACAAAAAGGTCTTTTAAAACTTCAAATATTGGAGATAAACACTAACCCTTTAGAACGCCCCCTTCAGAGTTCAACTTAAAACCGTTCTCCTCGATGAACTGATTAAGACTTTTGATATTCCGTAAATGAGATTTGAGCTGATGAGTAGAAATAGTGACATGATTTAATGTGTAGCCATTTACAAGAGTCCAGGCTGCATATTCACTTTCCCTGATAATTCACAAAGTTATTCAATCGTACTTTAGATACATATGTTTACTTCAACGCACAGGAATAGTTAAAATCATTCAAATGAAACACATTCTTCTGGTAAAGGAAATTCGATACCTAGCTAACTGTTGGAATTCAGAATATGAGGGCTTTTCCCATGTCAAGGATCCCAGTGCACTGGCCAAAGCTGCATGTTTATTGCCATTACCCGATAAATTTGTATATTTTTCAATTATTTTCTGCAGATAAGAAGCAAGAAGTGAGAATGTATTGATATTCAAGGAGTATATACAAGAAGTAAGCAAGTGTTTTTTTTTTTTTTTTTTGCAATAACAACAATAATAATAATTAACAAGAAGGCAGTGCATTGGCATTATATAAATTAAACTACTATACATAATATTCCCCGGTCACATTAACCAGATTTTGAGAATTTAAGCAAACAAAGAATAAAACTTTTAACCAACCTGAGCTTCTGGAGTCATCTGATCAACAAGAAGTTCCGATATAAATATTCGCGGTAAGGGCCCATTAACACCAGCTCCAACATTTGAAGATGGAACATTGGGGGGTGAAAACCAAAATGCTTTTAACTTTTTTGCAGGGAATCTCAACTCTTCTCTTTGAACATAACCAAAATCCGTGAAAAAATTCGCCAATGATTCAATTCCATAACCATTTACCTAAGGCAATAAACAATTAATGCTTAATATTCTACACAAATCTCTGTAGTTAGGTTAGTAAGAAACATGGTGAGGAATCATTACCCCAAATGTCCTAAAAGCAAAATGATCATAACATATACGATCCTCGTCAACTGAACGGACAAGCTCCAAGATGGCTTTAGCTGTTGGATTCCTATTTAAGTAAACACTCTCCATAGTTGCCAATATGTTTCTAAAGAAAGATTCTCCTCCCTGCAATAACAAGAAATATGCCTCACTTCTCTGTAGAAATGAAAAGTAATATGCCTTTGATGGATGATTCAATGGAAAATCAAACTTAAGCCTGTAATAAAAAAAAAATTTAGAATAAAACTCATAACAACTGAACTGAAGTTACTTCTTATGGACTATAACATATATAAGTAACAGGATCCGATGATTAGTTTCACTAATCTTGTAAGAGAGAATTAAAGCATTTCATCAACAACAGAAATGCCTGCTGAAATTTACAAAATACGATCAAGTATCCAATGTCTCAAATCAACATTCAGAACATAAACTTTAGCAGGGTAAATACATAATTAAGAAATGGGCATAATAGTAAAATTTGTAGTAGAGTATAACAATCTTCCACCAAAATTTCCGGTTCTCCTAACAATGAGGTAAGCTTCATGTAGCATTACTGTCCTAATCTTTGCCTATTTTTATATAAGAATACAATGATCAGATGAGCTTAAAGTCAATGCTTTATGATAATCCATCACATAAGTCAAAGCTGGATTCTAAAAGAGTAATCTGAAAATGCACTAGACTCCGCCAATGTCCCAAAAGTATCAAAAAGCACTGACAAGCAAATAATGTTACAAATACGAAAATAAATTATTCACAACCCATAGGCGATTAGACACAAATATGCATAAAAATATAATTATCTATTTTCGCAATCAACCACACCAATTAAAGATCCACTGTGTGATATATAACTGAGTATCAGAATACAAAATAATATAATATGCACCAAAGAGGGCTACATGAAGCGTGTACCAAAAATAATGTGAAAAAAGACCGAGTGGAGATTGAAAAAGACATACCCGAAGAGAACAATCTGGAGTCGGTCCTTGATGATCTTTGGAAGCGGAAATGGTTGAAAATTGATTAGAAATTCGATTCCCTGGAATACTGCACCCCATGGAAATAAAATTCCGTTTGAAATTTGATAGGAAAACAGAAACAGATGATGATGAAGAAGAGAGTGGTGAAAGTGAAAGTGAGGGGGAAAGTGAAGAAGATTTAACTGGAGAAGGTAATCTAAGCATGGTGTCCATAAAATCGTGAATCTTTTTTCTGTTCTGAAGCTGGAGTAAATAAATTTTTTTGAGAGTGTTGGAATGTTTTTGATGAGTTATTATTATGTGACGTGCGGGACACAAAATGCCAATTCAAGAAAGCGGTGATGTTCTCGTAGACAATTTCAGGTTTTTTTACTATTTTTCTTCTTCATAAAGTGTTACATTTTAATCCATCGTACAAAATATGTATTACATCGATCACTTTTCAAACCAATTTTCGGCAAAAACATACCACTTTCCCTGCAAAACACTTGCAAACACGACATTTCCTATTCTTAGAAACTTCTTCATTTTCAACTTCTACCACATGAAGGAAGAATTAGCCTAAAATTAATTGATGTAACACATTATACATTATAGTAGAGGGACGAAGTATAACAATTTATCTATAACGGACGAAAGCATGAATAACTTTAATCTTGAGGAACGATCGGTATAATTTAACCTTCTATCATCATATATGTTTATCTTAGTTAAAAATTTGCATATTATAATTTTCATCTCAAGAAAAGAGACATCAAAATGTGGTTAAAGTGTCTTATCTACAATTTTTATTGTGGGCTCATACTTTTAGTAGGCCTGTTACTATTATTGATAATAGTAAAACAAAACTACTGTCAAATAAATGGAAGATTCAAGGAGCAAGTAAAGTATAGAAACATAACATAAACAAGAATGAAGGTTGCCCCCACTGAACTTGAGGACAACAATTTTAAACCAACTGAGAGCTATTGAGTCAAAATGTCGCCCCCTCCGGTAAGAATTATTTTCCAACCCAAAGCCATGGGGATACAAGAAAATCAAGACCTAATACGAGCTCAAAATTCAATAAAGAACCAAGGCATTAGAAGAATCATTGCTATCTACTTTATTGCTTGCTCTGTATCTTGACAAAATACCAACAAACTAGTTATTTGAAAACGGTGGCTAGCTTTCATGGTTTAAGAGCTAAAGCCAATCCAATCTTTGCACTTTTCTCTATAGCTCTCGTGTCCACTTCACCCGAAATGGTAATAAGAGATTTTGGACGCCATTCATGTTGTATCAGAGCACTTGCCTTTCCAAAGTTGTTCACTCGAGCTTTGATAGAAGTCAGAGCATCCAATGAATGTTGTGTACCAAAGGTGAGTGTGTTTTCGTTGCTTGAAAAGCTGTGAGTCAACTCGGCTCCAACAGCTGTGTTGGTAAATGGGCTTACGCTGTGGAAATAGGATGCAGTCACAGTTTCACCTTTGTCGTTCCTGTAAAAAACAGCAGTCAGAACTCATTCTTTTATCCTTTTCTCATTCCTTTCAACTTTTAAGCTAAAATTCTTACAGTGCCAAGGATGCAATGAGGTCAGTAGCTGTAAAACTAATTCCCACATTGCATTTGGTAAAGTTTCCAGTAGCAGTGTCAAATGAGATATCGGTCCCAAAAGAGGCCTTCTGGTTACCAGCAACACCAGAGAAGTTGACAATCGGCTTAGCAGTTAGTCCGAGGCTAGTACTAATTCCGGCATGCTCGTGCAAATATTGAAGTTCCACCTGTTACCATAATTACCAGACACTAAAACTTAGAGCAATAAAATGAAAATAGTAAAAAATTCCGATAAATTTAAAAGTAATAAATTACCTTGCCAGACTTTTGGTCTGGAGCAACAAAGCTAAAGATAGCCTTCACTCCAGGAGCAGGTTCATCGACAGTGATGGTTGTGTAAACCTACATAAGCAGATCATAATCTTTTGGTAAATGGTAATTTTATTGAACCCACATAGGTTTGTCAAGTATTTGGATGATGCTTGCTTACTTTAGATAAACTGAAGTAACAACATTTCTCGCCTTGTAACATTGAAATAACCATATTTTGCATCCCATTAAAAGTACAACAAAATTAGGTAGATCATAAGATTTATAACAAGATATTATATTATATTATAGTCATATGTAGTAGAGAGTGTTCCTCAACTCCTCAAATTGCCTTAAGCAGTAATGAATAACAAGTAGCATATATTTAACAAATTACAAATTGTACACTGTGAATCTGGATATAAGTGGTTTGGATATGCTAGAAATTTAAAAAATGATCCACAAAAGTAGCTTATAACTAAAACCAGATAATTGCAATCTGGACTAAAAGTAAAGGAAATATAAAGGGAAGTACGGCGGCCTACATTGGACTTGGTATCCACTTTCACATCAGTTGTTATGTTCTTGTTCTTCAAATTGGTGTTGACATCAGCTAAAAACAAATCGCCTTTCTTAGTCCCAGATGAAGTGATTGCCTGTAGATAACAAACATATATTGCCTCAGATTTTTTTTTCAACATAAACGAATACAAGCATCAAAATGACAATGATATGTACTATATGTGTCAAGGTACAAGAAAATTCATTGTCTTAATGAATCATCGGTTCATCACACTCCCATACCGTCTTAATTATCCAGCTAAAGAAATTTCTTTTGTAAACTTTGAATAACAATTTAAATGTCTCACGTACCATCTAAACCGAAAAAAGAAATGCAGTTTAGGTTACAACAAATATCAGCTTCCAAAGCATCCAAACAATCTTCATAGACAGCAACTGGATTTACTAAATGTTCATGAATTATATACTAAACCGAACACCATACATGCAACTTGCAACCCCACAAAAGTTACAGAACATTATTATTGTACGAATTTAAGAAAATCCACATTGTCAAATAAAAAATATTAAATGTCACTCCTCTCTAACAACCTAAGTTTTAGATGAGTTGGACATTCAATATGGTAACAGAGTTAATTCCAAAAGAGGTCCTCTGTTCGAATCTCTCCGCCACCTGATTCTAAATTTCATGTGTTAGGCTTAGTAAAATGCATACCACACATACTAGGGGCATGTTAAATCATATTCTCTAGTCCTCTCTAACGGTTTAACCTTTTAAATGGGTTGGAAACTCAATACATGTCAATGCAAATCACAAATAGAATTTTACATGGTTTTTTACCATTTCTAGATTCTGTGTTTTTGATAATCTTACCATTTCTAGATTCTAATATTATAAGATACTCAGCAAACTACTCAGCAAACAGAAAAGGCCAAAGATTGTTATATCTTGCTAATTTCAACACACAAAATAAAAAGAGACAACTTATCTAACAGCTGAATCTTGTTCATCAATCCAACAAATCAGGAACGGATTCCTTTCTATATCAATTTCTATATATTGGAGTACAGAAAGAGAAATACGATACTATTACTAACCACCCCATTTGAACTGAAAGTAGTGAGAGTAAACTTCTGGTCACCCTGATAATCCTTGTATAGAAGATCTGAAAAAAATCCACCATTATTATTTCATTAAAATCAACACAAGTTCTACCAATGATTTCAAGAGACAGAAAAAAGTACTCACATCTATAGATACAAGTAAATATGCATATATTTACCTCTGGCTTTCTTGCCAATGTCATGGTAAAGGCCCGGGCCCTTCACAAACACCATTTCTGTTTTTCTTCTTGAGAAAATTTAGAGAGAGAGAATTTTTCTAAGAGAGACAAAGTGAGGAAGAGGTGGTATGGCTTAGTGCATATCGGACTAATTAGTTGTACAGACCCTATTTTATTGGGCCGAATTATCGGAGCCGTCGATATAAGATACAGGAAATTAGTGGCCGTCCATGTCTCAATGACTTGTTATATTATATGGAACTTTTCTGGGAAAAGGTAAATAAACTAAGCTCAGAATTGTTGACTTTCGGATTTTGTATTTTTTTTCTTTCTAATTAATACTTTTCTATAGAAACTTTCATCATATCATAAGTTGAAACATCTTTAAGAGCTCATTTGCAAAGTTGTTGGGCCAATTTAGTGGAATTTTACAAAACGAAAGAGGGATTTTACAGACAATGATATTTCAATGCCTCATTTTCAATTTAAATATTTTGTATTATAAAATAAAATATTTAGCTGTTTAATGGAATATATATTATTGAATTGCATTCTAAAATCTTCTCCGGTCAAATACAACTTAAATAATTCTTACAATTTACACACACACAAAATGGAGAAAAGGAAATCATTAATATGTTGTAGAAGTGGTGGGTTTTTTCTTTTTTCTTTTTTTGATGGAAAGAAGGATGGTAGATTATGCTACTTTTAGATGCTCTTGAACCTTGACCAATGAGATAAACAAAAATGAGAAAGATATTTCAATAGCACCGAAAATCCATTTGACTGTGGAATCGGTCTCATTTAATGGCCCAAATTCACAAGCCCATTATCAAATTCTTCTTTTTGGGCTAACCATTTAACAACTTATGACATGACTAGGCAAATTGTCTGAATGCTATTGGGTTGCAAGTGTTGGACTTCAATTAATCATAACCCAAATTCTTCCTGGTCAGACAATTTATTGGTTCCCCGTGATCTGATCCGATCATTAGGAACATTGACTCGACGTGGTTACTGGATGCCTTTTTTAAGAAAGGATTTTCAAAAAACGATCAAGTTTAAATCATGTGATTGTTGCATTTTTATTCCTCTAAGAAATTGTGTTGGGTAGAGGAGATTGACAACCCAATACAATTAAGGACATCTCTATTCATAATGATAAGGGGAGGAAGAGAAAAAATAAACTTTCGTGAGAAGGGGGGAGCGGGAGGGATCACTTCAGTTTTGGGGTGGGCAACGCGCTCAACCCTAATTTTTTTAACATTAATTTAATTTTATAATTTTTAATATTGTAATTTTATGGACAATGTTTATTAATTGTTATTATCTTTTAGCTCTATTATTATTAATTTTATTAAGAGATAGTGAAAAAAATATGAGAATTAGAATTTTGTGAAATAAATGGTAATAAATTTAATATTAATTTAATTTTATTACTTGTAATATTGTAACTTTTATGTAATAAACTTAACGTTAAAATATTTTATTGTTTAGAATTTAGTCACATTGTAAAAAAACGATTTATGAAAATTAAATACGGCTAGTGAAAATTATTTTTATTTCATTGTTATTATTATATATTTGTTATTATTATTATCTTTATTTTATTAAGAGAGAATGAGAAAGTACGGAAATTAGAATTAAATAAACTGATAATATTAAATCATTAAAGAAGACTATAAAAAGGAAATTCTAAAATCACTTACCTAAGATCTTAATATATATATACTTCTATGTTGGGTTGTTGCTGTTGTCAAAATAAAGAGAAGGTGTGGTCATTCAGAAAGCAAACTGATTTTAGTATTAAGTGGGAATTTGATTGTATAATTTTTTTCCAGCTGTTATTGTGATATTGATTTGAAATATCATCATTCAGAAAGCAAACTGACAAAGATGGTTTGAATGTGATTCCAACCAAACAAGGCCGTATTACTTCAGACCCATTGCATGTCGGTCGCTTTGTTAAAAGACAGTTAACTTTTTTCATAAAGATTGACATTTTTGTCCTTTTTAACTTTAGCTAATAGCTAGCCTAAACACAACAAACTTTCATATCAGTTTTAGAATTGGCAGGCCGACCTCATAATCTAAATAGGGTAATCACCACTTTTGGTACCTCTTATCATTAATTTTTTACAGAGTGGTCCCTTTTATATTTTTTTTCCCACTTTAGTCCCTACTATGAATTATTTGTTTCACTTTAGTCCTTTTCAAGTGGTCCAAGACGATTCCGATAACATGTGATATGTTCATGAGGGCAATTTTGTCATTTCAAGTAAAGTAACATGTATATTTTCGTCTTTCTAATTATTTTAAAAAAAACTAAATTTCTAAACTAGGCTTTCATTCCAATCGAACTTAATCGTAAATTTCGTTCCAAACTAAAGTTTTTTCCTAAAATCTTTTTCAAACACCAAAATTGCTCACCAATTAAACAATATCTCAAATATTCTCAATAGTAAACGGAAGAAAATGCCTTAAAAAATATTCATATGCACGTCACGTGTTATCGGAACCTCCTGATAAGGACTAAAGTGAAACACATAATTCATAGTAGGGACTAAAATGAAACAAATAATTCATAGTAGGGACTAGAGTGGAAAAAAAAAACATAAAAGGGACCACTCTGTAAAAAGTTAATGATAAGAGGGACCAAAAGTGGTATTTACCCATCTAAATATTTGTCGTAACTAACAAGTGACTTCTGATCCACTATTTTTGGGACCCTATAATAATTGTTTATTATAAATAAATAATTTGAATTAATTGATCAAACAGATGGTTCCGTACTTAGAACTAAAATGCATGGTATATTCAAATACTAGGCAGATGCGTTGGCTATAAGTATGCATTTTATACACAAATAAAATAAGCATTGCTTTGGGTACTGTAAAGGCAAGTTTATAGATCTTTTCCTTTTCAGCAACAGAAATTTGCTTATTACTCCCATCGTTTATAAAATAAGCATTACTCCCATCGTTTCATATTAATTTTAATTGATATATTTCTTATTTTAACAGATTAAAAAACTCATCGGTACAAATTTTTTTATGGTAAAATGTCTTAAATACTTTTCATAATAATTACTATTTTTTAATTAATAAAGTGATGACCATTGTGTTTCTCAATTTAAATGTGATAATGGGACAAAATTGAAAAAAAAATGCTTTGAAAATTCAAACATACCAATTAATATGAAATAAAAATTTTTGACTAATATGTCAATTAATATAAAACCGAGTGAGTAAAGTTTTTTGGTCACTGTCGCAAATAAACACATTAAAATTTCTATAGAAGAGTAGCTAAAGTTAGAACATGTGTAATGAAAAAATATATTTAATTTCTTAGGGAATGTTTGTTTGGCATTTTTTAAAATTATTTTGTGTGTGGAGAATTAAAAACAAACATATTTTCTGCTTCCTGAAATAAAATTTTCACCTTTAAATTATTCTCACAAAAGTCAACCAAAAAATAATTTTCTGATCTCTTAACAAAACATATACAAATTCTACTATGATTTAATACAAATTTATAGGAATATTTATTAGCAGTGAAAAAGGAAGAGAAAGATCACGAGTTGTAAGAACCTTAGGATCCACACAAAGATAAAGTTTGATGAGTGGTCCGCTGAATCTCGTCATCCAAATTTCGACTTGGCTACGAAAAGTGCACTATTTTTTTCCAACTCAAACCATATAATTTGTAGATTCATCCTTTTTTTTTAATCAATTGTACATTCATCCTTCACTTAGTCAATATTCCCCAAACACCACAAGCACTAGATATTCATTATGAATTTTATTATTTGAATTTTCTTAGTCATCATTTGAATTTGTATGAGTTGCTATTTAATAGACAAATTAAACTAACTTGGTTGATTGGAACTAAAATTTACTACACATCATCCCTAAATTTATTAACATTTTCTTTTCGGAATGTTTTTAAATAAGTTTATTTTTCTCAGAACTTTCCCGACACAAAGTATACGAGTTGAGATCAATAACCTTTAACCACTACTTTTAAAAAAATAAAAGTAAAAATATACTAAAGTTTCACTTTTTTAATTATTACCAAAACTCTACAGCAAAAGTGAAATAAACTAAAACTCAGCCACATAAAAAATATTTTTAATTTTGAAGAACAAAATCTGTAAGCCTATAAAATGGAGAAGAACTGTGTGATTATATCTTTATATAAATGTAAAAAGTAGATGATGAGTTGCATTTGGAATTTCTTTTATTTTTATGTTTTTTAAGGATATTTAGGTTATAAATATGACTTAATTCCTTACACGATGTGTTATATAATTTAAGTGTAAATCTTTTCTAGCTGGAATTTGAATTCGCCGCGTTGTTGTGATTGGATATTTCTTTGTTAAAGACATTTAGCATCAACGTACATTTTTAAGTGCATCATTGTAAAGTAAGAATTCAAATACTCAAATTTCAAGAAAATTAGGGTCCAATTATTATTATGGAAAGTTAAGACAGTTGAATGGAAAACAATGAAAATTGTTGTAAACACGCATATAATTTGAGTATAATTATTGTAATTAAAAAAGTACACGTAAGGTGTAAGTGTCTAGTTATTTTTACGAATATCTTTTGTAAATTGAGTAAAATTAGTTTTTATCATAAAATAACACATATTAGTATAATACATCTTCATCAGTTTAACCCATTTATTTGTCGATTATATATATATATATATATATATATATATATATAGTTAACTAATTTATATAATCTATTTTTATTGTTATTCCATTTTTCATCGAAATCTTTTGTTTTTTTCGATTTTCTGAACCGTATGTTTGTCGGTTTTAAACTTCTTTTTGCTTATTTCACTAATTTTTCGCAAGTTTAACCCGTTTTCACTTATTGCTTACGATTTTTCTTGATTTCACCAATTTCACCTGAATTTTCATTGATTTCACATGTTTTCACCGATTTTCACACATTTCTCACTGATTTTTTCATTTCTCATGTTTCATCCTTTTTTTCACGAATTTCACCCAAATTTTCATCGATTTCACATGTATTTAGTTATTTCACGTGCACTTTTTTTACTCATGTCACCCATTTTTTTACCAATTTTTTCAATTATACCAAGATTTGCATCAATTTCACATATTTTTACCGATTTCATAGATCTTTAATCAGTCTCTATCAATTTTCACCCATTTTTCATTGATTTTACTTGAGAAGAATTCCATAAAAATCGAAGTTACACATGTCATGATATTCCTTAGATTTTGCTTCTCTAGCCAAAGAAAGATTACAAACTGAGATAAATCATAAATAGTTTTTGCTCATATATACCATGCAATTTTTTTGTTTGTTTGTGTGTGTGTAGGAGATGATATTTAAGAGAGTTTTCGTCCTAAACTATATCACTTAGCCAATTTCGTCCTGTAATTTTATATTCTTTTGGAATATCGTCTCACTTGCCACACGGCTGCTTACGTGTCAAGAAGTGGTAAATTTTAACTTGGACAATTACACAAGCTTGCAAAATTCATCCCAAACTCATTATAAATATTGGTTTTTCGTCCCAAACTATATTAATTCGTCGAATTTCATCTTAAAATTTGTCATTTTGCATGAATTTAGTTCATTATTAAATTTCTAATTTAATAGAAATGACGATTCATCTTTTACTTATTTAAGGGACTAATGACAATTTATCCCCTATGATATTCATAATGTTCACCTTACCCTCTATAATTTGAAAATAAGCAATTTAAGATAAATTGAATATTATGAATATCACATGGAAGTAAATTGCCATTAACTTCATTCTAAGAGAAAAATAGTATGAACTTTGAAATTTCCCGTTTGCTTTTGAGAAAAAAAATCATATATCAATTCATTAGGAAAAATTTGTGCATCTTTGTTGTATTAATAAATAATAAATAATTTTAATTAGTTTGGAATGAATTTTTTTCCAATGTCATTTCAATTATGGGACGGAAGTCGGCTTGTTGAAATAGTTTGTGACGAAAAATAAAAATTTGTAATTAGTTTGAGATGAATTCTGCTAAAATTTGACACATCATGACACTTAAAAATCCATGTGGCAAATGAGACGATATTCCAAAAAAATATAAAATCACGGGACGAATTTAATTAAGTGATATAACTTGGAACGAAAATTCAAAATCACTAATACTAATTAGTTTGAATTTTTTTTTCATTTTTGCCTTTTAGAAATCCAACAAACATAACCTAAATTATTCACAATTTTATGAAAATTATAAATAATCTATTACTATCTACAACTGTAAGCTAATCATCTTCTCCACCTCTGGCACTGAACAAGAAAATGTCTGGCGTTAAAATAGACTCACTCTTCCTCCTCCACCCTCGCACCACTTCTCTCAAACCCGTCCCCAGATTCCATCTTATTTCCAAAAGGACCCCACCTTTTCACCTAAATTACACACAGACCCCAAACCGCCGATTCAGCATCTGCTCCCGCCATTTCAACCCTCTCGAAGCGGTCAGCTCCACCGACGCCCCCGTCGTCGATACCTCGGAGTCTACTAAAGTCACATTCAGTGAAACTTTTCAGCTAAAACGGCCTGAAAAGGTATGCATTTCTGCTGATGATTATAAAAATTTGTATGGACATGAACGATATCAATGGAGAAGATTACTGTCTACGGATTTTTGGGGAATTATTGAGTCTTAAATTTTTTTTAGTGCAATTTTGAGACTTTTTAGAATTTTCCCCCCTTTTTGGCAAACATATGGTCTTTTTGGAAAATGTAAAGTTGAGTGATGGATGTCTTTGATTTTATTGAGCTTTTCCTTACCTTTTCTTCTGTAGGGATCTTGGAACTGCAAAAAATGAAAAGCAAATCAGATTTTTGAAATTGCAGGCAGAGGATTAAACTTAGAAAGAATTGGGAAACATTAACCTTTTGTGATTTTAAGCTAATTCATTGTTGGATTAAAATTAGAAAGAATTGGGGAAGCATTGGAGTTTCAACCATTTGTGATTTTAAGCTTTCATTGTTTTTGGTTGCTTTAATTTGAATAAATTTCACTGACAATGTGATAGCTTCGACTTGATATTCTTATACTTATGTCTTTGAGAATTATAATTAAATGCTACTAGCTTCTGAAGAAGCTCCAGTTTGAATAATTGATCGGTATGATTTTCAATTGGTTTGTTGGAATAACAGGTTCAAGGAAAGATAACAATCAGGTTAGAAAATGGGAAAAGTGAAGAGTACTGGAACCTTACAGTGGGTTGTAGTCTACCCGGAAAGTGGGTCCTTCACTGGGGAGTTAATTACATTGGCGATGTTGGCAGGTATATTTTGTAATCTTAGCAAATAAATGTATATTTGTGTTCATATATTGCATTTCAATGAATCTTTCAGAGTCAGTTATATGGCTCATTGTAATTGTTTTTTTTTTCTCATTTTTTCAGCGAATGGGATCAACCGCCTTTGGATATGAGACCTCAAGGTTCTGTACCCATTAAGGTAAATATTGTTTCTTTTAGTTGGTGCTTGCCCATAAATATTGTTGTTTTTGTATTTATTTTATAATGCAAACTGTTATTGATGACCTTTCAGGATTATGCAATCGAGACTCCTTTTGATACACCAGCTGCATCGTTGGGAGGAGAACCATTTTATCAAGTGAAGATTGAATTTAATACCAACAGTTCAATTGGAGCTATAAATTTTGTATTGAAGGTGCGCTCCCCTATGTTGCTAGGCTTTGATTGGTCATATGACTTTAAGCTTCGTTTCCATGACTTTTGACTTTGATGTATCCTTGCCTTATGTGTTTCTTAATGGTTTAGGATGAGGAAAGTGGACATTGGTATCAACATAGAGGAAGAGATTTTAAAGTGCCTCTTACTAGCTACCTTGAAGATGAGAGAACTGTTGTAGGAGCTGAGAAGGGCTTGGGCTGGCCAGGTTGATTTAGATTCTCTGTGCCGTATGTTATATGACACATCTTTTTCTAGTTCCATGAATTCTTGTTTTATCTTTCCTGACTTATTCTATTTTTGGTCTCTGCGAACCTGAGAATTTTGAGCACATTTATTTCATTTACTTATCTCTTGTTGCAGAGGCTTTGGGAAAGCTATCCAACAGGGTTCTTGAAACCGATTCTGCTGATTCTATTGGAGAAGACACAAGAGCATCTAAGTTGCGAAAAAGTCCTCTTCAAGGTTTTTATGAAGAGCACTTAGTCTTTAAAGAAACTATTACTGATAACTCACTGAGTGTGTCTGTGAATCACTGTCTCGAGAAAGCCATAAATATTTTGCAGATAGAAACGGATTTACCCGGAGATATAGTTGTACACTGGGGTGTTTGTAAAGATGAAGGTAAAACTTGGCAAATCCCAACTGAGCCATATCCTCCTGAAACAAGCATATTCAAGAATAAGGCTTTGAGGACTCTTTTGCAGGTAACCTGAAAGAATTATACACATTTTCTCAATGCAGTTAGACTGCTTTAACTGAGCTTGAATCGACATCTGAACCAATATCATATGAACGAATTGTTGGAATTATTATTCTTATCAGTCTAATAATATGGACTTACATGTTATATAATTGTATATGATAGGCTATTTCATTTATGTGCCTAATTAATTGTGATCTAATAATAATAATTATGTGGCACTTAAGAATATCAATTAATTAAAGTATGGACTCTTTATATGTGTAGATACCTAATTGGACTCTAACTGTTCTTGATGGACTGACAGTTAGAGCCCTACTAGAGTTAGGGTTAATACTCTCCTATATATAGGGTTATGGTCCCTAAGCCAATTCATACTTTGCACTTTCATCCTCCCCATCTAGAGAAAGCATAAGGCAATAGTGAATAAGGCTTAGAAGACCACAACCCCCCTAGAATCCATCTTTGTGATTCTTCCGCTACTCTACCAATGGATTCAGGTATACGTCTCTTTATAGCATAAACGTGTCTTACTTAATCATCTGCGAATAGGTCCTGAGATATGTATGTTTTCATGGCTTGTATATTTCATGTTATCATAGCATATCTGTCAATATCTAACACAAATCTATTCTATTATGAAAACTTAATGGCTTAGATTGGGGAAATAACATGTTGCTCTATGGGCGATGCAAAATGTCATGCTAAAAGGAAAAATATGACTAGAAATAACATTCAAATACATGGATTATGTAAAAAAGCAGAGTTCGGGTGTGTCATGCAAGATGCCACACTCACAATAACTTCAATTTTGCTATTTTAAACTGTCAATACCTTGTGTATTATAAACTTAAGATGGTTATAATTTTTAGAATAATTGTTCATATTTTGGTTTTAAAATGAACTGATCTCTTGTTCTCAACCTGCGTTAAAATGCTATTGAAAAGAAAAAGGTTTTGATCGTATGAAGTTGGATCTATATACTCTATTATTTAGTAAAACTATGGGATCAAATAATGGAAGATCAAAATCTTGTTCTCTGCATAATGAGTAATTTATTTTTATTTTGAATAAATATTATAGTGTATGTGATTCGATAACTCGTATTTAGATGAATATTTTTATGATTGCTTAAAAAACAATAAGAGGTTTTTCTTAATCACTTATATGAACAAATTGCTAGAAAAATCTTTAAACCTTAGCCACCATAGTAGTTTCATTTATTGTCTTTTGTATTTATGAGGGTTGGGTAGGCCAAGCAACGACCCCAGCCATTATAGAATTAACCTCCACTACACGGTTTATCGGCCTGTTCCAAGCCGGCATCCTTGACCGGCCAACATTGTTTGTTGTTGGAGCTACCGTAGTATGCTTCAGGGCCCGAACTCTCAATCACAAAGTTATCCAAAGCTGAAACCTCTTCCGACTGAGACAATGGAGTTGCCGCGGGAGAAGAGCTTTGTTCCTTCAGGGCCCGAACTCTCAATCACAAAGTTATCCAAAGCTGAAACCTCTTCCGACTGAGACAATGGAGCTGCCGCGGGAGAAGAGCTTTGTTCCGTTTCACCGCGAACGTGGAGAGTCCGCCAATAAAACCCAACAACTAAACAAATAAAATCAAAAGAAAAAAAACTAATAAGAATTTATTTTTTTGTTTTTTTTAATAATATAAAAACTGAATGTTGCTAATTGTGTTGTGACCAATATGAGAAAATTGGAACTAATGATTTATTGATTGAAATTGAGGAAATTGAATTGAAAAGGTTGAAGGAATTTCAAGAGCGATTATGGAAAATTAGGGCTTCATTGTTATTTGTTGAGTAGCTGTGATCGAATAGAGATTTGTTTGTTAGTTAGTGTTGGAAAGAGCGGTGGCGGTTACTACATCGGAAGATATAGATGAAATTTCCTTAAAATTCATATCAACTCAATAGTTTGTTCGATAATTGTTTTTGTACTTGGTGAAGGAGAGTAATTTATTGGGAGGAAAGTTTTTTCATTCAACTTTTCACTTGACCATTGGGGTAATACACATATATATATACCCATGGAACTCTCTACAATGTCTAAGACATTCATAGTTTCTATACAATTTATACTTTCTAGATTTATCAACTTTTATCTTAGATATCCAAGGATAACTTGGGATTTATATAGATTTTTCTACAAAGTGATTCTAACACCTACATGGCATATCTTGATGTATCTAGAATTTTTTGGAACCTTTAGGGAAAATCTCACATTTCAACAATTTCCATCAATTTTTTTTGATCGTTCAGTGATAATTAGCATTTGTAATTTGTTGATAGAAGCTCGGTAATTCACATTAATTGAATTTTGATGATTCTCCATTGCAGCAAATGGATGATGCGCGTGGTTCTATGGGGTCCTTCATGTTGGATGAAAGTTTTTCGGGATTTGTTTTTGTTCTGAAGCTGAATGAAAATACATGGTTAAATAACCACGGGAAGGATTTTTACATACCCTTTTCAAATTCAGTGGTCGCAGATAAACTTTCTGGCATAGGTGAGGAACAGCTTCAGGAGATTCGTGGCCCAGTGACATCTGGCGACGCTCCAGCATCCGATCAAGAAGTTTCTGCTTACACAGATGGAATCATTAAAGAAATAAGAAGTTTAGTGAGTGGTATATCCTCTGAAAAGAGTCGAAAAACAAAAAGCAAAGAAGCACAAGAAACCATTCTCCAAGAAATCGAGAAGCTTGCAGCAGAAGCCTATAGTATCTTCAGAAGTTCAATGCCAACGTTTAAAGAAACTGATGTGCTCGAAGACGAGATTCTAGAACCTCCTCTAAAGATATGTTCGGGGACTGGTACAGGACATGAGATCCTATGCCAAGGATTTAACTGGGAATCCCACAAATCAGGAAAATGGTATGAGGAGCTTCTTGAAAAAGCTTCAGAATTGTCATCAATGGGGTTCACTGTCATTTGGTTACCTCCACCTACTGATTCTGTGTCACCTGAAGGATACATGCCTAGGGATTTATACAACTTAAACTCCAGGTATGGAAACCTTGATCAGTTAAAGGTTCTTGTGAAAAAGTTGCATGAAGTGGGTATAAGGACTCTTGGCGATGCTGTCTTAAATCACCGATGTGCACAGTATAAGAATCAAAATGGTGTTTGGAACATTTTTGGTGGTCGCTTGAACTGGGATGACCGTGCAGTTGTTGCTGATGATCCACATTTCCAGGTGTGAAATTCTTCTACTTGAAAGCCCTCTTAGATATCTGTTTTCAAAAGATTACTATCAAGTTTTAGAATATAAGAAAACATACTTGTGAATGTTTCCGAAATTTCAATCAAGCCCCAGCTCAACAAAACGGAGAAAAAAGATTATAGATGCTATTCCTACATGTTTTCTTAAGTCATCAAATTGTGATATTTCAAAATTATGCTTTCTCTCTTTCCGTTTTTATTTAATAAATATATAAACTACCCTTTCAACTCTTCTTTTGCGTATATGATTATAAGTTAGTACACAGGTGGTATAATTTGGTTTCCATTAATTAAATTATAGAAGCAATTTGGTTCCTATTGATGAAATTATAGACCTTGGTACAATGAATATGAGTTGGTAACCTAAGTTCTTGTACTAAATGTTTTGAACCATTTGTTTTTATGAAAATACTGCTGCTGCTGCCAACTATTTAGGTTTTTATAGGGAATATGGATTTTAGTTCAAAAAATGCGACACGAGTCTTCTAAACCACACTTTGGCCAACCCTTTTTTTTTGGCAATTTTTTTTGAAGCAGGCCAATGTCAATTACCTTAATTATGATAATATGGTGCAATCATAAAGAGTTGTCTCTGTTGGACCACTCGCAGGGAAGGGGCAATAAGAGCAGTGGAGATAACTTCCATGCAGCTCCAAACATTGATCACTCTCAAGAATTTGTGAGAAATGATATCAAGGAATGGTTACGCTGGCTAAGGTTAGTTAATACACTAACGATTTGTAGTATGTTTGCTTCAATGGTCAAAGCAAGTTTTGATAATTAGAATAATAAAACACTGATATGTTCAAGGCTATTTGGTGGAGGTGACTAGTTAAAGTCAAAGATAGATCTATATTTCATGTTGACTTGAGAGCTGCATATATGTATATTCTAGCCCAAGTTTGTCTTTGCTTTGTTTCAGCAATGCTTTTTAGAAGTTATCTTGAAATTATATTCTAAAATAATTGGCTTTTTATTGAACAAACAGAGAAGAAGTTGGTTATGATGGATGGAGACTTGACTTTGTTCGTGGGTTTTGGGGTGGCTATGTCAAGGACTACTTGGAGTCAAGTGAGCCTTACTTTGCCGTGGGTGAGTTCTGGGATTCCCTCAGTTACTCATATGGTGAGATGGATCACAATCAAGATGCACATAGGCAGAGGATTGTTGATTGGATTAATGCTACAAATGGAACTGCCGGTGCTTTTGATGTAACAACTAAAGGAATTCTTCATTCTGTAAGTTTATAATCATTTCCTAATTCTCAGATTGATTAGCATACTTGTTCAGTCCCTATATAAGCATTTATATGTTTGTATGTGTTGTAGGCACTTGAACGATGTGAATATTGGCGATTGTCAGATGAGAAAGGAAAGCCACCCGGAGTAATGGGATGGTGGCCTTCTAGGGCAGTTACCTTTATTGAGAATCACGATACCGGTTCCACTCAGGTTAGGCCAACTATTATCTTGATTAATTTAAGCCATTTCCCATTCATTTCATTGACCTATATCTTGATTTATTTTCTTGATTCGAAGGGCCATTGGAGATTCCCCGGTGGAAAAGAAATGCAAGGTTATGCGTATATCTTGACACATCCTGGAACGCCATCAGTGTTCTTTGATCACATTTTCTCTGATTATAAATCTGAAATAGCGAAACTGATCTCCATCAGGAAGCAGAACAAGATCAACTGTCGAAGCACAGTAAGTTTTGGAAGTTTCAATATAAATTTATTAACCTTTTCTCTTTCTTTCTTGAGTTGGGGTATTTTGCCTCCGGCAACACTCGTCTCAACTAGATTTATCACTGGTGTTTGTATGTCCTGAGTTTCTTGCATGTTTGTTTTGATCAAGGTTAACATAGTAAAGGCAGAAAGAGATGTTTATGCAGCAATAATTGATGAGAAATTGGCAATGAAGATTGGACCTGGTCACTACGAGCCCTCAAATGGAAATTGGTCTACAGCCATTGAGGGCAGAGATTACAAGGTGTGGGAATTATCTTGAACAAGAACAAACTATTATCTTTTTGCTTCTTCCACAGATTTGCAGCTTCAATATCCTGCCTTTGCCCTATTTCAAGGACGGCAACTGGATTACACGTTGTAGTCGAATTGTAAAGTTTGCGTTTCCACAGCCTCGTTGTACACTATATAATATATATATTACTCAAGTGTACGTGTATTCTAAATGTATTGTAATTACTACGTTTTAGTGCCTCGTATAAAAAGGGGGGCAATTTAATGTACTGTGTAAAATTGCTGTCTTAATTTATTGGCAGAACACATTGATCTGCGTATATAGTTATCAACATCTTGATGTATTATTCAGTAAAGTGCCTTTCTAGCAAATCTATGTACTCTTTCTTTAGTATATTCATCTATTATTATTGCATGCAAACATAAAATTACACTTGCATCATCCTATTATTAATTTCTTATGTACTAATCTCATAATTATTAGGAGAATATTATAAATCAATAAAGGGGATTTGATGAAATGATCGAGAGAACTAAATCAAAATTAAAATCATATATTGAATTAGTCATGCATATATCTCAGTCACACCTATGTATGCATTTGACTAATATCTCAAATTAAAATTTCTATGGGTCATGTATTTTTTTTATACAATGGGTCATGTATAATTGACAATGCATACCGACTCTAAATGGATAGCTGATCTTTTGACACTACAAAATTCCACAAATTAAGAAACACTAATAGACAAATTCTCCAGTACATGCCATTGAGAAATGAAGACAAAGAATATTTATTGGTAATTAAGAGAACTTTCCTATTAAAAAAAAAACAAAAAGCAAATCCATGACAATAAAAATATGTGGTCAATGCAGAGAGAAATTAAATACTAAAATATGCCTTTTTGGTTCATTTCAAATACTAAAAGAATGTTGGATCTTTCTGTTCATAACTTATCCAGGCTATGATGAAGTGATATCGATTTTTCCAAGCAGAACATTGGGGCCTGAGACCACGAGATCATGGGACTTTATGGGTTTAAAAGAAAATGTTAACAGAATTTCTACCGCTGAAAGTAACGTTATAATAGGTGTTCTTGATACTGGCATATATCCAGAATCCACTAGTTTTAGTGATAAAGGTTTCGGCCCCATCCCCAAGAAATGGAAAGGAGTTTGTCATGGTGGCAAAAATTTCACTTGCAACAAGTAAAATCCTTAATTTCTACTCATAACATCATTTAGTTTTCATTGCCTTTCAAGATTTGCTATTTTACCCTTTTACAGAAAGTTAATTGGAGCTCGTTACTACACGAACAATTTCGAGGATGCTGATTCAGCCAGGGACATTGATGGCCATGGAACTCATACTGCCTCAATCGCAGCCGGGAACTACGTAAAAGATGCAAGTTTTTACGGTATTGCTCAAGGCACAGCTAGGGGACGAGTTCCTTCCGCAAGAATTGCAGCATATAAAGTTTGTTATGTTGATGGAAGATGTAATGAAACAGATGTACTATCTGCATTTGATGATGCAATTGCTGATGGAGTCGACATAATTACGGTTTCAGTGGGTACTAAAATAGCTCGAAACTTGAGCAGTAATAGTATTGCCATTGGAGCCCTTCATGCATTTCAAAGAGGTATATTGACTGTGCACTCGGGTGGAAATAATGGTTTCCGTTCGGCCACAGTTACAAGTGTAGATCCATGGCTTCTCACAGTCGCAGCTAGCACTACCGATCGTGGGATCATCACCAAAGTATCTCTAGGAAATGGCAGAACAATCCTTGTATGTAGTTAATTAAAATCGACTCCTTTCTTAGATAACTTTGATCCTAATAATAACCTTGTTTCCTAACAGGGTAAATCTGTAAATTCCTTCAAGATGAACGGAACTAAGTTCTCTCTAGTGTACGGAAAGGAAGTCACGAGCAGATGCGGTGAAAAGGCTGCCAAGTACAGATATATATATATATATATATATATATATATATATATATATATATATATATATATCATCCCCTTTACAAACCTTAGTGGTATATTGTAATATTTGTAGAAGTAGAAGAAATGGCTCTTTTTGTTTCATTGAAGGTTGTGCTTAACATGGTGTTTAAATAGAAGCCTGATTAGTGGGAAAATCGTGCTGTGTGATAAAGAACGGGGTATATACAATGCCTTTAAAGCCGGAGCAATTGGAGCAATTGCAGAAATCTCGAGTGTACACGATTATTCTTCTGCTGTTCCCTTGCCTGCATCAGCATTAAGTATTGATGACATGAGATTAGTCAGAAACTACAACTATTTTACAAAGTTAGATCCTTACTTTCCTATTTGTTTACACCAGATTTAAGTACTTCTTGATTGATAAATCATCTTTTCTTTTTTGTAAATAGATCCTCTGAAGCCTATATATCAACTAGTGAATCCACGAAGAATCGTGATGCTCCTTTGGTAGCCTCGTTTTCTTCAAGAGGGCCAAACCGCATTATTCCGGAGATTTTGAAGGTAATATATATGCAGAATTATTTACAAATGTTACCTTCATTAGTTATTCAAATTTTCGAAAGCTTAAACTTTGATGTACTTACAGCCAGATTTAACAGCACCTGGAGTTGAAATCCTAGCTGCATACCCCCCTGTAGCGCGCCATTTTAATGACAAACGAACAGTTAAGTACAATATTTTGTCTGGAACATCAATGTCCTGTCCACATGCTGCTGGAGCAGCTGCCTATGTTAAATCAGTGCATCCTGATTGGTCACCTTCAGCAATCAAATCCGCTCTTATGACAACTGGTAATCAAAAATCAAAACTGATCTGGCTTAAAAATGTTGTAGGGCACTTACGGAACTTCGCTTATCATTACAAACAAACGGTTAAGGAGAGACAGGAGTATCATAGGCTCAATATCTTCGCAAGTTTTCCGTCCTAGCCCTTCAACATTTTTGGCGTAAAAATTTTCATTTGAAATATTAAACACATTTCCTTTCTTCATTTCCAGCTTGGCAAATGGATGCTACAAAACATAAGGATGCTGAATTTTCTTACGGAGCAGGGCATATAAATCCTGTAAATGCAACAAATCCTGGACTAGTGTATGAAACAAGTAGAAATGATTACATCAAAATGCTATGCAACAAGGGATACACGAAAAGGGTTATTCGTAAGTTATTCGGAGATAGAAGGATTACTTGTCCAAAGCAAAACCGAGGTCGGGTAACAGAAAAGGATCTAAATTACCCTTCTATGATTTATCAGCTGGTTAACATAGATGCACCATTTTCAGTGAAGTTTTCAAGGACAATGAGAAATGTTGGCATTGATGAATCAACATACAAAGCTAAAATTACAAAGAACACGGACTGCAACATCACTGTGGAGCCTAGCACACTATACTTTAAAGAATTGAACGAGAAAAAATATTTTGTGCTGACTGTTGAAGGAGATCAAATCAAGAATATGATTTCAGCTTCATTGGTTTGGTCTGATGGTATACATTTCGTGCGAAGCCCAATTGTTTTATATGGAAAGATTTAGTAGTCTTGCTCTTTGATGTTTGATATTTGTTTATTAATTAGTTCTATCCCATAAGATGAAGTTGTTTAACCCAAGTGATTCTAAGAGCCAAATTGCTGTACCTCCACGGTGAATTCGTGGCTACCCTCTGGGTAGCCACCATCTGTCATGTTAGGTTCCTTTTAGGGACACTTTTGCATAAAAAGTGTCCATTAAATCCCCTAACTGGACGGATGGTGGTTACCTCACTACTACAAAAACATATTATTGAGACACTGAAAAGTGTCATAAGTAAGGGTATATTGTGATGCTTAGCTTGTTGAGACGCCATGCCAAAGTTCACGTAGGTGGCCGTCTCAATATGTTATTGTGACGTCTAATGAGCCGTCCCAATATACTTGGAGTTATGACATATCTGCCCGTCTCAAAAGTTAATTTCTTGTGATGCATATTGGTGTCACGTTAATGATTTCAACTACCTAAACTACTGATATATAATGATGCTCCTGCTGTCTCCAATTTTTTTCTTTGTGATAGTTTCAAATGTCACATAAATGAGTCCCACCTATTTTAACCACCTCATTTTATGACACTATTGTGCGTCTCAAATGGAAAATTCTTGTATAGACCTGGTCTATGAGTTTTTCATAGACCTTGTGATTGTAAATGCACCACATCTTACATTTTGATGATGTCATGCTCTCAAAATGTATGATGTGGTGTATTTATTACCACAAGGTCTATAGAAATTTCATAGACCAGGTCTATGCAAGAATATCCCGTCTCAAATCTACATATTATCTATCTTTTTAAAATTTAAACTAGTGATTATGACAATTTTTATACCAAGAAGTCTCGATATATTCAAAGACAATTGTCTTTTATACAAACCCAATCATGAATCACAAAGATATAAATCTAACATCAATTTCATTGTATCCAAAATAAAGGCAGTCATAGAGTAATCATCAATCCTAGCTCTAAACTCTTGTCACAACTCTAAACAGAATGAGTCAAAAATATCTATATCATTCTAAAATTTTCCAAACAAGCTATAATATCAATACTATTAATTAAAGGTATAACTTCAAAGCTACCGGCCATCACCTTTGTTCTCATACTTCTTCGTCCATGCATGGTAACCTATTAATTAAAGAAATCAAATATCTAATAAGTTCAATCAGAGAGATTCTTAAAGCAGCCAGTGATAGATACGAAATAAATAGGTAGACTTCATAATTAATGTAGAGCAAGCAACTGAAATTAAATGGATGAAAGTAGTCTTCATTCATCTAATTAATTAACAAGCAGTTGAGTTCACGAGAAGTAGCATTCAATTACTTAGCAAGCAGGTGCATGCCAAATATCTTATTTTCCAATCAACACATCGCAACTTTCGTCCTGACGGTAGCCAAACCAACAAAATCCAATCAATTCAACTTTGAAGACATAAACCAAATTAAAACCTAGTCACATTTTATTTTTATTTTTTATAATTGAAATAAAGTTGGATTGCTTACTTTTTTATGTTATCTTGCTTTAAATTTTATTTGTTTGCTTGTTAATAATTCCGTCAATTCAATCATTTTATGTTAGCCCAATAATTTTTCATTTAAAGTTGAACCCATAGGTGAAAATGAACACATCAATCCATTTTTATTTATTTATGTTTTTCTTTTGAGAGACAATCTATTTTTATTTATGTTATTTAGTTTAATTAGCATGCATATGGAGAGTTTAAGCCTGCACGTACGTAAAAGCTCTTAGAATTAAATAATTTAGAGCGGAAAATCAGTGTCATTTTGACATATTAGGGTATATTTGGATGGGTTTTGGCTCGGTTTCGCGAGTCTCGGTTTAAAAAAATTGGTTTGGATAGTTTCGATGAAACCTTTGATACTTCATTTGGATGGGTTTTGACTTGGATTTTGTGGTTTGAATAAGTTGAAACCCCACTTGGATTGAGTTTGGATGTTGGGGTTTAGGGGAAAAAGTAGGAGATAGGTGTCAAATCAATGTTTTTTTTGAGAGATTTGGGAAAAAAAATAGGTGGTATGTGTCAAATCAATGTTTTATAGGTTTGAAGAGTTTGAGTGTGAGTTTTTGAATAGGTTTTTGATGGTTTTATGAATTTGACGAAAACTCATTTAGAAGGGTTTTGGCTCGGTCTCGCGAGACCAGGCCAAAACCCATCCACACACACACACTTAGTCTTTTGAATCTAGACCATAATGAAATCTTCACCCCAAGCCAAGACTTCAACTGTTTGGCAAATGTTTAAATTCAGTCATAATCATATATATGTATATATGTATATCAAAGTAATATATAAATGATTTTTTTTTTAACTAACTACAATCAAATACTACTTAATTGGAAATGACATCTGTTTGGTCGACCACCACATTCAAGTTGTTCAGTCAAAGTAAATTATACATTCATCATAATTGGTCAACATTCAATCACCATACGCTTTATCTTTGAACAATTTAGATGTGGTAAAATTTTGTACTGAATTTCCTTGAGACGGTTATAAGCGGTAGGCTGCAATTCGATTGACAAACAATCAAAAGTTAGTTATAATTAAGGTTAACTAACTGCCAAGTGCCAACCTCAATTTTTTGCTGGTTCTCCATTCTTCCCGCCCTATACTTCTCAAACTTAACTCCTATGTGGTATAAATCTGTCCATCCCTCTTGTCTACCCCAACAAATTCTAGTCGTTAATTTATGATCCACATTAATTATATAAACCAAGATTTCTCCAAACACTTGTAGTTCTCCTCCAAGAAATTGAGAAAAAAGAAAGCGAATCACTGGCATAAAATATCCAGTGATTCGTTTCTTTCAGAGAACAAGAAAAACAAAAAAAAAAAGGTAAAAAAGAATAACACTAATAATAATAATTCTAGTAAGATGGCGCTCAGTAATCATAAAATGTCGATATTAGTCATATTCTGTATCTTATCACTTGTTGCAACACTACCAAAATCAAATGCCGGAATTGCCAAATTCGACGATTATCTTAAAAAGAAAGCTAATGAATCTTTTGAGGAATCCTTAGAGGCGTTTGTCAAAGATCCCGAAGAATTGACCGACCAATTTAACCAACAAGTTGGCGCGTAAGTCATCTAATTTATTTTGCATAAATTAATAATGAATGTTCTTTATTGTTCAAATTTATCAATTTACTTCTTCTTTATACACAGAGCTTTGGTTAGTGAAAATGTTACAAGGAGGCACCTAGGTGAAGGTGACTGCATGGCTACAAATCCCATTGATCGATGTTGGCGATGTGATCCTAACTGGGCTAAAAACAGAAAGAAGCTAGCGGATTGCGCCCTAGGTTTCGGCTACCGTGCAACCGGGGGCAAAATGGGAAATTACTATGTTGTGACTGACCCATCAGACGACGAAATGGATCAACCAAAGCCCGGGACTCTACGACATGCGGTCATCCAACCCGAACCATTGTGGATCATTTTCAAAAATCATATGGTCATCCGACTGAAAAATGAGCTGATCTTCGCCAGTGACAAGACTATTGATGGCCGAGGAGTGCAAGTCCATATTGCCTATGGAGCAGGCCTCACCCTACAGTTTGTTCACAACATTATTATCCACAATGTCTGGATTCATGACATTGTTACAGCCCAAGGTGGAATGATTAGAGATACAGTTGAACACATTGGTATACGTACCCAGAGCGATGGAGATGCCATTTCCATCTTTAGCTCGAACAATATATGGATCGACCATTGTTCTTTATCTAAAGGTACCGATGGTCTCGTCGATGTGATCGAAGGTTCCACCGCCGTTACTATTTCCAATTGCAAATTCAACCACCACAATGATGTAAGTTTCAAATCATGCATGACCTAAGAATTAATTTAATCTACCCTTTGTTCTAGATAGTACATACATAATTAGCAAGAAACACTGCAAATTTCTATAGAAGGTCCAACTCATCCAATGATTTAAAATGTCAGAGAGGAGTGACGATTAATATTTATTACTTTACACGAGCACAAGACCTCTTCTTGGACTGATTCTGATACCATATCGAATGTTCAATTCCTCTAAAAGCTTAATTAATATTTTTTTACGCAGGTTATGCTTCTTGGGGCACATGATGAATCATCTAACGATGCAATCATGCAAGTGACGGTTGCATTCAACCGATTTGGAAAGGGTTTGATACAGAGAATGCCGAGGTGCCGATGGGGATTCTTCCACGTTGTAAACAACGACTACCAGCATTGGGAAATGTACGCCATTGGAGGTAGCGCCCATCCTACCATTCTCAGCCAAGGCAATCGATTCAGGGCCTCAAACAATCCCAACACCAAGGAGGTACTTTAACATGATTTTCACACCCTTTTATTTTACATGCACGACCTGTTTGTATATATCTCCAAACAAAAATACTAAATCTTCTTTGAAAATAAATAATGTTGATCAGGTGACAAAGAGGGATTATGCTACGAAGGAAGAATGGAGTAAGTGGCAATGGCGGTCTGAGGGTGACTTGCTCATGAACGGAGCCTTCTTCGTTGAATCGGGACCACAAATGCAACACAGAAAAGACCCACTCACAAAGGAGAATTTAATTAAATTCAAGCCCGGTTCATTTGCAGGGAGACTCACACGATATGCCGGTGCACTTAGGTGCCACGTACGCAGACCGTGTTAATTAATTCATTCATTCACTTTCTAGAAATATATATGTGGTTTCGTTCCGATTAGGATCTTGGTGAAATCTATACTATATGATGGCAAACATTGCAAGCAAGTACATACAAGAGGTCCGAAAAAGGAAGAGTACGTACGCGGTAGAATTGTTTGTTGTTCTACATTTCACTTTATCATATCTTTTTTTAAATATTCCTACAGATAAAGAGAAGGTGATACCATTTTGGTAGTTTAAGGAATGGCGGCATTTTATATTACCATTTTAAATTTCATTGTAACTAGACGATTTTCTTGATTTTTATATGTACATTTTTTTTTTTGTTACGTTGTAATTTTTTGTTCGAATGCTTTTGAGGTAATAATAGAAAGTTAATTATGTAAATTTTTCTTCTATATCTAGTTAATTTTGTGTGAAGTTTTTGAAATTGTTTATGATCAATAAATAATTCATGAACTGTTCCTCTTTTCTTTATTGTGAATGCTTTCGGTATTGATGTGTTATTTGGGTACATAACTCCCTCTTCTATAAATTGATTGAGTCTTTGTGCTAATTAACAATTTTCAAACAAAACAAATAATAGAATTGTGTAATTAATAAAGCTTCATGATTAACTTTATATATATAAGCCTATAACCTTATTGTAGTTTAGAACTTTACACCACCTTTTTACCGTTAAGTCCACTAAGCATGGGCCTATAATATGTGCTAAGACACCAATCTTCACCATAAACTTGTTGCCTTATAGCAGATTTCTATCATGTTATTGCTTTTAACTTCAATTAAATAAATATTTCCATTGACTTTTAGGAAAATAGGTGGCACCAGACGACTAGTTTCATCACATGTTGTGCATGATATAAAATAGCTTCTAATTGAAGGTTAGTTTATAAACTATCTAATCACACTCATTATATAAGTCGTCGTTTAGGTTCCTAGATTAGATGCCGAGGTCTAAAATATCAATGCAGCCAACAAATAGTCCATACTTATGTACTTATTCTTCAGAGCCAGTACAAGTTTGTATATTTAAAAACTAGTTGGTTTTGTTTACTGAAGAATCTCATTGGGTCTTTCAAGTTCTAAGGTCCAAAGATCAATTTCAATAAAATCACAATCCGAATATAGTGATTATATTTTATTCTAATGCAAGTTAACTATCTCGATTAATCAGCCATCACACTAGCTAGTTGTTTTCTTGATTGATGAGTTGGTGACTTGTACTTAAAATTAAAATCAACCAAGACCAAATTCAGGGTATATGTAGAATAATTCATTGATCTGATGTAATATAAGTTCGTGATAAGTTATGAAAACGATCTAAATTAAGTCTTCGTTTAGGTTCCCAACTTAGATGTTGGATTCAACATATCTAATAACGCAACATCCGTTGACATGCTTGAATATATATTATCTCAGTAGATTCTGCAAGTATATTATATATTATATAATTAAGCAGACCTGCAGAAGGCATCTGAGTATAATTATATTCTAATGCAAATAATTGAAGCAGTCATATTACATATGTTATTGATGGATGAGTAGATCATGTTATATATTGATTTGTATGCTATTATAATCTTACAGATACGAATAAATAATTGAAGTGTTGCTGGTAAAATATGTTATGTATATGTGTGTTTAGTTATTTGAAGTGTGTTTGTTAGTACTGAGACTTGATCAGTAGTTGAATGTTATTCTTGGTACACGTTTGTACAATGAAATCTTCTTCTATTTTAATAGAGTCAGATCTTGTCTACAAGTTATAATTCGGCCACCTTTTTCTTAATATCTTCGATTTCCAAGTTAGATTCGATTAAAAGTAAGATTTTTTGGACTAAAATTCGATTCAATTGTAGGCGTAGTTGAGAATTGACAAAGGACGAGGCTTGTTGCATGAGAAAGGAAGGTAAAAACTAGCTAGAACCATTCTTAAAATTAGTCATGTTGATATATGGTTGAGTAAATAGAAATATTCATGGTTAAAATGGTCAACTTTTAGCACTTGATCAGCACAAACCACTTGCTGTTGGAATACTGAATTGTGAAAATGAAGAAGGCAGTAATTATATTTTTTGTGGGAGTTAATCTTTCTGTTGTGTGATTGTGATTTTCACCAATTAAATACTTCGTAGGTATTCTTTTGCAATCTGAATAGGCAATTAAGTTAGATGCCCTCTGCAACTGTCAAAAGCTATTTTGGAGATTGAAACTAAGAGAGGGAGTTGTAGAATTACCAAGAGCTTATATCTCTAACTTACCAAGAGCTTATATCTCTACCTTAACTAATTATGTTATTTTACTTTGGCTAGAATATAAAATTTGAAGAATATTCAATAATTTCAAGACATGCATAACTTCTATGTAATTTTTTTCGTGAAACAACGGGTGAAATTCGTGAAAATTGGTGAAATAGATAAAATATAATCACCGAAACATGTGAAATCAATGAAAATTCAGGTGAAATTGGTGAGCACTGGTGAAGTTGATGAAAATCTGGTTGAAAATGATAAAAATATACCCCTGAAATCGATGATAATTCGTGAAAAAAAAAATGGAACCGGTGAAACGACAGCAATAGTGAAAAGAAGGTGAAGTCGGTGAAAAATAAATAAAGTCGGCGAAAACGTGTCGAATCAATGAAAAATCAGATGATATTGGTGAAAAGAATATGTGAAGTCGGTGAAAAAAATGTGTGAAATATGTGAAAACGTGTAATATCATAAAAACGTTTGAATCAATAAAAAAAAGTTTAACAGACAAAATAAGGTGAAACCGGTAGAAAATTAGTTTAAACAAAATTGAAAAACAATGAAAATAAGTTATAATTGATAAAAATGGGTAAATAGGAAAAAAAAACTAAACTAGTAAAAATGAATAAAATCGATTAAAAAACAAGTTAAATCGGTGAAAAATGAATTAAACTAATGAATTAAATAGGTGAAAACGGATTAATTTACTTTATTTTATGACATAATAAAATTAATTTTACTCTAACTTACAAAAAATACAAATGAAATTAACTAGACACGTATAACGTACGTGCACTTTCCTAATATAATTAAAATGAATAATTAATTTCAAAATATTTTCTTATATATGTTGGGTAATATATATTTTTTAGACGTCATAAACTCTATTCGAATTTATTTCAACTAATACCAATGTTCAAGATAAACAACTATCAATACTAATAATAAATTAGAGAAATACCTACATTGTACATTGGTGAGAGTGAATCCATAAATTCTTGTGTACGGTACTTTAGCTTTGCCATTAGGCTATGAGACTTCAACTTCGTCGTTATGTTAGGCCGCCTCCCCCTCCACGTTATGTCTGCGTAGTTGGGTAATAGATTGAATTATCTAAACAATTTGTAGCCTTTGCATTATTATTTTTATAGTTCTTTGCGTTATCTTCAAAGAAATAACTAGTAAACTTGTCAAAGTGTTCCAGATTTTTCAAATTTAGATGAGATTTCGCTATATAATTCTGAGATTTTCAACAGAACCCGAAGACTGTAAATTGTTTGGGCATGTTTGTTTGTTTTTTAAAATTATTTCGTGTTTGGAAAATGCTAAACAAACATATTTTCTATTTAAAATAAAATTTTTATCTCTCAAATTTCTCAAACTATTCTCTTAAAAGTCAAACAAACAACAATTTTCGTATTTCTAATCAAAACATATACAAACTTTACTATAATTTAACATAAAATAATTTATATCTTATCCAATTATCTCACATAACAAAATAATTTAACATAAAGTTTTTTCCCTTATTCACACCCCGCCCCAAAAAATGCTCCATATAATATAGCATGCTAGAAAATAAAATATAAAGTAATATTTATACAGTAAAGTCAAATTCTTACAGTTTTTTTGGTGATGGTGGCTTCCTCATTTTTTACTCTTGTAATTTGTTTTTCTCTTAATTAAAAGATTATTTTAAGAAATAAAGCAGGGGGAAAAGTAAAAATAGTCTTATAACTAGTAAATCGTGTTTAAAAGTTTACCACACATGTTAGACCATCTCCAACCGAACCTCATGCCCAATTGTCCCATTTTCTGCTCAATTATCTTGTCCTTTTGTTTTGCCTAATTGCCTGATTGCTTAATAAAAATCATAATAAATTTTTTAATAGTTACACAATCATGAAAATTAAGGCATTCTTAATAATAAGAAAACTAACATCAACTAAACATAATTAACAGAAAATTACAACGACTAGCTTAATGAGCGGAAAACAACAGCACTTATAATAAATGCACTTGAACAGAAAGAAAAAACAACAAAGATTAAATACCAATGTTTAGACATAATTAGTAAAACAACAAAGTGTTGGATTTTATGGGTATTAACCCAATTGGATTGAGCCCAATTGGAATTAAGCCCATAAAATGAGGAATGAATGAAGCTAGAAGAAAGAAAAATGCTTTCATCCCACATGGAGGAAAGTAAGAAGTTTTTTGTCATTTATAATGCAAAAAAATGTATAAGGGTAGGGCCCCTTGGGGGTACCAAGTTTTATGAGGGGAGAAGACGTAGATGACAATGGTTTCCCACGCGCGCGCCGCCGCCGCCGTCCGACTCGGCTCGGCACGGTCCGGGTCGGGTTTGGATTGATTATTCTCTTTGGACAAAATTTATTTAATTTTTTAGCCCAAAATTAAAGGCCCAATTTTAAAATCCATGCAAGATTAGATCCGCGTACCAGATTGACCCGAACAGAGATCCGCGCGCCATTATTTGAATTGTCTGTACCGGTTCGTTTAAATCGAACCGGTTGCACCTTTTCGGACCGAACCAATGTAAAGGTTCAAATCCGAAAAGACATGTCTCTCCAAAAAAACACCTTTTCTGCAGCTATAAATAGGAGGAGAATCTGGCCAATTCTCTCATCCCGTTTTCTAGCAATCAAAGCAGAATCCTATCCTCCTCTCTCTAAATTCTTCTCTTCTTCTTCTCTTTTCAAGTATCTTATTTGTTAAAGTTCGCTGTGGACTTGTTCTTAGTGCAAAGAAACAAGTATCCGACCGTTGAATCTTGGGAGACCACTGGGACGAACTGTTGCACCTTTGAAAGCCCAGAAATATTGTCTTAAGGATATTGCATTTGCAAGCCTCGGTCGATTTTACGGTTCAGAATTATTTCAGTAAGTACGCTGTTATTAAATTCTGATTTTGTTTGTTCTGCGAGAATAAACTATACTAAGGTTTATAATTTGAGTTAATTATAAATAATTATTCTGTTGGAATAATTTACTATAGTTTTATAATATAAAGTATTTCATAATATTTTATAATTCACTATAGTACTTAGAAATATAAAATATTCTATAATATTTTATATACACAGATTGTTTTAAACATTATTTACAACACAAAGATTACAAGAAATTGTCTAAAATTTCCTAGTTTATTCACAGAATTTGAATAATAAAGCTTGCAATTCACATAACTGTTTGTTAAGAAATCCGATTAACAACAATTGGTATGGTATACATTAATTCTAAACTTTGTTTACTTTTCTTTACGTGATTGTATTTAAGAAAACAAATATGCAATTCCTTCTCTTTTCTTTAATAGCTTTCAGCCATACCAACATGTGATTGGTCTAGTGGAAGGGACTAGTCACTACAAAGTATCGGATTCAAGTTCAAATTCTTATTGGGAGAGGTTCCCACTGTATGTACTCGACACTCCTCGAAAGGGATTAAACCATTGGAAAACCCAAAAAAAAAAAAATTAGCTTTCATCCATAAGCAACAAATCAAACCATAATACATGCTCTTGCAATTACTTTTCCTCTTGTTATTAATTATAAACAATCAACTTGTAAATTTACGGGTCTTTATGGAATTTTATTTTACTCCGTAAGTAGATTAAAACGGTATATTGTATATCCAAATCAGAGTATCAGTGAATGAGAAATTCAAATTCAAAGATCACCATTTGAAATTAAAGAAAATAAATGAGAAAAACTTTCACCCAACATTGAAAGATGAATAATGATTTTGACGTTTATATACGATTTCTCAACCAAGAAATATAACAACTTAGCAACCAAATATCTCTTTCCTCGCACGCGAGAGAAGGGATTGCAAATCATGATTCAAAAGTCACACATCGAACCTTCAAAACTTGTGCGATCACCCCAAAAAGCCCAATTAGGATGATCCAAGTTTTGCCCACTTTTTTACCGTACAATTATAAAACACAGTTTCTATTTATTTAATTCATTAAATTATTTAGAAAATTTTAATTTAAAATTAAGTTTCTAATTACATTATTTAAATAAATAAAAAAAACAAGCCCGGTTGCCAGCCTGCCCGCCCTGCCCCTTTGTCCGTCCAATTGCCAGCCACCATCTCCAATCGAACAACGCCAGCAACCCCCCTCATGCCCGGTTGCCTAATCGGTTGGAGATGGTCTTACATGGTCGATAATTTTACCTCATAATTTACAAATTTGAAGCAATTTTGGTATCATTACATATTTACATCCCAAATGGTGTTACGGATCATGTACTCGATGATTTGAGATTTTTTTTATATTTGAAATCGGTTTACTGAATGTAAAAATTGATAAATGAACACTAACCTCTAAACTTAAATTAATTTCAATTTTTAGATATAAAAAGAAAAAGGCTAAAAACACACCCCACCCCTTTTTTTTCCGCCATCGCCCCCATCCACCCACCCCAACCCACCTCCTAAACTTAAATTCATTTTTTTCTTTCCCTTTTCCATGAATATAATTATACTGTTATCTAACCAGCTTCATTAATTAGTATGGTCAAATACAAATGAAAGTCTAATAAAACCTTGCCCAGGGCGCCGGTAGTCGAATAACAACCGTATTTGTACGAATTTTCAATAAGACTAGTTGATTCAAAGAAAAAGAAATGGTATATTATATTCATACGTTTAGGAATGACGGCCAATACGGATGATTTAATTTATTACTACTATACTATATCGTTGAAGTAGTAATAAATGAAATCAACTTTAAAAGTTGACAAAGTTTTTGGAGTGTAGAAAGAACAGTTGACATTTCGCAGTGTGTGACACATGCAAAGCTAAGCTCTCGGGCATAAATTTCAATATACAACTATTTATTTATTTCATTTTAAATCAAAGTCAATATCAGGAATTATTCTCTATTTCTATCTCTATTATTTCTATCTCTATCTCTATCTCTACTATTATAAAAGTATGAATATTTCTTAATTTTCTGTACAGACTAAAATGCCCCTAAAGTGATATTTAAATAAATGGTAAATATAAAAAACTAAAAGTAATAGAAGAGATATAATTAGACATGAAGTTAATTTTATTATATATATTTCTCCTACATAAACTCCTAAAATTAAAAAATTCTCCCTTACATCAATATTTGTAATTTTAATCTTCTTCTCTTATAATAGATAAAAACGAACCATAAGAAAATACTATTATTTTTAATAGCCACAAAAAAGTATAAAAATTATTATATTTTAGCATCAATATTTATTAAAGTAAGAAAATATTAATTAAATATATATTACAACATAAATCATAAAGACTCTAAATCGAAAAATTTAATATTAAATTCTCTTAAATATCATTTGGTTACAAAAAAAATTAAATTCGAATCGCATCACATCTTACTATGAAATAATAAAAAATTCTTATGACTTAATTAATTACGTAAATTTACTTTGGCTGGAACAGAGAAATATAAAGAATATTCAATAATATCAAGACACGCATAACCTCGAATTTTTATGAAATTCTTTTCGTGAAAAATGGTAAATTCGAAATAAAAAAAAAATCTATGAAATCATTGAAAACATGTGAAATCAATGAAAATTCGGGTAAAAATGTTCAAAATAGGTGAAAATGGGTTAATATGATAAAATGAGCGAAATCAGTAAAAAAATAAAGTTTAACCTAGAAAATAAGGTGAAACTGGTAGAAAAATAATTTAAAACAGAAAAAATAAAAGGACAAAGTTGAAAAAACAGTGAAAATAAGTTATAACTGATCAAAATTGGGTAAACAATTAAAAAAAATATTAAATCTGTTAAAGTAAATAAAATCGGATAAAAACATGTTAAATCAGTGAAAATGAATTAATTAGGTAAAAATAAATTAATTTGCTCTATTTTATGACAAAATAAAATTAATTTTACTCTAATTTATAAAAATATTCATGAAATTAACTTGAGACATACAACATACGTACACTTTCCTAGTTATTATAAAAGCATGAATATTTTTAAATTTTTATGTGCGGACTAAAATACGCTTATTTAATTTAAATTGTAAAATGATATTTAATTCAATGATAAATATGTAAAACTAATTGAAGAAGTATAATTAGACATGAAGTCTTATTATATTTAATTTTTCTCTTACATAAACTCCTAAAATATATAAATTATCTCTTACATCAATTTTTGTAATTTTAATCTTCTTCTCTTATAATAGATAAAAATGAACCATTAAAAATACTATTATTTTAAATAGCCCCTAAAATATATATATAATTGTTATATTTTAGCATAAATATTTATTAAAGTAAGAAAATGTTAATTTAAATATTTACAATATAAGCCATAAACACTCTAAATATAAAATTTAACATGAAATTCTCTTAAATAAAATTATGTTACAAAAAACAAAAAAATTAAATCACATCTTCCTATGAAAGAATAAAAATACTTATAACTTAGGTAATTACGTAATTTTACTTTGGCTAGAATAGAAAAAATATAAACAATATTCAATAATATCAAGACATGCATTACCTCAAATTTCATGAAATTATTTTCGTGAAAAATGGGTGAAATAGGTGAAAAATGGTGAAAAATCGATGAAATTTTGTGCAATTGATAAAAAAACGCAATTGATAATAAAAAAACTATAAAAGCATGTGAAATTGGTGAACATTGACGAAATTGGTGAAAATTTAGGTAAGATCGATAATAAAGTGTCCCTGAAATCGATAAGTACATGTAAAATCGATGAAAATTAGAGTGTAATTTGTGAAAAATGATGAAATCGGTGAAATAACAATATTAAAAAAAGGTGAAATCTGTGAAAACATGAATAAAGTTGGTGAAAACGTTTCAAATCAAAGAAAAATTAGGGTGAATTTGGTTGATAAAACATATGAAATCAGTGAAAAAGGTGAAAACGGGTTAATTTGATAAAAACGTTTAAAAATGAGTTAATATGATAAGAACGTGTGAGATCAGTAAAAAAAGAGTTTACCCGACAAAATAAGGTGAAACCGGTAGAAAAATGGTTTAAAAATGACAAAAACAAAAGGATCAAATTGTAAAAATAGTGAAAATAAGTTATATATCCAATAAAAAAAAAAAAAAAAAAAGATGGGTAAAACAGTTAAAAAAATATTAAACTGATAAAAATAAATAAAAGCGACTAAAAATTAGGTTAAACCGGTGAAGAATGAATTAAATAGGTGAAAAATGTGTTAATTTGCTCTATTTTATGACATAATAAAATTAATGTTACGTACTCTAATTTACAAAAAATACCGATGAAAGTATCTAGACATTTAGATAGGACGTGCACTTTCCTAGTTTATAAAAAGGCACGTTTACAACCATGATATATAAAGAGAAGAAACTATAGAACACATGAATTAAGAAGTTCATATATAATTTGAAACATGACGGTAAAGGAGGAAAGTATAATCAACGTTTGTACTGGTGAAGTTGGAGAAACTCAAGGAATGAAGGAGATTAAGGTAATATTTCGTTCATGTGCTTGATTTTCTGTTTAATTATATAATATGGGATTTTTTTTTTTTTTTTTTTTTTTTTTTTTTTTTTTTTTTTGTGCTGTTGTTTCTAGAACTGAATGGTTGATAGCTTTCCCGACCAACCACATAAGAAATTAAGGTAGAAAAATCATTGATTATTGTTACATATATTGATATTCAATGTGATGAAATATGAGTCTAATATCTTGAAAGATCATACATCTACAACGTGCTTCTTAATCGCTCCAAAAATGGTATACAAACTCAAAATACATATACATTTTGTTGATGGCGCAGGGAGATGATGATAAGTTGAAATCAGCTAGAGTGAAGATGGATGAAGCTAAAAAAGAAAACAAATTATTGAAGCTGACTTTATCTCAAAAGATGGAGAATTACCAATCTTTGAAAATGCATATTCATAAATTAGTCCAACAAATTAATCAGTCCAAAGATTCATCTCTAATGGCTTCATCAAACGACGATGAATCTAATCTCGTTTCTCTAACCCTGGGGAGATTCTCAGGTGATTCCTGCAAGAGGGAGGACAAGAAAGTTCAAGAAAATGTTGAACTCGATGGACTTGAATTGGGACTGGACTCCAAATTTCATTTAAATGATTCATCCCAAGCCTCAAAGATTAATCTAAGCCCAGAAAACAGCTTTGATCATGAAAAAAGCCCGACGCCAAAAACCGGAAGAAGTGAAGATGATCAAGTTTTGGAACAGAACCCTTTGAAGAAGCCTAGAGTTTCTGTGAGAGCTATATGTGACACCCAAACGGTTAGTGATCCTGATCGACCACGAAAATACTTTTATGTTTGACTTGTTCTGAATTGGATAGATCATGTTGATGTAGTTGAATGATGGATGCCAATGGAGAAAATATGGTCAGAAAATCGCGAAAGGGAATCCATGCCCTCGAGCCTATTATCGTTGCACGGTCTCACCATCGTGCCCAGTCAGGAAACAGGTAATTAAATCGTATACTAATTTGATTTGAAAAACCAAATTAAACTGGTTGAACTACAAGTATTTCTTAACTCAAGGGCTTACAACAAAAGATATGACTTATCAAAGTTGTTACAATGTAAATTTCAGGTGCAAAGATGTGTTGACGACATGTCCATTTTGATCACCACATACGAAGGAACACACAACCACCCGCTCTCTGCTTCTGCCACCACCATGGCTTCCGCCACCACTGCTGCCGCCACCATGCTTAAGTGTGGCTCCTCCACTAGTACTCCTAATCATCATGGATATAATTTCAGTACTTCATCAAATAATAACCTTAAAAATTCCTATTTTCCCCGGGCTTCCGTTGCCACTTCCTTATCACACCCCCCAGTCATTCTAGACCTCACAATACCTAATTACCAATATTCCTCTCAATACAACAAATCCTATTCAAGTAGCTTTGCCACTTCAACGAATTCCTTCATAGAATGTTCTTCCAACGCCTTACAATTAGCTCGGGAAAGCAAATTTTATAGTAATAAAAACTGCATAGAAACATCATATCCTTACAATGTTCACAGTAATACCCAAGAAGAAGAAATTGTGATGAGTAGAGATAAAATTGCAGCTGCAACAAAGGCAATGACGCACGATCCAAAGTTTCAATCAGCATTGGCAGCTGCAATCACATCATTTGTAGGAAATGTGAATGATCATCAAGAAAGAAAGTCAGGACCAAATAATAGTAATATAAAGTTGGATGATAAGAAGAGTAGTTTTGAGCTAAGTTTGTCACATCCAGCCGCGCATGCTAATAGCTACTTGAATAAGTTTCCTCAGTCGTCATTAGATTCACAACATCAGAGGTTGACATCGTCTTATCCTGGTCATCCATTTTCATTGTCTGCTGCATCCAAATCTCGACTTATGTCAACGTTGGCTGATGAGGGCGAACAAATTAAGTTATGAGTATTCACCAGCGTACACGTGCTAGATTTACAAAAACTTGGAGGAAATTAAACTCAAATTCAGAGTTCTGATGATTCCAAGAATTCATTCTCTTGCTGCTCTAACAACGACGTGTTCTTTAGAATTAAATGAAAGTTAGTTATGTTGAATATATATGATGGATGATATTTACCTAAAATTGTTCATACCCAGAGCTACAATTTATATGTTTATACGCAAGCTGCATATATTATTTGTCTAGTGTTATAATATAGTAATTGTGTCCAATACAGATCTGATATTGACAAAAATACCAATATCATGACAAAGCTAATCTTGTAACCATAGTTTGCTGGCATGTTAGTCCTTTGAAGAAACAAATTTTCATTCATGTCATGCAATTCACTTTTTCTAGCAATTCTAGTTCTATTTTCATTCGAAATTTATATTTTATTACGACATATATGTCACGTGAGGCGGGCGACATTAACTACAAGAAACTCGCTTATTTAGTAACAACTTAATAAGTGACATTGTCATTCTAGATAATTGTCATGTAATTATCTGAAGAAGAAATTTTCATTTCTTCTAATAACTTGATGACACTTCAGTTATTTAAAGAGTTCGTAATTATTTATTAATTTTTGGCAATTTTAGTCCAATATTATCTCCAAATCGAAGGATCATGTTGCCCGCATAATGTGATAAATTTACGAGTTTTGGACCAAAAATAGGATTAAAATGGCAAGAAAAGATTAATTACATTCTTAATAGAAGTAAAATCCAATGAGCAATAATTACAAGACTAATTTTGTTAATTTTTTCAAATTATCGTTCAAGTACGCGGACACCGTTCTGTTTGGATGGTTGTAGATAAAACAAATGTAAGATATTTTGTAACTTTTTGGTGAAACGAGTATGGAAGCCAAAGTCATAAAAAATAAAAAAATAAAAAATAAAAAAATTAATTGCTTGAAAATAGTTCCAGATATACAGTGTTCAAACACGTGTATGTGGCCTAACATGTGGCGAGCCCATGATCTCCTTCATGCAAAATTAGCCAAGAAAAAAGTACCTCCGGTTCCTCTGAAACCAAACACAAAAACGAATCTCATCAAAAAGTTGGCAGAAAGAAAACCTCTTTCAGATCTCTCAAGGAGGTAATAGCATGTTACATTTGTCTTGCTTTTTCCCTTAAATGACTTACTTTTTGTTATAATCAGTAACATCAATTCTAGTTAATAATATATAGTCAGTAACCTTAAGTTCTACATCTTACGAAACGATGATCATTCAGTGACAAACAGATTGTGTATGTGGAAGAATCAAATAAATTAAAAGATGTTTGAGTGTGTATATATATATATATATATAGTTTTCTTTTATCACGTACAAATTGGAATAGGTGTACTTAATATATGAATCATAATGCTAATGAGCTACTAAGATTACCAGTTCCTTTTGGATTTATCTGAATCTAACCAATTCTTGAGTTTCCACAAGATGTATGAGTTATGTTAGATGCTGAACAATCATCAGAATACTAGTTTGGTTGTGATTATGTATTGATAATTGATTTGAATTTCCTAAATTAAGGAAATTCTTTGTGTTGAAATTAGTGGTACCAAGAAATGGCACAGCAGCCACAAGCAGCAAAGTCAAAGACTAGCGGGAAAAATGAAAGCTGTGATTCTTACTTTGAAATGGTCCAAAGCAGAAAGAAGTTACCTCATTCATTGCAAGAGTCACTAACAGCTGCGTTTCAAAGAATCCCAGTTTCATCCTTCCCACAAGTCCCTGGAGGCAAAGGTATATGGAAAACCATATATGATTTCAATATTAATTGTTGCCTTTTTTCATCTGATATTGACTTCTTCGGACATGTTTATAGTTATCGAGATTCTAGCGGACACGTCCATTAGCGATGCCGTCAAAATCTTATCCGAATCCAATATCCTCTCTGCTCCTGTAGTAAACCCCGATGCCAAAAACAGCAAGGACTGGAGAGAAAGATACTTGGGAGTCGTAGATTACTCCGCCATTGTCCTCTGGGTGATGCAGAATGCAGAAATTGCAGCTGCTGCTTTATCCGCCACCTCAGCAGCTGCTGCTGGGGTCGGCACCGGTGCTGCTGGGGCCCTCGGCGCACTAGCATTAGGTGCCACGGGCCCACTAGCAGTTGCTGGACTCACCGCAGCCGCTGTTGGGGCTGCCGTTGCCGGAGGTGTAGCTGCAGACAGAGGAATGGGGAGAGATGCACCTACTGCAGCCGATAAGCTAGGGGAAGATTTTTACAAGGTTATTCTACACGAGGAGCCTTTTAAGTCGACCACGGTAAATTTGAAGTCATGTTCCTATAATAACAAGAATTTACCTTGATGGGACTAATGACAAATTTTCATGGTTTACGTTGCAGGTGGGATCGATTTTGAAATCCTACCGATGGGCACCATTTGTTCCAGTTGCAATGGAGAGTTCGATGTTGAGTGTGTTGTTATTGCTTTCGAAATATAGGCTTCGTAATGTACCTGTGATTGAGGCAGGGAATCCGTATATGAAAAACTTTATAACTCAATCAGCGGTTGTACAGGGTCTAAGGGGGTGTAAAGGAAGGGACTGGTTTGACTGCATCTCCGCGCAGCCTTTACCCGAACTAGGACTTCCTTTCATGTCTCCTGATCAGGTTAGATACTATTAACTGTCTAGGATGAAATACTCATTTTTGGTTGATTATTGATTTATTGCGTTTGTCAGATTGTAATGGTGCAAGAAAATGAATTGATTCTGGAAGCATTCAAGAAAATGAAGGAAAAACAAATTGGAGGCCTACCTGTTGTCGAGGGACCTAAGAGGAAAATTGTCGGTAACATAAGCATAAGAGATATTCGATTCTTGTTGCTCAAGCCTGAACTGTTCAGGAGTTTCAGGTAATCAACTTTTAAATGAACTGAAGTTAAAATTGTTTTTTACAACCCATCATCTTATGGTGAATTGCAGGGAGCTTACCGTGAAGGACTTCATTAGCACTATTGTTGCAGCAACCAATGAACCTGAGAAGACTGGTACACCGATAACGTGCAATCCCGATTCTACTCTAGGAAGTGTGATAGATACACTTGCTTCTAAGGCAGTTCATAGAATCTACGTGGTTTCAGGCGAGGACAATATAGTTACTGGTGTGATTACACTTAGAGATGTGATCTCTTGTTTCATTACGGAACCGCCAAACTTCTTTGATGATTACTTTGGATTTGCTGCACAAGAGATACTCAGTGATACTTCTGATAGTTAAATAGAAAGAATTTTCGAGATGAGATGTAATTTGAGACGAGAGAGAGAATACCTAAGTAATACTATTGTTGAGAATGTACATGCTGCTCTTTTTATGTAACTCCTGTTGAACTAAGGCAATGGATTTTTGTAGTCCCTTTTTTTAATTAAATTTTCTGATCCTATGCACAACTTGTATTTCGACCAACATATATTCAGTAGATAAATCGTCTAAGTGATTGGATTATGAGATCTCCTGGAAATCACGTCGTCGAGTGTGGGTACATTTGGGTGAGTAATTTCATCTTACAGTTTAGCCGCACTTTCTCTTTACCTGGACTTGTGTGTAAATTAGGTTGATGCCCCAATTCTTTGGAACGAAATTGAAAATAATCCAGGTCATAATCTCTGTGGAATTTCCAAAAACTACTACTTGAAAGTAAACCGCAATGAGTCTTTTACAGTTGAATCAAAGGAAAAAGATTTCATTATGTTAACATTGCTATCATAAGAACCAAAAGTCAAGTCCATTGGTTCCTTCAGGGAGCAGAGTTTAAGGCAATGATTTGTTCTTGAAGCATATTTATCTTACTTGAGGAGAAACTCAAAATTGTTACCTAATTTTTCACAAACTTGTTAGATACAAATATAGAGGCCTGAAATTTGATAACAAAAGCAGATTTAACATCAGAACTTTGAACTAAGGTTTCCACTGAGATTTCCACTGAGGTTCCCACTGCTTGTCCATCCTTCTTGAACTTGAACTGAATATTGCATATGCCAAAGCACATCCTCGACAGTCGGCCGACCTAGTGGATCTTTACACAAGCAATTTACAGTTATCTGCACAACTGTTTTCAGGGACTCGTACGCAAAAGTCCCACGCATGGACGGGTCAATTAAGTCTCGTAGTTTTGATGGCGATTCTGCTAAGCTCCTCTCTAGCTGTTATAATTCAAAATCAAATATCGTTACTAAGCATTAAATTTAAGAAAAGTATGTGAAACTTGGGAAAGCCAATTCTTGTATAATTAAATTACCTGAAACTTGAGATCATCTAATTCACTCTGAGAGTTTATAGGTTTACCAATAAGAACTTCAATTAGGATGACACCCAGTTTATATATGTCTTCTTTTTCTGGATTTTCTCTGTGCAATATTTAGTCCCAGGTAAGATTAGGAAAAAAATGGTTATGTTAACCAAAACATATGAAGGTGAAAAGGAAAATAATCCACCTTGTTTGGTTGTTTGAGGTATCTTGTCCATGAAGAGGGCTTTCGGCTCCGACCTGCACGCGCAAAAAGCAAAAATGTAAGAAACTTACATTGTTTTTAGGCCATGATTTCTGAATTTTAATTTCACCTTAGATGGCAAGTTTATGTTATAATTGCTTATTTTTGCACTTAGACTGTCGTCCAAAAGTACAGTATCGATCTTCAGGTCATTTCCGTGGACACCTCCTGTATGCAAGTATTGAATGCCTCTTGCAATGCCCATGGTAACTGCCATTCTCTGTGGCCATTTCAAAACCTCTCTCTTTCTCCAATCTGTCAAAATGTGAAATGATTAATAAGTTTCCATTTATATTACTCTTAATTAATTTCAAGAATTACTTTTTCTAAGTTAAATGTTGTACCCATAAGGTGATCTTTCAATGATCCATTGGCAACATTTTCAAGCACAATAAAGACAGTACTAGCTGTGTTTGGATGGTCCTGATATGTGACAATACAGTGACCAAGAACGCTCACTAAATGTCGATGCCTCAGCTTTGATATTACTTCCATGTGCTGTTGTAGAGCTTGAGGTGAATGCTTCTGCTTTAGTTTCAAACACTTTACCAGGACCACTGAGCCATCTCTAAGCCAACCTTTATAGAGCTGTCAAAAAGCGGTAATTGAGTATACACTAAGTATCACAAAAATCACACCTAAAAACATCTTCTTTACCTGACCCTGCACTCCTTCTCCCACAAGATTAGTTGGGTCGAAGTTGTTTGTTGCATCTTCCATTTCCTCTAGTGTGAACACATGATACGGTGGCAATCCAAGTGATGCCATCCTCATTGGTTGTGGCACATGCCCTGATCAAAGGAAAAATCTCAATCCTTACAAATATCAAAATTTGATATTTTTAGATATTTTTTCAGACCTATTGCCGATACTAAGTAGCAGTAAAAATTTGTATCCATTTTCCATGATATTATGCATGGATAAGTTATATCATGGCAAATTCTTCAGAAAAAATGGTGTCTTCCACAATGAAATCTGATAAGTTAGATTTCAAGTAAGTGTTTACATAATCTTCTTCTGTCCAAAGAAATGGTTCATTGAAATAATCACAAGTAAACAACCAAAAACAAGATTCAAAATTCACATTAATTTTTGTTTCTACATTGGACTTACTTCCGATTGGAGAGCTGCGAATTGGATTTTTCTCGATCACAAAGCTATTACACCTATTATCACTGCCTCTTCTTCTTTGCAACCTTCTAAAAATAGCAAGAACCAAGATACCCAAAACACCTAAAATAGCAACAATACCTCCAATAATGCCAAGTACAATACCAAGTTTCAAAGTTGATTGCTCCTTCTGGTTTCTTACTGGAGGCTTAACAGCTAATGCGTCTTTCTGGCAAAAGGAGTAAGGTCTTTGATACTTTGAGGTTGTATTCAACAAACAATTCCACATAATGTTAACTCTTTTGCTTCCCATATTCGATCCAAGACAAGAAGGCAACCTCCCAATCAAAAGATTATTTGAAATGTCAACAAAACCAAGATTTCCATTACAAGAAACATTTGCTGCAAGTGCACCACTAAACTGATTTTTACCCAAATTGATATACCGAATAGAAGACATAGAAAACAGAAAAGAAGGGATTGGTCCAACGAGTTTATTGGACGAGATATCAAGAACTTGAAGCTTACTTAACTTCCTGAGATCTTGAGGAATTTCAGATCTCAAAGAATTATTCCCAAGTAAAATGCTTACAAGATTGTTGCCTAAAGATGGAAATTTGGACACCAAATAATTATTACTCAAATCGAGTTCTTCAAGAACCGATAGCCCATTAAGATCCGGAACACTCCCATTAAGCAAGTTATTACTCAACACAAGACTTCTCAAACTCTGATAAGTAGATACTGATTGAGGTATGTCTCCATAGATGAAATTGGAGCTAATATTTAACAGTTCAAGCGGCTTAAACCGGTTAATTTTTGCGGGTAATGGACCCCATAAGCCTAAAGACACTAAAGATAATTTCTGCAAACTTGAGAGCTTAGTTAAAACAGTGAAGAATGAATCAAGTGAGAATCTATTAGAAAGAGTGTTGTCTGAAACCACAAAGTTTGAAGCAGAGAGCTTGTGAGAAGGGGAGGTTTTGTTACCGACAATTGTTAATTCAGTAATGTGATTACCTGAACAAACAATTGTAAGAGAAGGGTTTGGAGGTAAGAAACAAAAGTTGGTCCAATTATTCCATGCTTGAAGAGATGGTGGATATTCAAGAAACTGTTGAACTTGGAATAGTATTCTGTTTTCTGTAGGAACTAATTGTGCACTAGATACACAGAAAAAGATGGTAAAAAACAAGAAGGTAAATGGAATCATCATCATCAGAGAATTAATGATCATGAGAAGAAATTAAAAGGGAGCTTTGATTTCACCAGGGTATCTCATAAAGTTTTGAAACTTATGGTATTGGGGTTGTCTAGAATCAATGTGCTGACAAAAGTAGTGATAATTGCAGGACTTTACAATAAAGTGGCTACTTGTTTTGTTTTGGCCTAGAGTAAAGTTGTACTCATGAAAAGAAAGAATTTTGTGAAATGAAGTAGAACTGGGGAAAGTTCTATCAAGAAGAGCAGATGGGAGTTGAAGAGAATTAAATGTGGTTACTTGGTGAAATTGATTCAGAGATCTGAAATTGAAACTTACAATGTTAGTTATTGGAGTTGTCTCTTTGTACATGTTTATTTATTTGTATTAGGAAATAGAGAGAGGGAACTGATGCCCTGGTCCCGCGGGCTACGTCCACGTACGATATTAAAATGTAATAGAATAGTTGGCGTTGGAACCGTAGATATCGCATGGGTTCAGTTAAAACGAACGTGGATGTGGATTAATAATTACAATAATAAAATAGGTTTTGACTATTTCTTAAGAGTTTTGTGAACTTAATTGCCTGTAGACTTGTGGATTTAAGAGTGTTTACTAAGCATATGACTGACTGAGCCCGAGGCATGTGGATGTGGGGTTCTCGTTGTTGAGACAAAAGTATCCGATATGAATCGGAAAAGAATAACAACTCTAGCCCCGGTTAACGTAGGTCACTTCTTTCAATGATGGGTTTCTCCGTCAAATTTCGGACGGAATTCAGCATGTGCCACTCACGTGCTCGTTAAGTTAGCAATGACGGGTCTTTAAAATTCGTGCTTGTTTTCTCTCCCATTGTAAACCATTGTCAAAAGGGTGCGGATTTTAAAGACCAATCATTGTTAACTTAACGGGCACGTGAGCGGTACATGTTGAACTCCATCCGAAAACTGATGGCTAAAGTAAATGTATCAAGAGGATGTGAATCTTGGTAAGAAATATGTTTTTTTCGAAAAGTTTGGTATCAAAAGTGTTTTTATATAATTTCACGTGATGAGTTTGCATCACCTACACATCCAGCTCTCCCAAACATGAGGGGGAGTTTTGAGACAAAAATATCTTATATGGATTGAAAAACAATAGTAAGTCTACCTTATAAGATCCGGAGCAATTCTTAACTTATAAACTAGCTTTTAAGGTGAGTTAAGTTCAAATCATGTGAATAACCTTAACTTAACTCAATCCATGTGGTAAATTCTAATACTCTCTCATGTGAATTACTTTAGCCTTAATTTCTCTGTGGGAATTAATTAATGGGCTAAGCTCATTAATTAGTAATTACAGATCGATCTCCATGTCAATTGGTACTCTCAAGTCTCAATTCTGATTTAGGATAGAAAAAAAGAATGTGTATTTTGAAATTTTTATTTCACATGAATTGATTGTAGAATTTCCCGTCATCCTTGAGTGCGGACCTACACGTACGTATTAATTATTGAGCAACTTGGCTGTGGAAAGCTCATTTGCATGTCCATGGATTTGTCGGTCATGTGTTGGACAAGTATAGATTATATTCACACAATAAACACTAGCTATAAAGAAAAAGAAAAAATCCAAGTATAGATTACACTTTACACAAGCATTACAAAAAGAAAATAAGTGAGTAATTAATTGATGTGTTAGTATATATGATTGATTATTTACCTATATATATCAGCTTGGAAATTGGAGTATAACATGCAATTATATTATTTTCTGGCCTCTGGCTGGTAAAGGTTTTCTGCTTAATTTGTCTCCCACTTTTTATTGTAGAGAAACGAAATATACATTATACAAGAACATAAAAACAAAATTTACAGCGATGATATATCTGTCTTTGATTCTGAAAGTTTTATATAAATAAATAATAACTTAATATATGCAGACCAACCCCATCCCCATGTGTAATAATATCGTTTATCTATGCCCTAATGACAAATGATCTCACCTACTTCTTTAATTGTTAGTATTAATTATTATTCCGTTGCTAAATCCCTGTTAAATTAAGTAGGACCTATCCTTTCAACTATATGTAGGATTAATTGCAAGTCTGCTACCCATTAAATGTAGTAGTTCTACTTCTAGTAGCATACATTAATTATTAAATCCGTGTTAACTAAAAATAGTTTTGGAGATTATTTTTAGGGGTTCATGCCAACTTACCTCCGTTGATATGAATGTTCAGTTTATTCCACATTATTTAAAAAAGATAATACTTTATCCCCTGTAAAAAAAAATTAGTGGAGCAATTTACATCCATGGAGTATAATACTCTCGTCCAAAATTAAAAGTGACATGAAGAGTAGCATAATAAGGCAAAATATCATTAGTGGATAAGGTGTCATATTTATCATGCCACACGGGATAAATTGTCATATTTATCATAATACAAATGATAAAATGCCACATTTATCATAACACAGGGAGTAATGTAACATTAATCATAATTATTGGGTGATATAAAAGTCAACGCAGGTTAACCAAGCGAGGACAATGTTTGAAACGGACTCACTCAACGCAACACGAAGTCGGGCTTCCCCTAGCAAGGCCCAACATATGCGAGAGAATCCCTCAATTAAATCTTCCAAAAATGGATGCCCTATTTGCATGGAAAAAATATACTTTGTATGGAAACAAATCTCTCGATCAGACACGTGAGATATTTCCTTGATATGCAAGAACTCTAAAGATTATGAGAATCAATCCACCGGGTATAAATATGACCTAAATAACATAATGTACAAATACATAACTTACACAATTTTCTTAAAATTATTAAGTTTCGGTAACATTTTGCCGACTTAAGCATCAAAGTAGGCTCCATCAGCACAATCCATACTAGGTCTTTGTCTATTTTGAAGATAGGCATACATGTTATCAAATTCTTCAAGCGGATCAAACTGACCTTACCAAAATCAGGATCAAAGAGGATTTCACTCGATAATAACACCGGGGAAGGGGGGGGGGGGGGGGGGGGGTAAAGTGTCATATTTGTAAGTTGATTGGTTCAAGTATAGTATATAAGAGGACTACTTTTGCCAATTCATCTTTTTTTTTGTATATTTTAAAATTTCAGAAAAATAATGTGAATTTTTTACAAAATTATAAGGGGATAAAATATATTTTTCAAAGAATAAAGAATAAAAGAATATTATATATATCACAAACGCTAAATTGTCATTAACTTTTATTTTTAGTATAAATCAAAGAAAGGTAAGGCATCTCCTATGAATTGGGGGAAGGGGAGATTGGATTGAGGGGAATGCAAAGTATAATTTTTTTTATTCAAGGGGTGGAAATAAAAGGCAATATTGCCTTGGAGGAGTTGAATGCAATCCTGGGGTGTGAAAGCCCCTTGCCTCACAAATCGATCTAAGGCACTCGCTGGGCAGGTGGCCACCTGCTTTGCCCTTTTATTTTTTTTTAATTTAATAAAAAACTCTTTTTTTTTTCTTTTGAAATATTTATTAAATGAAATGTAACTTTTATTTAATTTTAGTTTTAGTTAATTTGTATGTTATTTTTAGAAAATTAATTTTAAATTAAAAATGTAACTCTTATATAAACTAAAATTTAATTTAATAAAAAACCTTAATTCAAAAAAAAAAATCCTTTAATTTGTGCATTATTTTTAAAAAGTTGAATTTAATTTAAAAATTGTAATTCTTATTTAATAAAATCAAATTTAATTTAATTTAATAAAATCCTTAATTATTTTTTAAAAAAAATCTTTTAATCTTTGTATTATTTTTAATAATTTTAAAAATTTAACTCTTATTTAATAAATTCAAATTTAATTTAATTTAATTTATAAAAAATCTTTTTATTTTTAAATCCTTCAATTTTTTTTATTATCATTAAATAAAAGTGGAGAATAATAAATATTAAAATTAATTGGTATTGAAATATTGAATCATTGGAATATATAAATGGTAAGAAGAATGAGAAAAGGGTGGGGGAAAGTGGATTGAAGTCTGGCCTAAAGAGACTAAAGACCCTCCCCAGCCCAGATACTCAGAACGGATAGGGTAGGCCGAAGCCCAATAATTGGAAACTTCGACCCAATCTCAGACACACTAATCCATAGACAGGAGGAAAAAAAATCGAAAGGGCCTAATTCCCACTCCAATTCCGCACTTCAGTTCAGACGTTGTCTCTATCTACGGACTACGGTTGCCTCTTCACGGTGAGTAGCCTACGGTTTTCTTGGCTATTATTCTTTAGATTTTTTTCATGGGAAGCTTTAGACAAGTGCATAATATTACTGTAATGAACTTTCTTATTATTATAATTACGTGGTGTTATTGTTATGAATTTGGTGAAATAGTCCTAGTTGCAAAGGGTGGAGGCCTTGATCTCAAATCGGTAATATGGATATTAATTATACTCCATTGAGCTATCCCACTTCAATAGCTACCTTTTGGGGTAGGGTTCGTGACAATTGGTATTAATGTGTTCGCCTGGGGTTAGGTTAAGGTAGCCCCACATGGGTGTCGGAGATGGAATGTAATGATCCTAGTTGCAAGCTGGCTTTTAGAGTAGGTTCTCCCGAGTTCATAACACTTGGTTAGAAATAATAAAAACCTCTTCCACATTTCTTGATTTTCCATGATTATTTGAAGGTTCAGGTAACATGCTACCAACAGCTGTTTCTGGTCTGTTATTGGTTCCAATAAGGTTCCTATAGAGAGGACTGCACATCAAAACATTCTTGGTCTACGTAACGTATATTTCTACTCTTGGTCTATTTACAATTCATAAAACTCATCCGCTTTTTACAATTCAATCATCTCTTTATTTGTATCAGTTTATCTAAATTGACTCCTCTGAAGTCCATGACATATAATCTATTAAGAGATTCTATCTTATGATTTTTTAAGTTAATTAAAACTACTATAGTGAATAAAAATCGCATTCCAGAACTTTTCTTTCGTCCGTATGTCATACTTTCAGTTTACTGCTAAAGTAGATATTGAGTTAAGCATTGTTTATTTTGCTTGCAAGTCAAATTACTCCAAAAAATTTCATTCATTCCTATGTAGAGTTATTTTTAATGGAGTTTCAGGAAGGTATGTCAGATGAGTTTAGCGGCAGACTCTCCAGTACATTCATCAAGTAGTGATGACTTTGCAGCAATTCTGGATGCGGAGTTGGATAAAATTTCTGATGCATCAGCTAATACTGAAGAAGTTTCAGAAGAAGAGCAGGATAGTGATCATGGTGAGGAGAGTGACTCCAACTTGGATCTGAAGAGGTATATTTTTAAGTTGACTGCCACTTAAGCTATGTTTGGGTCACGAATTTCAGTAAGTAAAATGATGAGGAAATGGAAATGAACAATCATTCAATGCTTGACCGATTACCCTCGCTCTAATATAAGGGTCCCAAGAGATATTTATAGAACCATACTCGTATATAGAGCCTCTGATTAGGAGGGTCCTGAGGAAGAGCCACACCAACAAATCTCTCTATCGTAACTCGTAGCTTGATCTTAATCTCTGCATTCTCCGCCTAATCTGCCCAATAAACAGCCCTATCTTATCTCAAGCTTCTCATATGTAGGAACTAACATATCATGCTGGTAAATATTTTCCTTAACATTTTACTAACTATTCACTAGCATTCAAGAACCAAACATAGCGTTATTATTTTCTGTGTCACGTATCGGGTGATATTTTCTCGTCCATAGGTTCTACTGTTTTCCATTTCTAGGAAAGATACAAAATACAACATGCTTGTCAGAAAATAAACTATGTCAATTTAGAATATGATACTAGCAAGATGAACAATGGAGCGACATAGAGCTTTTATATATTTTCATATAATGGGTACCCACACCTTTTCTGTTACTCTTTGAATTTTTTATTGCATCCATTTTCCATAAAATTGTTGACTAGTATCCTTAAACAGACAATTGCGTTATTTCAGTTTTTACTCCATTATTGTAGGGTCAAAAGGCGCAAGGTGGAGTTATGCAAAGGCATTATAGACCCACTGAGTTCCACATCTCAAGGAGAACCAGCACAAACTTCAGGTGGTATGTTTCTGATTCATTGTTTTTTTTCTATATCTTTTTGAGTGATCTATTATGTACCATTCAGTATAATGTTCTCATTTGAAACATAATAACTAGAAAATCTAATACAGTCGATACTAACTTCGCTCCAACAGAATGTAAAAGAATGGACATTAGAAAATAAAAACTGGTTGGTATTACTTGGATTTTTTCAAAACTGACATGACATAGTAATTTCATGGTCTTATCACTGTCTGATGTGTTCCTGTTGTGCAGCGTTATCTCTAGAGAAGGAAGCATGTCTACATCCGGGGGCCTATGGAGGACTATGCGTGAAGTGTGGGCAAGAAATGGATGAGGAATCTGGTGTTGCGTTTGGGTATATACACAAGGTTACTTTCTTGAAATATATAATTCATATTGTTTTTATCTCAATATCTTTAATTTTCGTCAAGTTATGAAATATGCTAAAACTACTTTCAAATTTTACATTGAGATATTCTGGGAATTTATAGATTTGTTTTTTCTAGCTCCCATTCCGTATTAGTTGCAAAATTGATTTTGCTAGTTTTGACAGAACTTTTGAAACACAATTTGTATCGGTTTTGGATGGTCATTGGGACGGTAAACTTTTAATAAAACAATAATTAGTAGGTTTTGAAAATTTGAAACATGATATGGATTTGGACTGGATATGGGCCGTTTCAAACTTGACAATTACTGGTTCAGAATTGGGTCAAGACTGGCCAATCCCGGTCCAGAACTGCCCTATATACTTGACATTACTCGCGTTCTGGGAATTATAGAATGCTATCTGTCATGTGACTTACACAATATATATATATATATATATATATATATATATATATATATTAGGTGAATGAATACTTAGTTTTCTTTTGCAATTCTTGTAGCATTATATGAAATCAGGATAAAACAGCAGTACAAAACACGTTCTTGAAATCCACTGTCCTTGATATCTTGCACTTGTGTAACTAAGAAGATTATATGTTTATGGAAGTATATTTATCTTGCTTGCAGAATCTGAGACTTGGTAATGATGAGATTGCTCGATTACGCGACAAAGACTTGAAGAATCTGCTGCATCATAAAAAGCTCTACTTGGTTCTTGATTTAGATCATACGCTGCTCAACTCCGCTCGTCTTCCAGATATAACAGCTGAAGAAGGATACTTAAATGGCCAAAGAGATTCTTTACCAGGTACTTTCTCCTTAGCTGAGATTAGTACTTTGTCTAATCTAGGATGTAAAATTAACTCAGAATTTACAACTTGCGATCACCAGATACCTTGAAGAGCAGCCTATTTAGACTGGACAGAATGCAGATGATGACCAAGTTGAGGCCATTTGTTCACAATTTCCTGAAAGAAGCTAGTAATTTATTTGAGATGTACATATACACTATGGGTGAACGTCCCTATGCTTTAGAAATGGCAAAGCTTCTTGACCCTGGGGATATTTACTTTAATTCCAAAGTAATTGCACAAGGAGATTGCACAGAGAGACATCAGAAGGGTCTTGATGTTGTTTTAGGGCAAGAAAGTGCAGTCCTCATCCTCGATGATACGGAGGGGGTAATTCACTCAATTCTGGAATTTATGGAAGTGATTAAATTTCTGTCAAAATAGTATTCTTTGTTTTTTTGGCCTTTTCAAGTAGATTGTGTCATTAGTTATGCAAATTTGGTTTTTCCGACTGTAATCTCTCATCCAAAGGAAAAAACTCATACGGCTGACAGGTTTATAACCTAATAAAATTTGAATTATGTTATAAGAGAGGGAGCATCGGTTTATAATTTTTATTTGATTTATTTATTTTAGGTGTGGGGAAAGCATAAGGAGAATTTGATATTAATGGAAAGATATCACTTCTTTGCTTCAAATTGTCAACACTTTGGCTTCAACACCAAATCACTTTCTCAACTAAAAAGTGATGAAAGTGAGACTGAAGGAGCACTAGCGACAGTTCTCAAAGTTCTTCAACGGGTCCACAGTTTGTTCTATGACCCGGTATTGCCTTATTTTCTCCACCCCTCCAACAAGGAAACAAAATCATCATATTGCATTTTATGTTTGGTTAATTGACAGGTATCTTTTCCTTCAGGAGCGCAAGGATGATCTAGTGGACCGAGATGCAAGACAGGCGAGTTTTAAATGACCACGTGTTTTCTCTTTCCTTTTCATCTCTTGTTGTTTTTTCGCATTTCTGATATGCAAGGTGTAACAGGCTCTGAAATCAGTACGGAAGGAGATTTTAAAGGGTTGCAAACTTGTCTTCAGCCGAGTTTTTCCTACGAATATTCAACCAGAGCAGCATCAGCTTTGGAAAATGGCAGAGCAACTAGGAGCTACATGCTCAACGGAACTCGACCCATCTGTAACACACGTTGTCTCTATGGATGCAGGAACAGATAAATCCCGTTGGGCTCTGAATGAGATTAAATTTCTCGTCCATCCAAGGTGGATTGGAGCTTCCAACTACTTGTGGCGCAAGCAGCCGGAAGAAAATTTCCCTGTTTCAACCAAAGAGTAAATGACTCATTTACCCTCCGCAATCGACCCAGTGTTAACAAAGATTACTTTTTCAAGTTGATATCTACGAATAGTTGATCAATCACCATAGATCTGATGTGATATATAAACAGTGGTGAGATATGGTGTTTTGAGATTGCTAATAGAAAACTTTTCTTCTTGAATTTACATTAGGTGAAGTCAGATTCAAGATTTTGTAATGTGTAGACTATAGATCAGTCTCTAGTTTAGAAATGCCACACATATGACATAGCTGTATTAAATTGCGCATGCAGAGTTTTGCCATTTTCTTAGTTTTAACTTTTAATTCCATGTTTAAACATTAAAGACGAACAATACATAGTTCAAGTTTGATTTGATCACCATCAATTTTATTTTTATTTATTTTTCTTTGAGATACATGGTGATTCATTCATTTCTAACGATTTGAAGATTACAATATTATGGATTACATCAAGTAATACTTCTAAAGCATAAGAATCGTTCCTAGATAATTTCGCTATCTCATAAGCCAAATGTGTTGAGTCTTGAAAGAGTCAAATGAAGCGGATAAATCTTTAATGTCTTCAATAATACCTCCATAGTCCGCTCTGGATGGGGATTGAGCCTCAATTGCCGGAATAAGCACACTAGAATCGCCTTCAATAATCACTTTATCCCAACCTCAAACCAAATAAAACTCCACTGTTTCTTCTCCGGCAACTCCGCAAACCACACATTTATTTCCTCAATTACCTTACTTTTCACAAGATTAGCTCGAGTAGGTAATATGTTCCGACAAGTCCAGCATACAGTGTTTGTTATCGCCTATTCCACCCGTTGTGATATTCGAAGAACTCCCCCAATGAATTATTAGCCTCGGCATCCATCCTAATGAACAAATGATAAGCAATTCTATTCAAAACAAGATTGCTTTTATTATGATGCCAAGTACGTCAATCTTCCCGCGTGAATATGCTCAACGGAATGGATAGAATGTTTTGGCAGTCTTCGGCAAATAATATGTCATTTATTTTGGCGGCATCCCACTGGCCGGTTCCTTCACACATTAGCCCACTGGATTTTAAGTCCAAAGGCCGATCACTCCTATGAGTAATAGGTTTCAAAGTCGTCTCTCGTGGCACATTAACTTCGTTGGCGTGGCCAATCCTCCATCGGCTGCCCATCTTGAGAATGTCCTTAGCTCCCCAAATGCTCCTCCAAGTGAAAGAAGGGTCATCGCATATGACAATATAACTTAAATCGCCATTTTAATAAGAATCTCATTTGTGCCATTTGACAACCATTGTTCTTTTCATTCTGAAGACGCTGATATATTTAGATGCCCTTTGATAATCATTTTACTTTCCACCCTGAAGACGATGACATATTTTGTCTTTGATATTAGCAAATGCCTTCCGTTTTGATTTTCTTATTACCGAAGGCGAAGATAGTCCTCAAGATGACAACGACACAACCGATCCTTAAATCAAACTAGCCTAAACCCGTGCTATGCACGGAAATATATTAAACTAATTTACGTAATATGATAAAATAAGTATGAACTGTTATAAATTCCATTTTAAATGAGTATGACAACAAATTATTCTATATCATTAAATTGGTAAAATATGTGATTTAAAAAAAAAGTGAATAGCACAAACAAAAAATGATTTTTATAGATAAGGAGAGAAATAATAACTCAAGGTTTGTTGTGTTGAGTTAACATGTCGAGTTTAATCGAATTCCACAACATTTCAAAAAATAAATATTGTTTAGAATTGTTTGTTACGTACAACATATCAAACTCAAAATAAATCTTTATATAGAATAACAAGTAGGGTGGCTTCTTTTTCAGTCATAGTGTTTATGTTTGAAATTTTGATATGGATTCCATTATCTATATATATACATGGATTAAAATTCCTTTTCGAGTGCATGTTTCAGTCAACTAAATATTGGAAATTTTTGAAAATTAAATGTGACGGAAATATTAAAGAAAAATTGTAAAAAAAGTTACTAAATTTAGAAAAATAACAGAGTTTAAGGCAAATAAATAGTTTTGGAATTACATCTTGTTTTCGCTTTGCTTGATTCAAAAACGAAAACTTTTCGATGTTTTCAACGGAAAAGATGAAAATTTTGATCACGTAAATTACTTAACTTGTAATAATATTTCAGTAATACCAAAAACTCTCAAACTAGTAGGCCCGATTTCAAAATTTTGCCCAAATTGTCCTTCCATAAATCCTCCTTCACTTTTATGAATATATTAATACGGTTCTTAAAATTAGAAAAAAAAAAAAAAAAAGGTTTTAATTTGAATTCAATGTACTTATTTTAGAGTTAATAACTGATGGGCTCCAATACGACGCCGTATCACTGAATCACCGTCTAGCTGGCACGTGGAACTGTTGAGTGAGAAAAATAAATGCATATGAAAATAGTATAAATTTGGAGGTATCTTTTCTCTTCTTGCAATGTTCATTGCTCACCTGTCACCATTACATAGTAGAGATGGAAATGCTGAACTCCTTCAAGGTACAATCAAACTGCTGCATATATCATTGAGTAAAACCACACTTTTCTCGTTGTTTTACTTCAATTTAATTTTTCATTCACACATGCAAATGCTCAAATCTACCGTTGCAAACACTTCTAGAGCAAATCGTCAATTTCTTTTTAGATCTCTGAAAAATTGAATCTTTATGTTATGTTTCTTGTTTATGTTTTTATTTGACAGATGTGTGTGATTAATGGGGTTTGAAGCAGTTCGAGTTCTGCTTGAGGTGGGTTGAAGAAGTTGAATTTCTTGATTTTTAAAAATTATTCATTTGGATTTTCTGCAGATTCTCGATACTTTATTAAGCCTTTTAGCTAAGTTTCTATATGGGATTTACGCATATATCTTTGTTTACCAATAATGATGAATATTTGTGGAGCTCAAATATTTAGTGCCTTTTGTAATTAAGACTCTGTGTGGATAAAAATTTTAATTTTCCTTTTATTATTATTACTTTTTCTGTTGATGTAAGATTTTGAATTTTGAAGATGAGATTAATTTGTTAATTTTCCTTTAAATATAGTTGTTCAAGATGTTAGATTCTCCCTATGGAAGTGTTGGGATCTCTAACCAAAATATGTGATTGTGTAAATAAATGAAGCTATTTCGGATTCGAGATATCTTAACTGAATTGGTTTTGTATATGTTAGATTGTCGAACAAAGAAGCTACCACATTAAAGACTTTGTTTCTGTGAAAGCAAACTCAAACAAAAAATGAATCCTTGATACGATGCCGTTGATGTTTTGATATTTGCCATTGTATTTAGCTTTGGTTCTTTACTTATTTGTTGTCATGACTTGATAATTGTAAGAAGGTTTATAAGGTATGTATTGAAATAGCCTATACCTCGTACGTGGGTGCATGAAAATGCTATTCATACCTCTGATAACTTGCTTACTATAATGTGCACCTACGTGACAATATGTGGGGCCGGTGGCATTTTTTTTTTTCACTCAAAGCATTCCACGTATCTTAGTTCGATCTTTTCTCCTAGGTTACAAATTAATGTGTTTTATCTTTTCACAATCCTAATCTGCATTTATTAGACGGTACACAATTGTGCACAATCCAGTTACCCTATTGGCCTACACGTGGCCACTAATGAGGCCGTGTACAATTGTGTAGCATCAAAGGAAGCCCTTTAATTTTATACCTTAATATTTGATATTGTACTTAGCAGGACATTCATTTAATTGCTTGAGTACAGATTACCATTTCTTGTATTGAGATTCAATCTTTTGGAATATTACAGGCTTCTTAATCTAAGATTCTAAAGTATCAACATTTTCAAGATGGGGAAATCTCCAGGAAAATGGATCAAGGGCATGCTTTTTGGCAAAAAGGCGAGCAAGTCAAATTCGTCAAAAGGAACAAAACTTTCCGTAAGTTTCAGTTACTCTTCTCCATCTTTGGTTGTAAGATATTTTTATCATGCTTGTTACCTTTTTCATAGTGATTCTACTAATTGAATGCATCAACTCATTACTCTAATTTTATGCATGAAGAAATCCGCAAGTGAGAAACCAGTCCGAGTTTCCACCCTGGAACCTGAACCCACTTTAATAGTGAATGCACCGTTGATTTCGAACCCGCTCCCTAGTATCGTCACTGATACAAAAGATAACTCAGGCTTTGAGAATGTAGAAGCTCCAAGTTTGCCAAGTGATGAGATAGTTTCCTCTTCAACGAAGCAAGATGAAGATATTATGTCAACAGTCTCGGATCCTGGTCAAACTAATGTTACTGATTCTGAGAAGATTGAGCAAGCTGCTATAGTTGTGCAAGCCTCTTTTAGGAGTTATCAGGTAACGACTGCGTTTCTTTATATAACTACTATGCTCGAAAAACATGTTTACTTGTGGTTAAAGGTTTGTATATATGGTGTTGTTTATTTGATGATTTCAAAGGCTCGCCGAGAATTTCGATCTCTTAAGGGCATCATAAAGATACAAGCAATTGTTCGAGGTCGTATGGTTAGAAGACAGGCTATTGCTACATTTCTTTGTGTGCAAGGTATTGTGAAGTTTCAGGCAATGGCTCGTGGTCACATGGTTAGGCAGTCTAGTACTGCAAATGAACAAGGCAAGATACGAAGTCTCGTTTCAAAGGTAATTCTTTGAATTGGTTTTTTCATTATTTCCTCTTCATAAAGATTAGTACAGCCAGTAGTTTTAGAGATTAACTAGTTGACTTTTAATTATGGTTTTAGATTACTAATCATTATTCTTGTTCTAATAGGATGCCGAACATCAGGATTCTAGTGTAACCAAGAAGCACAATTCAACTGATAGATTGTTGAAGAAAGCTTTCATTAATAAGGTAGGTGCAGCTTATAAGTTATATCCCTATACGTTGCTTCTTTTCTTCATTTTAGTGTTGCTACAGTTGGTTGTTAGTTAAGAGGTTATGTAATTTGCATTCAAGATTAAGTATCACATGCTAAAATGTCAGACCTTAGGGGAATACGTTCGATGGAATAATTTTTTAGATGTATTACCGCATCCACAAGGGTTAGGCCCACTTTTTACAGGTCAGTGGAATCTTTATGCTCAAAACCCCGATTCAAGTAGTCATTTATTTGGGACCTCCCAAGGAGCAGGAACTGCCATTCTAACTCTTCTTGGGGGATTTCATCCACAAAAAACAAAGTTTATGGCTGACTGATATTGCTCATCATCATTTAGCTATTGCATTGATTTTTCTTGTTGCTGGTCATATGTATAGAACTAATTTCGGGATTGGGCACAGTATCAAGGATCTTTTAGATGCACATATTCCTCCGGGGGGGCGATTGGGACGTGGGCATAAAGGTCTTTATGACACAATCAATATATACAAGTTTCAAATAATTTCTGACTAATTTTACTTATCTATGTTACAAATATTAAAGTGCATGCTTCTAAACGTCTAATTTGAACAAAGACTCGTTTTAACCCAACCATCTTTGACCAAACCATTTTTATCTGCAGAACATGAAACGTTTTAACCCGACCCATTTTGACAACCCCGAACCTGAATTGCCATTCTTAGATGAAGTATTGAATTTTCTGAAATTAGTAGAAGTAACTGGGTTTCTTACATCAGCATTATCTCCTTCTCCTGGACTTAGTTTGATTCATAGTTATACTATTGGTGTAATTTGATTATATTGCAATTTCTTCCATTTCAGCTACTCTCTTCATCTCCAACTGCAATGCCACTACGCCTCCAATATGGTTCAGGAGAACCAAATTCTGCATGGGAGTGGCTTCTGAGGTGGTCAACGTCACAAATTTGGGCATCAAATCGCAAACAGAGTGAAACTCGTGACTTCAAACTTGAAACAGTTGAAAAAGAGGAAAGTAAGCCGAAAAGCAATGGTGGAAAAGTGCTCGGAAATGGCTCTGAAACAGAAAATCTTAAGCACAACACAAGGAAAGTCTCAAGTCAGCCACCAAAATCTACTCAAGAGCATTCACAAACTGGGAACGACAAACTTAAGCGTGGCCTGAAGAAAACTTCAAAAACCAGCGGCGAAAAATCTACCGAGGCAAAGGTTGATGTTGAGAAACCAAAAAAACATCCAAAGAAGCTATCAAAATCTCCAACTCCAAAATTGTCGGAGGAAGTTACTAACACTTCTGCTAAACCCAATGAGAACTCCGAAGAAACTCTTTCTAATAACATTATTGTGGAATCAAGTTTAGAAGCAAACAGCACAGTCTGTGAGAAAAGCCAAGATAGTTTTCCTGTTGAAAAGGGCTTCAAGGATGATAAAATCAGTAAGGAGAACTATAAATCCAGCCGTAGAAATTCTTTACCAGCAAAACATGATAACCGAGAGGCAAGTCCTGAAAGCATGACAAGGGTACCTAGTTACATGGCAAGAACTGCATCTTCCAAGGCCAAGGTGAAAGCGGTGGACTCCCCAAGGTTCGGGCAAGATGCAGCTGATAAAAATGCTCTGACCCGGCGTCATTCTCTCTCATCTTTTGTTAACGGAAAAGATAGTTCATCACCTAGAGTCCAAAGGCTTGTGCAATCTAATAGCAAAGGAGGTATTAAAATTGACAGATCTCTATCCTCTTCAAGAGATGTTACTGGTAAGAGTATGCATATATTACTATTTTAGGCAGATATTATTTTTTCTTACCAAACACTGCATTTAATATTTTTCAGCTCTTTTTAAGGTTTGAACTTCTACTGCCAAATTCAGGCCCTTTTTCTGCCAGAAACCGTTGAATGACAATACAATTATTTTATAAATATAAAGTGAAGAAGTCACAAACAATTCCAGAAAGGAGATAAATTTGGCATACATGTTTAATTCACAAAATATTATTTTACTATTTTACTATATGTGATTCAAAAAATGAGGGAGATGTTTGTTTTTTGATTATACTGAGTAGTCTCAATTTAGAGGTTCTTTCTTAAGGTTAGATTCTTCCTATTACTAAATTATGTTTGACGGGGAAAAAAAATTCTTACTTTTCTCAAACTTGGTTTGTATTGTACTCCAATTTTTTTTCCTCGTCTTTTTCGTATGTAGTACCTTTTCACATTCACTAGCATATTATCTGTTTTATTTTTCTTCAGATAAGATGATTCAAGTAGACTGGAAGAGGTAACTTTGCAGAAGTTGAGTTTATCAACAAGTTGGCTGTCTTAGTTAAGGAGAGGTGAACAGAACATTACTGATTGACCACCATATGTAGGGATTCTGAAGGTGCCTAAGTCTATTCACTGTGTTGGACTTGATCCTTCTTTTTTTTTTTTTTTTTGTTTGGGTGTCAAGTAGTTCTTTTTATTGCACAAGGTGCATTGCAATTGAGTCTGGAGAACTAGAACAAAAGCAGTTGTAGACTGAGTTTGTGGCATTTGTTTCCTTGGTTATTGAATTTTGAACGGTTTTTTATTTACATGCTTCACAATCCCTTCTTTTTTATTTATAGCTGCCATTTATTTATATTGATATCCTTGAATGGTTTTTCTTTCACATGCTTCTCAATCCCGTTGTCTCTGTTTTGTAGCTGTATTTATGGAAGCACCTCGTGTTTCCGTTCTTCCTCCTATATTCTTCCACTCTTGAATTGTTTGGTTGTATGATTGGAGTTGACTCTATACTACACTGAAAAAACATGAATAGTACATATCTGGTTTATAGCAGTGGAGAACTAACAGAAACTTACTCAAGATGCTCACATATGAAACTGAAAGAAGTGATGGTGAAGGGTAGTGTCAAGAACTTGGGTGCATTTTGTATCCATACCAGATTGCCACTGGAGTTCCCCCAAACACTTCAGTGGGTACAAACGGTTCATTGAAGAACATACTCAATGAAGCGATTGAGAGAACTCTAGGAGAAACCTGATCATTTATTTGATTCCATTTCTTCTACGTTTGTTTCTCGGTTTCTTTATTATACCAGATCGCCACTGGAGTTCCCCCAAACACTTCAGTGAGTACATTTCACTATACAACAAACTCAATGAAGCGATTGAGGGAACTCTAGAGGAAATCTGATGACTTGCATATCTTGGACAACTTTGACGATTACCAGATAGTCACTGGAGTTCCCCCAAACACTTCAGTGAGTAAAGAAAAATACTCAATGAAGCGATTGAGAGAACTCTTGTGAAAACCTGATGACTATTTTGATTTATTTTATGATTGAACCTCATATTGATTCGAGTATTTATAGCATATAATCGGAAAGTCTGTTGTAAGTAAGCTGGTTTTTCTGTTGACAAACTTGAATATAGAAGCATCATTGAACCTAGTCCCAACACTGGGATAAGTGAAGAAACAAAGTTATGGGAATCAAAGGGTCAGAATATGTCCATCCCCTGCTCTGCATAATGCAACTTGTAATTACATTTCATTCTTAGTTACATGCAGATTTCATGATTAAATTCTCATGTAAAAAAGTGGAAAAGTGACGGACCGAAAGATGAATATGCTATAGTTGCTCTTAAAACTATTCCCTTTTTTCCTTTCTTTAAGCTACATTTCTGACTAGGTTCATACACTCCTATGTATTTCACCTAGTTTTTCCTTGAATGGAATGTGGACCTGTTTCACGTCTTCAACCATACCATTGCAGCTTTCCGTCTTCTCCTAAACAAGAATCCAATTTTTTCATATTATTATTTCGTTTAAAACTTCTATTATATTTTCCTGTGATTTAAAAATTACAGTTGACCTCCTTATATTTTTAAAAAAGGTTCACACACTCCCCTCGACATATTTAAAAGTTAAAAAAATTTATGATTTGACAAAAATATCTTCTCTTAGATCATCTTCAATGTTTGTCGTAGGACCAAAAAAAAAAAAAAAAAAGACCATCTTCAATGTAAAAGAGAGCTTATTTTGATATATGGATGGATTAATTAAATTTATAAATCCCCTTTGCGTGGTATATATTAGTCATTAACTTATAATATCAATTGTCACCGAAGTACCCTTAGCTCAGGTGACTGATCTGTTCATGACATGATTTAATTAATGTACGCGCGTAACTCCAGTTTCTCCTGCTCTTTCTTATGTATTGTTGCCCTTTTCATGGAAAGGCTTAACTCTTGAATTTCTTAAAACAAAAACTAATTAATGTCGAATTCATGGTAACCGAAATACTGAAATTCATAAGGTTGAACCCATGAATCCTTCAAAGTACAGGACCACTTTTAATTTCCAGTTTTTGAACCTGGTCTCGAATGTAGGGCAAATAATGAAAATGGAATATAATTTTGCAAAGAAAGAATTGACTACAAATCTCTTATCTTTCGGCCCATCACCTTTTCCAGATTTCATTCTTAATTATGAGATTATCAGTTTATATATCACCAATACTATTCAGTAAATTCACAAACTTCAACTGCATGTAATGTAACTACTAATTATGATAGAACAAACTAATGAAGTAGTATATATTTGTGCTGTACGTAACAAGTTGGAAAAAGCAAAGCAGATAAAGGATATATTCCTACATTGTGATTCTCATACCTTTGTTCTTCACCTATCCCATTGTTGTGGCTAGGTTCACTAATTCTCATGTTTAATTTGTTACAATAGAGAGCCATGGAGAAATTAAAACAGCAACTACAAAATCTCTCTATATATATATATATAGATATAGTAGGTGTCAACACTAATTAATTAAGGCCATCAGGTTTTCACAAGAGTTCCCTCCATCGCTTCATTGAGTTCGGAAAATAAAAATTTTACTGATCACTCACTGAAGTGTTTGGGGGAACTCCAGTGGCAATCTGGTATGAACGATCGATATATGATGCAGTGCAGCATTATTATTTATTAAGTTGGCCAAGTGAAATGCAAACAGTTAGAATTAGTCATCATCAAATTTTCACTAGAGCTCCCTCAAACACTTCTTCGTGCGAGTTGTTTCTTTAGAAAACTATATATATATATATATATATATATATATATATATACTCGCTGCTGAAGTGTTTGGGGGAACTCCAGTGGCGATTTGGTCTATCCAAAAATAGCATGCCTAGCTAGTTGTTGAAGAAATGCAGACAATTTAGTCATCAGATTTCTCCTAGAGTTTCCTCAATCGCTTCATTGTGTATGTTAATATAATCTTCTGATCCAGAATTACTTCTACACACTGAAGTGTTTGGGGGAACTCCTGAAGTGATTTGGTTGTATAACAGATGATTTAATTGCCATTCTCAAGGTAATTTTTAATGAGGGAACTACATTTTTCATACCAAACTATTACTATTCAACCTTACTTGTCTTGTGCATTGATATATATTTGGTTTCTCTTCTATCTTGACTGAATTTCCTAGTAACAATAATTTTTTCAAAATATATTATATCATGTACTTAATGTAGCAAAATACTTGATACGATTTTTGTATGAATCAAAGTTTTTAATGTAAATTTAAAAATAATGTGCCCCTGGCGGCATTTGGTACAATTATATCGGAACCAAATCATTAAAATGTGGAACTCAGCAATAAAATAAATGAGTAGAAATTTATACTAGTACGAGTAAAAGACAAAAACACCCCTTTACATTTTGTCTAACTCTCAAAAAAAAAATTTGTGTTATTTTAACTCTCAACCCCCCCCCCCCCCCCCCAATGTGACTTTGGTGGAATGACAAGATTAACCTTACGTGTTTTTTTAAAAAAAAATTATTTATTCTTTTTGATAAATTAAGCGTATACTATTTGGATCGAGTGTGGTATTTAAAACCAAACATAGGGGGGTTTTGAGGATTTAAAATGACACATGGGTTTTTTTTTGGAGTTAAACAAAGCATATGGTGTGTTTTTGTCTTTCGATGTCAGAGATAAAATTATCAAATAAAAAGTAAAAAGTAAAATGTGAACAAATACTTACAATTTTAGCGTTTGAAACACACTCTTCTTTCTTGGGTGTATTTGACCCTTATTTGAGATTACATGAGGGTTTTGGGAAATTAAAGGAGATAATTTCACTTTTGATACCATAATTCAACATACTTTAGGGATTTGATACCACAACTTTTTCTACCGACACATTTGATACCATATCTCAAATCAACTTTGCACATTTAATACTTCCGTCAAATTAATGACGGAATTGTCACGTGAATGTCACGTGGCCGTTAAACTTTACACATTTGATACCATTACTTATGTTGATTGATAATTGTACCCCATAACATTTCAGGTTACCAAAAAAGCCCCACATCTCCAAATTTAGTGACGATTTTATTCCACATTGTTGCAAAATTTTCAAATTGACTCGAATAAGACTACATGCTGACCAATTCAAATTTGTTTACTTATTTTATTTAAATAACTAATTTAATTTATAAATAATATTAATAAATTAAATAATACATTAACATAAATATCACCAAAATTAAGAAAACATATTCTTTTTAAATATAAAATTTATATAATAGAATATATTACTACAATTTGAAAAAAAAAGAAAAAAGAATGGAAAGTAGACTTACCACACAAAGAAGTCAACCTTATGATATATATTGTATATGTTATCTAATTAACAAAAAAAAAAAAAAAAAATTAGATAACATATACAATATATAACTTACCACACAAAGAAGTCAACCTTACAATACAATATATAACATATGTATGACGAGAGAAATTCAGTGTAGTAATATAATAGAATATATTACTACAATTTAAAAAAAAAAAGAAAAAGAATTGCATCAGGTTTTCAATCTCATTTCTTCTAGTCAATCCTTGTATCTGGTCAGTATTGTGGACCAAATGAAGAATGGAAAGTGACTCCCACCAGATATATATCCCTTCAAGTGATCACCAGACATGTATAAATCTTTTCTTAAAAGTAAATGTAAGGTTTGCATGGATATACCCGCAATCACAATTTCAGAACCTTAAAATCAAAATACTGGTCGGAAATCAACTATTTGATACGTACGATTTTCAACTATTTGTTTTTACATTATTCTAATAAAATAACAAACATATATATTAGTAGCTTGTTAGAGGTTGTACAAGGGAATGAATAGTCTCTGCTTATTTCTATTGTTATACTTAACTTTTCCCAACGTAGAATGATTTGTTCCTTCAAGATCGAACAATACGAAGAAGGCATGCCGATTGCTTTGCTTGTAATTTGTAAAACTAACTTATATACTTATTCTAAGTTTTCTTACCATATGATATATCTCTCGTCACATATATGTTATAGTATATTGAATTGTAAGGTTGACTTCTTTGTGTGGTAAATTAGATATGGCATTAACTAGTATATATATTTATTAATTAAGAAATTAATTTCCGAATTCAATTAAAACTCCCAAAAAAAAAAGTTGTAATTTCTTTGACTAACAAATTTGTTGATGAAATAGATTTTAATGAAATTGTGTGATTAATTAGTGTTGCTTAGACAAAAGGAAAGGAAAGAAATTCAGATGGATTTAGTTTTCCCATAAATGAAACAAAGAGCAAAGAATAATTAGCCAAGACAAAAAGTACAGATAAGGCAGGCAGTATGACCACTCTTCATCAAGGTAGATATATTCTCCACTTTTCCCAAAATGACGTCCAGGTACATATATATCTGCCCTAGGGTTTCGCTTCTGATCAGGTTTCTATCCCCCTGATCAACAACATGCAAATCTCAAGAACAAAGAAAACTAAACTCTTATATATAGAGCCAGAGAGCTAATTATACTTTTGTAGTGAAAATTATCAGTTTAGTATTTTGTAGCAGATATATAAATAAATACTATAAATGCATATATATATATATATCAGGTGTTTCCTAGAGTTCCCTTGACCACTTCAAGGCGGCGGCCTATTCGGCTTTGTGCACCCTGTCCTGTCCTGAAGTGTTTGGGGGAACTCCTGGACTCACTTGATCATATCCATTATGATTTCTCAAGTAATTTTTTATTTTCTTTACCCTATTTACTCCTGGTGATTTAGGCAATCAAATTTTATTTGTATATTTTTGTTTTACTTTCCATCTACATTTTTGTATATGTATTCTTCTATTTATGGCTAAATTTTATCAAAAGCATCTAATGTTGAAGCTGAGCAATATTTGTTAACTTAATTTGAAATTGGTTTGGCGACATATATCATGATAGTATGCTCTAATTATCTTTTATTATATTCTCGCTCTTCAAGGTCTATAGCTACAATTTTAACTTCTCTTTTATTCTCGGACAAAATAATATTAGGACTTAATTTTACCAAAAAACACATAATTGTAGCTAATATATCAATTTAAGAACATAGTAATTTATAACTCTATTTAAACGAATATTTTCATCTAAAAATATGAATATTAGTAAAAAAAGTTTGAACATGTGAGCTCAAATTAAATAAAATTGTAAAGCTAATAAACTTATTTCAAGAAAAAATATTAATGTAATTTTTTAAATGAAAAATTTATTGAATTCAAAAAGTTTAGATCTGAGCAAGATTCCGACAAATTCAATCCGACATAAAAGGAGTCGGAACTAAATGATAAATGAAACTGATCCGACCAAAATCCGATCCATTGAGAGCCCTAATGTTACTCATATGACGAAGAGGAGCAGGATATCAAAATAAAGTGAAATTAAAAAAACAGACTTACAGTTTTGTTTCGCAGTTGGCTTGTGACTAAAGTGCTAATCTTGTTCGAGAGTGGACTGTAGTATTGGTGTGGTGACATGTGTGGAGTGATTTATGAAGGAGGGAAGAGGAGAAGATGTAGTTGCTAAGTTTAAAAAGATTATTAAAACTCCTTATTTAGTGCGATGACATATAAAATTTGGCAATCATATTAAGGGTGAGTTTGGCCTAGCGATATAAGAAGTAATTATAGGAGAATTAATTTTAGTATAATTGATTTTGGTAATAATTGATTATAATAAAAATTAATTATAGAATAATTGATTTTGTATAATAGCTTTTGCAAAAGTAACACTTTAGTAGCTTCTAAAATATTTTGATTTTTTGCTTCTCGAGATCCCAAAAGTGATTATGATCTTGGGGGCCAAACACCATGAAAATCACGATTGAGCAGAAGTTAATTATTTTTATAATCGGGGCCAAACGCTTCAAAAATCACAATAGAGATCTATAAGTGATTTTAAGAGCTCCAACCGTTGGGCCAAACTCACCCTAAATAGTATATATAAAAAATGATGATGAAAGACAACAACAATTGGATCTAACGATTATTTTTAAATATATTAATCATTAATTAATACATAGAATTGTATAATATACAAATATCAAATATTAATAATAAAGTAGAATAAAGATCTATATTATTATGGACAAATACCCCTAATAGTAATTAATCATGTTGACTGATAATTCTATCCATAACATTTCAGGTCATCAAAATAAGCCCCAAATCTTCAAATTTATTAACAATTTTAGTCTAAATTGTTGCCCAATTTAAAATTGACTAGAATAAGATACGTGTGGATCAATTTGAAGGTTTTACTTATTGTATTTACATATTTATTTATCTAATTTAGTTTTATAAATAATATTAACAGATCAAATAATACTTTAATATAAACTCAACAAAATATTAAAAGTAAAAAGTATTTTTTAAAATCTAAAATTTATATAATAATTTTTTTTTTGAGGAATAAAATTTATATAATAATTTTAATATATTTAATATGTATTTATCAAAATTATATAAAAATAATTATAATTAAAAAACTAAAAACTTATTCCTACCCTCCCCCAACCACCCTCACCCCCCTCCCCCAACCCAAATCTTAGGCCACCGCCGCCCGCCGGCCTGGGATTTGCGACCGGGGGAGGGTGGGGATATAGGGGATGCTTTGAGGGTGGATAGGGATATGTTTTTAGGTTTTTTTTTTAAAAAAAATTATAATTATTTTGTTACACTACAAAAAAAATTAATTTTAGTGATAAAATTTTATGTGACAATGTTAAAGTTATCACTTTATATATATATATATATATATATATATATATATATATATATATATATATATATATACAAGAACTCAAATATTGTCACTAAAATATTTTCATAAACATATTAGTGACAATAATTGTAAAAAAGTTGTCGCTATTGACATTTAGCAATACCTCAAAAGTGACAACTAAAAAGTTGTCACTAAACCATTGGAAATATTGTCACTATGTTATCACTATAAGGGTGTAGCTAATTGTCAATAGTGACAATTTAAGTCACCATATATTTATCATTAATAGCTATTAGTAACAACTTAAAAATATATTTTGTCACTATTGCACTTGTCAACATTATTATTATGATAAAATTAATATTTTTATCACTAAATGCATACAAAGAGTGACAACTTCACATTATCACTTAATTTTTTTGTCACTTATGCTCAATTTTTTTGTAGTGTTAATAATATATAATCTTATCTTTTTAATAAATATGAAATATATTAGAATTATTATATAAATTTTAGATTTAAAAAAACTTTTTTTATTTTTAATATTTGTCGAATTTATATTAAAGTATTATTTGGTCTGTATTATAAAACTAAATTAGTTAAATAAATATGTAAATATATTAAGGAAAATCTTCAAATTGACAATAATGTAGACTAGAATTGTTAGTAAATTTGAAGATGTGATGTTATTTTGATAATCGAAAATATTATTTGATAGAATTATCAGTTTATATAAGTAAATATATCAATTTTGCAATAACACTTAATTACCATATTGTCAATTAACGTCCATTTTTTTAAAGGTGGTATAAAAAATAGTTAAATTTCTTAAACTATAGAACTAAATGTGTCGACCTTGAATATTTTGTTAAAATTGACACATAGTTGATGTCACATGTTCAATTCCCTCCTGGGATGGGAAAGGTAAGGTTTAGCGTACGAGGGGGGACTCACCAACTTGGGGCACTTGAGTCAGCCGCCGGCGGCCCAGCCCATTAGCGTCTTGACCCCATCCAGTTTTTGGGTTCTTTCTTTTAATACCTATATATGAATGAAATTTTCATTTTAAAAAGATTTTTTAAATTTTTTTAGAGTCAATTATTCCTTAATTTTAGCTAAATTATGCAACATACTAAATATGAACTGAATTTACATTTTAAAAAGATTTTTCTAGATTTAGTTAAATATTTTAAGAGTCAATTATTCCTTAATTTTAGTTGAATTATGCAACTTACTAAATATGAATGGAATTTTCTTTTTAAAAATATTTCCTAGATTTATAGTCAATTATTCCTTAATTTTAGTTAAATTATGCAACTATAAACATCACAATTCATAAGGCAGTTAAATAATTCCTTCTTTTCTTTATTATTATTATTATGGGAAGAAAATTGGTTGGAATTAAATGAAGGTAAAAATTGATACATTGAAGACTATGATGCCCGGGGAGGGGGAGGGGGTGGGGTAAGGGGAAGCTTATCCTTATACATTAGAGATGTCCTGACATCATAATATTAATGGTCTAATACATTTTCAACCACAAGGACTTTAAATATTTTTCTAGACTTAATCTAATTAAGGATATTTCCGACCCCAAACTCCACAAACCACCTCAAACACTAAACATTTTTACAACACACATTAGGCTTTAGATATATCTGTTGATCCATAATAATTGTCATTTTAGAGTTTTGCACAAGTATTAAGGAACCTAATAAATAACATGAATTATTGGAAAAATAAACAAAAGATTCACCTAAAACTTCCTTAATAAATAGCAAGGAGGTGATAAGATAGAGTTTTCAGGTGTAATAAATAAGGAAAAAATTGGAAATTGGAAAATTATTATTGCATTAGAATCCTAAAACAAAAGATATTTTGAAAAGAGAGAAAAAATCTCTAAAAACAATTATAATAGAAAAGAGGGATTATTTATAAAGTTTTGGGGATAATCCTTGGAAAAAGCAAGTCCATATTTATGGTAAGTTCGAGGTTTTTTTTTTTTTTTTTTGTTGTTGTCGAGATTTATGATCGTAATTGAGTAGTATAAAGGTTCATAAAATACTACCAAAATGCGTAAAGTGAATAAATAAATAATTCTATAATGAATAAATAAATAATAAAATTGCATACAAATAACAGCAACAATGTTTTATCATCAGTTTAACAACTCGAGTCCAAAAAATTTATTCATGATCTGTCATTGTTATGCCTCAACTCTAGTTAAGGAAATGATGATCTCGCAATTACACAAAACAACAAAAATGCAAGCCTAAACAAGATATTTACATCTACAAAACCAAAGAAATTGTGATATAATGACAAACAAGAATGCCTCATTTTACACGCAAAGACCTACGAGGCAATGGAGATGCCAAAGGCTTGATATTCATAGGTGATTGTTTCAAAGGCGACAAACATACATGATTGAAAGAAGGTCGATTCTCCACCTTCGAGTTCGTGGTTGAACTTTTTGGAGCTTGAAGCTGCTCTAATGTGGCTAGTACCTCAGCCATTCGAGGCCTAAGTTTTGACTCGTGGTTTAAGCATTGCAAAGCTATTGTAGCACAAGTATATGCTCCTTTCTGAGGGTATTGGCCCTCAAGTTTAGTATCCATTATCCGGAACAATTTTCTCTTGTCTCTCATATATGGTATTGCCCAATCAACTAGGTTTTGCTCTACTCCCGTCTTTGTTTTGTCTACCGCACGACGTCCGGAGAGCAATTCGATCAAAACAACCCCAAAGCTGTATACATCACTCTTTGTTGTCAATCGCCCTGTTCATTAATAAGGTCAGAGCTGAAAATTAAACCAAGCTACTCGAGTTAGATCAATGTCAACCAAACGAAACTTAACAACATTTTTTGTGAGATAGATTTTGAAATTGAATTAAAATTGGACTCGTAGGTTAAAAAAGGAAAAAATACATGTAATAACATCAAGCTAATCAAGCTCTACTAGTGTCCGCTCTATTAAAGCTCGTTCAGACTCGGTTCATTTAAAGATAAAAACCAAGTCCAAATAAAATTTCAACATCGTAATCATGCTTGAACAATGTGTTGTTCACAAATATACTTGACTCGTTTATTTGTTGTACCAGTGGCAACATATTCTGGTGCAGCATAGCCTTGTGTACCCATAACTTGAGTGGATACATGAGTCCTATCACCAGTTGGGCCAGCTTTGGCCAAACCAAAATCGGACAACTTTGCATTAAATTCCTGCATCCAAAAACTCGATAGTAAGTTTGAGATAGCAACAGCTGATGCATGCTTAAAACTATATGTTTTGTTTCCGAAAGTACCCCATCCAGGAGAATGTTGGAAGCCTTAAAGTCTCTATATATCACTTGTTCTTCAGCCTCGTGCAAGAACGAAAGGCCCCTAGCAGCACCTATAGCAACCTTCATTCTTATAGCCCAAGACAGGGGCTGAGGCCCCCCTGGAGAACAAAATGTAAAAATTCACACAAAGAAATCATTTTGTTAAGGTAGTAGTCTATTTCAGATAATTACATACTTCTGAACAAATGATTTTCCAAGCTTCCTTTTGGCATGAACTCATATACCAAAAGCCGATTATCACCATCAGAGCAATATCCAACAAGTTTGACTAGATTTGGATGATGAAGTTGCCCCAGATAATTAACTTCCGTCTGCATTTTAATCGGCAGTTAATAATAAAACTGAGACTTCTAATTAGGTTATTTATAAGGAAGAAAAAGAGGAAAATTAACATACCAACCACTCCTTGTGGCCTTGGTATCCCTCGGGTTTCAACTTCTTGACAGCAATGACCAATCCAGATCCAGGCTTTGCAGCATTAAGGGTAGTCTCGTCAATCCATCCTTTGAAAACATAACCAAATCCTCCTTCCCCGAGAAGACTATCTGGTCTAAAGTTTCTAGTTGCACTCTTTAATTCGTTGAATAGAAAGGGCTTAACATTAGAAGATGATAGGATCTCAGCTTCTGATCTTGGAGTAGAAAGGCCTTCTCCGCTGCTTTTGCCACTATATGAGGATATGCTTATGTTGGAAGGAGCTGATTTATTGCTGATTTTACTGGGATTGCTTGATGATTCTAAAACTCACCAAAAGTTCAAAGAAAAATAAAGACAATGAGCTTGGTGCTTTTGAAAAGTTAATTTGGTAAAAGATAGTTATTATTTCTCCACATATTCAAAGATTTAGTGCTTAAACATTTCACCAAAACTCTCTAGTAGTTTATTGGATAGTTTCCCTAAAAAAGCTCAAAGGATTGCAATAACTTACAAAATGCTTAATTGAAAATGGGAGCAGTTAATTGTATGTCGTCTCCGAGTAAGAACAAGATCACAGATTACCTCATCCCTTATTTACCCAAGCAAAGTATTGTATAGTCATTTCTATGCCTTTTTCGCCTCTTAAGTGCGACGCTATGCAAATGAGGTAAAATAATCCCACATTGACTCAGATCATAGTAAACAGAATTTACAGAAAGATCAAAACTTTAATCAAGAAAAAGGAAGGAACTTGATACCAGTATATTGATCATGTCATAATATATACTTAAATAGATTAATCATAATAGATACTAAAATAGATTAATCAACAAAAAGCTATCTTTGAGTTTCTTTATAAACAGAACATAGGTAGATATGTATCTAGTAAGCTCAAACCAATATAACCCAACAAAGAGACAATTTAAAAGGCTACCTCAACAACAACAAAGATAAGGAGGCTGCTCCTTTAACCAATCAAAAATACCCAAAAAAGAATCAATAGAATTAAAAGAAGAAGAATTCATAAAAGTAGACTGCCCTTATGCAATAAATACAAACCAGAGGTCAATCTTTGTAGGGGGAATTGTTTAGGCTAGGCCATGGACCAATCCAGTTCAAGAAACAGTCAAGTTAAATCTCCAGCAAGTATAGTGAATAGAAATCAATGAAAATTAAGATATGAATGCACATTCCTCTGAACCCAAAATTTCACTACTTGAACTCAAAGATTTCTTTAAATAAAAAAAAAAAATAAAGAGAGAATCAAAACAAGAAAGAGATGTAAGCACCTGATGAGGTGCTGAGTGTGGCATCAACTTTTGTGGAGGAACCAAAGCAATTCCCCATAGTTATCTGCTCTGCTCTGCTCTAACATAGGGCAATAAGTAAAGGTCCTCAACTCAACGATAGACAAGGTTGTGGGTTCACATTTCGCTGTGGGTACCTATGATAAATGCCAAAAGATACCTCTCAATTATTGTTAACGCGGTCAGACTGTTAAATTTCCTATTTTGACCCTCATCCAACTTATCTTTGATTATTAATACGTATATAGATTCCCTTTTGGAGTAAAATGCAAAAACACCCTTTTGTGTTATTTTTAATTGACAATATTATACTAAAATGCTAATACTAAAATATTAATACATAGATTTATTGCTAATAAATATAATAACATAGTGGTGTTTTGTATTTTACTCTTTCGATTTCTTTAAAGCGTTTGTTCTTCTTCAATTTTATTTGCCAATAATTAAGATATAAAATGTTAAATGACACTTTATGTTTTTTCACAGCGCTGTGCTTTATCTTCTATGTAATGTAAGGGCATTTAAGAATTTGAAGAATTAAAGAAAGAAAGAAAGAATGAATGAATGGATGAATGAAAGAAAATGACACTAAAAAAGCAGGAGACTTATTTTCAATTCTGCAAATTCTTGGATTTTCATCGTCTTAGTTATGGATATCTTACATTACATGGTTTTAAATTCTCAACAAAAGTTGACTTATTATTCTGGTAAAAAAGTCAGACTAATAAAATAAGCCTTTGTGTTTGGCGTATTAGTAAATGTATTTCTTACCAGCCAACAAAAAGAAAAGAACTGCTACCGTCCAAAAGGCAGGCAGGTCTTACTTGACAAAGATATAAATTACATCATACAGATGTGCTTGTGTCATGACTTACCTATCATTTATTGGCCTGCTTTTCTCCAATGTTTTCAAAACCGGACCGGACAGTGAACTGGTGAGCCGACTGGTTAGTGGTTTTACTGGTCGAACCGGTCGGACCACTGGTCGAACCGGATGACGTAATAATAATGTAATAAATATATTTAATTTTTAAGTATATGTAATATGCATAAAATTTAAACATTATCATACAATTGATTAAAAATATAAAAAAAACTATAATATTCTACCATTAAATCATATAATATTTATCTAACTTATATCATAACGGTAATATGGTACTAATTTGTATGCTCATATAAATATAATATGATTATATTTCCTTTTAAAAATTTAAAAGTGTAAGATAAAAATACAACAAAATAAGATATTCATAAATTTTAAAATATGGTTATGTATAAAAGTCTAATATTCAAAGTCAAACTTGCATATCATATCGATTTGACTCTTTATCCTAAAAATAATATTGAAAAGAATATTTTATAGAATAAATTTTAATAAAAAACTATTATTTGAGTATTAATTTTTATTCATAATGTGTGAAATATTTATTTAAGTTAATTATCTAATTTATAAATAAATTTGGCTACAAGTTTATATAATTTATAAATTTTAATTTGTACTAAAATTTCAAAAAAAATGGTGTAGCTTAAATGGTAAGGAAGTCATGTTTCATCCTTGAGGTTAGGTGTTCAAATCCCACCTTGTACAAGAATTTCTAATTTATTTTTAATATTAAAAAAATTAAAAAAAATTAAAAAAAAAAAAGGAAAAAGCAAAACCGGGTTGAACCGGTCCATACCGGTTCGCCGGTTCACCGGTTTTGGACCGGTTCAACCCGGTCCAAACTGGTTTTTGGAGTTGCTGGTTTTAAGGGGTAAACCGGACCGGACCGACCTCCGGTTCACGGTCGAACCGGTCGGACCGGCCGGTCCGGTCCGGTTTTAATAACATTGCTTTTCTCTATCTCTTTCTTATCTCCATCTCCATCTTTATTTTATCTCTACCTCTATCTATCTACCGTTATAAAAACATATGAATATTTCTTAACTATTTTACACTGGCTAAAATTAAATATTCTTATTTAAATTATAAGGTAGTATTTAATTCAATGTTAAAGGTATAAAAGTAATTGAAGATGTATAATTATACATAAAATATTGTTATATTTGTTTTTTACATAAATTTTAAAAATTTATAAATTCTCTCTTATATCAATGTTTGTAAATTTAGTCTTCTTCCCTTATAATAGATAAAAATAAAACCTTAAAAAAACACGATTATTTTAAATAGCCCCTAAAATATATAAAAATATTATATTTTATCATCAATATTTATTTAAGTAAGAAACTATTAATTTAAAGATTTAGGACAACCGAAGTCATAAACATTCAAAATATTAAAATTTAAAATAAAATTATCTTAAATATCATTCTGCTAAAACAAATTTAAAATTGAATCGCATCTTAATTTGAAATAATAAAAAATACTTATGACTTAAGCCAATTACGTAATTTTACTTTGACTAGTATAGAAAAATATAAAGGATATTCAATAATATCAAGACATGCATAACCTCAAATTTTCATGGAATTCTTTTCCTGAAAAATGGGTGAAATTGGAGAAAACTGATGAAATCGATAAAAAAAATAATCATTGAAAACATGTGAAATCGATGAAAATTCGAATGAAATTGGTGAACACCAACGTAGTTGGTGAAAATTTGGGTGAAACTGGTAAAAAAAAATGCCCCTAAAATCGATAAATATTTGGCTGAAATTCGTGAAAAAGGGATGAAGCAGGTGAAACGACAACATCCGTCAAAAGCAGATGAAATCGTGAAAAAACGAATAAAGTCGATGAAAACGTGTCAGATCAATGAAAATTCAGGTAAATTTAGAAAAAAGAGCATGTTGAAATCAGTGAAAAAAATGTACGAAACAAGTAAAAATGGATTAATATGATAAAATGTGCGGAATTTAAAAAAAAAATAAGAGTTTAACCGACAAAATTAGATCAAATCAATAGAAAAATTGTTTGAAATGGAAAAAATAAAAGGACAAAATCATAAAAATAGTGAAAATAATTATAAACGATAAAAAATGGGTAAAACAGTAAAAAAATTAAATTAGTAAAAATAAATCAAATCGGCTGAAAAACAGGTTAAACCGACGAAAAATGAATTAAATATGTGAAAAAGGGGTTAATTTGCTCTCTTTTAAGACACTAGCAACCGTGGCACTCAGTACTTGTGTGCATAACTATTTATGATATAACGAAATAACTTTTTACATGACATGTTCAGAATAAATTACCGTCGTGGATTTAACTTTAAAAAAAATATCCATGAAATTAACTTTCCTAGTATTCATAAGTATAAAAGAAACAATATTATTATTGGCACATTCTTTTATTTAGGTTTCCGAGAATGGTAATAGGTTTTTACTTTTTATACTTTAATAGTAATTAATCCAAAAAAAATTCTGATTGTTATGTTGTTTGATCACTAAAAACTGAAAGAGGTGTTTTTTTATGGGTGTTTGATCCTTATATAGAAGATAATTTGTTAACGAGTGTAGTGGGAAATCTGGGGAAATTAATTAAGAAGAAATTGCACATGCAATTACGTTAATGTAATTAGAAGTTGAAGGAAAGATATATAGGAAAGTTGTCACCCCAAAAAATATTAAGTGTTCTTTTTCAACCAGATATTGGTCGAATTTATTACATTTACATGACATATCAAAATTGCAAAAATCGTCCCAAACTATTCGCTGATTTTGGATTTTCGTCCCAAACTATTTAATTTGTCGAATTTTATCCCGTAATTTAATATTTTTTGGGAATATCGTCCACCATAATTATAAGACGGAATTGCGCATTTGCCGATGAAGTATCACATGGCTGCTTAAGTGTCATGACATGGTAAATTTTAACATGAATAATTATATAATATTGCAGAGTTCGTCCCAAATTAATTACAAGATTGAACGTCATTTTCATTAAATTAGAAATTTAATATTGGGACTAAATTCATACAAAATGGTAAATTATGGGACGAAATTTGGCGAGTTGATATAGTTTGAGACGAAAAATCAAAATTAGTAATTAGTTTGGGACGATATTCCAAAAAAATATTAAATTTTGGGACGAAATTCGCCAAGTTAAATAGTTCGGGACGAAAATCCAAAGTCAATAATTAGTTTAAGACGTTTTCTGCAATTTTACCTTATAGATTAGTTATGATTGAATAACACTCCTTAAAGAATGACCAACATCTGTTTTTAGATTGAGTTTGGGGGTAAATGTAGAATTATTCGTTTCAAAATTCAATCAAAATGCTCAATTTTCCAACTTTTTAGGGTAAAATGCGATTGTTATTTTTGAAATTTAATCAGAATGCACAATTTCTAATTTTTTAGGGCAAATATGCATTGGCAATTAGTAGTTATAAAAGTCACCTAAAATGTGATGTTTTACTAGGGTCAATATTTGCAATTACCACCCCAAATTTTCCTCAAAATGTGACAGATAAGTAGATATATATAAAATAAATATATTATCCCATACTGTTTTATTAAAATTTGTTGATTAAGAAACTTCCAAGAAAGAGATAATTACTTATCACGATACAGATTTTGGATTAATATTCATAACCACCTGGGACCATAATGATTACACATAAATCATAATTGAATTGAACTAGAAGTAATTTTGCGTACCAAATAAAACGGAATTCTAATCCTATTAGGAGATAGATTAGCCCCAACAATATATATGTATATATATTAGTACATATTCTCCAGTAAAGCATGCAATAAACATCATATATACTAGCTTCAATCTTTCATTATCATCTAAAAATACAAAATTATTAATCTACAGTACTTTTCAGTTTCATTTAAATAGTGTATATTTTTCTATAATCATGGAAGGTTTTTACGAATGCTACCAAGCAGTAGTATCCATGAACATCAAGAAGCTAGGAGAAAGGACAATGCGCACCATTGCTAATCCTGTGGCCTATTCCCAAATTGATCGGATCAATCTTTACTTTCAATACAAACCCGTGATCCACTCGTTCGTTTTGAACCGAAATTCCATGGAATTCTTGGGAGAGGAACTTAGGCCCGTGATCGTTAACTCGTTCCATTTGAGTCAACAAGAGATTATGTACTCCACAAGTATACATGAAACTATGAAAAGAGAACTTAGTGGTTGGACTTTAACGAACAATTACTGGCTAATCGAAGATGTACTATGCGAGACGCGAGACATGATAAAATTGGTTTCTCCAGGACACAATGTGTTGGATGTTCTTATAGAAGTTTTTGACAAACACAATCACTTCTATCCCGTTGATGATGAAATCGATGGGGTGATCCAAGAATCGATGGAAGGAAGCACTTTTGGTATGATTCCGGCTACAGATTCATCGATTGAGTCGTTAGAGAGAAAAATAATGGTTTGTGAAAATGGGAGGAGTTGTGAAAGTTGTCCCATTTGTTTGCGAGAGTTTATCACCTATTGTGAATTCGTGCCCATGCCGTGTTCCCATGTGTTTCACGGCGATTGCATTGTTGAGTGGTTGAAGACTAGTCACTACTGCCCAGTTTGTCGTTTTGAAATGCCACCAACTACCTAGGCCTAGGCCTATGCTGCAGGTGCATTGTATGTTGTCCTTAAATTAATTTTCATTTTTTCATGTAATTGAATTCTTTTGATCAATTGAAAGTTTAAATTAATTATGTGGTTTTTGTATGGTTTGCCAATTGGTTTATCTATATTCATTAGCGTGACATTTTGATTTAATATTCAATGGTAAATGGGTAATTATCTCATGCAAAATTATATGGTGAAATTTGCATCCATGAGTATGACTTACCTTAGTAATTTAATTTTAAGAGAGGAAATATATATAATGATTTTGTTGAAGAATATATTTATTAAGATTTTGGGAGAGCGTAATTAAGGAGTAGCTAGTTCTTATATGAATTGGTTAATTAACAGTTTTTATTTTCTCGTAGTATGATTATTTGAGTTCATGAGTATATTTAATTGAAAAAATCTCAAATTTATAGGAATAGTTCTGAAATTTGGTAGTAACAAAACAGGGGTGCAAAAGAGAAGCAATAATATGAATAGTTTGGAGGAAGAGAGAACTAATTAATACACAGGAGGATTGAGGAGATCTTGAAGGTGATAAAGTAAGTACTTGTGTAAGCATGCCAGTTAAACCACTTCTCTTCCAGATTCGACTGCCTGATCTTCTCTTCCACTCTCATCAACCACAATAAAATTCCCCATTCATTCAGATCAATGAAGTATATTTATGTACTTTAATCGTCAAAATCACCTTTTGGGGATTATGGGGACTAATTTCAAAACATTTATTGGATTATCATGGATCATACCTCGTTTAATCCACATGCTTTTTTGCTGAAAAATTGCTAGTAGTTTCTGGGCACTTGCATTTTTGCAACCTTAATTTTATTATGATATCATAGTTATTAGGATTTTTTTCCTTTTAATTAATTAATTATTTTCTTCTACTAGTTATTCTATTTTCCGAGGAGTCTATTTTCATACTTATCTAGTTGTTTAATGCTTTTACTGAAAAATTGCTAGTTATTTCTCGGCACTTGCATTGTTACTATCTTAAATTTTTTATGTTATCATAGTTATTAGGATTCTTTTCTTTTAATTAGTTGTTTTCTTCTATTAGTTATTCTATTTTTTAATTTTTAAGTTCTATATAAGTAAGATTATGGTCTTTTTTATGTCCACTAAAATACGAAATATAATGATGCCAGAAGATTGTATTAATTGGTATCAGAGCAGGTAGAGATCACATCATCACACCAACATCTCGCTCACGAAATCACGGCCACCGAAGAAGAACGCTTAGATTGATTGGAAAATTCTGTCCAAGAGATTCGTATAAAGTAGCTAATTACGTAATTTTACTTTGACTAATAAAGTAGCTAATTACGTAATTTTACTTTGACTAATAAAGTAGCTAATTACGTAATTTTACTTGGGTGAGAATAAAATATAAAGAATATTCAACAATATCAAGACATGCATAACCTCGAATTTCATGGAATTCTTTTCGTGAAAAACACAGGTGAAAAAAGGTGAAATCGATAAAATTTAGGTGAAATTGGGTAAAATTCGTGAAAAAGTGATGAAACCACGGAAACGACAACATCAGTGAAGAGCGAGTGAAATCGGTGAAAAAATGATTAAAGTCGTTGAAAACAAGTCAAATCAATGAAAATTCAGGTGAAATCAGTGGAAAAAATGTGTGAAATATGTGAAAACGGGTTAATATGATAAAAACATTTGAAATCAGTAAAAAAAATTAACCGACAAAATAAGATGAAATCGATAGAAAAATTGTTTAAAATGGAAAAAAAACAAAAGGACGAAATCGTAAAACAGTAAAAATAAGTTATAATCAATAATAAAATATATTAAATTGTTAAAAATGAATAAAATCAATTGAAAAATAAATTGAACTAATGAACTAAATAGGTGAAAAATTGGTTTATTTGCTCTATTTTTTCACATAATAAAACTAATTCCACTCTAATTTTAAAAAAAATATCATATCCATGAAAGTAATTAATAGCTTTTGCAGTTAAATCAAACTTTAATTTGTAAAGGGTTCCCTCCATTCTTTTTACTAATAATAGCTTTTGCTTTTGTCATGAGTACTTGTCCTCCACCGCTGACCAAGTTAAATAACAGACCCTCTCCTTCCCCACTCGATCCACCCCCATTCCACTTCTCACAGGAGTGAGTCAACAACTTAAAGAAGAGAAGCCAAGAATGAGAAATATATATATATTGCTCTTCTGTAAGTAGTTAAATTTCCAACTTGTGTTTTTATTATAGATATTATTATGTTTTCCACTTAAATTCTTAAACTTTGTGGATCTCTGCTTGCAATTGCAAATGGTGTAATTCTAAGACAAGTAGTAGAGTAGAAAAGTAAAGCAATACAAAAGTCTGCACACCAGTAATTCCATTACATTCTTCATCCCAATAAGTTTGGAGTTATACATTCATTCATATGAAGAAAGAAGCAAAAAAATTTGAACACCATGGAAACTTATTACATAGTACTCTGCAGTCTGCAAACTAAAACTCAGCAGAAAGGAGTCGTCTTGATCCTCTTCTGCTCTTTCTCTCTCACACTCTTTTTTTTTTTTTCTTTTTTCTTTTTCTTCTTCCTATTCTTTTCCTATATTAATGTGTCTAATGGTAATATCGTAGCGAGATGCCACTGTATATATATCATAATAACTAAGAAAAATTAGTGTTGGTTCTACCTATACATTAGGAGGCTTATCCAGCCAAAAGGAAAAAAAAAACCCTTATGGGGAACAGTGGATATCCATATATATCCAACAAGTTCCATGGAGAAACAAACAAAAGAATGAAACACGATAAGAAAGCACACACGAGGTACCAATTTGAGTATTGGCAAGAAAATTCCATATGGACGCAGATCACAGCGATGGATCCTCAATAGAAAAACTAGAATGCTCCGTAGCACACTAGATAGCAAAGCAGATCTTCCCAGGGCCTATTTTGTAAAAAACTCAGGTCGAGATGGCTGCAATCCAAAACACAAACAACTCCAAAAAGACAATAAATCAAATGCTCTACACATGGTGGTGATTTGGAACTCAGCATGTTGTAGTGGATTGGATTGGTCATAGACAATGGAGGAGGGACCTCTTGCAGGGTGGAGGAGGTTGGGAAGGCGTGGTGATTGGGCTTGGAGAAGCCGATTCCATTCCTAGAGTTTTCAATAAGAAGTGTTTTTCCTGCAGAATGGACATTAAGAAGAGTCAGTAATAAAAGAATTATCGGTTTAATAATCTCAAATAGATAGTCACATTCCTGTATTTAAGTAAAAGAAAAATTGATAAACCATAGACATCAAGTTATATAGAATCACACGCAAAAAATGTGCTTTTAAGGTGAATGTTCAAGAGTTATCCAGATGTTAGTGATGAGGGACTCCCAACCTAAGTAGAACAGATAAGAAGTACATCAAGGTTAAGAGATTGTGTATCGCAACTAGCGCGCTTATTGGGTTGTGCAATATTGATGTACAAATAGGAGACCTTTTAGAAACTAAAATCTTTATCTATATATATACTTCTATATGTTTCATATAAAAATCCCAAGTTCTTTTGCGCTTTTCCCTTTTAAGTGCATACTAATTATCCCTATTTGAGTTTGTATCATGGTATTCGGAAATGGAAAAAAAAGGCTAAAATTCAAGAAGTACAAGGAGTCCTACTATCTTTCTCCGAAATAGTAAAGAAAGTTGCGCCTAAACTTTAAAATTATATTCAATATAGCTTATCTTATCAAGAATGTATACCTACGGACAGGACACAGTCAGAGATCATCATCACTTAGGCTATGTTTGGTTTCCGGATTTCAGTGCGTAAAATGAAAATGAACAATAAATGGAACTCAATATATGCAGGAAAAATCAATTTTACTTGAGGTTTAACTCACTCAAGTTTAGGAGCCACACATGGCCTTGTTGTTCATTCACATTCTCGAGGAAATGATAAAGGGTTGGAATCTGACTACTATATATGATTCATACTCCCTCCGTTATTTTTGTATTTGTTGCTTTGGAAAAAAAATTGTGTACTTTTATTTGTCGTTTTGGAGTTTCAATGTAAAATTAATGTTCTTTTACCAATTATACCCTTTTTACTATTACTTGTCATTAATGCTAAGATTATTTGACTCAAAGGGTATTTTGGAATTTTTGCTACAAAAAAGTGGTTATTTATGACATTTCTTAATTCTTGTGCAGTCCTCCAAAGCGACTAATAAAAAAAGGAGGGAGTACTTAGTATCATAATCACTTCACTAGAATCTTTAAGTGACTTCAAAAACTTTATGTACTAAAATGAAGAAAGCGTAAGCATGTCGTTTGTTCTTGAGATCAAATCTCAGAGTCAAAGAGATGAAAAGCTTAGAATTCTTACACTCTCCGAAAAATTTGGGCTTGGAATTGCTGCTGCCAATGATCTGAACAGTGGAGTCACATGAAGAGGGGAACTGAATTCTGTGTCACATAGTTTTTCATTAACAGCTTCTATGCCATTACAAGTTAAAATGTTTTTCTCTGCATTGAAATAGAAATATTACCTTCATCAATTTTAAAGGATATTACCTAATGACGCTGACCGTTAAAAAGTTTCAACATTTTTATACCTTCATTTATGCTTTCAGTATGACATATTCCGTTTTCCTCAGCAAGACAATGTTGACCATCTAGTTGACCAATTTCAGCTTGATATTGTTCTGCTGTTTTATCAAAAGACAGCTGAGTCGAACCGGTACTGTACTCAGAGCTACTTGGAGATGACTCGTACATACCAGGAGGAGCCCTGCACAACTATCAGTCAGTTAGGAACTGGAGAGGCGTACATATAACACCCATCAAAACAAATTAAATCCAGTCTGCCTAATTCTAAGTTACCTCCAAGATTGTTGACTGCCTTCATTACCGCTTCTTAAATCCTCCAACAGCTCTTTGAATTTTTCGAGTTGAAAATCATCATCTGAATTTCTTGTCACGAGCTCATCACCTTCTTTGCTATGTTTCAGAAAATCTTCAAGGACCTGCATCCGTGTTCATTTCACAAACTTAAACCAGGTCCTTCAATGGGTCGGATTTGGACCGGATCATGACTGATCCAGATTTCGGATCCGAGATCCTATAAAACTATCATTGGTGCTACCGAATCCGAAAGATGTCATGAAAATGTCCCAAGTATTACAAGAAATACAAATTTGATGAGATGAAAGACGGATGAAATTGGTCCTACTCACCGTCCAGGCACTTTCAAGACTCTGCTCTGTCTTATCTGAATTGACTTTGATTGCAAGTGAGCTGAGCAATTCTGCTTGTTGAATCAATGCAATTACCTTTGGATCATCCTTCTTCAGAAACGTACCTTGCATCTTGTTATTTGCAGCTGCTATAGTATCATCAAATGAGGCATTATGAGCTAGTACTGCAAGAGGTGTTCTAAGTAAATGATTTCCTATACCACACTCGCCCGCAAAATTTTCTTCTTGATTGGAGATATAGGTCCTAAATCACCAATAGAATGTATATTATGTAAGGCTATTCTTCATCCCAATATAACATCTTTCGAAATACTTGAGTTGAGAGTGACATTTAATATACCTTAGTTTCTTAAAAGGTGCAGTGTTGTTTTCAGATCCTCCATCTTTATTGAGCCCATTTGGGAATATTACCCTTTTGTTGTTTAAGTTGATGTATGAAGTAGATTTGTTTTCTTTTGCTAAGGCTTCATGCTTCGCTCTCTTCTTGCACAGAGTGGTGAACCGATTCTTCACAGCATTATCAGTTCTGACATACAAAATATAAATCTTGTTATCAAAACCATATTTTAATTTAACAAATAAATTGGGAGAGGGAGATACTTCTATATAGTTATAGTTTTAAACAATTACCTGCCTGAAACAACCTTTGCAATCTCAGTCCATCTGTTCCCAAATATCTTCTGTGCCTGCAATTAGATCATATTCAATACCATTATGAAGTGTAAATTTATTTAAGAATAACCCCAGACAAGAATAAGTGTTTCCTTTTTATGGTATAGACATGAATAAAAATGATAATTGAAATAAAAAAGAAAACTAGTTGAACTTGGAAATAAGGAATATATATTATACCTCACATAAAAGCATGTCTTCCTCAGGAGACCATCCTCCTTTCTTGAAATCAGAGTTCAAATAAGTGTACCATCTGCATCAGAGCACATTCACATGAGATAAATCGAAAAGTTGAAACAAGAGGCAATAAAAGGAGATTCAATAGACTGTAAATAGTCTACCAAACCTTCTTCGACACTGTCTTGTTGTTTTATCCTTGAATTTCGATGCAATAATTGCCCAACTATCACAAAAAAAATTAGGTAGATAAGTTTCAATCTTCCATCCAGAAATTAAAACATTTACACCTAATGATGATCAAATTAAAAACCAGAACCAAAATAAAAACTAAGAAATCAAGAATTTACTTTTCAGTCCCATGTACTCTAATTTGCTCTCTTAGAATATCATCCTCCTGTTAATACAAATTAAACAATCCATATTCTCATCAAATAAAACCAGAAAAATTAACAGCGGAATCATTAAAAAGAAAAAAAATAAACATATATGAAAATCTGACCTCTTGTGACCAAGAAACAATATGCCTTTCCTTCTGCTTTGGCACTTCACCATTATTAGAATCACAGCTATTATTTAACTTCTTCATGTTCTCTGTAATTTGTAAATTTCACTTCACTCTTGCATGCTCAATGAAAGATTCCTTTTTTTGTGAGTGAGTATTATATATATCACAAAAAGAAAACAATACCCTTGAAAAAAGATCAAGTCTTTTAACCCTTTTCTCTTTACATAAACTGTTTAGCTCCCAAAACGGAACAGAACAGTCCCGTCCCAACATAAAAAGAAAAATTGAATCTTTTTCCTAACCCTTAACCAAAAAAATTGCCTAGGATTCGAACTTTTCTCCCATTTGCTTTCTGTAACGAAAACAGTGAACGCGTAAAATTAAAATCAATCCATCTAAATAGGATTATTGCATTTAACATATGGTATGCAAGTTATGTTATACTTGTACAGTAGTAGTATTTACCTTAATACCTGCCTCGAGATTTGAAAAAGGGGAGTATAATTGAGAGATAAAACATGGGATTGTTTTTTTATGGGGTTCAAAAGATGGATTGAAGGTTGCTTTTGTTTGCTGTCCAAAAGCGTTAGGTTTTCTTGATTTATTTTAATACTCATGAGTATATAAAAAATAATCAACGGATTCTTGCTTTTGAGCGCGGGTATGAAGGAAGAGGAAGTTTGAAAAAAGGAAATAAAAAGAAAATATAAAATTTAAATAAAATAATAACGCTGAAATCCACGAGAGGTGTAATTAATGATAGGAGCATAGAATAACCCCACACACCACGCTCTCTGTCACGACTCACTATGTCTATGTCTATATCTATCAGCCTATGTGCAACAACTACTACAATTCTTCTTCTTATACTCTCAAAATATTTTGAATGTGGGTACTTGACAATGTTCGTGACTCAACTATTTTTAGGAAATTTGGTTTTTACTTTTTAAAATTTTGAGTAAATCTTTTGCTTTTATGGATAGATAGATAGTACTATTAATGTGTGATAAGTAAATTAATTTTGCATATATCTCTAATCAGGGGAACATAATTTTGTACACATTATAGTAAAACCACCAAAAATTGATATTTTGCAATTTTAAGGACCCATTTTGGCTGTATTGTTTTCAAGTCCTCTTTCTGAGTTGTGCTTTGAAGATGAATCAAATAGAATGAACTATTGTTAAATTTTGAGGGGATATATATATAGTATTTTGGGAATTCAGTCCCATGATCTATATATACGGAATGAAATAAAATAATTAATAGGATAGAGAATTGTATTTTGCTTGTTGAGTGGTGCAAACCATGTGATATAAAGAATATAATTACTATGATCTTCCAAACTTTGGTCATTGGCCAGGCTGGTTCTGACCATTCACCACTTTGTTATGAGTAAATTAATTTAAATATTATTCTTTTTCGAAAAAATGGATATCTTCTTAATTACTTTTTTTTTTTTACTTATTATCTTCAGATTTGATTTTAAAACTGAATGGAAAGTAAAAAAAGGTTAGGAGATTGTTGAACACAAAATGAATATTGAATCAATATAGTAATTGGCAAGGAGAGGGTTAAAAAGCCACATTAGGTATGAATTTTCCAATATACGAGTTTTTTTTTTAAAGAATCATCCAGTTATGAGTTATGTACTTTTAATTGTTGGATTTTGTTACTTATATTTATATGGGGGGATGGCTCAATTTCAAAAAACTGATGTGGGTCATAGATTCAGGAAAAATCCAAGCACGTATATCCAGCTACATTATTTTAAATCTATTTCAAATACTAAATTTGTGGAAATTTAATGAATGAAATACCTGCCATAAACTTGTGATTGATGTAATAATCTAGAAGGTTATAATTTGACTTCCAACAGTAATTGATATTTGATTATGTGATAGAAAGACACGGAGAGATGGGATGTCCTATTGCTTCTTCTTTTATAGAAATAAAGTCTAAAATGAAGTGTTTTTTTTTTAAACGGTGAATATATTATTACATTAAACACTTTATCGAATTGAAATTACAGTGATTTCAAAGTAAATTAATTACTAGTATTAAATTAATATTAAAGACTAATATGAAATTAGAGAAAATACCCTTATTCTGATATGACCGTTTTGTCGTTGAATTACCTTATATATTGGACGTTAAAGTTGAGACTTTATGAATTTAGAGATCATAAATACAAGTCTCACCTAAAGTATAATATTGTAGAACTTTCTTTAAAATCAAATACTAATAACAAAATACAACGCAAATTACAATTATGAAAAATAAAAAAGATTTAATGGTTGATAGAAAAGTATTCATTCAAGTTTGTAGAACAAATCAACTAAAACTAAAATACCAACACAAATTACATTAATGAGAATACAAAGACACCTCTTACTGTAATTTGCTAGTACAAAATATATATTATCCATGTAATGAATGGGGAATTTTTTTGTTTTGAGTGAAAATAATAGCTTTATTCATAAATCATATCAGAAATTACAATGTTATGGATAAATTTCGATAAAACACAAGAAACAAATGTTTCTCTAAGTGACAATTTTGCAATCTCATGAGTTAATTTGTTTCCTTCGCATCGGATGTGGCATTAATGCATAATACTACTATGTATTATGCAAAACTACCCTGTGAATTTATCTTTGCATCAAACTTTTTTATACTTTCAAAAATCCTGCATAAAACACCTAATATCCATTAGTTACTAAAACCGTTACTTTTTGCATAATTTTATTTGCATAAAATTTCCTTGTACTTTTTAATGTTTGCGCAAAATTTCTTTGTACTTAAGAACGTTTGCGCTAATTTTGCGCAAAACTTCCTTATATTTTTTAATGTTTGCATAAAATTCCCGTGTACTTTTGAACGCTTGAACAAACTCCCTTGTAATTTTAAATAAATCTAGGGTTACTTTGAAAAATTCAATTAAAAATTAATGGTGTTAGTGACTAACGGAGATTGGGTGTTTTATGCAAGATTTTTGAAATTACAAGGGAGTTTGATGTATAAAAAATTAACAGGGTACGTAGTTTAATGCAAATTTCGCATAACATAGAGTAATATCGTGCATTTTTTCCTACTGAATGAGATGATAACAATTCGATTTTTTTGTGTCTGAATAAGAATTCAGTTTGATCATATATAACAATTATATATTTTTAGTATTCAAGTTTCAATCTATCGTCATACGAAACTTTTACATGATAAAAAAAAAAAAAAAGGAAAGAACCTTAACAATATAATTATTATACATTTAACATATATATATATATATATATATATATATATATATATATATATATATATATATATATATATATATATATATATCAAACAACAATGAGAGAAAATAATTCAAAAATAGATAAATAATATTTAGTACGTAACAAAATCACTAAAACTAAAATAACATGATCACGAACAATTTTTGAATGTTAGTAAGAATTAATTTACTAATTAACGTTGATTTATTAGTTTAAAGAGTTAGTATACAAAGACTAAGCATAACATCGTATATCACTAAATTACATTTCAAGAATTATAATTTTTAATTTTATATACTTTTCAGAATCAAAGGATCGCATCACAATAAATCCATATCTTATCTCCAGTTATTTTGAAGATAAATAAATTTTTTTAATTGATTCAAATCTACATGATAATTCTTTTTAAATTATCAACATATATATCCTAGTTTATTAAGCAGGTCAATTTTGGAATTTTTCACTCATAAACGAAAATAAGTATATGAAAATTTGCGTAGGAGTATAGTTAGGCTTTAATTGTTAAACTTTTGCTAATTTTGAGAATTAAACAAATGGCTTTCGGTTTTAAAAGTGATTTTTTAAAACTAGCTTTGATTTTGAGCTAGTTTTGTTCTTTGGGTAAGATGTCTTTTTTAATAAAGTCAGCATTTTTGTCTACCGCGTAAGAAAATATTCCTGGACTTGAGCATGATTATTGGAAGTATGTTAATACTGGAATATTTTAATTTTATTACAGCATATATTATGCTCCTGTAATATTATAATGCTTGGTCAACAAATTAATATAAAATAATTGAACTGTACTTTGGTTGTTTGGATAACTTCAAACAACAAATTAAGAATTGTTTATGCTTCCATACAATGTAAATCTTCGAATGTACGTTCTAGCACGAACATATGGACATGGTAATAAAAGTAAAGCAAGTGGGGGATGTCGTTTTGCTCTCGGTTTAATATGATGAATTAATATTCCATAGAGAATGGAATGTATATACCAATACGCATATAAATTTCTCTTTTTTTATATGCACTAGCTAGCTGAATGAATAATTCCGTCAATATTTACTTTTAGTAAGCTTTTGATTTCTTAGTGGTATAAAAGTCTTAAATATAACTTAAATCAGTATATATGAGCTACTATCGATCGATACATTGTATGGATACATATCTCAGTCAAAAAATTATATATAAGTTCACGAGCCCGGGATAAAACACGATTTTAATAGGAACTTTTTAGATTCACTACAAAAAAAGAGGTCTTCAGCAACGTATGATTCCAATGGAAATAAAAACTGTCACTATTTATAACGAATTTATAATTGAATACCAACAGAAACAATGTTCCATCAATAATAGCGACAAATTACCAACAAAATATCTAAACGAAATATTTTTCGTAGGTATTTCGTCGTTAAATTGTAGGAAATATTGATTCATGGCGACGGAATCACTCCAATGGAAAATAATCCGTCACTATATCTTAGTCAGCTACAGATTTGCAACTGAACAACGATGGAAACGATGTTTCATCAATAATAGCAACAAATTACCAACGAAATATCTAGAAAAAATATTTTTGGTAGGTATTCCGTTGTTAAGTTGTAGGAAAAATTAATTCGTAGCGACGGATTCATTCCAATGGAAACTAATTTTTCACTATTTTTTTGTCAGTTTTAGATTTGCAACTAAACAACGACGGAAATAGAAGAAAAATTATGTTCTTATTAAAATAACGACTGATTACCAACTAAATATAAAACGAAAATAATATGTATAGCAATTATGTAGTTAAACTGTCACAACTATGAACAAACAACGGCGACATAACTCCAACAGGAAAACAAATTGTCATTGTAGTAACAAATTAATTACTGAATACTAACAAAATTAAATATAAAAAGTCTTCATTTGGTAGAATTGACAAATTACCAACAGAACATCAGAAAAAGAATTGTAGGAATTTAGTTATTAAGTTGTAAGAAAAAAATGTTACATGCGGAGAAATATTCGCAACGAAAATAATTCGTTAATGTTTCTACGTTGGTAACAAATATTCAACTGAACAACATCAAAAAAAAAAAAAAAATAAGTTCTAAAAAATAGAGACAAATTACCAATAATTCAATATATTATAAAATAAAAAAGTCATGATTAACGATTTTGTTGTTAAACTGTTACAAATATAAACAAACGACGACCTCATAACTGACTATTAATGAAATTACAAATAAAAAGTGTTCATAATAGCGATAAATCACCGATGAAATATCATAAATTACCAACATATATAAAACAAAAAGATTGTGCGTAGCAACTCTATTGTTGACCTTTGATAAAAACAAAAAGATCGAACGACAACATAATTCCTACAGAACTGATGTGGTTCTATTAAAGTTCACATTCGTTTGCAAACTAAACTAATTAATTTTCAGGTTTGTGGTTTGTGAAAATAAATTAATTCTTTCGAGAAAAAGAGACAAGTATTTAACAATATTTTTTTTATCCATATAATTAAAATTTAAAACTTAAAAAAAATTATATATAAACGACCCCCCAACCTCCCCATGTTACATTAATTATTTTTGAGATTCCAATTGTACAATTTATTTTATGGTTATACTAGTACCAAGCTCACAATGTGCTCAACCATAACGATCAATAGTCGGGTATAGATGTTGAGTTATTTATTCTATTAAAATAATAATAGATTTTAATTTAATTTTATGTAAAAGTTATGATAAGTTCATCTATTTAACCCATTAAATTTGAGTTTATCTACTCTGAGGGTATTATAGTCTTTTGATATGTTATTTTTATAAAATATAATTTATTAGAAGAACAAAGGATAAAATTCTTCTTTTATTTATGAATTTTTAAAACATCAATTAATTAACATATAAGATGTCTTGGTAATTATTGAAACCTCAAGGTCATTTTTATAATTTCATTGAACATAAGGGATATATATATATATATATATATATATATATATATATATATATATATATATATATATATATATAAGATAAATCAATAAAGTTGTCTGGCTCAGCTGGTTGCAACATCTTATAAATATACATGAGGTCAATGGTTCAAATCCCACCTCCTACAATTTAATTAAAACATACCATTTAGCGCCCAAGTCATGCCTACCGCCTAGGCCTAGCCCCGGCGCCCGGGCAATGGTCAACTTCTTGCCCACCCAGACGATGATCAACCGCCTAGGCATAGCCCAGGCGCTCGAGCGGGGTTAAGTGCTCGCCTAGGCGTTGTCTAGGCGCCCATAATTACCAAACGCTAATACAACATTTTTCTACGGAATTACCAACAAAAAAAAAGTGTTATCGTTATATTCACCAACGGATATGATTCCGTCACTGCATTTACCTATGGAGCTTTCACACACGGAATATCTAACGAAAAAAATCCGTCGCTATATTAACCAACGGAAAATGTGTTGTCGCTATATTCACCAACGAAAATATACCAACGGAAAATATGTTGTCGCTATATTTACCAACGGAAATATACTAACGGAAAATATGTTGTCGCTATATTCACCAACGGAATAATTCCGTCACTCTATTTACCTATGGAGCCTTCACACACAAAATATCTAACGGAAAAAATCCGTCGCTATACTTGAATACCAACAAAAATCGAGGCTTCACCAACAAAAATTACCGTTTCTAAAGACCCATTTTCTTGTAGTGATTGTAGATCTAAGATCATGTTGTATACGTACAATACATTACAATTTTATTTATTTATGTTTGATTATAGGGCAAAAAGAAATTACTGGCATCTAAATTTTCATTCTAATTTAAAAATGAGGAATAGATACTACTGGTTTGTCATCTTAAAAATGAAAAAAAGAATTCTGGTTTAGCATGTCACATATATATGACCACCATAAATTAAGTTCGAGTTAATAGAAAAAGAAAAAAAAATGTTACCCGAAATGTAAATTTTATATATGTATATCCATCTAATCCAAAATTACATGCACTCAAATTCAGTTTGAATATAGAATTAGTTTACATGTGGAGGACCCCATAGCCGACCAATATATACAGTCCACTCTCTATGCATATAGCCATTCATTCATTCTTTATTTCTTTTAATTAGAAGTTTAAATTGACAATTATCAAAAAAAAAAAAAAAAAGTTTAAATTGACATTAAATGAAGCTGCACGCATTTCACTTTAATTTTAGTTGTTGGAGCTTAGATAATTGTCGTACCATAATCTACTACTGATCACTATACTAGCAAAGTTTCAGACTCTTTAGTTGGAGATGCATGTACTGCCTCAGTCTATCTTTCATATTTTAAACTCAGATTATTAATAATAATAATAATAATAATAAAAGTTCATTGATTCCCTAAAAAACAAATCCTTGTGTATACATAGGATAAAATTATTACTATCCTTCTAGGTAGCTAAGCTAGGGAGGTATCAATACATGCACTCTTATTATTTTACTAATTTTTTGATGGAAACTAATTATTAAGGTCATGAGTTGCCTAACTTCATCATTATTTATTTACATAAGTATTACATATTTCCACTATGTATAACAACCAGTACCAAGCTAACTTCACATGAAATTTATTACATTTGGAATTGTTCAAGATATATACATATATTTATATATACTCAAGAAAATGCGTTTTCAGATCATAATATATTCCAACAATGAATAATACATGGATTTACTTACTCCACGTGATAGTACCTTTGTTTGTTATGCAATTTGTATCATGAGATTGACGTACGTGTTATAACACATCAATAACATAATTTCTAAGTTTTTCTCGACGACACTATTCCTTAACAAATAATTTTTGTTGTTCATAAAGAAACATTTCATTTGAACATAATCTATCTCTTTAGATCAAATTAAGAAATATGACAAAAAGAAACAATATTTGGACGACCTTAATTTGTAAAACATCTATACTAAAATTTAAAATATTTCAAATTATTATATGGTACATAATCTACACGCTACACATACTTTCATTGATTGTTACGTGCATATATAGTCAATGAATCAACTGATCACTCCTTTAGAGCGCCCGGGTGGAATCAAGTTTTCAATTAACATTTAGTCTAGCGGACAATATTGAAATAAGATATATGAGTCGTGTATGTACAATTTTGTGGGGAAAGAAAAAAAAAAGCTAAATACTTCATATATATTATGCTAAGACCTTAGTATGTTTCATGTCATGGCCATGCCACGTAGGCTGAAAAGGAAAGGGCTGCTAATTATATATCTTGTCCTATCCATCTTTTCAATTAGCCTATTGCAATGGGTGGGGGGAGCTAGCCATTGCAATATGCCAAAAGAATTGCTATATGGCCGTCTCATTCTTCTCTTTCTTGATAGTGATATCCTCCCGCCAAAAAGAAGCTATTTTCTTGATTCAATCCATTATGTATTCACTAATTAATTATAGAATCATTTTTATATGAAAATTGAATGCTACTCAATTAGTGATCATAACATATGTAAAATTATTGGAATGTAAAAATAGACTATTTATGCTTTTGAAAGAGGGAATCTTTTATAAACACATGAAAGGGAAGTGTGTAAGAATTTAGTGGAGGAAGAGTGAAAGGTCGGTGGTGGTTTGTCCCACAAAGCCAGCCTTCAAACTTAAAGACTCAAAATATGTGCATAATATATTCACATAAATGAACCCACAAGTTAATTAAGACCAATTTCATATGGAACCCTATGCAAAATATATCTTTCTATTTTTTCACCCTTATTCACTCAACTTTTTCTAAGTTGAGTTAAAAGAAAACCTTACTATAATTGCTCATGTTACTAAATACTGCTCTATGCCAAATATTCCATTTTCCGGGATAATTATTTCCAAACTTTTATAGTTGAAAGATTCTACAAAATTACCTTCTTGATAAATTGTTGATAGTCCAAGATGCCATTCTTTTTTGTTCAAAGTACTCATTAACCTAGCCGAATGGCCTAATGATAAATTTGAACTCCGATCAGTTATTTATGGTTTAATTGCTAATAAATCAAATTGCGCGCACGGTCATATATAGAGAAACAAAAAAACATCATGGTCCTTGTAATAATATACTATGTGGTACTTAATTAATTTGCAGTTAGACAAGCAAAAAGCAAAAAGAGAAGCAAGAATGAATGCATCAAAAATCGAATGCTGATTTGATATGAGAAAGAATGATAATCATTTTCCCAGGAGCGCCCTAGCTCTCAACGTACTGGCTAACATAAATATATATATATACAAATAGAAAAGCTAAGAGATTGCAAAATGCATCATTTGTACTTCAAATAAAGGAGATAAATATATAATTATATATATATATATATATATATATATATATATATATATATATATATATATATATATATATATATATATATATATATTTTCCCAGGAGCGCCCTAGCTCTCAACGTACTGGCTAACATAAATATATATATATACAAATAGAAAAGCTAAGAGATTGCAAAATGCATCATTTGTACTTCAAATAAAGGAGATAAATATATAATTATATATATATATATATATTTGTAAATGTATATGCTATTATCATTTGGTTCAATATTTACTTAGGTATCTATATTTAAGGGAAATTAAAGTGTATATATATTAAATTATTAATGCGGCTGGCCAGCGGCCAAGATAGCTCTACTCATGAAATGGTAGCTCCCCACCTCCAAGAATTTTCTTTTTCTTTTGTGATCACAGTCCCCATTTCTCAGATATGATCTTTGTTGATGATTATAATTCCTCTTTCACTTTAGGAATTTAATGTATTTGCTCGGTCCCAATTTTGTAGATAAAAGAATGGCATATTAATTAATTAGAATTGAATGTATTTTGCATATGAATTTGCAAATTCTAAAACCATGATCGATATGCATTTTATCGATATATATAAGCATTTATTATAAGCTACACTATAAAAAATTTAAATTTTAGTGACAAAATAGTAAATGACAAAGTAACGAGAATTTTAATATTGTTCCTTAACTGATGTATATAGACACACTAGTGACAAGAAATGTGAAAAAGTTGTCACTATTGACATTTAGTGATACCCCAATAGTGATAACTAAAAAGTTATCACTAAATTATACTAGGTTGTCACTGAAAGGGTGTCACTAATTATCAATAGTGACAACTTAAGTTCCATAAATTTGTCACTAATAATCATTAGTGACAACTTAAAAAAAATATTTTGTCACTATTGCACTTGTCATTATTAATATTGTGATAAAACTAATATTCTTATCACTAAATATATGCAAAAAGTGACAATTTCAACAATATCACTTAATATTTTGTCACTAAAATTCATTTTTCTTGTAGTGCTAATAGCTAGCCTCCTTGATGTAGATAGGTTAGGTAAAGTTTGGTTCGGATATATAGATCTGATGGGTCAAGTGGATCTAATCATAAGCCTTCAAGAACATACAATAATTTGCCCCTTTGATGTTTTAAGACAAATTAATTTGGAAATACGTAAGAGCGACAAATTAATTTGGAAATATGAGCTATTTAGGCGAGATCGCGTTCTACCTCGCTTACCGTAACTGGACATCTAAGTTCAATTTCATGTGTACATTTTGTCCGATCGACCTAATCGGATTTTGATCCATCGACCCTGAATTAAACTTAGATGTCCAACTTGATAAGCACAAGGTACAGCATCATTGTGTTCAAGAAAGGAGTGTGAAATTGGAGCATGGTGAGGCCCAAGTTCCCAAAGAGATTAATGGTGTGAAGTGGGCCGGACCTTATTGCTTATATTAATTTCTTCCTTTTATAAGTTTCATCATCATTGTTCAATTAGAGCGTTCCTTCAACCAATAGGATTGCGCCAAATATCACGATTTAAAATTTTAAACACGTGGGCCTTTTATTTAATTTGACAACGATTAATTAAGAGTATAGGATCCATGACTAATTATCATTCAATTCTTTAAACTAGTAATTATATTTAATAAGATCATCATAAACCTAATTACATTGATAAGAGCATAAGCGTGGAAGGGTTAAGGAATGGGGCTCTATGCAATATTTGTTGCTAATTATAAGAGTTTTATCTAACGATCATCATTAGTGATTTTTCTAAGCTATGCCACGTATCTGGAGTCTGAATTATCGTGTAGGAAAAAAAAAAATTACGTGGCCGTGGAAAGGCATCTGGGCTTGAAAATATATCCTTTTAAATGATTTTTTTTTAAATTAAATTTCTTTTTGGTTTCACAAGGGTTTAATCCCTTTCGAGGCGCGTCGGGCACATAATGTGGGAACCTCGTCCAACAGGGATTCGAACCTGAGTCCGCTACTTTGTAGTGACTAGTCCATTCCACTAGACCAATCACCTGTTGGTTTTTTTTAATTAAATATATGTGCGCGGTTTTGTTCTTATTTTATATATATAATTAAAGTGACCTCATACTTTGCCATCTTAAATTTGAAAGGAAGAAAGTGAGCTAAAAAAAGAGTGCAAAAGAAACGGAAAGAAGGAAGCTAGTGAAAGTCGAAGAAACTAGAAAAAGGATAAATAACTTGGAAAAGTTTATTAAAATCTTGTGATGTTAAGTTTTCTTTCAGTCTTTGAGTCAAGCTTAACCATCTTTCAAAAACTAAAGAAAATCTTTTAAAAAAAAAAATGAAAAGAAAAAAAGCTACTTGAGAAATGAGAATTTTCTTGATTAGGATAACTTTATTAAACAAACACACTTTCCTGAAAAGCAAGGCGGTCTTGCCTAATTAGTTCTCTTATAAGTACCCTATTAAGTTATTTTTGTTGTATGTGCATTACCTTGTCAAAGACCAAATTACAAAGTTGAATCCGATCACACTTTCTTTTTCCATTCCAAAAGGGGCCCATGAAAAAATCTATGTTACGCTCCTCTCTTTGCACGATATATATTAAGTCGATCGGGCCTCACGGAAGATTAAGCAAAATATATAATGATGAAGAGAAGGAAAGTGAGGTGTATTTTACCCTACAAATTAATAAAGTTTGTTGATAGCAAATATAACAATAGACAAGAGTAAAATTCACTTTTTGTTCTTTAATTACTATTCTTTGTCTCCATTTAGCTGAATTATATTCCGGTAATTTACATATACAACAATATGTATAGGGACTAAAGATTGCACAACTAGCATAAGGACCGTACGCTACAAAAAAAATATAATAAGTTAAAAAAAAAAATTAACTTTTATTATATTTTTGTCACAATAATAGATGGCAAAAGCAATAATGGAAATGTTAAAGAACATATTAAGTGGTCACTAACTTTTTTTATCACGTCAATAAGAATTATCACCACTGGTAATTAGGGACATTTTTTTAGTGACAATAAATGTTATTGTGATTACAATGATTTAGTGATAATTTATTGATTTTCACTTTTGGTATATCACGAAACAGTGACAACCTATATACAATTTAGGTCACTAATATATTTATGGAAATCATTTATGTGATAATATTTAAGTTGTAATTGGCGCAGTTAATAAATGTAAATAATGAGATGTTAAACATTGACATTTAATATTAGTCACTAGATTTTTTTTCTTGTAGTAAATGGAGAATACCGAAAGTTCGCTAAATTTCTTATTTGTGTGCTAGTTAATTTCTTGTATTTTCGAGAATACTTTTTCACCTGTCTAGAAATTAAACGTAATTTTGTTCTAAATTATATTTTAATTGTTACTATTGTTTAGTTGATTAATATTTTGAGTATACATAATGATCGATCATTAAATATGCCAACCATTACATGTGATTAAATATGAATTGCGTTAAATTCATCTAAATAACTTGGGTTTAATTAATTCACCTCAAATATTAGTTTCGTAATTGTTAGCTGACCTTATAATAAGTACATAATTAATTTTAATATTTAATCCATAAGTCTCAATACATATGACATCATGTTAAAGAAACAAAGTGAGTGGAAAAGACCCCACGTGTGGAATGGAAAATGGAGAATATATTTTTGTATTTGTGAAGCCCTAATTTACCTTTATGTGAACGTAGGGTTTATGTGCTTGGGATTCCTACATTCGTGTGGGTACCCTCTTTGTGACATTAGAGTTACCTTTTGGGGTCATAAGGAGTAGATTTTCACTTCACCTTACTTTCTACCCTATCTTTTCTGCAAAGCACACTCTCGTAAAAGAGAGAGATTAATTATAATGAGAATCCTATGCCTTCTTATTCTTCTAATTTCTTTGGCCTATATATTATTTTACTATATTTTAGTATTATCTTTCTCGTACGAGTTAGACTCCTAGCTAGTTATTCTTGACTTTTTATTTTACTATATTTTAATTATTATCTTTGTACATACATATATATATACATGGTGGTAGAAGCTTCTATCTATTACTATTAATTAAAAGGGTTTATATAAATATATGCTCCTAGACGTCATCAAATATTCAATATTTTCTTTGTTATGTTGTGAAGATATATTGGTGAATTTTTTGAGTAACCTATTATATAGTTTATTAATTAAAAATAATGATGGTAAATATTATTTATTTTATTGCTGAGGAGCCTCAAGATTGTTAAAAAGAATAGTGTGGGGCATTTCACGTACCTTCGTTTCCCGCCATATTTATATATTATTTGTATTAGATATTTCTTAAAATATACATTGGAAAGCTTTATTATATGAAAGGCTTCCCTTGTGGTCCATCTATCTATTTGTGGTCTATCTATCTATGTGGTATATTTAATTTACATACCGATAATTCACCTTGTCCACTAAAAATTTATGTTGTAATACTTGTGCTTGGAAAAATTCTTGTCCAAGTTTAACTTATCAAACTTATCAAATTATTAAGTAAGTGTATTGCACTTGTTTTGTGATTGGTTACTCTCCTAAAAGTTTTATCCAATTACAATGCACAAGTGTACCACATTTGCTATGTAGTTAGTTTGGATTCGGTCAAACCAAGTCTGAATTAAAAAACTCAGACACTCCCACTAATCTATTAAAATATTATAATAGGCGTTTATAGATCAAGTTAACTACAATTGAGTTTATGTACATCAATACAATAATGTATAAAATTTGATCAATTACAAGTCAATATGAAAAAATATGAAAGTCAATATAATTAAATATTGTTATTACTTATTACGTGACTAGTAAATTTGTGAGTGTAACTAAAGGAGGTAATTAATTTATTTGGATTATAATTTAATTATGTTAAGAACAAAAGGTAGATATGTATAATGGAGGGGCTGAAAAGTGACGTGATACATTGAATGTATGACCAGCTTCTTTAATATCTGTCAATAAAGATATGATAGCTAGTTATAGCAGAACAAACACCACATTGTTCTCTGAAATTCTGGTAGCTTTGCCTTTTCTTTCAACAATTGTGTTGTGTTATGTTATACTATAAAAAAGAAAGAAAAGGAATTTCAGTTTATTATTAATTAAAAAAAAAAAAAAAGCCTTGGAGAATCTATCAGTCACTTTGGGCTACTTTTGAAATCTTTGAACTGGTCCATTTATTTATTTAGGTAACCGATGGAACAGCCTTATGAAAAACACTTGATGGGTCAATCTCTTATGGGAAATACTTCTTTGGTTTGAGCCCATGGGACCAAACATATACACTACTACAATACTGTTAACAGGGTTAATTAATCAAATGTACACTATTACTTAGAGCTGTCAATTTATGGTATCAAAGTTATAAACAGTAATTAGTTCACTTTTTTATGAATAGTTTCTATTCGATATAGTGTTTGATGCAACAATGTAGTCAACATCTCAAAAAAAAAAAAGGGTTATAAACAGGCTTACCCCATGCTACCAAAATATCAAATTTCCCAACGACGACCTGAGTGTAGATGAGTTGGGATAGTTGTGAACTTGTGATGGTGATTGTTTTTTCTTAAAAAAAAAATTAATGTAAGGGTATTCTTTTCAGGCCCTCCATTATACCTTCACTCAAATCGTCGTGGGAAAATTTGATGTTTTGGTACCACAGGATATGACACCTTGTAACTTTGGTATCATTAGATATGAAAATGCAAATTTTATATCACAATTTAAATTTTTATTGCAAATTTGCAACTTTTATACCAAACTAACTCCATTTTTTGAATGGAGATAGGACGGAAAAGCGGCATGTGACACTATTGATAATCGTGGAATATAAGCGGCATGTGTTGGTCAATAATGCAATCATTAAATACTACTAATAATCGTAGAATCACTTGACTCTACCAAGTCCCTTGCTCGTTTCAAAAAGAGCACTAGCAAACAAATACGAGTTTACTCAATACGCTGAAATAGATGTGCTATGAATTATATTATGACATTTTCCATTTGGAACATGTTCCCTACTCTAAAATTTCTTAATTTATATAAAAAATAATACAGTATATATATATTGTTTGCAAATATAGATAAACTTTTCATTGACCGGCTGTAGTGAAATATTACGCGTTGTTGTTGTTGTTTTTTTTTTAATGGGAATTACACGTTTGATTAAGAGTGATAAATTTAACACTTTCCAAGGGGTTTTTTGCAAGTTAACTCCATGTGATATGTGTAATGGACAATTTATCTCTCTGTGAAATAAAAATAGACAATTTAACTCCCTGTAAAATGAATAATGAGCAATTTACCTCCTTGTGATATTAAAATAGGCAATTTACCTCCCTGTGAAATGAAATAATGAGCAATTTACCTCCCTGTGATATGAATAAATGAGCAATTTAAAGGGAGGCAATGTGCTTCTTTTATAAAAACACAGGGAGGCATTTTGCCCTTTTTCTTATCACAGGGAGTTAAATTGCCTATTTAGGATATCACAGGAAGATATTTTGCTCTTTTATTTATCACAGAAAGTTAAATTGCCTATCACTCCTTTCTAAGTTCAATCATATAAGTTAGAGCGATAACATCATATATACTCTGCCTCAGCCTCACGTTCATAATGAAAATTTGATCTCACAAGAATGCGATACATCTAACAAAAATTTGATCTGATTGACACATGATCATGACCGTTAAATACTGAAGAAAATTATTATAAAGTAAAAAGACCAATTATGCAAAACAAGGAAAACATTGTGTGTAGTACTGAAACAACTACCATAAAACATAAGATCAAATATCTTAAAGGTGACACCAATCATAAACCATTTCCATGAGAGGCGATTATATTCATAATTAAATGAACATAAACAATTATATACCCAAATTAAAGAAGAAGAAAAAAAAAAAAAAAAGGCTTTAGGCCCAAATGAATTCATTTCTCAAAAGGCTTTGCCATGGACAAACAGTATTTGGCAATCTCCCTAAACTTAGGCACACTCCTCAAATCCACCTTACTTCCATCTTTCAAAGTTATGATAATATCACCCCACTCCCCTATAAACCTCGGTACAACCTGAACATCTTTAATAACGCTATATGAAAAGTCACTTCTGTCCTGCCCCGTCAGCCCAGAAATTACCGAAACCCTCACATTCGTAAATCTATACCTTAAATAAAATGCCCTAAAAACAGCAGCTAGGGTTAGGGGTAGCCAAACAAGAGTGAAGCCCAGGACCAGGTTCGCTAAGAGGTCACCGTAGTGAGCTCCTCCATCGAAAAATATGGATTCTTGGTTTTGTTTGGCGGTGGCGGTGGCGGTGGCGGGCTTGGAGGAGGACACGTGTATTTTGATGATTGGGCGGGAGATTTTGGTTGTGGGTCTGGTGAAGGGTAGTCTGGTAATTACGTAGAGGGGTTGGTACTGGGGGGTTGTGGTGGAGAAGGGTAAACAGGTGGAGGCGGTGGTAGCCATGGCAATGGTTTTTATTTGTTGAACTTGAATTAGGATTTCCTATTTTGGGAGATTTTGTATTTAGAATTCCAGTTGTTGTTAAAGTTGACGTGCCAAATTTTGAGCCAATGGTTGAGTAGAAGAGATTTACACCCTCACATATTTGATTTAATTTATTTGTTAACCAAAAGTGGTTATATATCATGGTTATTTTTAAATCACCAAATCCGAAGGTATCACTTAGAAAAATGAACTAAATCTAGCATAAATTAAATATCAAAATACCTTTGTGGATAGAAATTTATTTATTTACCTATGTTATAATTTGCATGCCTTAGAATTTATATTAGCAACTTTTAATTATTGAAGGCTTTTCGTTGGACCTTTCTAATGTGTTATTAGGTAAAAGTAATTGGATCGAATTTTACAAAGACATGCTCCATAACATCTTCTTTTCAGTCTCTGGGCTATGTAAGATAAGATTTATATTAAGGTTATTTGGGTCAAGAAATTGGGCCGGACTTATATAATTTGATCCTGTTTCAGAAATTGAGATACAAAAGTTAGGCTTAGCATAATTTTAAAATACTACAATTGTTTAGTATATTTGTTTTGGGAAACAAAATTAATGTTACGGTTGAGATTTGAAAATGGTGGAAGAAAGAATATCATTTCATCTTAAAACCACATTATGCTTTTGCTAAGAAGAAGGAACTTGAAACAACATGGATCGAGAAAAGGAAAGGGACTAGTGGTGGAAATACATGGGCCAAATGGACTAAAATATTTGAATTGTATTTTCATGATTAACATGGTCCAGCCCAAACTTGACAAAATTAAATTCTTTTGATTTTCTAAACAGTATTTAATTAAATTCTCTTGTATAATAATTATTGTTCATCTTTTAAGTTTTCTTATTTATGATTTTAGCATCTAAAAATATGCATCCTCAATTTAAAATTAAATATAAAATAATTAAAACCTTTTAAAAATATTTATATAAAATATTCATGTTTTTTTTTTTTAAAAAGATAAAAATGATTAATAACATAAATAACGTAAAAGGTAATTACTAAAATAAAATTAAAATAGGACAAGATTGTAATTAAACAAGTGAATAGTTCCTCCAAATCACTATATTGGAGACTCCATATTTGGAGTTTGCAATTGAGTCCGAGGGGTGGATGGTGGATGCTCAGATAATTTTTTTGTAATATATATATATATATATATATATATAGACCTACGAGTGATTGGTTTAGTGGAAGGGACTAGTCACTACAAAGTAGCGGACTCATGTTCGAATCCCTGTTGGGAGAGGTTCTCACATTATGTGTCCGACGCGCCTCGAAAGTGATTAAAACTCTTGGGAAACAAAAAAAAAAAAAAAAAAAAATATATATATATATATATATATATATATATATATATATATATATATACTTAGTTCCACGTCATCGCATGCATAAAAAAAATTAAAAAAAAAAGAAAAAAAAAAGACAAATTATGAATGAAGAGATTCTCTTAAAAAATACTAGCAATAAATATCTAAGATTCGTTGACAAAAAGGCTCTTATCTGTGGGTAGAGCAGCCATAAATAAAATAAAATGGACTAGTATATATTTAATTAGGTTATGCCTACCACATGTCCTCTTCACGGTTGCCATAGAAATGAAGACATAACATGCATCAAATAATTAAGCTATATAGATTGTGCTTTAATTGTAGTGGATATATATACAAATTAAATATGACGAGGGAAATTAAGAGACTTTTATCTAAAGCTAGCCAAGAGCCCGCAATACATGGAGATATATTTAAATAATAATTGCGATTTTTGGTTAAAAACTAATTATAATTACTAGAAGAGATTAACACAAGAACAAATAAATTTCTCAACATTAATTATCTCCCTGTTAGTTATATTATATGATTCAAATGAGTCTTATTAATTTGTTTGTTAATAAATCTTAATTATTAAGGGTGTGACTGTGTGAGAACAGAATGCATGTGGCCAGTTGAGGTTGAGGAGCTTTACTTAAATCAAAGAATTAATAGTTAATTTTTCACCATAAAGACTTATTAAAGGATGGAATCTAGCTCATCAAACTGACATCAAAACAAAGCTAATATATATAGAAATTATAAGGCCATTTTTTATTGTATTGTGCACATGATCCCAGATTGATATCTTCCTATATAGTACCTAGCCTATATATATACTATTTGCTGTTTCTCAATATTTAATTTGCAAATACCCTCTGGCCGGGTTTTAACTGTCAGATTAATTTAGGTCATGTTTCTTTAACGGTTAACACTAATTTGATAGTAATATATATGTTGAGTTGAGGATTAATATAGGTGTTTAAGAATTAAGAAATCGATCGTATGAATCTAAGTAGATTCAGAAATTAATCACTGGCCGGGGTGCCTGGATATAATTATGATTGGTCATTTTTTATCTTTCTAATTAAAGTGTTAATTAAGAGGTACCAATCATATCAATTAATTTAAACTAGTAATTTATATAAACAAAATTATTTAGATCACAGATAATTAATTTCCATAATAACTAATACAACATATATACTAGTTGAATGTTAAGCCGGAAAAAATTGGGTTTAGGAAAATGAAGCAACTTGTTCCTTAGTTTTGATTAATCAACAGAGTATAGATTTTGGTAAAAGATATAATAACGAAGATAGATATATTTAAAAAAAAATTTAATAATGTGCATGAAACTCTAATATTGTATACATAATTTAAGGGCATCTTCTATGATTCAAGGGGATGGGGTTGAAAACTTAAGAGGGTAAAATGTGTAAAAAAAAATTATTCAAGGGGTGATCAATGCATTTTCCCCTTTCTATAATTAATCCATCGCTCAATGCACGAGGCAATGGGTGTTTCCAAATGTATCACATTTGTGTATCACCATTATAAAATTGGCACATATCAAAACTAAATAACATGCATTGCATAGGATTATATTCTCCACCATTTCTCCTTCTTATCTCCATTTTTTATTTTAACATCTCTTTTTGTAAATAATAATACCGACTTTTATATATTTAGGCTGCAATTTAATGATATTATATTTTTGTGTACCATTATTTGTCTAATAATAATATTTGAAAACAATGCCTTGAAAACCATTTTAAATCATTTTTTAATGATCATTCGATTCATGTGAAATTAAAAGAAAAATTTGTTTAAAGAAATGACGTAGCCTTGTAATATTTCCTTGAAGCAAGTAGAAGTTTTAACAATCCAGAAAAAAAAAAAAAAAAAAAAAAAAAAAAAAAAAAAAAAAAAAAAAAAAAAGAGAAGGAGAATAATAAATGAAACAATGAAGTGTATTTTAGTTGTAATTTATATGATATAAATATAATATTTCAAAAATTAGTGAGTTTGAAAACATGATATAGTTTAAAAATTGAGACTCTAATATCAAATCATATTTGTTGTAAATTTGTGAATCAATAATATATTATATACATAAAAGAGTAGTCGGTTCCATAAATTTGAATTAATAGAAATGAATTTAATCTATCTTTAGTTTTTTTTTTTCTTTTTGAGGAAATATATCTTTAGTTTGCTTGAATGGTAGAAAACCTTTTTTTTTTTCTCAAAAATAAAAAGAATGGGATCCAAATGAAAAAAAGGAATTAATGGTTTAAAATTCCCGTGAAAACCATAATTATGACCTTTATTCTCCATTTTTTTTATTTAGACAAATAATGGTACACAAAAATATAATATCATTAAATTGCAGCCTAAATATATAAAAGTCGGTATTATTATTTACAAAAAGAGATGTTAAAATAAAAAATGGAGATAAGAAGGAGAAATGGTAGAGAATATAATCCTATGCAATGCATGCTATTTAGTTTTGACATGTGTCAATTTTATAATGGTGGTACACAAATGTGGTACATTTGTGTGGTATAGAGGATCTGCTGCCCCTCATGCATCGATCTGTTGCACTCCCAGCCAGCAGGTGGCCGACACTTGTCGGCCACCTGTTGGCCCTTTTTTTTTAATTTTTGTTTTTTTATTTATTATTTAATAAATATCCTTTTATTTTTAAAAAAAATTCCTTTAAAATACCTAATTAAATGAAATATAAGTCTTATTTAAATTTAGTTTTAGTTAATTTGTGTATTAGTTTTAAAAAGTTAATTTTAGTTTAATTAAACTCTTATTTAATTTTAGTTTTAGTTAATTTGTGTATTATTTTTTAAAAAGTTAATCATTAGAAACTCAAATTTAATTTAATTAATAAAAATGAAACTTTAAAAGAATTTAATGAAGCTTACATATGATTCGTTAAATTAAAAACGATATATCCCTAACAATTATATAGTGAAATACCTGGGTGAATAGTTAGACATTTAAAATAAATACGATTACATATGATCGTCATTTGAACCGTGTATTACATACGATTATTTATTTATTATTGCTATTATAATTATAATTATTATTATTATTATTAAGCGAGAGTGGGGAAAATGAGAATTGAAATTAAATGGAATTGATAGATTGAGTCATTTGAGATGATTTATAAAAAAAAAAAAGGGAAGCTGGATTTGAAATCTGAGAAAAAATTGGACTGAGTTGAGAGGAAGCTGGACTTAGGCTAAGAGCATCAATAAAAATGCCGTAAGACTCCGATTCTTCTATAGGTATACCCCACCTCGGCCCGGCCCTTTCATTGTCACTTGTGAGCAGAAGCAAGAGAAAAATGAATACTAGTAGGAGTAGGAGTAATATATATGAATTAATATATATATATATATATATATATATATATATATATATATATATATGATTAATATATGATTAATATGTCCCCTTCACGAGAACTCTCTTCTTCCAGATCTATTTGTCTTCTTCCTCTCATTGGAATGCGTACTCCAGATTCTATCCATCTCCCTCTCTTTTCTAATTTCCAAAATCAAACCCCCTATTTTTTTTTCAAAATCTCATTTGCTTAATTTCTACGTACTACTGGCCCACTGACCGGCTATGCTATTCAAATTTGCCATGTCTTTCAATTTAGTTTTGAAACATATATATAATATATATATATTTATATTGCCATGGAAACAAAATCAGTAATTAATAACTTATGGAAATGAAATTACTTAATTAAATCGAGTGCGTACGTAGTAAAGTAATGTTTATTGATATTCCTTCCAAAATAATAAATAGTATTCAAGTACTTATTCCATTTTGATAATCGATCCATGCCAATGCCATGAGATATTAATTCTTACTACTTAATTTGTACACCATTAATCAATGCCTAATGTATCAAAAAAAAAAAAAAAAAAGATACAAGAAATGAACTCACCAACTTATGAAACATGCATATTTAATTTGATTATATATTAATCAAGAAAGATATATATTTTGGTCTCTTCCAACTTCAATTTCTGCAGATCGACTATTAAATTCGTAATTTCTAATTGAAATGTTGTTGATCTAGCCAAGGCCAAAATCCAGTCTGATCATCCATGCCACAAAACATATTGCACAAGCTGCTTTCTTCCTTGACATGAGTTTGGTCCAATAATTTCGGGCACGGAATTTCCGGCCTCGCAGAATTCTGAAAAAGTTGTTGTGCCACTCCACCAGTACTAGGCCTGATTGAAGATGGAAATAAGGAGGGCCTGTTTGGTAACGGGCTGTCAATAGCTGGAGTTCTTGAAATGTCCAACTTGATTTCTGAACTGTTTTCACTTCTGTTGCTGCATGAACCTTCTGTTTCTTTGTTCAGATTTATGGACCCTGTTGGCTCCCTAGTACTCTTCATTGTCAATATCTACATGAAAAACTTAATTATATAGAGTACTTGAAATTCAAATGAAATATTTATGAAAAAATCATACTAGTTATAATATATACCTCAGCATGAAGTTTTTGGTTCTGTGTCTGAAGAGCATCATTTTCTGCTTTGACAGCTTCAAATTGTCTTTTAAGAATCTCATAATCCTTTTCCAATTGTTTTGTCTTCCATCTAGCCCTCCTATTTTGGAACCAAATAGCAACTTGCCTTGGCTGAAGCCCGAGGGCTCGGGCCAGCTGCATTTTCCTTTCGGGCTCAAGTTTGTTCCCAAGTTCAAAATTCTTTTCCAATGTTTTCACTTGCTCCATGTTAAGTCTCCTCTTCTTTTCACCCAATTGAGAACCATCATCAGATAATTCATCTTGATCTCCATGATTATTATTAATATTATTCATCTCTTCGCACACATCGATTCCGGTGGAAAATGACATAGAAGATCTCTTTCCTAGTAGTGAAGCCACTCCTACAATTAATTAAAAAAAAAAATAAGTCTTATAAAATCTTATATATATTATGACAATTTGGTTCATGACAAGTATTGCAATATACGTAATTAATTAGTCTGAGTTAAAAAAAAAAAAAGAAAAAAAAAATTGGATAGTCATCATCGATCAGCTTTGCACTATCTTTTTCTAAAAGTAGGAATTGAATGAAATTTTGAAGATTCATATGAAAAAAATACATACCATGATATTCTTGGGGAGTGCAAGAATTAGTAAGAATTGGAGGTAGAGAAGTGGAGGGAATATTTTGATCATCTTGAAGCATGAAATTTGGGTGGAAAAAGGCCATCTGATCAGTACTACAAGTCATGACCTACAACACTGAATAAGCCACCTGCAAATTGAGTGACTCAGATTCTGATCCACCATTCATCATCATGATCATCATTTTTCTTTTTCTTTTGGTGTAATTATGAGTACATGTAGATCCCCAATTGTTTACATGAAAAAAGAAAATGAATGTATTGGTTGCTATGATATTTACATATATACATATATATATGTAATACCTTATCAGCTTATATAATTGCAGAAGAAAATTAATGAAAGGAGGTTTTACTTTTCTTTTGCTAATTCCTGTCTGTGGGTGTGGAGAGGGATGGATGGATGGATGTCGATCTCTTTTCAATTGTGAGATGTTGGTTTTTTATACATATGTTTCTACTATTTAACTTTTACTACAAGCTAAGTTTTTTTTTTTTTTTTTTTCCTCTGTTACCAAAAAAAAAAAAAAAAAAATGAAAACCAATGTTGATGATGAGCCTCTCTAAATCTCATCGATCAGAGGTGTAACTATTTTTCTAATCTTTTACCAGTATATGTAGTTATTACTGTATTTATTTATTCGTTAAGAATTAAATATAATATTATTATTTTGATGTAATCATATATACTCCAATAAATTTCAAAAGAAAAGGTTATAGTAATAGGAGTAGTAGTATTTTAGACTATTGTGAAGTGGGCAGCATATTTTTTCTACATGGACAGTTGTCATTGAATTTTTTGTTAACAGGGCAAGCAAACATATATATTTGATTCTTTTGCTAAAGGAAGGGAAATGGGTTTATATTATAAGTTTTATAAGGAGAAGTGGGTGAGTTCAAGGAAAAGAGTATTCATGTAAATTAATAATTCTATAGTTTTAAGTTTATATATATATATAGGTGTTTTTATTTTTCCCTTTTTATATTTATTTAATATATATATATAGATAGTGGGGTACTGTCCTTAGGATGCTCAACTAGAGAGAGACGTGAATACATTTTAGGTACTATATAGCTTCATATCAGAGTCAGAGGCTACTTCTAATTCTATACGTAGAAATGAAATGATCAGATATATATGAAAGTTACATATTATTTATATTTATAATATTTTGCAAAAATCAACATTAACTCATGTGTTAATTAAAGACCTTTTTTTTCTTTCTTTTTCTTTTTTTTTTTTGGGTTTGTGATATATTCAGTATAAGTCAAAACATTCGTTCTAATAATCTCATAGTAATATATACTACTTCATGATGCAATTTAGTTATGGGGTTCATACATCAATTTTAATTTTAACATATATACGACAATTAAATTTGTCAATGTCATGAAGATAATTAAACCCAAAAACAAAATAGCTAAACATTTACTTCGTCATATCTATTTATGTACACAATAATCCGTCCATTATTTGTCACGTCGTCTGTCTTATATTAATCACTTATATTTACATTCGTAGAATTTAAAGTTACATGCTTAAATTCTCGTCATAGAAGATTGTTATATAATATGGAGTGAATAGCAAATTAACTCCCTGTGTTATTTTAAATAGACAATTTAACTCCATGTGATAAATAAAACGGCAAAATATCTCCCTGTGATAAAAAAAAATGACAAAATACCCCCCTGTATTTTTATAAAAGAAACACATTGCCTCCCTCTAAATTGCTTACTAATGCATATCACAGGGAGTTAAATTGCTCATTATTTCATTTTACAATGATGTAAATTACCTATTTTTATATCACAAGGAAGTAAATTGCTCAGTATTTCATTTCATATGGAGTTAAATTGCATATTTTTATTTCACGGGGAGGTAAATTGCACATTATATATATCACAGGGAGTTAACTTGTAAAAAACCCTATAATATGTGTGACGCTGGATTGAAAAGGCTTTTAAGCGAGGTTTTAGATTGAATATTCTCAGGAAAAGAAAATCCTAAAATTTGCAAGTTAGAGTTCTCTTCTTCTAAATGATATTGTTATATCAAAATTATTATTGGTATCGTGACATAAATTCTTAACAACTAACTTCCAAAATAGAAAATAAAAAGAATTTATTCAAAAGTTTTACTGTGTTTGAGTAACTTTATTGGAGTAAATTTTTACTTAACAGTGGGGAATTGGAGGAATATAAGCTAGCTAGGGATGGGTCCGAGGGAGGGGGGCAGGGGTTGCTACCTAACCCACCAACATGCATCGTGCATCAGCATCAGCATCAGCAGACTGAGCCCCATTCTCTTCTTTCTTTCTAGTCTGCAACAGAGTGAGTAAATTTTGAAAAAAAAAAAAAAAAATACAATAAATAAATAAATATACAAAAATCAATTAAGGACCCAAAGGCAGCAGGCACTCTCTTTCATTTACCCTACTAAGCTGTTCCTTTTTTTGTCCTAGTGCCCCTCCAACTGTCCGTTACTATTTCATTCTATATTCTTCTTCACATATGGCCCTTCAAGTGTCATTTCTTTTCTTTTTTTCTTCTTTTCTTTCATTTAATTTCACTCTTATATGGGGTAAATGCAAAATACTTCCCTGTGTTATGCTAAACCTGCAAGAAATTATCCTGTGAAATTTTTATTGCGTCAAATTTCCTTGTGTTTTCAAAAACCCTGCAAAAAACACCCAATTTGTAAAAAATAAGTCGTTTTGAATCGATATTTTTCAAGAAATCTTTTTAAAAATATATCACGTGAAGTTGTAGGGTCCAACTTGAAGTGTTTTAAAAATTATTTCTTGAAATATGTCGATTCAAAACGACCTATTTCTACAAATTGAGTGTTTTTTGCAGAATTTTTGAAAACACAAAGAAGTTTGCCGCAATAAAAATTTCACAGGATAGTTTATTACAGGTTTAGCATAACACAAGGGAGTATCTTGCATTTTCCCCCTCTTATCTTGCTAATATGTCGATCCAAATAAGTCCGACAGTGTAACGATATTTTTGAAGATAAATTGTGCGAAAGAATACAAGAAACAGACACTTACAAACCCTAGAGAAAATATATCTTTTCTACTTAATTAAAAAATCAAAATATTTAATTACTTTCGACAATATATACTGACCATAAGTAACTATGGATAACTCTTTTAACAAAGTTAAAGAATTAAAAATAACCTAACTACTAAGTAAAATTAATTAATAAAAATGATGATATTGTCTTAGATTTTAATTTAAACATAAAAAATGAACATGGTCGAATTTAAAATTTATAATTACTCTTTTGGTTAATTTGTAATCCTTTTCCTTCTGTTGACCCACCACAAATATAAATTTAGAATAGCGAATTTAAAATACAAAATTTTCAAATCCTTCCAAGAGCCATAAGATTTTTTCTTTTGGAAAATGACGTTTAATAATTAAAATCAGACTACAGCTATCACCATCCAATATTGGAGTATTAGACGTAAGAATGGATATAGATGATGAATCTTCAAATCTTCCCTATTTTAATTTCGATCGGTCCCTTTAATTTGATCCTATATGCCTATCTCTATATACCTCTAACCTTTTCCTTCTTACAACAAGTTACAAAAACAAAATAGTAACATAAGGTAACATAGTTCACGTGGGTGAAGATGAAGATCAACGAGTAGCATCACCAAAATAGCAAAATATTTAGAATAAATGATACAATAAGAATAATATTGATTACTTAAGGTGGTAATTCAATTCATGCAAACTATATATGAAACACTAGGATTACGAGGGTTGGAGTCCCAAGCAACATGGGGATATTTATGATAAGTATTGTTATAAATGTGTTACAATATGTATATATATATATATATATATGATCATAAAATTTGAGAAAAATTGAGTAAGTATTATACATGATCTTGATTTGTTTATAATTATCAAAAAAAAAAAAAAAAAATCCTGATGTGTTTATAAACTTTTATAGTAGTGCCAGGCCACTCAAGTTTCAATAAATATTTATATCATATATGTGTCTTTTGAGCATTTAGAAATATGATTCAACCATGTCTAAGCCAAAATGGTAATTCTTGCACAAATGTTCAAAGTTATTTGTGTGAAATATTATATAGAGAGTACAAATATTGTTGTATTTTTATTTCAAATTTCATTTGACAGGAATGAAATCATCCATAAGTCGGATCTTGGACTATAGTTATGGCAGATAAGATAATCCTTGTTGAAGTAATTACTTATATCCTATGATACATGGATACACGTGGAATAAAAAACTAGTATCACTACTCGGTCTCTGATTCAAATCTCTCTCTTAGGTCATGAAATCTCAAATATGGATTTATTCCATTGTTGCAATATGTTAAGAATGAATATTGTTTGATTTTGTAGTTATATAACTTTTGTTTATGTTAAAATGGATTATATATCATTTCTTCTAGAGCTTGAATTGAATTATTTTAAATCGTATTCAATAAATTTCAAAAATCCGTATCGCATTGTAGACATATTCTCATATATGTATCCGTGCAACATAGCTTATAGATATATATATCTAACTCTTTAGTACACTACAAGCTCAATGATCACCTAACATTTTCATCCATTACCAATTGATTGTAATAAAATTCTTATGACATATATATCTATATGTCACAATTAACAGTTATATAAACATCAGTCTATTACAATTAGTAAAGGGAGTATAGAATTAGCACCTAGGAAGAACACAAATGAGGAAAATAATTTACTAAAATGTCAGATGTTCCTTTCAATATTGAAGAAATCCTTAGTTGCCATATTTTGCAACTATGGCCTACAAGGGGATATTATTTTTTTGGTAAAAAGCCAACAAGGGGATATATATATGTGTAATACACATATGTATGAACATATATATATATATATAGGGTGAATGAAATATAAGAGTGTGGGACCCACGAGCCATTTTTGAATTGGGTGATAGTGGTTAGGTAGGACCCACTTTTTTGCTAAATTTAATAGAGGCCAAAAACAAGGTAGGATCACAGCATCACATGACTTTATTAGTTGGAATATCAAAGGCTTCTGCATTGGAATGGGGTGGATCCATGTTCTCATTTCCTGCTATACTAGTAAGTTTTTTCTATTAAAATAAATTTATAGTATTATATTTATTTTGTGAGAATATGGTTATAAAAGATTACATTTTTAATAAAATAAAAAGATTTGAATCTTTCCCCTCCACATGCCTTCATATTTCTGGTGCAAAATACTGGAGCCCATGTGCCCTCTTATATGCTTGACGTCTCTCGTTTTCTTCTTTTCTTTATTTGAAAGTGATTTGTCAACCACTGCTTTCTCTAGCATACAATTTTATATATCTAAAATAACTTTCTTTTGCCTTTTTTTTTCTTTTCTTTTTTTTGTTATTCTTTTAAATATGGTTGGGCATTTGAAATTTGATCACAATAGTCTGGCGTACAAATGGACGTTTGTTCTAGTAGAATTGATTGGTTTTTGACTTATAATTTGACAGGTTTAGATATAACTCGTTGAAAGAGGTGTCACCAATTAGATGTATTGTATATGACAAATAATATTTCGAAATGAATCATGTAATGTTTAAAACTTGCAAAATAAAAAAAATAAAAACTATGTTATCGAAGCATGCATCGATCTTTGACAATTTTATTGATTTCTGTTTAAAATAAAAATGTAAGATATGGAGATGATCAAATCGCTGGTTCTTAGTCTATTGTGTTTAATTAAATTTCAATTCACCAAGAAATTAATTAAATTACTTGGTGTTGGTGTGCAAGCATGATTGCAAAGTGGGTATTGAAAATCAAAATTATAGTGGGGAGGGAGTACTATAATTTCTGCATGCATGAAACTGCGTTGTTTGTATGGGCAATCAGTAACAGCTATGAATGTGCGTTTGCTTTTAATCACTGACAATACGTCCAGGCCCTGGCCCACTGTAATCCTTTTCGACAAAACAATTTTGGAAATGAAATGAAATTAAATGGGTACTGCTAAGTATTTCTATTTACGTAATTGGAAAGTGGACAAATAAAGATTACCAAAGCAATTACGATCGATTAATTTTATGTGTCAATTCAATGTACGATAGCTACTTAGCTTGAATTACAATAAATGAACTATCCTATAATTAGGGCAAAAAGCCTACAAGTGATAGTCATTGGGGCTGACAATGGATTAATATAAGATTCATTTGATCTGGCGTTTCTCTTTTTCTCATGCAGACACATGAAGTTTCTTCTTTTACATGGCTCAGTGGTCCCATAACAGGCCTTATGGTATGTGATAAACACAATTTCTCAATTTAATTTCAATCTTTAATTAAGATTCAGCTTGTTTTAAATGTGTTCCACTGTATGTTGCATAAGATCCGATCCTTCATTGGGAGATGACGAGGTGTTGCATTAATTAATTTCATTGATTTACGTCACTGCTACTTCCTTTCCTTGCTTCCTTCTTACAACATGTTCGATCATATCACTCTGTTGTGCCCTTTTCCCCTCCCCTGTATCCTCATTGCATTGCCACGCTCTCTCACTCCATAACTATAATGTTGGGTAGTTTAAAATCAAAGTTGGTTGAGCTTGAAATTTACATTAATATAGGATTTACATTATTCTTTCTACTCAAGTCAAGGATGACAAAGGTGAATCTGAAATCCAAAATTGTTAAGTATGATTGTCATATTTATATTAATTTCAGTTAATGTGGGCAGTCTCGATGTTATTTTTCCAAGTAATCTCAATCAAGTTTTTCTGTTTTCTTCGAATGATTGTATCTTGGTGTTTCTCCATACGAAATATGCTCTATTTAATGGTTGTAACATTCATTGCTTCTAAAAGTTAATTGGCAATGTATTTGATAGCTTTACTTGTTATTGTTCTATCAGTTCAATAAGTGGTTAAAGCGATGTTATATCTTAATATTGTCTTTTATGTAATATATAGCATATTATTATAAATTGATAGAGAAACTAGAAGAAATTACAGCCTAAATCATATAGCGACTGCGTATGTCTATGTGAGAGATAGAAATGGTCATATGTTAGAATTTAGCTGTGATTATTTTTTACTGCAACTCAGGTTATACTTTCTTATTATATAGAGTATTGCCCACGAGAAGAGAAAAGACGGGAAACATGATCAACATCATTTGATTTGATTGAATAGTTGACACAATTTCTTGTTGTTTGAAGAAACTCTCCATTTTAAACGGTGTTTTTTTTTTCTTCACGAGGAGCAACAATAAGATAAGAAATCCAACGTTTCACTAAGATTTTGAAATTTAAGTTGATTTTATTTCGTTCCACCAAATTATAGAAGGTTAGAGATTGTACGATAGCCCGAGGATAATCTTGTCCTCGTGCAAGCTGTAGGGAAAGGGGTAGTATCATTATGTATGATAGTAAGTCAAGTTACTCACAAAATAAATGTCATTAAACAAATGAAATATCTGTGATTAATCAAATACATATTGAGGAAAGAACAATAAACCTAAACCTTGTTTGCCAAATTTCTCATTCCATTTTTTGGTTTTTCTTTTGGCAACTTAATTAAAGACAAACATATATAGCTAAATCAACCTAACGACCATTAAATTTAGACACATTGTTCATTGTGTACGATGTAAAGCGAAAATATTTCTATATATATTGACTGCCCGCTTGTTGATGACCAAATAAAACCATAAGAATCTTATAGCTTTCACTTTTCTGAGACAGATACCTGTCAAAAAACAAAATGTGGGGTATTCTAATTGCTCACACTCAATATCAGTGGAGAAACTTTTTATCTTGTTCATTATTTTGTTTTTTTGGCTATGAAATATAGTGAAACGAAATTGTCCTTTATTTTACATTAAACGTGCATTGCATTCCTAATTAGAAACAATTAGTTTAGACTGGAACACATGTTAATTTTAATTTGCATGGAATCCATAATTACGAGGATCTATTAATTTTCTAGAAAGAATTCAAAATTTTAATGGATCTAATTCGTTAAAATAAACACGTCCAAAATTATATAAATGCATTGGATATGGCGCTACAATGTGATAATGCTGAATTTGTTATGTTTTATATATCAGTGACAACACTATAAAAGTTATAGTAATACTTTATTAACACAATAGTGATATGTGTTTTATCGTCACTATTGAACATTAGTTATGAATGTACTCGGGAAATAACAAAATTATCATTAATCATATATTACTAATTGTGAATAATTTTTTTAGTAAAAATTCAAGATTATACTTTTGTTACTATCATTTATCAAAACCAATTATGATGGTTAAAACAAAAGATTGTCACTTAATAGATATAAATAATTTTATTATCATCACTAGGTTTATAGCCTTCATATTTTTTTTTTTTTTTTTGGAGTTTGAATTTGATGTGGTCGATGAATATATTATAGTGAAATAGATATATATGTAGTATTCTGATTCATGGTTCTATTTAACACTGTATGATAATAATCTATACTAATTCTAAAAGTGTGAATAATTCAAATTTTTTTCTTTTTTTGTGAAGACAAAAATACCCTTATTCAAATTGTAAAGTATATTAATAAAATATAATTAGACATGAAATTTTTCTTAAATTTTCTCATCAAAATTTTGGTAGGAAAATATTTAAAGAAAATTTGTAACTTTCTTTCCTACTAATCAAGCACCATGAATATGGAAGAAAAACAAAAGTATATTCAAATTAGACATAAAGTCTTATAATAGTTATTTCCTACAATAACTCCAATAGTTAAGAAATAGGTAAAATCGGTTAAAATAAAGGTAAAGTTGGTGAAAATACGCAAAATCGATAAAAATTAATTCGAATGAAATTTCTAAGAAAAATGATGAAACCAGTAAAATTCAGTAAAATTGGGTAAAACCGGTGAAAAAATGGTAAAATCGGTCAAAGAGTTTAACTGGTGAAATTGGTAGAAAAATACTTTAAACTGAAGTAAAAAAAAAATCGACCAAATATGAGAAAACAATAAAAATCTTATAATTATAACCGATACAAAAAGGGATAAATCGCTTAAAAAAACAGTTATAAAAATTTTACAGTAAGAATATATGAATCGATGAAAGTTTGGGTGAAATAAGTCAAAAAACCTTGAAGTGAAAACATGTTTAATCAATGAAAAATTTAGGTGAATAACATGTGAAATCAGTGAACTAGGTGAAAACGAGTTAAACTTTGACTGACCAAAAGAAGGTGAAATTGGAAGAAAATGGTTAAAATTGGACAAAAGATCAACGAAAAATGAAAAAATAATGAAAAATGTATAATCGATAAAAAACTAGTGAAACCAATAAGAAAAAACTAGTGAAACCAGTAAGAAAAAATGCTCGTGAAATTGATGAAAGTTCGGGTGAAATTTATGGAGACATGTGTCATCGGTTAATAACGAATAAACTTGACATGAAAACTACTATGATGAAATGAACTAAATTATTCTTATGATCTTATTTTAGAACGAATTTTATAAGATTTAATGACTAAATCAGTCATCATATTTTATATTTTATTACAACTATTCAAAGCCATTATTTTTTTTTATAAACCAGTAATAATTAATAAAATTGAATTTCATAAACAATAAATTGATCAGTCATAAATATATCATAATCTATGACATAAAAATATCTAAATTATGAAAAATTAGGAAAAATACCCATGAAATTAAAACTAGACGCTTAAAACGTTGGTCCACTTTTTCTAATTACTTGAAAAACATTAATAATATTGTTGGTTATAAACAAGATTTGATGAATAGTTCCAAGAAGTTATTGATATTGGGATCGACTTTTTTTATTGTAGTTTTATTTAGTTCTATGGTGCAATGAATAAATATTTGAGTTTGAGGACTGCATGCTTTAGATGATATAGGTTGTGAAAATTATTAATAATATAGATGATGATGATGATGGAAATTGTAAAGCATAAATATTTAATCTAATCCAATTCTTTAACTTGAAATATGTCTAAATCCAAATCTTAAATTAGTATATTACAAATTAAAGCTAGCAGACATTCCAATCAATTTCTTCAACCCAATATATAGCACTTAATTACCTGCAGGATAGACAGAGAAAAGCAAGGGATATATAATAAACAGTACATGGCTTTCAAATACTACTATAAAATACTAACAGTGCAGGTGCAGCTTCATTAGTGCTTGTGAGAAGTTCAACCAAGGTGTTAAACTGGGAATAAGAAGAAATACATGCAAGCACATTTCCTCCCTTGTTTGGTCATCAAGGAATATAAAGTGATTTATATATATATATATATATATATCCACAGGGGTTGGGATTAATTATCGTGCAATCCAAACAATAACAACCATTAGTTTCATTTTAATTTTAACTGGTTACAGTTGCTTTATGGCTACTAGATTAATATTAAGCAAGCAGAGTTTCGTTCTACATCTACATTCAGAGAGTAAAAAGTGTTGAATTTATCAACAAAAATCGAACAGTAACAATCACTGAACTCACGCATTAACTCAATCAAACAACCACGCATACAGCATAATTACTCACAACTCCCATATCCATTACATACAGAATTAAGCGTATACCTGAATTTAACAGTGAAGAGCAAGAGCTAAGCTGCAATCCGAGCTGTAATCCGCCGGCGCGTGATTATCTGGCATCCAATTTCACCGTCGGATGATCTCAGCCGCGACGAAAAGGCACGGATTCGTTAACGGTGTCTTTGCCTCGTTCCTGCTTTAGGTTTGATTAATTTGCTCAAAATTGGTATGATATGATTTTCCTTTCCTTTTGAGGAGCAAGAGTTATGAAATTGTGAAGGATACGGCCGGAAAAAGATATGAAGGAACATAGATTATTTAGAACGATCGGAGTTACACGGGTATTCGCACAATATGGTTTAAGGGTGAGCAATGAGTGTGGATAACCCGGATTTTGAAAACCCAGTACGATTTTTCGGGTTCTGGCATTCGAATTAGGAAAGACCCTATTTCTATTTGGGTGGAATTCTGGAAAGGGTTCGGAACTGATCTTTCTTATCTTGAAACCCGTATAAGTACCCGCGCAAGAGCGAACAACCCGCTACATGTGGCCCAGCTTTTTCCTGAATTTTTTTTTTTTTTTTTTTGATAAATAACTTTTTCCTGAATTTGGATTACATGTGGAACGTCTTTCAAACTTTTTTTCTGTTAAAAAAGCTAATTATTGCAATTATTAATTGCTATAATGGAGTAAATTAAAAAAAATTAACTATTAATTGCTAGTATTTATTAGCACATTATTATCACTTATAAATTACTTTCTCAAGTCCTATTACCTGCATAGTTGTTTAAAAATCAATACTAGTAAAATATGGGAAGACGGAGAATGCCTAAACTTAAGTGAATAGCTTAGGTCATCCCCAATCGAAGGTCTTGCTCAATTGTCCAATTGTCTTGCCCTATTGCCTTGCCCTCATGTCTTTTCGACCCACCTAAAAAATTCATCTCCAACCGAAGGGCAATCAACATCCATTAATTCAATGAATCTCATTTATTTAGATTTAAATTTGTCCAATTATACATGAAATTATTCAAAAAATCTCATTTATTTATTTCATGAAATTTAAAAAAATAAAATAGCACCCGAGCCTTGAGGAGCGTTTGCCTGCCGACAAGCAAGCAGGCAATGGTTGTCTGCCTGCTCGCCGGATTGCCTGCCCCAAACCCCCTGCCCGCCCTGCCCCTTTGCCCGCCCAATTGCCATTATCCATCTCCAACCGAACCGAGCTGGCAACCACCCCTCATGCCCGGTTGCCGGCCCGGTTGGAGATGGCCTTATAGTACGCGAAAACTGAGTATGTTGGAGCAACTGCACAATTAAAAATACATCTTTTTTTTTTTTTTTTTGGTATTTAAATATGTAGTTTTCTTAGTACTCTTGGTATTAGTCGAAATTGCATATTTTGTTGTATAAAATATTTTACATATAATAGTGATTTATTGTTAACTGATCATTGAATCAAAGCTATGTATCTGGAAATTGGGATTTTGAAATGAAAGAACTCCTTTTCTAAAAAATATAGTAATCAAGCCAATACTTCGAATTTTTTGGGAAAAATTAAAGATATTATGATGAAAAAAAAAAAAAAGCGACAAAACAAGACATAATTGGGTCTGTTATCATTACTTCTTTTTTTTTGGAGAGGTGGTCTGTAATAATTATTAAGAAAATTTATTATTGGTGAGTAAGGAACACAAAGGAAATAATAAAACAAGATATGTTAAAAGGTAGAAAATATGATTATTTTTTATTTTTCCCAAATACGAACTAATTTTGAGAGATGCCGGACAAACAAGCCCGGAAGAATTCAATATTCGAGTTGATTTGGTTAAATGTTAAATTAATTCCTGCATTATATTTGGGCTTCGAACTGGTCATATTTAAGAGTAAAAAGTCGGGTTTATTAATAATGGGCCTATATATGGATTGGGAAGGAAGAATGGGAACATGTTATGGGCCAACTCATATCTATTAAATTATGTTTGGTATGATAAATAATTAAATAGTTTATATAAAAAAAATCAAGTTTATCCAATATTGTACATATATATCTATTTTTTACTGTAGTATAATTAAGTAGTTTATAAGTCTTAAATTCGGGTTTATTATCTCTTAATTATTGGTCCTATTATGTATGGATTAAAATGAAATTTAAACCCATATAACATAGTCTGAATATGGTCTAATTAATGTTTTTCATATATAGTAAAACTCCTGCTCCTGGATATAATGAATTTATACAATGTTCTCGATTCCTACAAATTTAAACTTAATTTCTTTGATAGCATATATGAATAAATATTTATAAAGTAATTCATGCTTTTATATATCAACTTGTTTAGCTAATGAAGGAGTGTTTAGTATCTGAATAATTCTAGCCCGTACCCAAATAATTCAGTCATTAATTAATTATTTTCATGATTATGTAATTTATGTTACTGGCCATGGATATGATAAAATTATTTTTTTCAGTTTTTTTGGGTATAGACTACTACTAATAGTCTATTAAGTAGATATGACATGTACTTAATTCCTTTTACTTATAATGAACTCCAATTAAAAGTCATTTATCACTACATTTTTTCCATATCTGCATGTCAAAAAGTTGGAAATTAATTAATTGACATGACTAGTATATATTAGCTAGCAAGTATGATTCTACAATATTAGTGATAATCCCTCATGGCGTGTGCTGTGCAGGTACAGGTAGGGCTGTCAATGGGGCGGATTTCAATCCGGATTCGTCCGAATTCGGTCCGATTTATTAGGATAATTGTCCGATTAGAGATTCGATGGACCTGATCCGATTATAAAGATCCGAAATCCGAAACTCATGGAGCGAATATGGATTTAGGTCGATCCGATCCGTTAAAGATTCGTATCCGACAACAAATAAAAAGAAAGATACATACACAAAATGATTTATAAAAATAAGTATCATTAATAATATTTCAACGTCAATTTAAGAAGATAGTAATTTATAATTAGTTTATAAATTTATTTAAACCAATATATTCATTCTACAAATATGAATATAGTAAAGAAACCTTGAAAATATGAGCTAAAATTAAATAAAATTGAAAAGATAATTAACTTGTTTAGGAAAAAAATATTAATTTAACTTTGTAAATACTATTTATTGGATCCGAAAAATATCCGATATTCGGCCAAATCCAACCAAGATCCGTTGGATTCAAAAAATCTAGATCCGAGCACAATCCGAGCAAGATCCGAATCCGACAGGATTCGATCCGATATAAATGGAGCCGGATCTGAACGAGCATGATCCGACCAGAATCCGACCCATTGACAGCCCTAGGTACAGGTAGCTTAATGTTAATTATATATAAACTTGTGGATCGGCAAGCGATCGAGCTAGGCTTACTTAACTTAACTAGAATAGAAGAATATTTTGATAAATTGATTGTTGTTAGAGTGTCCTACAATTCAATTGAATTATATTCTTGTGATTTGATAATTCTTTAATTGGCCACCAGAACTAATTAATTAATTAATTTAATTATTCAGGCATCAATATCACATTCACAAATTAACAACCCAGAAAACTATAATTAACTCCATCCCCAAATTGCCTGCTAACCTATATATTTAATTTATTCCTAACTTTGCATTTTATAACTCTAATTACATTTTAATTTGCTATATCATCTCAGGGGTCGACCCCAAATACATATACATGCATGCTTAAATTTTTTTACGAGTTCTCGGCCATTTGCTAGCTAGTCATTTACAATGTTGAAAATCACAATTAATTAATATTTATTAAGGATTTGCTTTTTATTCCACATAAGAAAATATATTATATATGATGCCAAGTTATATATATGTCCGTCACCCAAAGGTCTTAATAACTAACCTTAATAAAAAAAAAAAATACTAAATAACTAGCTAGCATACGTATCTAATTAAATACTCAAATGAGTAGTTCATTTTATATTTATATTGTATTTCTAGTATGTACTTAACTTGCTTGTTTAACTACATATATAGAGGATCCAAAATCAAACTAAGGATACAAAAATTAATTATGATTAAATAGAAAATTAATACTGAATTAGAAGTACAAAATTGGCTTTACCATAAGTTTGGAACTGGAGAAGAAACCTATAGCTAGCTAGCCTGTAGGTACGTAAAATTAACCTACCAGTTTATATATATATATATATATAATATATATAATATAATAAGAAAGGCAAAAGCTTGATACAACAATCGATATATTTATAGATAAGGATACATATCATATATATAGTAACCAAAAAGTTATAAGTTGGCCTAATATAGTGACCAAACCCTAGACGTGCAACAATATAGTAATTAAGAGCAAAAAATTAAGATGCAAATTAACATAGCTAATTAGCTTTACTATTACATTAGCAAGCTCCTAATTATGGCTGCTTGAGCACTGTCACTATCCGTCGATTCCAAAAGCTCCGATAACCGATCGCTTAGGTCATCCACCTCTCTGTGCAAGCTCCTTATGTAGTTACAAGTCTCTTGCAACACCTTTGAAGACGAAACCTGAAAAAATATATATATTTATTAATTGATGTTAATCTAAAAAATAATTGAGTACTAGCTAGTTGATGAGACAATGAAATTTTGAATCCAATTTTTCGATCAAATTAACTGTTAGAGATATTAAACATTCAACATGTCCTAGCTACTAGCTAGTATAATTATATATTAATGTGCACTAGACTTATAGAGCAGTTTCAACAATATAATTATATATATTGTGGGCTAATTACTTATATAATATAAATTAATTTGTATATATTCTTCAGTATGCAAATTAAAGAAGTTATATATGTATATGTACATGTTTGTGTGTGTGGAGGGAACAATAGAGTCCCACAACAGAAATTGTGAATTAAATGAACGTTGTGGGCATGACACCGGATATATGCTTATCCTTTGAAATGTAAAACTTAGTCCACACAAAAAAAGAAAAGAAAAAAATTATAACAATATACTCCTATTAGATTAAAATGAATAAATGCAAAGAAAATGATGAGCTAGTATTCGTATATAAACAGACAGCTGGCAAGTAATAACTTTTAGATGTAGTACCTTGTCAGAACGCCTGCTGCGGATCTCGGGGATAAGTTGTTGCAATTTGGAGACGAGATCGGCAATTTGATCATCGCTTATCCTCGAAACACCTGATGACTGCCTAGAACGAGATCTTCTGCTAGACATTGTACTTGTAATTTAATGTAGAATGAGATTGATCAATTATTATGTGGGGAATTTATTTATGAATGTAACAATATATGACTGTCAGAACGAAAAAAGAAGCCTCTATGTATGTATGTATGTATGTATGTATATATAAACTTTGAATGTGAATTGATTAATTGTATGTGGCAGTAGTGAAATGGGGATACTTAAATGAAGGAAAGGAAGTTAACTGTTTAGAGACAGGTTATGGAAAGAAGATAAGGGAGGGCATGAAGAAATGCAAAAACACTTAATGACTAATGTTGGAGGTGATGAAGACAAGTGCATGGGAGAAAGAAGTGGGCTTTGCCTCTTTTTAAATAGAGATTTTTAACTTAATTTGAGAGAGACTGTGTGTGTGTGTATTATGTTGTGAGTGTGAAAGAGATAGAGAGATTAATTGCATTTTTTAGTCTACCAGAGTTTATTTGGTGCATTCATTTAGTTGAAGATGTAAATTTATTCAATTCAATTCAATTTTTCTATACCAGTATCACTACAAGAAAAATAAATTTTAGTGATAAAATATTAAGTGACATTGTTGAAATTGTCACTTTTTGCATATATTTAATGACAAAAATATTAGTTTCGTCACAATAACAATAATGACAAGTGCAATAGCAACAAAATTTATTTTTAAGTTGTCACTAATAGCTATTTGTGACAAGATTATGAAACTTAAGTTGTCACTATTGACAATTAGTGATACCCTTTCAGTGACAGCCTAGTGACAATAAATATTGTCACTATAATTTTGGGATATCACTAAATATCAATATTGACAACTTTTTCACATTTATTGTCACTAGTATGTCTATATACATCATTTTAGTGACAATATTTAAATTCTTATCACTTTATCATTTACTATTTATCACTAAAATTAAATTTTTTTGTAGCGTATATAATGGGACCGGATGAGATGTTAGAGTTCGCTAGCTAACTCTTAAACATAATAATCTTCTTCTCCGTGTGTTGTACCACTTGTATGTTCGTAAAATTATTATATTTTCTAGGTACGTAGTCCATACATACATACATGATGTATATATACTGTCCTTCTCTATGTGTTCCCCAAACTGCCAAACTGGGGTTAAGAGTTGAAGTGGGTTAAGGGAAATTTGCTAGTTTATCACCCAACTTTGCGGGCCTCTTTGTGTCAGTCTAAGCACGCAAGCCCATGTTATCTTATTATCTCTTGTCATTTAAATACTATTCAAATACTCCCACTTGAAATAATTATATACTATTACATATATATATTAGTTTTTTTATTAAACTAATTACTAAACATTTAATACCGAATTTATAAAATTCCATGGTTTTTTTTGGGGGGTTGGGGGGTGGTTCAATTAATTAGTTTCATATTCTATTTCTTCCAAATCTATATATATATATATATATATATATATATATATATATATATATATATATATATAATCATTAGGTAATTTATTTGGTTTAGCCTAGTTAATAAATTTCATTGTATCCTGCAATGAATTTTATGTAATGCTAATCATATTATCAATTCTTAATTACTACTGTACATCTTACTAATAGCTTCGGAGGAGTAATTAATAAAGAGTCCAAGAGCGTTGGGGACATAAAAGCATGGCGTTGTTGACCACTAATTAAGTATGGATTAATAAATTACATGCACAATGATCAAAAAATTTGGCTCAGATCACACGTGGTGTCTTGTAAACTCTGTGCATTAATTAACTCGATTCCTCGTTTAATTACTCATTAACTAGTTACTTATTCTAAACAAGTGATGATACCTACTAGCTAGTTCACCTAAATCGACAAAGAGCAAGACAAAACCAACTCATTACTAATTAATACTCCCTCCGTTTCAAAATATATGTCGTTTTAGAGTGTTACACGGGTATTTAGGATTTAAATATGTAGCATGAATTTTTGATAAAAAATAAATGATGTACCTAATATTAGGGCTGTCAATGGGGCGGATTTCAATCCGGATCCGATCCGAATCCGGTCCGATTTATTAGGATAATTGTCCGATTAGTGATCCGACGGACCTGATCCGATTAAGAAGATCCGTAATCCGAATTATATGGAGCGTATATGGATATAGGCTGATCCGATCCGTTACATATCCGTATCCGAAATATAATACTATATGTTGTTTATATATTATGTATTTAAATAAAAAATAAAAATAAAACTATCTATGTTCCACTAAAATCTTTTACTATATTAAAAATAATTTTAAAAAGAAATGCATGAGAGATGTTGGTAGGCTGACCAGATAACTAATTGAGTCTACAACATATTAATTTATACTATTTAATAAGAAAAATCAAACCATAACCATTCATCCTTCAATTTTTATCTTCTCTTCCATTTCTCAATATTGAGTTTTCTTCTTCTTTGTTCCAGTTTATATCTTTTTTACTTATATTTTTTGTTTATTCTTTTGTTCTAATTTTTATCGTTTATATTTGTTTATCATATTCCATCTTCTACAATTTTTGGCAATAGTTTCGATGAAGTAAGTAAAATATTACATTTTTAATTCATGATGGTGGAATCTGCAAGTGATTTGGAGGAAAACGGAGAAAAAAAAAATTAGCTTGCTAAATGGATCCGGATAATTTATCCGGATCCGAGATATCCGTCGGATTCGGATCCGGTTGCTAATATTCTAGATCCGAGCGGATTCGGATCCGGATAGTAAAAATGGAAATCGGACTCGGATCCGGATCTGCCCTGATCCGGTCCGAGTCCGACCCATTGACAGCCCTACCTAATATATCATTCATAAATATTGTATTAGGAAAAAAAATGGAGTTTTTAGGTATAATATATAAGGGTTGAATTGAAAAAAATAATAATTAATGTTGTATTGAAATTCTGAAGCGACAAAATTTTTTGAAATAATTTTTTTCTTTAAAATGACATATATTATGAAACGGAGAGAGTAAAAACGAAAAAAAAAATCTTAAAAATCTTATCAATTTCTTGGACTGCAACATGAAGGGATTACAACATGAACTCCTTTAAAACTGAAGGACTACAAATTAAATTTGGACTCAAAATTCGAGTAATTTAGGGATTACATTATTAGTATGTAATTAAATTGTGGATTTTTAGCTATGTTACAATCAGAAATTCTTTCATTGTTAAATTAAGATGGGAGAGTTATTTATTTGGAAGCTAAATGACAAAAGTGTTTTATATATATAGTTGAAAGTTTAGAGGAACTAAAATTAATTTTACCCTTTAGAAAAAGGAGATGGGCTTTGTTTGGTAGCAAGAATGTCATACCTTGAAAGTCGAGGTAAAATATATATGCATTGGGGGCGGTAGACGACCGCACGTGATGGGGTATTTCATGGCGAGATTCCTGGCCAAATTGTAAATTTGGTGAACACTATAACATCAAATTACTTACAACTCGGGAGTTTAATTTGAGGTAGCAGATGCCTAGAAATTTCATCCCAATTATATTGCAGCCTAGCTCCAATCCACAAACTAATTTCTAGGCGCCCACTCAAATCAATGTTTGATATCTATAGACTGAAGTTGTATTTGATATATGGACCATATTTTGATTTATCAAATCTTCTTTTCTTTTCCACGGTGAAACGTATGAAACTCATGTTTTTTTCACATCACGAACGTTTTAAACTTTAGATTTTATTATTTCAACGGTCACCCAGAAGTTACCCCTATCAAGAGCCTTTTGTTCATATACATCTGTTCAAAATAAATCGTAAAGTTAAGTTAAATTATATATATATAAAAAAAAATCTCTACTAGGTAATAGGTTCTTCATTCCAGAACGACGACGTTAATGTAAGAAAAAAAATAGTGAAGCAATGTAGAAATTAAAGAAAATAATAAAAAAATAAAATATAGTAATATTTATTTGTTTGAGATCATATATAATTACATTTTAAGAACAAATTTGCCCTAAGATTGAACTAAAGTTGATTTGTGATTAAGAACAAATTTGAATAAGATTTATCTTGTGATGACAACAGATGTAGCACCCGTTTAATGAAAACAATAATTGATTTGACCCATTTTGAATTGAAAAGAAAGAAGATTGGAAACCAGATAGTCATGATGCTGTAATCATATACTGAGAGTCCAAATCTTATTGCCAACGCGTGACAGCCATGATTGCTGGATGGATTATCCTAAATGAATACTCCTTCTACGTGATCTTTAATTACATTCCAATTTTTGAAACAAGATTTTAAACTATCACGTGCAAAACTAATTAATACAGTAATAGTACATCATGTCGGTACCGAAGAAGTGTTGTATTCTGTACAGATTGTGTATCTACGTCTTACCAGGTAGATACTCCAACATATACAGATGAGAAAAAATAAAGAAAAATTTAAATTTTAATATGTATCGAAACTCGTTAAAGTGGGTCACCTCATTTCATGATGGGCTTCTCCATGTACGCATGATGGACTTCATTATCTATCCACAAACTTTGTTCATATGACAAAGTTGTGGATTGTCATTTTCCTCTAGTTAAAAAAGATTTGAAGTGTCATTATTCTTCCGGTTAACAAATCAAGATCCGGAGTGTCATTATTCGTGTATTAGGCTTTACCCACATATGTTGCAAATTCGAAAGGTTGGACTTTGTCTTTATATATATAATGTCATGTGATGGCTTGCTTCATCCACACTTCAGCACGATCACACTTAAAGGAGAAGTATTGAGACTAAATGTCCAATATGGGTTGAAAACATGAATAGTTAAGTTCATCTTATAAAGTTTTGGACAATTCTAACCTCTTAAGCTAAATTTTGAGATTGAATTAGACTCAATCCATGTAAGTGGACTTGGTCCAATCCATGTGGTGAATTCTAGCTAATAGTTTTCATAGATTCAAAAAAAAAAAAAAAAAAATTAATTTATATCTTGACGAAAACATTGAAAATGTTAATCCACATTGGTGACAACTAATTAAAATTCGTAGTTCTCTTAATTAGTATTGAACAAGTGGTACAGTTGGGGGCATATATTTGGCATTGGAAATGAATGTTTAGTAAAATTAATTGCAAAAACTCTCTGTCATTAACTATAATAATATGTTTTTTTCATTAATTTATTGTCCTCATTAGCAATCAATACATGCAGTACGGTCGATCACCATTAGATCAAGTTGCAAGAAGATACCTTTCAAGTTCCAATAAAACCAAAAATAAGTACGGAAACTACCCTTTTCTTTTCGGAAGAAGAAAAAAGAAAACCGGTGGCTCAGCTCCTAGATACTATAGTACATGCATGCAACATATTTCTTATTAATTTCGCATATCACTAAATGCATGGTTATGCATGTACATAATACAACCATCATCTATACTTAGATATGGGCAATATTTAAATGTTTGAAATCTCAACTTCCTAAAATATTGTAAGAAAGAACATTAGAAATTGACACACATGAGCTCTAGAAAGACGGAAAATTCTTGTCCAAACCTGGTTTGGCCAAACCCAACCAACCACCAAACAAGTGTATTGCACTTGCTTTGTGATTGGTCACTCTCTTGGGAGTTATATCCAATCCCAAAGCAAGTGTATTGCACTTGCTTTTTAGTTACTTTGGGTTTGGCCAAACCCGGTTTGGGTAAGAATTTCCCCTAGAAAGACATATTTCTTTCGTAGTATTTAATTATATAATAAGATTACAGTTATTTATAATATTATTATACAGGACTTTGACCTTAAGTAACTCCCTTTGTCATGGTCAAACTTTTCAATCTTTTAGGTGATAATTATTTACATTTGTGGTGTATTAAACCTTTTAAATATTAATATATATGGTGGCATATGATATAACCAACTAATTAGTTAAATATTAATTAAATTAATTATTATAACTTTTATAAATTTAGTCCATTTGACCATATACCAAGAAAGCAAAATAAATGGAATGGAGGGAGCATATGATTATGTCAAATTCTTCTGCATCACCTTCTTTTATTAACTAATTTGAAACTTGATTTTCTCATCTGTAATAACTAATAAGAAAGGTATTTTAAATAAGATTTCTTGTCATTAAAATGGTGAGACTGTCTCCCTTTAGAGACGGACTGACGGGGAGAGTACGTATTCCTCAGCCTTTTCTGAAGAAAAAAAAAATTAAGAAAATTGACAATTTAAAAAATAAGAATAATTTGATTCTTCATTTAATGTCAATATATAAAAAATAGATGAAAAAGCTAGGGCAGTACAAGCTGGTCACATGAGCATGAATGAATTCAGTACGTAAAATGCTTAATTAGTTTATTCTGAAGATGTGAAAATGATTCTGAAGATCTTTCGTGCTAGCTGACGCTGATCAATGTAATTAATAATTGCATGTATGACAAATTAGCTGTAAAACAGGGTTACACTTGTACGAGAATTAACACATAATTGAAAGTATATATCTTGCTTTATTTTCCTAATTATTTTCCGTTCTGGTGAAGCAAATTATTAATTAATTGAAGACCTACTTTTATTCCTTAATTACACGGCCCAATTTTTCGTTACTCATATCTTTCTCTGACATCTAGATCTGTTTGATAGTTTTCGTGGAAGATCTGAAGTTGGTCTTTCGGTTAAAAGCTAATTTTTTCCTCATTTTAAAACTCATTCAATTTAATTAAGTCATTTAACTTGTTCATATTTGACATTTTATGAATCGTCTCTCATATTAATGTTCTTGTCAAATCCAATAGTAAATATACTCATAAAAATATTAATTCAAGTGTCGAGCAAGAACAATAAAATACACAAATTTGAGGAATTATTGAACTCTTGGTACCACAACTTCAATTTCGATAGTAATTTTGGTTCTCATTGAGGCCCATTTCAAAATTTACCGGAATTAATGCACTACGTTACTTGTACTTTCCGGATTTTGGTGTCACAACTTAAGCTTAATGATGTTTTTATTCACATTTTATTGGACTGACACGTTTGGGTGTTATAACTTTAAATTCGATTGTAATTTTGGTCCACATTGAGACTCAATTTTAAAATTGGCCCAAATTAACCCACATACGGGCCATGTGACTTGTAATTTGAGAATTTGACCGACTTCAACAAAAAATTAAAAAATATAATTGAAAATTCGTTTTCAAAATTCTATATTAATTCATTTTCAAAACTCGAACCCAAGTTACATATAAGTCCTATTTGGTTGAGAAAGAAGTTAAATTTATATTAATAATATTATGGCATTTCATTAATTAGGATCATTCGTCTGAAATGCCGTATGAGGGGATGAAAATCAATCACACGTATCTCACAATAACATAACATGACAGCTACCAATTTCGATTACAAACAAATAAATGATGGACATATAAATATGTTTGCTATCTCATCAAAGTTTTACCAACTAAAATGTTCAAATTACTGGTATATTAATGGGGCCAGCCGCGTGTCGCGTGATGTTTGATGTTTCATTGATGTTATAAGTGTCGTCAAAGAGCTTGACACACCTTCTCTGGGTGTTATTTGGGCTTTTACTCATTCAGAGTTCACATCTCTTGACTATTATACATCAAAGGTTTCTATTAAATATGTTCCAAAAAAAATCTGATTTTTTGGGTTTTGTTCAGTAATTCCGTCATCAGGCACGTGATCTCGCAAATTGATCTATGTGATAGGGGAAGGATACAATTAATTCGACGAAGATCAATATCGATCTAGTTTTAATATTGATCGCTTCTAAATCTACGGCAACCGGCCAAATCATATACTCATGAAGTAAATGTTATACATACAGTTGTTTTATAGTTAACCCAAAACACCTGATGAATAACCATACTTGAGTGAAATGTCACGTGATACTCAATAGCAGTAGAGTACAGTTAGAGCCACACAATTTGAATTTGGGAGTTCTCTAGATTTGAGTGGTGGAGCCAAGGGGGTGCGAGTGGGGCACTTGAATCCCCCGACCCATAACAATTTTATTTATTTTGCTTCAACAAGAATGACACCCGCCCACCCCCTAGGCTCAACAAATTCTGAAAAAATCTTTTGTAATTGTTTAATTATTGGTCAGTCAAAATCTTATATACTATCAACCAACAAGAATCCCAAAACATATTCAGAAATCTACCACGAGAAATAAAGCACCACAGCAAGTTTATTTCACATTTTCCAAACATAAAATTGATTTATAATTGAGGTAGCATCAGAGTTTGTAAAATAAATTCAAAAAAATGTATAAATAAAAATTGATCTATCTGCGTCCTTGAGACTCGTCCTGAAATTTGGTCAAACCGGATCTCAACCTAACCATGAAAATTTGAAGTCATGCTAAACCACAAGATGCGGATGCCCATACCTGCACAGTGTGAAATACATAACCACTTGTTAAGAATACATAACCAGTTTTTGCAGTAGTTCCATATGGCTGCTGCCTTTTCTTGTCCCATACAGTTTACAACCTTAGTAGTAAATACACCAAACAACCCATGTAGATTTACATAAACAATGTCAAAATATGGACCACCCCCCACCCCCTCTACACAGAGACTATACCATAGGTCAGTTATATCATCCTTCTACCATGTGGTATGTTTGCCCTAGCCATTACATACATCCTGTGTACCCTCTGCTCTCAACGGGCAGAAATGCTAATTCCCACTACATTCATCCATAAAGCTTCCACAAGCACAGGACTCAAATATTTCATTTTTATTTGTAATCCGGAACTAAAACACATAATATCATTTTATCACATTAACCAAAATTCTTTTCTGTTACTATAACTTTGTGGTATATTATTATAAGAGGGTTACAAAGAAATGAAATAGTTGTACGCCATTCAGGGATCAAATAAATCCCTGTGATCCCAGACACAACAAGTTATGTAAGAACTAATCACTCACATAAAGGACATAATATCTGTATCTAGGCGTATAAAGAAGCATTAAGGTCTTAGGTTAGGGTCTACATTTTAAAAGGGATTGGTACAAATCAGAGCAAGTTGCACAGCATACTGCTGATGCTTTTGGGAACAAATATTTGTGATTTCACAAAAACATGTTTCAAAATTATTAATGAATAGTGAATGAATGATTTGGAGTGTATGAAAACAATATAATCAGACAATAATATCACACTCAGAGATGAAGACAATTGTCAGTGAAGTCTTGCAGAGAACATGCTTATGTCAAAGTTAGAGATCGACAATCGTTAAGGTTCTTAATCACACATCTTGTTGGTATAATACCAAAATGGCTAGGCTGTAGATGATAATGACCGATGATTCTTAGGTTAACTATAAATTAATAGAAAAAGAAATTCAGCACAAAAACTTGTCAGCAACTTTGAATGCAAAGATGGTACTAGGGAATTCTTGCCATACATATTTTCTTAAAATCACTTGGTGCATATCAGATACTCTTTCATGTTGATATAATATATTTGTATATATAGATGGTATTGAATATGGCTATGGAATATCCAAATATTATAATATGAAAAGATAACACTCATAAAATATTGGATACAACCTAAAGTGAACCCAACATGTTTTGGATACAGTAGGGTACCTTCTCATATTACAAAAAGTTAGGGTCGTTTCTTAGAAAATATAATTAAAAAAATATAGAGACTGTCTTACATAAGACCTTTATTGTCATTTTTTTAAGTAAAATAAAGTGCGAGTTAAGATTGGAAAAATATAATAACATTAAGAAGTTAAAACTAAGCAAATGAATTGAACAAGTGAGTATGTGGGGCAGTAACATTATTGATGCAATAATGTCTGAATGTAGGACTACTAATATTCAATTGTAAAACTTGGAACGGGTATGCATTTTGTAAAATAATGAGTTATTGGTATATAAATATAGAAAAAATGATAGTTAAGCTAGATTACAATATTTGTATCCATGCTTTATCGAAAGACTGATATTTCTGTTAGAAAATGCCTCGATAGACTGAAATAGCATAAAGATAAAAATACAAAACCTGCATAAAAAATGAAAAATAGGAAAATCATGGCTATGTTTTATGATCTTCATATTGAAATGTGGGATGAATATAAAATTCAACATTTTGAAAAGTCAGTAAACATGATTCTGAAATACATGGTTTTGTACTGAGTATGCATCTCAAATTAAGTTAAGTTATGAAACTTCAAGCATGGGCTGCACACAAGCATGTCAGTCACAACTGCAAGAATAATGCTTCTGTGGTTAAGGTCTCTACAATTTGAGGGGTTTAGCATTACAGCATATGAAGCAATTCAACACTTGATGGTGAACGAAATTTCTTCTGTGAAACTCAAAAACTGTTAAAGATGTACACTCAATAGCACTATTAAGATAAATTTTCTTCGTGAGAGTCAATCCCAAGTACGAGTATATGGCTAGACATTTCTAACTCTGGTCTGCAACATTTATTTTAATATAGATAAACGATATAAATTACTTACTACGTTGAAATCATGTTCTTCTCTGTCCATTATGCTCTTGCTAGCTTACGGAAAACACTTCATTCTCTGCATCGTCCATGAAAGACTCTTTTATCAGTTATACTTCTGTGTATTTCAGAAGATATCTAGAATTACTAATAGTTTCTACCTGTTTTTCAATTTCAATAGCAGATGCAGTAAGCCTCCTCTTCAATATCAACCTGTCTTCCTCACAAGTTTCTGTCTCGGTATCTAAGAATTATAAAGGATATTTCTCGTTATCTAAAGAATATAAAAAAGGATATATATTCCTGAAAGTTTAAGTGAAGTAAAAAGTAGACACGTATAATTATAACAATGTCACTATGTCAGTAGCTAGATTCCACGTGTATATTCTTAAGGTAGATCTATTTTTGGAAGTAAAGAGGTGAAGAAGGACTCTGTTAGGACGAAAAGATATCTAGTCCTTGTTACACTAAGATATTACACTTGAGGCAAACCATATCACAACCAACGTTGTCTTATCGGTTAAATCTGAGTTATTACCCTGTAGCAACTCCATAATGCTCAAGTAATTAAACCTGACTATTTGCTGTTCAATAAGTTTGCATGTCTCTGTGCTTCATCTGTTTGTTAGCTATAAAAGTCATCTTCCTCACCTAATGATAATAAGGGCCAAAAGTATAGGAACTCCATTGTTGTAATGTGCACAGAAGATATGCAACCTCAGAAAAATACCGCAATAATTGACACTTGATGCCCTACTTTTTTCAATGTTATGCAACAGCCTTAAAAAAAAAATTATTTGTTGGTTTTGCATTGGCAAATCTGCTTCATGAGTAATTTAAAACTAGTATAATCTAATAAGTGATCATGGTAAAACTGAATGACAAGAATGAGTCCATCTAGTTAAGTTATGCACGAAGAAAGGATTAGCCAGACAAGTCATCCAACGCTAAGCAAATTGATAGGATTGATGTGAATGTACACAAGAGTAAAGGATGCATTAAATTTAGATTTTCAGCGAGTGCTGAAGTAGTACACCATAATGGTAAAACTGAATGACAAGAATGAGTCCATATGGTTAAGTTATGCATGATGAAAGGATTAGCCAGTTAAGTCATCCAACGCAAAGCAAATTCAGCAAATTGTTGGGATTAATGTGAATATAGACAAGAGTAAAGGGTGCATTAATTTAGATTTTCAGCGAGTGCTGAAGTAGTATAGTATAGTTACAAATGGTTAAATCTTACCATAATAATATGTTGACAATATAGTGATGCGCTCTTTAGGCTGGAAGAAGAAAAGTCGAAGATTGTAAGTCCAATGAGCAAATCCAAAATTAACGATTGAGAGATATGAAATATGATTGACACCAGATAAACTTAATTACACTAATTAACCTGGTAGTTAAAACATCTTGTCACTTCTGACATACTTGGCAATCTTGAATTGCACAAAAAACTCAAAAAAACATTCATTGTCCAACTACACTCAATTCTAAATGCAAGCCACTGATTGAATTCTATTACTCAAGTAATAAAGCTAGTCAAGCAGACAAGCACATATGTAGGTCTCGTCTATCTAAGCCAATGAATACTTTCCAAATTTTCCTGTAAACTTATCTAGCACTTACCACACGTTCAGGGCATAAATGAGAATAAAAAGAGATGCTTTAGTAGGCAGAAATTAATAAGATCAGTCCAAGCAATAACAGTTTTTGCTTATTTTCCCATAAAAATAAATTCAAGTCAAAGATATGGTTATATAGTCTGGTTTCCAGTTTCAGTTAAGGTACATTATCATAAGAACTAGATAATGGCTAATATAGAGACAATTCGGGAGCGATAAAAACAAGATAGAAAAATCTGAGAGATCGATAAGCTATACCATTACAAAGATTCCTTCTTTTCGAGTAGGGAGTTGCTCAAGCTTTCGCAATGTCTCATCACCCTTGGTCACTTTACCAAATATTGCATACTGAAATTTTTTTCCATCACAAGTAATTATTTATAATCAAGGATGTCAAAACAAAGAAAAGTATAATTGGGGGGAAATTTCATTCCCTTGGAAATTAATTTCATCAAACCTCGCCATCCAGGTGAGGGGCATCTCCAAGGAGCATTGAGAAAGAAGACTGTGCACTGTCGGGGTCAGAGTATCTACAATGAAACAAGGTAGAATTACGAAGATATCCATACATACATATATGAGATTTTGAAGAATATTAGAAATCAGTTTGAGAAGCAGTTATATTAATAGGTATATAACTTAACTTCTGATGAAGCACTAAAAGTTTCATTCCAAGTGATATTTTGACATTCGACCTTCAGAGTTCAATACCGTAATATCCTACCGGATGATTAATACTATCAAACTGAAAATTAAACTGCCAACCTTGATATCAATGGTTGCGTTAACTACAAACATGAATCCTTACCAAACATGAATTCTCTACAGGCATGTTGAAGGAGTTAATTCATTGTCAGTTCTACAAGCATGAATACAAAATTTGATCAAAAACATGCAAGGGGAAATCTGTCCATATTTGATATTCCAAAGAATTAAGATAAACATTCCATGTGAAGCTTATTAATGCTAAAAGCTTTAGATAAGCATATGGCGGTGAAATCACTAAAAGAATGTTATTGAATTGAACAGAACATAACATTACCTTCCCATGGAAAGAATACCTCTGACATGTTTGACATCACTAAATTCACCAACAAGAGTTTTTTCAGCTTCCAACTTCTGCACTTCATTCATAGGAGCAGTTCTTCCTCCAGCAACATCTGCCACTTGGGCAACAAACCCTTTATCTACCTGCAAATCCATATATTTTTCCACCCACTTTTTCATCCATCACAATCCATATAAGAATAATCTTAACATGTGAAAGTTCTTGGACCATACCCGAAAGAAATGATTGGTGTTATAGCATCCCAATCGAACAAGCTTGAAAATGTGTTCGACTGTCCTTGGTGCAACGCTGGGATAGAAACCAAATTCAATGTCCCCATAATTCGTCTGCATTGGTACCCCGTGATTCTATTTAGAAGACTTCATGGTACGAACATATTTTAACAATAGGAAATGCAAAATGTTTAACAAAGTTAATCAATCAATAGAAAATGTAAGAAAAGTCCCACTGAGACACATAATTGTCAAATTCAAACAAGCTATACATCACAACTCCTGCACGCACACACACATAACTACCCCCCCCCCCCTCCTTTAATCTCATGTATTAAGCCTTCAATTCTGCTTTTCAATTCAATGTGCTGAAAACAATAAAAAAGACAATAATACTAAGTTTCCTCATTTTTTTTTAAGTAATTAAACTTCACTTGCTTTAATCGTGTAACTAATCAAATTTTTAAAAGGTACTACACATTAACAAAAAAAGTTCATAGAAAAATACATATCTTAGCACATAAATTATGCTTGTCTATAGATAAATATCTTTGACAATTCTCAAATATCTATAGATATACCTAATTCACACACACACAAACAAATGTGAATGCACCTGAAAAACCACACGTGTGGAACTCAATTCAGGAACTGTAGCAAATGCACCATTGAAAGCACCGCAGAGAACGCCCAGGCATGCGATCGCAATGGCGATCGACTTCGAAACCCCACTGCACATTTCCGTTGACTTTAGCGCACCTGATTTTACAGGGTGGGGTAGAAGATTTTAGTTAAACAGTGATAGACATAGACTGAAGTAAAACTACTCCAGAAACTATGTTGGGCCTTCTTTCTCATCGGCCCATAAAACACAATGGTAATATATTATATAATTTTTATTTGGACAAAAGTCGTGACGCAATACAATTTTAACTAACAGGCTTCAGTTCAGGCCCAAGATAGTTTATTAATATTGTATATATTCTTAATTTCAATACAGTAGTTCTGATTGGGCTTGAACCAAGCCACACTGCTGATATTATTATTTTGTTATAAAACATTACATGCATTATTTTAAAGATCATTTTAGGTAATTAGTTTGTACAGTTACAGTGATAAATCAAATCAAAATATATGATATTTGACCTGAAGTTGCTCGATAAAAGTTTATTTGAATCTAACTCATTATACATATCAAACAAGATTAAACAACATTTTTTCTATGATAATTTTCGAAACTTCGTTCAATCTCTTCTCTACTATTATAAAAGTATGAATATTTCTTAACTTTTTTGAGCGGCTTAAAATGTCCTTATTTAAATTGTAAAGTGATATTAATTCAATTGTAAATATGTAAATGTAATTAAAGAGATATAATTAGACATGTAGTCTTGTTATTTAATTTATCTCCTACATAAACTCCTAAAATTTATAAATTCTCTCTTACATCAATTTTTGTAATTTTAATCTTCATCCTTATAGATCAAAATGAACCATTAAAAAAATATTATTATTTTGAATAATCCCTAAAAATATATATAAAATTATTATACTTTAGCATCATCGGTAATTATTGGAGTACGAAAATATTGACTTAAAGATTTAGTACACCATAAGTCATAAAAACTCTAAATATAAAATTCAAAATGAAATTCTCTTAATTATCAGTAAGTTAAAAAAAAAAGATTAAGATTAAATCACATCTTACTATGAAAGAATTAAAAATACTTATGACTTAGCTACTTACGTAATTTAACTTTGGCTAGAATCGAAAAATATAAAGAATATTCAATAATATCAAATCATGCATAACCTCGGAATTTCATGGAATTCTTTTCGTGAAAAATTGGTGAAATTGTTGGAAAATAGTGAAATCGGTAAAAATTCGGGTGAAATCGGTAAAAAAAGTTCCACCGAAATCGATAATTTCATGTGAAATTGATGAAATTTGGGTGAAATTCGTGAAAAATGATGAAACCGGTGAAACAACAACATATAAAGCTGGTGAAATCGGCAAAATATTAATAAAGTATGTGAAAACGTGTCAAATCAATAAAAATTCAAGTGAAATTGGTGAAAAGAACATGTGAAATCAGTGAAACAAATGTGTGAAATAGGTGAAAACGTGTTAATATAATAAAAAAATTTAGAAACAGGTTAATATGATAAAAATATGTGATATCAGTAAAAAAAAGAATTTAACCGACAAAAGAAAATGAAACTGGTAGAAAAATAGTTTAAAACTAAAAAAAATATAAAAGGACAAAATCGAAAAATTCGTGAAAATAAGTTATAACTGATAGAAAAAAAAGGTAAAATAGTTAAACAAAGTTAATGGTAAAAATAAATAAAATTGACTAAAATAAGGTTAAACCGGTGAATAATGAATTAAAGAGGTAAAAACGAGCTAATTTTCTTTATTTTATGACATAATCAAATTAGTTTTTCTCTAATTTACAAAAAATACCAATGAAATTAATTAGACACGTAACATATGTGCACTTTCCTAGTTATATACAAAAACATCAAACTACATGACATTCAAATCATGTCCGTTCAAGTTTGGTTCTTTTAATAATTAGAACAGGCTTAAACACCAATTGAAATCCAAAAAAATGTTCACCCAAACTTAAAGAACTACTAATTCTTTTTTAAAAGAATAAAGAACTAATTATTGCTAATACAGAATAGGTACTCTGGTTCAATTACAGGATTAATAGTTAGGCAACCGCTCGGTCTAGGCTCAACATCGATTTATGATTTTGATTCATGACGAACTATTTAAAAGTCGCATGCACACATAATCTATTTCAAATCTAATTTAGCAAGAAAACTAAAAAGTTCACTTAACATTAATTGAATGCAAGTCGACCCAATTATTACTCTCGACAGCCACAAATAATTAATTAAGCATGTGCATGCATTTCTATGATAAATGCATCAACTAATCTACTTTAATTTGACTATGTGCCATGCCACGAGCCTAGCTATCTCAATTTTCAAACCTCATTTGGAGTAGTATTATTTAGATAAAACAATTAACTTTTCTACTTAAAGAATGACGACCAACATGATGATTGAAGTAGATAACCATCTAATCCAACGATATGCATTATTGATTATTGGATGGTTTAAGAATTTATTCCGAACACGCAGATTGTACGAGGTGGTGACCCCATATATGAATTGAAGCACTTTATTTTAGAAGAATACAACTAATGTAAAAGCTAAGGTCGTTTGAAGACAATTTTGTGGAGTTGATTATACACCACAAAGAAGTTTCAAGTGTACAATATTAGTCCACGTAGTGTTTTCGACTTCCATGTGTATATAAATCAATAATGTAAAGTGCAATAAAATTACCATTGACTGATCTGCTCTGGCTTTGATTATAAAAACGTGTGTGCATGGAAGGTTAGCACCCTAGCTAGTTATAATATGATTCATTTTATATCATATTCATAGGTGCTGCGGCTTAGGTAGGTATTTCTTTCATAATTACAAAAAAAGAAAAGGTAATGTTTTTTCATGAGTCTTCTCATTGGCATGTTTTGTACAGCATATTGGACTTCGAAACAGTTTTCTTAGAAAAAGGAAAATTGAGTATTATATACAATATAACAATAATTAAGGGAAGAAAAGAAGGGTCTCAATCGAGTCGACGTGTTTTTTTTTAAGCCGATGTACATATTATTATGTCATATTCTTCTAAGACGTGTTTATTTTTAAGCCGATGTACATATTATTATGTCACATTCTTCTAACTTAATTAATTTGTTCAGTAATATTGGGAAGGAGAAAAAAGTTAAGAAGATGCCTAGTTGGAGGCTTAATTATTCCCTTCCCCTTTTATAGATTAGCCATCATCATCTTAAAATGTTGGATTGATTTTGACTTAATTAAAACCAATATTATAATTATTGTATATATGTGTTTACGCGCGTATAGACCAGCTATATATCTTTTGCTGGAATAAAAGATTACTAATTAAATTGCAAAAGATATCAAACATCTTTTCCTGGGAAATGGGTAAAGTACAACTAAGGCTGGATGGACATTAATATCAAACAAAAAAATTGAGACGCAGTCTACTCAATCTAATTCACTGGATAAACATTCGTCATACTTGACAAACAAAACTTTAACAAAATTTAATTTTGTTTGCATGTATTTATGAAATTAACTTGAAATGATGATATATACAGTAAAAAAATTAATTAAGTTATTATATATATTCTAATTAACTTGACTCGTGTTTGGTCTAATTAATTAAAACTCGTTTAAGCTTTGGTAGTTGAACAAGTGTAATATATTCAGTCTCAAAGTCAACATAAAAATCAATCAAGATTTTAACGATTGACGTAATCGACTTGATTCGTCAAGTACAACCAGCTGTTTTGAAGCATATATTTGTACTAATTAGACAACATATATATATATACATGCATATAGATCGGGCCGGTTATGTATTCTTAAGGAACCAGATTCTAATATTTTGAATAATGTGTTTACTATGATCATGTTATATATATAAATATATATATGCTTATGTTCCATCAGAACTCATTTTCATTACCAGCTTTAGTTGCAGAATAAACTTAGGTAATACGTATGTTTAATTCTCCTCTAACAATTAAAGAATATAATTCTCAAAAGCAATTATATATATATATATATAGTCTATATCTTCCCTAGAACAACAGAGACTATCTAGCTAGGGAATGGAGAAAAAGCTAAAATCTCCATTAAATTAAGAATGTATCTTATGAATCACTATATATAAGAGTGAATAAATGCCAATTAAATAGGTCTTTTACATAAAATGTTGTGGTTATATTAATATATGGGATAATTCTTGCAGTTTGCAGCCTAGCTCATCCAATTCAAACAGGTAAAATATATAAATAATACGGGATGTCTCGGACATGCATGTTATTTTACCGTTAAGAAATGATACAATTTTGAAGGCTAGATGCGGTCTGAAGGATAATTTAGATGGCTCAAATATTTGTTTAAGGAATCTAATAACAGAATAAAAATTTCAGATGAAAGTTTCCATAGCATGGGAAAGGGTTTCGTGCAATATTTTCCCCATCATTTTTTTTTTAATATCTAACATATAAATTCTTGAGCTTTAAGTATTTGAACATTCTAGCACAACTTTCAACTAGGGGTGTAATTTATAAGTTTGTAAATACCCCTAGTTTGGGAAAGTAGCGGAGGTTTGTGAAATAATCTCGATTTACGTAATGTTGTTTGTTTGAGCTTTGAGATAGTGTTTGAGAAATAAAGTAGGTAGATTTTTTTGGAAGAGTTATATTGCAGGTGTAAGACTTTATGTCAAACATGTTTGTTGTGAGATAAATTATGTAAGAGATATGTTACTTTATGTCGAATCAGAGTAGAGTTTGTATATGTTTTGTTTAGAGATAAGAAAATTGTTGTTTGTTAGGGTTTTGAGAGATGAAAAATTTATTTCAGAAAATAGAAAACATGTTTGTTTGGCATTTCCCAAACACGAAATTTTTTTGGGAAACGCCAAACAAACAGGCCCTTAAATATTGGTTGATCTTTTTCTTATCGAACTTAAATTTGTGTTTGAGTTCAATTTGATTATTGAAAGAATCAAACTTACTAATTATTTATCGAACATAAATCTAACTCGAATAGTGTGAAATTTCACATATATTTTATCATTTTTTTTTATTTTGAGATTTTTTTTATCAAATTAAATTCGAACCTAGTTTCACAAGTTATAAAACTATTTAGTTTCAAAGTTGGAATATTATGTATAACGTCTATAGAGATTAAGCGAGCAGTCAAGTTTGGAGTGTATCCTAATTACTTTCAACAGTGCATCCCAAATAATAAATAAATATATATATTGAGGTACTATGTTTGAACGTAGGGTAGGGTTGGGCGAGGGTCAGATATTGAATTTTCACACCCCAAACCCGATCTTTTTAAGCGTGTATTCAAAAAAAAAATACGGTATTTCGGGTTTTGGGTTTCGAATGCCCGAAATTTCACATGTTTTTTTTTTTGAATATATATATAAATTTAGAAGAAATAAAATGTCAGGCAGTTAGTTTACTTTTTCCTTTTTTGAGTTTAAGCTTAATAATAAATGAGAGGGATAAATTGAAATTGGGTTAAATTATAAATTGGGCCATTTTTTTTATTCGATACCCGTTCGGGTGTAACACCCAAAAATTCAACCCTAAAATATATTTCGATTTCGGGTACGAATATCAAAAACTCGTTCGAATCAAAACGGGTTCCAAATTACTTGACCCAAACGCCCAACCCTAGTTGAATGGAAATTTTTGAACCATATTTGATGGGCTATACTAATTATAAATTGGCAAACATATTTGTAATTTATTTAATTTGTTCGGAAAGCCAGCTCGGAGAAATGATTGAATGCAAGTACTGGTTCTTCCCCTCACTAATAATTGACATGACATGCAACTAATCATGCATGCTGATATTAAAAGACAATTTTACTGAGAACAATCTAGTCATGTGGCATAAGTTAAAAAGTTTGTCCAATAATATTGTTTAGGATTTAGATTCAACAGTCTTGTTTAATAGCAATTAACTATGAATTTAACTGGTACAAATATTGGGAAAGAATCTTTTATTTAACTGTTACAACTATGATTTTTAGTCAGGTTATTTCACCAAATATAGTTATGAGTTCCAAAAATAATTAAAAACACAAGAGCTTCCAATGGATGGAAAACATAATCTGAAACAAATGATTTATTAGGAGAACTAAGTCATTCCCTTTTTCTCTAAATATAATTATGTTAGACCTAGTATGAAGAAATTATAGTTAGTATATATTCTATTGCAGCTAATTTTAATTTTCTTGTCAATGATTAATTAGTGAATCCTTGTATTTGCTTGAAAAATTCTAGGAAGACATGCAAAAATATCAAAATGCATAGTTGATGATCAACCAATAGATTTGGATGTTTTTAGAACTCTTGTAATTGCTGATTCTTATTAATGTTGATTTGGTGTGTTCTTCTCAAAAAAAAATATAAAAAAAAATGGCGAATCAAGACTATTTCACACACCTAAAAGATTCCCCACTAATGATTAAGACAGATTGATAATTTTAGGTTGTAAAAATGGAACTAATTAAAGATCAACAAACATAAAATTCGAATAAACATGCATTAAGGTGTATATTTAGCGTCATGTATATGGGACACTCTTTTAATATCCCGAAAACTAATTAATACTCCCTCCGGTTTTTTTTATTTGTCGCTTTGAAGGATTGCACACGAATTAAAGAATGTCATAAATAGTCACTTTTTTTAAGCAAAAATTAAAATACCCTTTTAATCATATAATCTAAGCATTAATTAGTATTAATGACAAGTATTAGTAAATGAGTAAAATTGATAAAGGAACATTAATTTGACATTAAAATCTTAAAGCACAAATACAAGTAAACAAGAAAATTTAGCCAAGCTAGGTTGTGATTAAGCAATTAATGAATTTTTTTATTAATTATTTTCTCTAATAGTAACTGGTATGGAAAAACTACATTTTGTCCCCATCATATTCCGGATCTCAAGAAAAAAAAAATTGAAAAGGTAATGTGATTTTTCAAACCAAAATCCAGACTAGCTAGAGTAATTATCACGGTAGACAAAGTTTAAAGGCATATCATAAATAGGAAGTAAAGGGAAATGAGACATTCAATACGACTTTATATATGATATGGTTGAAGACCATTAATTGATTTAAAGACTGGTCGTTTAATCAAAAAAAAGACTGGTCGTTTAATCCAATATGATGAGTAGCATTATCTACTAAAGTCTTTAATGGGGCAATGTCTTTATCGTGAAAATATATAAGTTATATATAGGAGTAAGTTGTAGTATTTGATTTTTGTAAACAAAGTCGGCTGCAGCTTTGGTTTGGCGAAATTCACGGATTTCATGCTTCCCTCTTTAATTAGTCTGATCAATGAAGATGACATAAAGCTAGCTAGTCGTCTTAAATTCAAGTAATTAATATTAATTTCCTAACCTTGAATATATATGTTATACTGAAATGTGTTATATATCTCATTCCACATATATTAAATTTGTCATTTTTTCCCTTTAAGAAATTATAAAAATCATATCGTACTATACTTTTAATTTTGACTTATGTTAATTTGTATCATGTGTACGTATTTGTAAAGAGGTTAAATTTATGAAGTTGAGATATCTCTTGCTTAGCTTCATAAGGGCCGGGGTGAATTGATGGTGACATTTGCCTAACAAATTTTCTCAAGATAATCTTCACTTGGGTATAAAAAGACACTACTAAAAAACAAAGAAATTCAACGGAAATTTTGACATGAAAAATCCGTTAAAATTTACATATTTCAACTGAAATTTCGACCGAAATAGACCGTCGAAAAAAGTGTCGTCGAAATTAAAATTTCGATGAAAAATTCGACGGAAAATTTTTCATTGACCTTTACACTTGGTTTTCATGGTTATTGATTATATTAACTTCTTTCCTCAAACTCATATTCAAAATTCATGCATATATATATGCAATGTAATCCACCTTGACTAGTTATTTTATGAGCTAAAAAGAAGTCAAGTTTCAATTTGCCTTGTGGTTAATAACATGTGCGAAATTGTAAATTTTGTACCAAATTATACTTACTCTTGAGATATCACCCCAAGATATATAACAGTTGCAATTTTAGATCAATAATAGGATGATATTTGCTTAAAAAATATATTATAGGACTAAAATTACAATTGTGATATAGTTTGGGACTATACGTAAAATATAGAAATAGTTTGCGGTGATATTTGCAATTTTGCCTTAATTATATATTTCAACATGTGTGTGTGCTGTTTTTTAAAAAGAAAATGTTCTTGAATTTGCTTTATTTGCTATAATGGGACCTTTCCAGATGAATTTTAAGACAAACATTTGACATGCCAAGTAAAGAACCATGTATGTCACATGGGTAGTCCAACTTAATTCATATTCTCTCTCAATACTAAAATATTTAGATCCAAATTAAAGTAAATCCTTTCCAAAAAACTTTCGATTTGTAAACATGCAATTACTCATTTAAAATTAAACAAATTAAAAAAGGGTTCTTATGTCGCTTTGATTGAGGTAAAAAGTTTTGTACACGATCTATAATATTTATTCCTTGATAATACTAAGAAATATGGTTCTTAAAATAATGTAATGATATAGTTAATCAATATGATTGATTATTTGAAAATATATTATATTTCCAATGCAAATAGTGCAGTAGTATCTAAGAAGCTGTAATTAGTTTCATTAACCTTTCTCACCACCCAATAATGCTTCACATGACTACAAGTCTTTAGACAAGTGGTCGACACGTGGAATGATGGGATTGGATGGGTATTGCCTCGAGATTATTAGTTAAGGGGTTAGTGCACGCCAGAATCTTTATAGTGGAGTTGCTTGGTTTTGAAGTTTGATTTTTTATTATATTCTACACATTAATAGCCAGTTTATTAATTATTCTATGTACCCTAAAGTAGATGTGTGCACGTGCCTATGTTTAGTACTACTACACTCATTTAGAAAGAAAAAGAAAATTAGTAGATGTAATTAGAGATTATCGAATTAAACCACCATTCAAGATATATATATAAATGGTTAGTAATAGTAAACCTATATATTTTGATAGGCCCTCCCTGAATTTGTAATATTGGCATCAATCTCTCCTGTTCTTCATAAAATTTATAGAGGCTAGGGGAGGTGAATATTATATATCTATAATCGAAAGTTCAGGTTGTAATTCACCCAATTTTGATATTAATGTCATACTTTATGGGTTTGCAGTGCATTGTTCATAAAAGACTGGCAAATCTTGTACTATTTATATTAATGGTGGATATATTTTATTTCAAGATTAAATATTCTCATTGACTTATATAGCCAAATTCCATTCTATTATGTAGGTAAATCCCAAATTTCTACTTTTTCTCATAATAAAAACATATTCTCGATGTATAATTGAAATGATTAAGTTTAAAATTACCAACTAATTTTTTTCTATGTTACAACCAACTAACCATATAAACAAATAGGTGAGTAATGCTTAAACAAAAAATGTATCTATATATGTAGGGTGATTTAGTTTGAGACCCCTAAGATTTAATTATATTACAAGGAACATCTTACAGTTTAAAAATTATAAAAGAAAAATCATGTTGTTCAACAAGTTTTATAAGGACACCTCCTACAACTTGAAAAAATATTTACAAAAGCTACCTTATAAGAGGCGTTCTTGTAATTTTTGAAACAAGAGGAAATTTTTTGTACTTATGATAAACCTTAGGGGGTCTGAACATAAATTACACTATATATAATTGTGCCTGTAATGTCTTTACAAAGATCTAAAAATTTAAAGTTGGCAAACTTACTTTGTGATATGAGGTCAATGCAAATCACAAGCTTTAACATAGTTTAATCAACTGGAGACGTGTTTAACAAATGTCACTTATGGAGTGATAATATCACATGAGTGTATTAATTAAAGATAAAGTAGAATTAATAATTAAACCAATCATAAATTTGTTAATTAAATGCGAACTAAAGCCGGCACAGACGGACATTCTCACACCTGTAATCCTACTTAATTAATTTTTTCTTTGTTTGGTTATGCAAAAAGTAAATTAGGATTAACAGAGGCGGCCGTTGAATACAAGTTTTTTTTAATTTATGAAATTAGATTCTGTAGAAATAATTAATTTATCAGGTGCTTTTTAAGGGCACCTATTTTGATGAGAGGTTCCTCACGTGCGGCAACACGTGGTTACATAAACGAGGAAGGTGTCTTTTGGCCATTGATTGCACAAAATCCCACAGATCAGAAATTTGAACGGCCTCATCCAATCACATGCGCCGCACGAGTCAGCTTTGTCGCAACACGACGCCGTCAAGTCGTACACGCATACTACTCAACGTATTTACAGAGTTTACCATGAAAGATGAGATTTAGGAACTTGCCTCAGAATCATTACGTAATTATTTACTCCGTTTCATATTAATAGATATATTTGTCAAATTTTTTATTTTAAATTATTGACATATTTGGGTTTTCAATTCTAATTTTGTCCATTTCATACACTTAAGTTGAGAAATTCAATGATCACCACTCAATAATAAAAAATTATAAGTAGTCATCATTATAAAAGATATTTGAAATATTTTATCAAAAAAAATATAATAATGAGATTTTTTAATCTATGTTAAAAAAAAATGCCCCAATTGATATCAAACGGAGGGAGTAGAAGTTTTCCCTTACCTACATTAATTAACACTACAAAGGCAATTCAAGATGTTTTCTCTTTCTGTATTAGATCTAAAGTTAATAGTAGATTTAGATTTATGAGTCTGTTGGTTAGTAAATACATTCAATTAAATAACATTCCGATCAAAGACAATTAAATTATTCGGTTTGATTGAATTTGAGATGAAATTAACGAAAACGTCTTTAAAATCAAGAAACACAATGCACAAAGTCTTCTTCAATTAATAAGATGAAAACAAGATTCCAACAGGAAAATTACTTAGGAAATTACTAAATATATTGATTCTACATATTATTGAGTTTAATTTTACTAGGACACTATTAACATACTCTTCCAAAATGTTTTTGTGTATAACTGCTTTCGGATCAAATTTGAATATTCTTCTACAATTCATATTGCATCAGATATTACCCTTCTTTTGTCCTACATCACGATTTTAGTATTTTATTCAAATATTTTGATGACTCAAATTTTCTACTTTTTAGAAAGTAAAAGACAGAAGTTCGTATAAGTATATACAATATAGTATAAAACATAGTATATATGAGTATGTACAAATATAGTGTATAATTTACATTGGTGTTTATGATATGATAGTCAGTACCATCAGGGTAGATCCAGGACTTATAAGTCGAGGGGCCGACACGAATTATTAGTAAAAAGAAAATATTTTGATAAATCTAATACTATTTATATAAGTAGACGGATAATTACATATTATGAATTACACTCAACATACAAATATATAATTGATATTAATTAAATGTTGTTTCACTTTAAATTTAGAAAGAAAAGAAACAATAAGTAAATGTTGTTTCTATATTACAAAATCACTCTAATCGAGTTATAGGGGATTAAGATTTTATTTTTAAGAGATAAAAATGTAATAGCATACTCACATTAGAGAGTTACTAGTAAATTGTTTTACAGAAGCAATAGTAAATAACATTAATTATGTTAATCGTCAAAACTATAATATACTGTAATAGAAGAGATTAGAGATATTAAGTCAAAAACAAAACAAAAATTTACATTTGATCATAAAAAATTGAAAGATAAAATGATGAAATTCACAATTGTCACATATAATGGAAAGACAAATCATCCATTTAATAGATAAGAAATGATGGTATGGGGGTTTTCTTTGTTTAGTTTTTCATAAGATGACATCAATATTTTTAACTGATCAGCTTACTAGTTATTTGATTGATAACAAGAAATATTATTTAATTGAGGAAAAAACAGTACTTTTGATACCAAATTTTAGTTCAAATAATACATTTAATATCAAATTTTTTGAAAAAATACATTTTATACCATGATTCACACCATCTTAACACGTTTATTTTTTTTCGTCATTTTCGAACGAAATTCAGCAAGTGCCTTCAATTGTGGGTATTTAAAACTTGTGCATGTTTTTCCTCCCCTTGTCAATTCGGGCACATGAGCGGCACGTGCTGAATTTCGTCCGAAAATTGACGGCAAAACTAAATGTGTCAAGATTATGTGAATTATGGTATGAAATGTGTTTTTTCAAAAGTTTTGGTACCAAATGTGTTTTTTGAACTAAAGTTAGGTATCAAAAGTTTTTTTCCCTCTTATTTGATTAAGTCTTAGATAAATATATTATTTCTATTATTAAATATTTTTATATTTTAGATTACATTCATCATCAATCATTATATCATAAATCATTTGAATAATTGTCCAAATACTAAGAATTACAAATAATAAACAACTACCTAATACTAGAATTAAAACTATATAAATACCCAAATATGTTGAACTTGGTTGCTACTAAGATATTGCTTCATTGACTTATATTATTAAACTTCATATACAGGCTTTTGAAATATACCAAATCAATGAAAAAACCAAAAAAATATACATGTAACTAAAAAGATTCCAAAATCTTAGGGGGCTAGGCCCCCTATGGATGCTATAGATCCGCCCTGAGTACAATATATTTAATACTATATATAACTAAATGAAAATTTATACAATTAGTTTTATAACTAAACATCGATGGCAACCTAAAAAAAAAAGAAAAATCCCAAGAATGATATTTAAAACGAATTGAAGAGTGTGAACAAGAGAGAGAAAGAGTAATAGAATCCTCCATAAATGACATGAAATTAGGAAGAGACCTCCGAAAATCCCCCATAGAGAAGGAAAGAAAGTTCAATGTCAAAGCTCAAACCCATTCAATTTTCAATATATGTCTTTTTCATGAAGCCTACATTCTCTCTCGGTCTATTTTTGCTAATATAAGCTTCAGAGTAGTTCCGCCGATGTAGTCCTAGTTATCTCTCTCGGTATATTTTTGCTAATATTCTCTATCATGATTTTTTTTTTTTTTTTTTTTTTTTATCAACTAGACTGTGTATTTACAGCTCGGGCCGAATAGTGCAAAGAGTATAAATCCTCTCCATTATAGTATCTCCAGTAGGATTCAAACTTGAGTCTCGCCTCTGAAGGTCACAAGTCACTACCACTTGATCCAACCACCTTGGGTTCTTTATCATGAATTAAACTTATTTAGAAACATAACTTAAATGATTTAAAAATAAATATCGATAACAATTTTCATGTACATATTAATTAGGGTAAATTACGGATATCCCTGAGATAAGACTTGATTATAAAAATTCTCTTCATGATTTGGGCATTATAAATGTTACTCCTATAATGTTTTAATTATGTCCTTGAATGTTACTTGTAATGTTTGTAAGTATTATAAATGCTAAAACTTAAGTGCTAATTGTAATATCTAATAAATTATAAAAAGTGATAATTATATATTTTCTATCAAAATAATTGATATTGCCCATAAGTTTTAATAAATATTATAAAAATGGTTATTTACATATTTATTAACAATTTAAATTATATAACAATAAGTTAAATAGAATTTTAAAAATTAAATTTTTTATAAATATGAACTAATTGTGTATACATTTAGTTAAATGAATTTATTTTCTAAATTAGTAAATTTAATAAAATGTAGGGTAAATTACGAATACCCCCCTCAGGTAAGCCCTAATTATAAAAATCACCCTCACATATTGGATATTACAAAAATCCCCCTCATGTTTGTCACCTTCTTACAATTAACCCCTTGCTCCTAAAATGTTCCAACATTACCTATGGGTATTATTTGTATTGTTTGTAATGTCTTATATTTGTTACAACTTGGGTGCTAATTATTATATCTTATAAATTAGAAAAGAGGTAATTATATATTTACTACTAAAATAATTGACAAAATTTATAATTGCCCATAAGTTTAAATAAATACTGCAAAAAAACAAGGTATTTATGTATTTTTAGCAATTTAAATTGTAAAATTTATATTAAATAGAATTTCAATAATATAAATATGAACGATCTATTTACACATTAGTTAAATGAATTTATTTTATAAATTAATAAATTTAATAAAATTATATTGTATTATAAATAAGATATCTAATTTATTAAAGTTTATATTGTATAATAAATTGAAATATTTATTGAAATTTATGTGCAATTATAAATTATATCAATTATTTTGGTGGTAAATATATGATTCTTATTTTTATAATTTACAAGATATAATAATTAACACCCAAATTTTAAAATTTATAATATATTATAAACATTACAAATAACTTCCAAGGGAAAAATTAGAACATTTTAGGGACAAGTGTTTAATAAGAAGGTACAAACCTAAGGGGGGGTTTTTGTAATACACAATATGTGAGGGAGATTTTTGCAATTAGGCCTTACCCGAGGGGGGTATTCTTAATTTACCCTAAAATGTATATTGTATTATAAATCAAATATTTAAATTTAATATAAAGTTTATATTGTATTATAATTTCAATATTTATTAATGTAATAAAAAGATTATTTTATTAATTGGAGGAAATATAATATTTTAGTTATATATTTAATTGTCAAAATTTTATTTTATTTTTATTATAAAAATTAAATTATGAATAAATATGTTAAAAACTGTAATATTTATTGAAATTTATTAACAATTATAAATTATTTTGGTAGTAAATATATTATTATCATTTTTATAATCATAAGATATAACAATTAACACCCAAATTTTAAAATTATAAGATATTATAAAAATTACGAATAATCTCTAAGGACAAACTTGGAACATTTTAGGGGCAAAAGAAGGAGACAAATCCGAGAGAGATTTTTATAATACATAATACGTAAGGAAGATTGATATAATTAGATCTTATCTAATGAGGTATCCGTAATTTACTCTATTAATTAACATATTCAACAACCCTCCTAAAAGTAAAAGAAATGGTCATGCTGCCCCCAGGACATATCTCCAACTGGCTGACTAACAATTCATAAGGCTTGCTCCAGCGGCAAGAGTGGGGATTCGAATCCCATTTGAAACTTGGATGGAAGCATTTTCATGAGTCTGTCTAAGTGTCATTTGTGGTGAAGACCCCTTTGTACGCAGAGTGTACAGCAGTATGGTGGGATCCCGAGGTTTGATGGAGACACATCCTGCGAGTTACATCCTTCAGGGTTCTAAGGCAAGAATTCTGAAGGTCCAGAATTAGTCTAGTGTAAGCTTGGACACCTGATTATAAAAAAAAAAAATGTTCATGCAGAAGGACTCAAATTTCTCCATAAAAAGTCGTAATTATGAACTATTTGATAGTAATTATTGTGGCTAACAACGTATCACTGGTAGGACCACAATTAAACAAGATGGCTTGGAACCAAATTCACAACCATACTGACGTTCAATCTTTCGTTTCCTTATGGGTAGAATAATTAGATTAAAATCGGGATAATGGTCACTTTCAAATGTATACAATTGCACCAATTAATCTATATATATAATATTAAAAGGTCCACCTAAAATGATCTTGTAGATGCTATATTTTATAAATTTATGATCTGTCAAAACATAGTTCAAAATGGACTAATCTTGAAATCTTAACAACGCGTTTATAGATCATATTTAATTTAGATCAAATTTATTTGCAAGAGACTACTACCGACCACGAGCTTAAGTCAACATTATATGGTATTTGTGATTAATATTAACGGTAAATTTTGAATGTTCTCTATGCATGACGGGGCAATAATAATAATAATAATAATAATAATAATAATAATAATAATAATAGGGATGTGAATAATTTTTTTCACCGAACTCTCTTGTATTTTCGAAAATCATGTATAAAATATCCAATTTTCTTTAGTTATTACAACCGTTGATTTTTAATTAAATTATCTAAATTACCCATATATATATTAAAAGTATAAGGGGATTTTGTGCAAACTTTAAAATGTACAAGATAATTTTGCGCAAACATTCAAAAGTACAAGGAAACAAAAATTTTACATTGTTAGCTTGGGACACACTTGCTTTATAAAATAGACGGAAGGAGACGGATTAGAGTTTTATATAGAATTTTTAAAGTATAAGGAAATTTTATGAAAAAAAAAATTTACATGATAGTATAATGCAAATTTTGCATAATCCAGGATAATATCGTCTATTTTTCCCATAATACTATGATTTTGGATTGCACAGATCTTTATAAATAAGGAAAATTCTTGTCCAAGTCTGGCTTGGCCAAACCCATCCAACCACCAAGCAAGTGTATTGTACTTGCTTTGTGATTGGTCACTCTCCTGGAAGTTAAATCCAATCTCAAAGCAAGTATATTATACTTGCCATGTAATTGTTTTGAGTTCGACCAAACTCGATCTGGGTAAAGTGGTCAAATTATAGCCTGCTGACAAAAATGTCTTTTAACTTTTGGGCTAACAGTAAATCTTCTAACTAAATTAATTTGATAATCTAATCCTCTTTCGGCACAAATTAAGATTTTCCTCTACCATGTCTGTCAAGTCACCTGTTCCTTCCACGAGGAAAATTGATGTGCACTCTAACTTATTGGAAAATTGCAAATATGGTCTTGGAACCACTACAAAAAAATTGAGCTTAAATGACAAAAAAATTAAGTGATAATGTGGAAGTGGTCACTTTTTATAAGCAATTAGTGATAAAAATATTAAGTTTATCATAATAATAACGGTGACAAGTGCAATAGTGATAAAATATGTTTTAAGTTGTCACTAATAACTATTAATAACAAATATATGGTGGCTCAAGTTGTCACAATTGACAATTGACAATTAGTGACACCATTTTGGTGACAACCTAGTGACAATAAATATTATCACTATGGTTTAATGACAACTTTTTGGATGTCACTTTTGGGTATCGCTAAATGTCAATAGTGACAATTTTTTTACAATTCTTGTTACTAGTATGTTCATGAAATCGTTTAAATGATAATATTTGAGTTTTGTCATTTAATATATATAAGAAGTGACAACTTTAACATTGTCCACATAAAATTTTATCAATAAATTAATTTTTTTTAAGTGAACTAAAAATCACTAGGAAAAAGGTCCATTAAGTACTTTTCATGTTAGTCAATTAAATCATGTAACTACATTAAATAGAAATTTAATCCTATTTCATCGTTAAATGAAATTATTTCCATCGTTTCCGCCGAATCACATGCCATTCCAAGCGAAAAAATTAATCGCTCGTTGATGTGCAGTCTAACTTAGATTCATAGACTCCTTCAATTTTGCATGTATTCAAGTAGTTCCAAAATTACTAACATAAAATCTAAGTATTAAAATCAAACTAGTCTTCATAAATGAATTCATGTGAGGCATTAAGTGGAAACTATCTAATAACAAAAACATATACAATTAACCTCAACATATAGTTTAAAGGTACCTTAACAACAACTTTCATAGTTGAACAAGCACACATGCATGTTAATAACCAAGTACACATGATTATAACCAAGACTTCAAAATAGTTGCACAAGTACATATACTTTTCACGTGGAAGGATGAGTAATTTGCCAGACAAATAACCTAAATAAAAGTCGAAATAGAAGTGAAATGCTAAATTAACTTATTTACATGACTTAATTACCAAGCTAAAGAATTTATTTGTCAGGGAACTTTAATTACCGGTCTATGTACGTTGAAAGATAATATTAATATTTAAAACACATTAATTTGACTTCAACAACTTCTTATCTCCATGTCACAAATCAAAATTTTTTTCTCAAAAAAAAAAAAAAAAAAAAAAAAAAAAAATGTCACAAATCAAAATTTTGGATTTAAACATGACTCCTATTGAAGTAAAAGAAAATTCACGTACGTCTCCTAAAGTTCACAAATAAAATCCTAAGAATTCTATGAAAGAAATTAAATAAATTTCGATACGACTTTCAATATGTATACTTATCTCAGTTTAACAATTTCTAGTCGTCCGATTGCACTTTTTATCGAAAAAACTTTAGCCATTTTTGACATTGACCTAAACATAGCGTGTAGGATTTATCCTCTTTGACTTTGAATTGCTAAATTTGTGTGCGTCTTTTTTCTTTTGATTGACAGTTGTTTTGTAGTCAACTTGTTGGGCTCTCGTTATTTTAGTTTCAGTCTTCACAAAATTATACTTTTTTTTTTTTTCCAAAATATTCAAATATTTTGTACTATAATCTAATATGTATATCCAAACCTTAACAAAATTCTACCATTTGTATTTCTTCAAACTAAGAATCTCAGAATTAAATTTTCAAAGTGATATCAAATCAAAAATAAATCTTGAAACAAGTAAACAAACTCCAAAGGATAAAGTAGAAGTCCAGGAAAAACAATTAACAAAACACGTAGACCCAGTTAGTAGTAGTAAAATAGAATGCACTAATTACACAATAACCCCATTAACATACTTCTTTTGGACACTCTCATCTAACCCACAAATCAAATAAATCCCACTAATTGACATTGTGACATGTTGCAAGATACGAATACGAAACGAATTTTCAAAAATTATAGAATATGATATAGCTAAGATATGGTTGTTTAGATAAATAAATAAATCGTTGTTTACAAAATGTATAATGTATAATAAAATTATGAAACGTAAACTTAGTTCAAATTTTATTTCATTTTAAAATGGAAACGTTTCTTCTTTTCCAATTAAGCGTTTAAGTAAGGATATAGTTTTAAAATCATATATATACAAAGTCTTTGGCCTTTTGAAAAGTTTCAAGTGTTTTATAAATATCATTCTTTTTAAGTGAATTTATGAAAGACCACTTTTAATTAAGAAAATATTTGTAGAAATGCATGCCCTTAAGTATCTGGTGTAGTTCGATACGCTCTCCAGTCTATTCGATATGACATCCTTTTTATTTTTTATTTTCTTATTTTTAGAAACGTCATTTGCCTATCTAATATGTATCACACGAATATATGAATATCCGAGTATTCAATACATATATGATATTGCACCGTAAATAATCATGAAGTCTACATGCAACCTATGTATAAACAAAAGGTGGAGTCTGGGAAGGCGTTGGTGTTGGGACGAAGGGTGGTTGCTGGATCAAGTCAAATTTTGTTTTGTGTTTTATTTTCAGTTAATTGTATATTGATTTTAAGAACAAAATTATTCATAAAAAGTAAAAGAATTTTTTAATTAATATATCATATTAAAATTAACTTTAAAAATAATACAAATACTTATTTTGTTTTAAAACTAAATTTTGGTTATGTCTTTTATTTATTTTGTTAAATTTAATAGGTAAAATTGTTAGTATTAAGAAAAAAATTAAACTTCTTTTAGTAATTTGTAGTTTGGTGGTGAATAACCTTAGTCTAGCGATATTGCCAGAGAAAGGATTGTCGTTGCCTAAGCAATATTTTGTAATTTTCTTATTTGCCCCTTCTAGTCAAAGGACAAAACATTTCTCAATTTCCATACCCATTATTTAATTCGTAGCTCAACTTTCTCTCTTATTAATACTCCCAACATTATTAACTTATTTTCCTTTTCTTATGAATTTTTAATTATGAAAATTATCTAATATTTGTAAATATGGATTATATAATACTCCTAGTAATACAAATATGATTTTTTAATAAATCAATTTCAGCACAACTTTACTTTTTCTTTTCTACTTAGATATGGTCAAATCTTTGAAGAAATCAGAGCATAAATATGTTATTTAAAAATGAGTTACCAACTTTACACGATTAAGGGTGGAATAGAATTTAATGAATCATAATTTGATTAAATTTCTTTTATTAAAATTTTTTTTGAGCTCAGTTCATTATTTTTTTATTTTTCTTAGAATTATTATTCTAATTGACATTGTGACATATATATTAAGTCTTATAAGCTTTTTTGCAGTTATAAAAAAATAATTTTCAACATAGAATATAGTTTTGGCATAAAAAAATTAAAGAAATATTGAAGTATCTTAGTCCACTTAGTATTTTATCGACTTTAATCATATTTCTATTACTGATTTTAAAATGAAACTAATATTAAATTTTGAAATCATGTCTACAACTCAAAAATAATAATTAATTTTTACACAAAAAAATAGTATTACTATCAACACAAAATTTAAAAACATGTTAAATGTTGTTCAGTAGTTGTGTCATGATGTGGATATCTCAAAAATCATTAAAAGAATTAATTTATTTCCTTGTTTAAATCTGCCATAAAAAGAAAAAAGAAATTAACAATATATTAATAAGAGAGAAAATATAGAGTTGACAGATTGAATAATAAGTTTTTATGGGGATTGAGAAATATGACATTTGACTATAAGGGGCAAATGAGAAAATTGCAAAAGACTGCTCTGACAGTAACAATATTTGCTCTGACAATATCGATAAACATAACCTTATTTTGGACTCTTTGAGCATGTTTGTTTGGTGTTTCTCAAAATTATTAAACAAACAACAAATTTCTTATCTCTAAATCTACATAAATCAATGTTATTAAAATCGGGTCAGATCAGTGAGTGAACCCTATTATGCGGAAACCCCTAATAAATCGATGAGAACCGGACCGACAGTAAAAAACCGGGAAACCGGCGACCCAGTGGATAGAATGAACCGCCAGTTCAGTCCCTTAAAAAATAATTGGTTTAATGTTAACAAAATATTTAAAATTTATAGATTGTGGAAGTTGAACGCTTGACCATATGGAAAAGCCAACGACTTACAACCACTTAAGCCAAGCAATTTTTATGAATTTTTTCTAAACAAATTTACATATATTAATGAAACATTTGCAAGCTAATGTAATATAATTAGTTTGTGATAACTAATGTTAAATACCTAATATTTCACTAGTTCATTAAATGAAAGATTTTCTTTTGTAAATCATAGTATTAAATCTCTTGCAAGTGACATAATTTTTTTAATATGAAATATGTTTGTCTTTTTTTTTTCAAACTATAATATTAAGATGAAAAGGGGCAAACTTTTAAATTGATATTTATATATTATGCAAATTAATTTTTAAGAGATTAATTTTTATATTTTGTATATTGCAAAAGTTTTAAGATAATTTGAAACCTATAACCTAAACCTTATGTTTTTGTAAGTATTTCGGTGATATTGTTTTATTTTTTTGTACATAGTATATATAAATTTAAATATTAATATTATATAATAATGACGTCATATCGGTCCGACCAGTGTTCCTATCGATCTAGCCACTTAAATCAATGAGTAGTTGGCTCATCGGTTCATTATCCGGTCTGGTTATAAAAATAATTACATAAACTACGTTTTGATTTGACATAAAATAATTAATCTCTTAACTAACTTATCTCACATAACAAATATGATTTGCAATAAAATTTTACACACCCTATACCTACAACATAATATTTACAAAAGAAACCTACACATATTTTAGAGCATCTCCCATCTACCTTCACATCTCCAAATTTGGAGATTTGGATGTGAAATCAATTTCCCAACCACCACCATATTAGATGAACTTGGAAGATGGACTAAAATGCAAACTTCAATATGGAGTTTTGAATAGTGATTTGGAGGCTTGTTTAGTTACATTTGTGTTCCAAAATTTTCTTTGTTTAATATTTGTTAATTAATTTTATATCATTTATGTTATTAATTATTCTATTTTCTTTAAATTAATAATAAAAATGTGAATGTTTGATATAAATATTTTTATAGGTTATAATATATATTTTCTAAATTAAAAATGTATGTATTTAGTTTAGATGTTAAAATCATAAATAAGAAACTTAAAAGATAAATAGAAAACATCAACTTTTAAGAATTCACCAATACTTCATGGAAACTTCAAATAGAAAATAATATCAAAATAAGAATTAAATATTTTGTATTTAATTTTAGTATGTTATTTAGTATATTATTTGAATTTTATTTAACCATATTAAATAAGTTATTTGAATTTATTTAATCATATCTAATATTATTTAATAAACAACCCAAATCCTAACTTTGATGAATGTTGATAAAATTATTTATTTTTAATAACTGAATAGTGTTATGGAGATTGTGGAATAGTGTTTTAGAGTTTTAGGGTGAAGATAAAGCAATCTCCAATCGAGGCCGACAAGAGGCAAGAAGGGTTTGCCCGCCGACCGTTGATTGGAGACGGGAAAAATGGTTGAAGGGCAGACAGTGGGGAGGGCGCAGGCATGAAGCGCCTGGACGGGCGCATGGTGGCAGCCCCTTGACGGCCACCTGTTGGTTGTTTTTTTTATTTATTTATTTGTGTAAAAATTGTATATTAAAAAAAATTGCTCGACTTTGTTTTTAATTTTATTTGAAAGATTTAATAACATTGTATATCTAATTTAAGGTTAGTTTATGGAAAAAATTAATAAAGTGATTAGTTTATTGAAAAATTTGAAATATAATAAACGTAATAAAGTGATTAGTTTATGGATATTGTTAGTTTATTTTAGAATTTAGTTTGGAGTTTAAACACTGTTAGTTTTTTTTTTTAAATCTTAAATTATGAAATCTATTATTATTATTAATAAGTGAGAGTAAGGAAAATTGTGAAATTAAATTCAATTGATGTTGATTGTCCTTCGATTGTAGATGAATTTTTAAATGGGTCGAAAGGATAGTCAAGAGGGCAAGAATAAGTGGGCAAAGGGGGGTCAAGAGGGCAAGAGGAGGATGACTTCGGTTGAAAAAGACATGAGTTGTGAAGTTTTAGGTGGTGAGTGTACTTATTTCTCAAACCACTCTCTCAAAATTCAAACAAATAAAATTACGTATACGAACTTTTTACACTTGTCTAAACTTGAAACAAGAAGGTTGTTTGTAATTTATTTATGTTTTATGAAGGCCAGTCACACGTGTCACCACCGAGCACCACCGGTTCCGGTGGCCCTTCATCCACAACAGAACAGAGGAAGCGAACCTAAGCTGTATATGGGTCCCACACCACCTCCTCCTATATCTAACCAGATAATAATTAAATTTATTAAGAGAAAGAGAAGGGCGAAACAATCTATGCACAAATAAAAGAATCTACAAAAAAAATATTTATTACACAGCAGACCAAAAATCTACATGTTGTTACCAGTCCAATGATGAAAAACAAACACTAATATAGTAATTGTACATCAACCTTTGACACCTGGCCTCAAATACAAAATTCAATAAAATGGGATAATATGTACAAATCAAATATGTGGAGTAATATTACATATTACTAACATTTAATTTATTAGTTTCTTTAACATAATTAATATTTTTTGTTGGGTGTTAAAGAAAGATTAAAAATCAATGAGTTCATTTATATAATATATGATTCATTTTATATTCCAAAGTAAAACCCTTTTGTAGACATATTTTCTCAAACTTTAGAGAGATTAAATTCATTTAAGTTACAGTCCACTTAAAGGTAAAACTAACACAGCTAACATAAATATTTAGCTCTTTAATAAATTTCAGATTTTACTTATCTCTTGAAATCATTAAACGGGTGGAAATAATAAATATAAATTGAGAGAGAGAGAGAGAGAGATAAAGCCAAACCCAAAGCTCAAAACCTTTGGTTTGATTTGCAGAGAGAATCCAAAGGATTTCTCATTTCTCTTCTTGCAAGAACGCGAAGAACTGAAACTGCAGCTCTTCTCATACAAAAACATAAATACACAGAAAAAAAAAAATAGAAAAATAAAAAAACAGAGTTAGATACATGCATAGATACCTGTAAAGGGAAAGAGAAAGAAAGGATTGTTGTGTTCACAATCACATACTTTCAATCAAATGCCTCCTTTTCTTTCTTCATATCTAATCTAATACCATATGTAAGTCCCCTTTATTATTATTACTCAATTTATGCCCTCAATTAAATTTCATCTCTTGTTAAGTTTAGTAAGTTTGCTTTTTATTGTTGCTTTCATTAATGATGATATTTGACAGCGGTGAATTTTTTCTTTCGATTTTTCCTTTTTGGGATTGTATTGATAGATCTAATCTGATAATCAATTCGTTATACAGGAAATGAAATCCAATGCAAGATTTGAGCTTTAGACTGGATTAATTATTTTTGAAGATTTAGGCAACTTGGTATTGTTTGATCTTGATTTTTAGAGATCTAATACTACTTTTTAGTTGGATTTATGCACGTTTCAATTTATTGAAATTATTGATTTTTATGGTATTTTGAGGTTTTGTTGAATCTGGGTTTTTCTTAATTTTTAGGAATTTTTCTGTTTCGAAACGCTTCTTGACTAATTTCATGGTAATTTTATCCAAAGATCGATTTTTCCTAGATTGGCTACCATTTGGGCCGCCGATGATATTAATTTCCGATTTTGATCACTCTGTATCAGTTATGTAAAGGTTACCTTTTTATCTCATGTTATCCGGTTTTTAAGCTTCCTCTTTTTTCCAAAAAAAAAAAAATATTAAAAAACTTTATTGTGGTTATCAGGATTTTTGTCTATATAGTTAGATTCCTCCTTCAATTTGGCATTCTCTCATATGAGCTCTGGATTTTGAGTTTATGATTGCCAATTTTTACAGTGTTTGTGGTGTCTTGAGGTAGAAAAAGGATTTGGATTTCCGAATTGGATCCAGAAGACATGTTGGAAGACCGAGCTTGTGTTGTTTCAAGGGACTATTCAAGAACCTGCAATCGAGAAGGCAATTGGTGCATGAATTACCGATTAGAAGTCGAGGTTCAGCAGAGCAAGCGACCGCTAGAAACCAACGGTGATGATGAATCCACCGCAAAAAAGGTTACAAAGCGATCTACGAATCAGATCGAGACATCTTTATCAATCGAAGGTATCTTAATCACCGTTTCCAACCAATCCGACAGTCAAAGACAAGCAGGGGATAATTCCGATTCCAGCTCATTAATCTCTGCTATTGGTCGAGACAACTCCATCAGTTGTCTCATTCGCTGCTCCAGAGCGGATTACGGTGCGCTTGCGTCACTCAATCGTAGCTTCCGCTCCCTTATTGGTAGCGGTGAGCTATATAAGTTAAGAAGGCTTAATGGCGTTGTCGAGCATTGGGTTTATTTTTCTTGCCAGTTGCTCGAATGGGAAGCTTTTGACCCTAGTCGCCGCCGTTGGATTCATTTACCAAGATTGAATCCAAATGAGTGCTTTGTCTTTGGCGATAAAGAGTCTTTAGCGGTTGGAACCGAGCTGCTTCTTTTCGGGAGAGAATTCATGTCTTACGTGATTTATCGTTACAGTTTGTTGACAAACACGTGGACCTCGGGAATGAGTATGAATGCACCTAGGTGTTTGTTTGGGTCTGCTAGTCTAGGGGAAATCGCAATATTAGCCGGTGGTTGTGACTCACAAGGTAATATTCTTGACTCGGCCGAGTTGTATAATTCCGAGTCCGGAACTTGGAAAACGCTTCCGAGTATGAAGAAGCCGCGGAAAATGTGTTCGGGTGTATTCATGGATGGTAAATTTTACGTAATTGGAGGAATTGGAGGAGTTGATTCGAAGCTTCTTACATGTGGAGAGGAGTATAATTTGGAAACCAAAACGTGGACTGAAATACCTAATATGTCCCCGGTGAGGGTTGGTGCGGGTAGGGATAGCGATACACCGGCTACATCGGAAGCTCCCCCTTTGATTGCGGTCGTAAATAATGAATTGTACGCTGCGGATCATGCTGAAATGGAGGTTAGGAAATATGATAAGGTTAATAAGGAGTGGATTACTATTGGTAGATTGCCAGAGAGAGCTGATTCTATGTATGGTTGGGGTTTGGCGTTTAGGGCTTGCGGTGATCGTTTGATTGTGATAGGAGGGCCAAGAAACTCCGGTGAAGGATATATAGAGATTAATTCGTGGGTCCCGAGTGAGGGTCCTCCTCAGTGGGAAATGCTTGGTCGAAAAAGATCTTGCAGTTTCGTTTATAATTGTGCGGTGATGGGATGCTGAAAACTTACATACCGGAGATAATGTGGTAACGTGGTGCACAAATTCTTGCTAATCGGTAATTTATCCAAACTTTTTTTATTTTCTTCGTTTGAATGGGGGAAAGATAGGAAGGATTACCTTGGTTTTTAATTTTATTCAACATTTTATTGAATGTTTTCTATAAGTTGGGCTTGAGGCATCAATTTTTATTTTTATTTAAAAAAAATTAATCAATGTTTTCCTTGTTTGAACTGTCTTCTACTCCCAGAAGGTCCTAAAGTTGGTGTTACATCGGAAAGAGATAGAGTTCAATAACATGAAAGAGAGTTCGGTGTGGTTGCTCAAGATTTTCTTCAACAAAAACATTACATTTACTGTTTTGGGCTTTCATGGTCCTTAATTTTTATTGGCATCATCTTGAAGGGAGAAAATAATGTCTTTTTTTTCTTTTTTTTTTTTGGTTGGAAACGTTGCCTATGTACTGACCTGAATTGTTCTTGGATCTATGGAACTATAAATTGATCATTTTCTTCATTTAATTTGTTAAAAATGAATTTATAATGAGCTTGTTTCTTATTTTCTTTGTTTTGTTCATCTTTTACATGTTTGTTTTTGGATGATACATTTTCAGTTATTTATTTTGCATAGGAATATATCAAATTTCCAAATATATGCACTTTTGAACTTGTTTACAATATGATTTTGAATTATCGTCAAACAACCACACTTGTTTTTTCTTTAGATTATAAAGTATCTACTTTTTATGCTTGATAATTGATATTTAAGAAAAGGAATTGGGCAATTGGCTAAAGTACGTGATATGTAGGAATTGGGCCACCTCAATTCACATTGTAGGGCATGTGTCTCGAAATAAAATCTTGTCTCTTCTCAAGAGAGAAAAAGAAAAGAAAAGATAAATTGAAGTTGAAGCTGATCAACAAAGTGTAATAAGTTTGTAAATGACAATCATGTATTATTCCAAATGTTGTTTCGAGTTTGGCCTTTAATTATATATTTAACTTACTTGTAAGAGCATGGATTATAATTTCCTTTTCAACGTATTAGCTAGACATTATAAATTTTTTGAAAACTTTTGGCAACACCACAAAAAATTGTTAAAAAAAATGCTAAAATACTAGAAATAGTATTCTCACACTATTTATTATAAAAACATAAATATTTTCACGTTTTCGGTGAATATACCTATGCCCAAAGGTTATGAGGTGCAGTATTTTGATTACTCCAAAATCCAAGTACGAATTTGATGCCAGGTTCTTCTAAGAGTTAACTATGTAAAATCCACTAGATTATTTACATTACTTGGACTTTAAATTATGCATTAAGTATATGTCTAATAAAATGAACCATACACGATTAGGTTAAGTACTGAACCAATCAATCTAGTTGATTTAGATTAATGACTAATTACAGGAATGTGAACCGGCCTGGGTCTTTATAATTATGAGTGGGCCGGAATAAATAGATTTCAGTCTTTCCAGGCCCATGTTTTAACCGGTCATATTAACATGAGGTATTGGGTCTTGGCCCTTTATGTACCAATAAGTTTAAGTTCCATTAAAACAAACCAATAAAAATCATTGAGATATCTTCATTGGACTTGTGTAGACCTAGCAGGAATTTAATTCAAGGAATAGTACAACGACACTTAACCATATAATCGTTTAGGGATTTTATGAAGCTATTCTCTGCAACTTGCCTAGCTGTAAATAGCCAAACATTCGTACGTGTTCATTTTTTATAACTTGAACATATCTTTATTATTATAAACAAATGAAAGAATAAATTAACTTTTGATCTTTAATAAATTATCAATCAGTTATACAATGATGAAACTTGTCCAAAAAGCCGACCACAGCTCGAGAAGTCTACAAAGGGACAAAGGAAAAAGGAAAAGAAAAAGTTGATCACGACTATATAAGAATATGAAACATATATAATATGTCCATTTTCATGCCATTGATATTTGATACCCACCCCAATCTTCATCAACCAATTGACTTGCGCGATTAATTTATTAGATTATCATCTTTTAAAAAATACAATCATAGTGATCCACATCAAGTTTACTAACAACTTAAGCACAAGAAATAAATCATTCTAAATGTGTAACTTGGAACGAAATATTTTATAATCCGTATTTTGTTTTGAATGTAAACGGTGAATAAATCATTACATGATTATTTGAACAAAGGAATACAAAAAATCTTCAACCAATAAATATGAAAGATATCCAATAACAAGGTTGATATTTAACTAAATATATATTAACTTCTGCTAAGAATCAAACTAAATATATTTATAGGATCTTGAGGCATAACTTTATCATCAGCTTGAGACCATTGTTATTAAAATCAGACCGGATTGGCCAGTTCGACCGGTTCGACAGCGAATCGAAGGTTTGTCCGGTCCCATTTACCCCCTAAAACAGATTGACTCAAAAACCAGACTGAATTCCAACCAAATTATGAATTTCCCTTTTTTTTCTTTTTCTTTTTTTTTTCGATTTTTTAAATTTTTTTAATGTTAAAAATAAGCTAAAATTTATTGTTGAAGGTGGGATTTGAACTCCCAACCTCTTGCATGAAAGATGATTTTCTTGCCATTTAAGCTACATTATTTTTGTTAAACTTTTAATACAAAAATTTATAAATATTAGAAAACGAATTTATTTATAAACAGATAATAATAAATCAAATTAACATTTTACACATTATCAATGAACATTAATACTCAAATAATAATTTATTATTAAAAAAATTTCTATAAGATTTTTCTTTCCAATATTATTTTTAGGATAAAGAGTGTCAAATTTTGAAAGTCAAATGGATATATTATGCAAGTTTAATTTTGAATATTAGATTTTTATGCAGAATCATAATCTAAAATTTATTAATATCTTAATTTGTTGTATTTTAAACTTACACTTTTAAGATTTTATAAAGAAATATAAACATATTATATTTATATGAACTTACAAATTAGTATCACATTACCGTTATGATATAAGTTAGATAATTATTATATGATTTAATTTAAATATAATCTAAGATTTTGTATATTTGAAATCAATTGTAGGATAATGTTTAAATTTTATGCATATTACATTTACTTTAAAATTAAATATATTTAATTTATCATCATGATATCATTCGATCCGACCGATTTGACCAATAAAATCAGTGACAGTAGACTTACCGATTCTGTAAACATTGGTTGAGACTCGTCCACTTCTAATCCCCAATTAATTACTCATAAACTCAACTTTGTGTATTATGTATAAGTGCCTAAGTGCCTCCAACAAGAAATAATCCAATTTATTAATTAAAAGAATCATCCAAAACCATTTGTTAGACATGAATTGTAAATACAAGAGAAATGAATTTTAGTTATAAAATATTAAATTATTTTGTTGAAATTATCACTTGTTGCATAGATTTAGTGATAAAAATATTAGTTTTATCACAATAACAAAAATGACAAGTGCAATAGTGATAAAAACATATTTTTAAGTTGTCATTAATAGTGATAAAAACATATTTTTAAGATAAACAAATAACAAAAACTAGTATTAAATTAGAGAAAAACCCACATTTGTGGAAATGGAACCTGTCATGAAACCTCATCCTTTATCAACAAGCAAAGGCCTCATAATTGGGAACCACATATATAATCAACATTTTAATAAATAACTTATATTTTATTAATAGCTATCTGTATTTGAATCATTTCAACTCGTGAATTCGAAGATGGCAATGTAAATTACGATCAATCAATTAATGTTTTTACACGTACTCAAAGCATATTTGTAACATTCTTTATGATATATTTATGCGTCTATATGACCCATGGAATCATGGTGCGCAAGTGTTATGTTTTGTTATTGCCTAGCTGTTTGATGTCCCAGAACAGAATATATATAGAACAAATTTAAGTGAGAGTGTTTCATGTCAATTAATTAGCATCTGAATGATCTTTAAGCAACAACTAGAGCTAAATGCTATCCCATTTGAAAAAAATAATAAATGGAATAATTTTGCATTTCACTCAATTAAATTAATAATATATAAATCAGTAAGATAATAAGATCTTTATTACAAGTTTCCATTTATTGGATTAAATTTATCTCTTTTTTCCCAGGTCGTCTTCAAATTTCTTCAATCATCTCGAGCTCTATAAGAAGAACTCAATTATTTAGATCGAGTCAAAAAAGAAAAGAGACTATTTTAATTTGTTAACCCAAAAATAGAATCTTTTAATACGAAATCCTGAAATTGTCTAGTGCTTAAAGCTTTAATTTATCTTCGATTGCATCTTTTGACAGTTTAGTTTATTTCTTTATTTTGATTTGGGATTGTTCTCAATAGATTATTATTAAATTATTAACAATCTTTTATTTCCCATCTCAAATAAACACCAGGTAATTTTCGTTTTCTTTTTCACTCCTTCGTTGAGGCTACGACTGATAACAAATTCCTTTTTTTTTTTTTTGTGTGTTAGTGGTGCTATACCATATGGTTGTCGAACTATATTGAGACTAGTTGTCCTGCATTGGTTGAAATAATAGTTAAGTCTATCTTATAAGGTCTTGGACAATTTTCACCTTACAAGTTAGTTCAATCCATATGGTGAATTCTACTATGGTATCAGAGCCCAGATTGAACTGGGCCATCTCCTTCCGTGGTGGGCTTCTCCTTGTTCGCATGATGTGATTATTCTTCACCCACATATTTCCCTCAGATAACAAAGGTCTGAGTTGTTATTCTTCGTCCAGTTAACAAAGTCCTGGACAGTCATTATTCGTGTGTTGAGGTCCACTTGTCGCAATCCGCAAGGTTGGGCTTTAAATTGTCACGCGTGGGCTTGTTTCACCCACACATTCAGCCCGTCCACATGTCAAAATGGAGTATTGAGACTAATTGTCCTACATTGATTGAAAACAATAGTTACGTCCACCTCCACCTTATAAGATCTTGGACAATTCTTACCTTTAAAGCTAGCTTTTGAGGATTAGTTAAACATAAGTCAAGTAAGTGAACTTAGCTCAATCCATGTGATGAATTCTAATAAACTACTTCTTATTTTGATCATATTACTAAAATTGAGCAATAAACAAAAGAGAATTAGATTTGGAAAGAAAAGGAATATATATCTTTTATACTCTCTATCTTCTTCCACAGGTGAGTGGAGAACTGATGTGGGTGGATGGGTTGCAGGTAAAGTGGTAATTAAACGGAGAAGAAGTTCTAGATGGTGTTTAATATTTATAATTAAAGAAACATAATATATATGCACTGACACGGAAACACAACAAACAAAGACAATTTAATGCTGAGGGTATTTCTGAAAATAATTTTATCATGCTCTTACACGAATTATTCAGAGCAGGTGGTGTCACTTGGCGCCTTTACATTTTTTTTTTATAAATTAAAAATTATTAAAGATTTGAAAAAATTAGCTATGAATTTAACAACACCTATTTAATTTAATTAGCTAGAAATGAAAGATAATTACACGAAATGAAAGATAATTATAAAAATTAACTATTTAATTTAATTTAATTTAACTTTATTAGTTTTAATTTTTAATATATAAATTTGTCTATGAAAGTAAAATTTAGCAACATTATAGTATAATAAAACCCTTATCCATTAGAGTGGGGAATTTTTTTTTTTTAATTAATTGGAGAAGTTAGCCCTAATGGTTGGAGACGGTGCTCAGGATGGTGCAACACCTGGGACTGTGAAGAGTCAAGTGGGTTGGAGATGCTCTGATAATATCACTAGCCAAACTATTGGTCTTGTTGCTGTTAGGTATGGGTTATACTACTTCCGTCCTTTTTTTTCTATCTTTTTACTTTGACGAGAAGTATTAGGTAAACGTTAAAAAGGTTAAAAAAAATTAGGTATTTTTAGATTGATGCCATTAAAAGTAGGGGTGAGAATTTTTATTTTTTATTTTTTTGAGAAACCCAAGGATGAAATTCATTTAATGATCAAAGTCACCAATTACAGTGTCACTTATAAAATTCGAAAGTACTGCATTTAGTATTTTAGCGTCATGTGGTTGAGAATTAGTGGTAACAAATCATATGAGAATGTATTTTTGAGAAAATATTTTCATGTATAGAAATTGAGTATTATTTTGGGACATCTTCAAAAGGAAAAAGTAATGAAAATTTATTGGACAAAGGGGATATATATATATATATATATATATATATATATATATATATATATTAGTATATGAAATTAACGTTGTCAACTGAGAGGGGTCTATTAGAAGTTCGATGGCTCAATCCAATTAAATTTGATCTGAACATGAAAAATTGTGAGTCGAGCTTAATTTGATCATTGTATTAATTAAATCTGACCATATTATAAGTTGAGCTTGAGCCTAATAAGATTCCTCGCGAGTAAAGCTCATATATATAATTATTTTAAATACTATTATTAATTCTATTAACTATTGTATTAAAGTTATAGTGTATTATTATCTATTTTGAAACAAAAAAAAACTTTACACATAATCCATTGCCCAAATATCAACTATAACTTTGTGAATCCCTTATCCACGCATTGCATTTATTATGACTAACGCAAGGAAGGTAGGAAAAGGTCAAATAGGTTGGGAGTTTTGGAACTCTAGAAACTTCATTTAATACTTTATATTACGTATAACAAGAATTAAATAAATATATTCTCGTATGTGTTTTGACGATGTGTAGGTTTTTATTTACCAAGTAAGATTTGTTAGTGTGAACAAGTTTAACATTAATTGTACGCGATATAAACTTGAAGTCCAAAAAGTTATATAATTAAGTTGAGTTGAATCTACTTTTGTGAAGCCATATGTTTGAATTTGAATCTATAATCCTGAAGTCCAATGATATTTGAGTCTGAATCGTTTAAATCTCGACTAGCTAGTAAGATCCGATTGAGGTGAACCTGTAGTTTGTATGCGCTGAAAGTGCTTAAATAAATATCTATATTTGTCTCTTGGAATACATATAATTTATCATAAAATTTATAAAAAAATCTTGATTCTGTCCCTTATTGAGTTGTCCCATAAGCACATGCAATCGACATATATCATGAAAAACGGACCATCTGCAGAGTAGTTGAGCCACAAATCATAATAAGATTTTGATCAAATTTTTAATCTAATGGTTGCCAGAACAAAAATATTATTAATTGAGGTATGTCGTACTAATTCATAGTACTAGTATGTTTAAATCAATCTGGTTCATAGAAGAGAAGGGGAAAAATTAGGTCCACTAAACACGTGCATGACACCCTTTTTTTCTTTTCTTTTAAGAAATACAGCACATGGTATTCTTATCATAAATTCATTTTTGTTCATAAGCACATGGGCATAATTGTACAATTTATTTTCCTTACTCTAGAGTTAGGTATTATGATGCGATCATTGATTTATATATGAACAAGTTCAGCTCAAACCTTTAAGTTCAGCACAAAATTAATTTTGACTTAATTATTTTAATAATTTATCATATGATTTGGTTTACATAAAATGAAGAAAACCATTTTGAAAAACAATCAAGCTATATCATCTAAAAACATCTATGTTCGGCTCATGGAAAGCTCATTTAAGCTTAGCTAATTAACTTAAATGTCAAACCCCACAGTTAGAGATAGTTTCAGATTTAATTAAAACGTACAATTTTGAATAAGTAGGAATTTTGAATCTATAATTACAACATGGAAGGAGACGGGGTAAGAATTTGCGGGTGAGGAGTCGATCGGGCCCCTTGTAGTAATCCTTCTAGAATATTTAGATGAGTATACGTACTGTATATATATTGACCATACCATTAAAATTTAAAATAACCGGCCCAATTTTTGTATCATCATGAGATACAAGATGCCCACTTATAATATTGTATAATTGTTATCTAAATTGAATTGATTGAAATGCACCTGTGAGAGTGGTTCAACAATTAATTAAAGGCTTCCACGCATTTGATAAGTCATAATTATGGATATCATTATCTTAATATATAAAACGAATTTCATTAGTCATAATTATGGTTCAACAAATGGCACCCACGCATCAAGCAAAACAAAAGAAGAAAGTTTAAATAAGAAGTCATGTTTGGTACACTACAAATTTCTTGTTCAATTTTGAAGTTTCTGATACGCTTAATTTAGATATATATTTGGTCAAAATTGAAAATCATATCTGGATAACATTGAAATGATTTTTAGTGTGATAAATAATATAAGTTATTTTCTTATAAAATAATATGCATGCCTTCAGTTTTAGTAGAGAGTCAAAAATTGAAATATATAGGTATAATATTTGTAAAATACTCAAAGAAGAATACTTTTTCTTTTAAATATGTTCTAGAGACTATTTTATGAAAAAAAATTGAAAAGGCATTTATTATTTCTCTTTTGAAAAACTCTGAAATGACCTTAAAGTAATAAATCAAACTAACAAGGCCCAAATTTTCTCTCATGATTTGTAAGTATTTTTTTTTTCAAAGATGGTGAATACATTATTACAACAAACACTATATCGAGTCGAAACTATTACAATGATATAAGAGTGAACTAATTACTAGTATTAAACTAGAGAAAAGTTAGTATGAAACTAGAAAAAATATCCACATTCGTGAGAGTTGAACTCATGATCTCCCAATCATTAAGCACATCATTCTTAACAACTTGACTATAATATGACATGTAAATAAATTATAGACTAGTATACATATATGTTTGTCTTGTAGACACGTAGTTGGATCCGGAATGCTGGAAGATGCATCCCCAATGGGCGAAAAAGAATCAATAATGATAAACATTTGCAGGAAAATTTGTTTACGTAATTATTGAAAGAAAGAAAAAAAAAAAAAAAAAAAGGGACATATTAGAATTCACCACATGGATTGGGCTAAGTCCACTTACTTGACTTGGGCCTAACTCAACCTCAAAAGCTAGCTTGTAAGGTGAGGATTGCCCAAGACCTTATAAGGTGGACTTAACTATTGTTTTCAACCAATGTGGGACATTTAGTCTCAATACTCCCCCTTCACGTGTGGGCGGGCAGAATGTGTGGGTGAAACAAGCCCAACACGTGACATATGAAAGCCCAACCTTGTGAATTTGCGACATGTGGGTGAAGATCCAACACACGAATAATGACACTCCGGGCCTTTGTTAAACGGAGGAATAATGAATCTCCAAGCTTTGAATAACTGGAGGAATAATGACAACCCAGGCCTTTGTTATATGGGTGAAGTGTGTTGGTAGATAATGAAGCCATCATGCGAACAAGGAGGAGCCCATCACGGAAGGAGGCGGCCCACTTTAACCTGGGGCTCTGATACCATATTAGAATTCACCATATGGATTGGGCTAAGTCCACTTACTTGACTTGGGCCTAACTCAACCTCAAAAGCTAGCTTTTGAGGTTGAGTTAGGCCTAAGCCAAGTAAGTGTGGACTTAGCCCAATCAATGTGGTGAATTCTAATAGGACATCATATCCAAAGTCATGAAAACCTCTTTGATTTTTTTTTTTTTTTTTTTTTTTAAAGATGAAAACCTCTTCGATTCAATAAAGTGCCATCACCATGGGTATTTTCTTAGATACATATTACTGATAAATTATTTCACAAACTGCGTTTTTCTTGCATGTGAGCCCAACTAATTAATTTGAGATATAAAATTTCACTAATATAATTCTTGATGTTAGACTCTGGATATGTGACTTTTGGAACACTTGTTGATATGATCAGTTGACAAATAACATGAAGTTATTTATTTGCGTGATTGTATGTCAAACCTACATGTAAAGTAGTAGTTTAAACTGAAATGGGAGATGGCATTAATTAAAATATACTATATATACAATATATGTATATATATATATATCACAATTATGCGATGCATCACGTACATTGAAAGTAACGCTAAAAATAAATGGTTTTCATTAACAATTAGTAACTATCCATTGAGTATCCGTTGAATCGTTTGAAGAAGATAGGTCTATGTGCATGCCATGTGTATTATACTATTTAAAATAATCTCTTTAACTAATTAATGTATTATGGAGTGCGAAGGAGTTAGCCTAAGTATAGAGAATTTAAAAAAGAAAAAAATAAGAAAGAACATGCACATAATTAAGATTTCAAGAGAAACAAATTAATCTTATAGGGATTTTCAAATTTACAATTTCTAGAACGAGTCATGAGTATATTTTAATATCTAATCGAAATATATATTTTTGACATTTAAGTTGAAGTGAATTTTAAATATATTTCAAATTAGTTAAACTAATTATCACTCTAGAATAAAATTGATCTTTAGTGACACTATGCTTGATGGTGTTTTGAAAAAAATGTTACAAAATATTAATATAGTCATACTTTTGAAAAATGTCACAAACTATAAATGTTAATTTTACTGATTAGTGAAATTTTTATGGTATAGTGATATTTTATAATATTATTTTTAACTATAATTGTGACATTGATACATTTAGCCGCACCACTACATGTGGCATTTTGCTATTGACATTTTAAAAAAACGAAAATTTTGAAACTGCAACTTTTAGCGATGTGGGTAAAAGTTAAATATCACTATCATAACAAAATGTAACATTATAAAATATCATAATAATATAAAAATGTCACTAAACATTATGATTAACATTTTTAGCTCCTAACATTTTTTAAAAATATAACTGTATTAATTTTTTTTATCATATTTTCTCCTAAATGCTATCAAATTTCATGCCACCAAATACTCCCTCTGTCCCAATTTATGTGTCGTTTTAGAGAAATTTTTTGTCTCAAATTATTTGTCACTTTAGAATTTCAATGCACTATTAATTACATATTTTTCCATTTTGCCCTTATTTAATGTAGCTAAGATTTATTTTAGGAATGTAAGGGTATTTTAGGAATATCATTTATTTTTTCCCTAAAATTGAGACACTTTAGTAGGTGTCTTAATATGTGTGAAAACACTTAAATCGACACATAAATTGGGACAGGGATTATCATTAACACGAAACGATAAAGGGGGTTCTGATCTAGCTGTCAAATTGAAATATGTATGGTCAGTGTTCAAATGTCACAAGATAAACGAGGGAGGTAAATGCGGATTTCCAAAAGTGGTGTACGTATATGATTCTTTCTTTTGCTTAGATTAGTCCAAATGAATATCATTTTCATAGATCGTATGGCTACTGTCGATTGCAACCACACACTCAACTACTAATCTTCACCATCAATTAATTCCAAACGTAACACCTATCATTGATCTACTCATTAATTCAATTGGTTGTGGTGACCTACTTGTCTACCTGTTTCTTTTTCACATTAATTTTGAGGATCGATAGCATATACCTTAAATCAATAGTGTATTAATTTGGAGAAATTGCCTCGTTTGAAAACATTTGTTTTGGTTTTCACTTTCGTGTTTTAATTAGTTTAGTTATTGAATCAAAATTGAGATAGAAGGGTCATTGCATACCAAATTTATCTAAGTTAATCGAGGCCATCTACACCAACTCGGGGGAGGGGGAGTCGGCGGAGAGGTGCGTGAAAAGTGGTGATCTTCAACGATTGGGGGGAGGATGTGCATGGGGCGGTCTAGGAGGGATGGGTGGCTGGCCTCGCCACCACCGGGGTCGTGGCAGGTGGCGTCGTTTTTTTTCTTCTTCTTTTCTTTAGGGATGAAAAAGAGGGAGGGTTTTTGTGCAATTATATATCCTAGGTTTATTTAGCAAATAAGTCAAATTTTGATATTTTAAAAAATTATACATGATTCAAACTCTTTGTTAGGTTTATTTTAAATATAAGTTGGGATCAATTCAATACATAGTTGAGAATTTGAGTTTAATTTATAATTTTATAAACTCATATTTCAAGTATTAATGAGATAATGAATATACTCCTTCCGTCTCATTTAATTTTACTCCATTTGTTACATACTCGGTCAAACATGTCAATTTTTTGAGTGATTTATCATATTAAATTATTCACATTTGTGGTGTATTAAACCTTGTAAATATTAATAAATATGGTGTCATGTGATATTATCAACTTATTTGTGAAATATATTAAATAAATTATTTATTATATTTTTTCATAAATTTAGTCAAGTTAATTGGTCAACTGTACCAATGAATAAAGATAATTGAGACGGAGGAAGTATTATTATTTTATAAATGATAATTAAATCAATATAGTAAAACTAAAAATTTCATTCAACTAAAAATAAATAACTACCAAAAAATATTAGCATTAAACTAGAAAACCCCACAGTAATGAATATATTGTTACTAAACACTATATGTGTTTTCATTAATTATTATCTAACTTTTATCTCAAATACTTAAATTGAAATCAACATTTGATGACAAAAAATTCCATAGAGTAATGTAAAATTTCTTATTATTAATGTCAATGTTAAATTTATTATAAATTATTATTATTAAGAAAATTGATAATTAAAATTCATTGAAATAAGAAAACTGAGTCACTAGAGATTACTATAAAGAGAGGACTATAGAGGGGAGGAGGAGTATGAGGTGAAGGGGTGAAAGAGATATCACTGAAAATAGCCTTAACTCAAATTAATTAGCTGCAGCTTTTTTTTTTTTTTTTTTAACCAAATTTATCTAAGTTAATTGAACTCAAATTATGTAGCTGCAAGTTGACAGCATGCATATATAGCAGCTTGTATTGTAATATTCCAAAAAAATAAAAAGAGCTTGTATGGTAGTACTAGTAACTGATTGGATTTAGTGGATTCGAGTAAAAAAATTTCTTCTTATCCTAATTATTTTATATGTTTGAAACTAACTAAGATCATTCCCCACTTGTGTAGCCCCATGTATGTACTTTTAAGGCAAAATTGCACAAAACGTCCAAAACTAATCAATAATTTTGGATTTTCGTACCAAATTCGTCCTATAATTTTATATTCTATCGGAATATCGTCACACTTACCACATGGTTGCTTACGTGTCAAGACGTGGCAAAGTTTAGCATTAACAATTATAAAATATTGCAGAATTCGTCCCAAACTAATTACAAATTTTGATTTTTCATCCCGAACTATCTTAATTCACCGAATTCGTCTCACAATTTATCATTTTGCATGTTTTTAGTCCATTATTAAAATTTTAATTTAATGGAAACGAGGATTCATCTTTTACTTTTTTAAAGGACTTATGGCAATTTATCCCATGTGATATTCATAATGTTCAATTGACCTCCTGTAATTGAAAATGAGCAATTTACCCCCCTGTGAAAATTTAAAAAATGTATTTTATCCCTTTGAGCCAGAGAGTGTAACTCAATTGCATAATTGAGAGTGGGCATGCAAAGTGTTTTATAACATAGGGGATAAATTGCTACATTTATTATAATACAAGAGGTGAAGTGTCATATTGATCACAACACAGGGGGGTGAAGTGCCATATTATCACAAAATAGGAGGGAGGTAAATTAAACATTATGAATATCACATTGAAGTAAATTGCCATTCACTTTTTTCAAGAGAAAAATAGTATGGATTTTTGAAATTTCCATGCGCCTGTGAGAAAAAAAATCCTATCTCAGCTCATTAGGAAAAATTTGTGCATTTTTTCCGTATTAATAAATAATAAATATTTATAATTGGTTTGGAACGGATTCTTTTTTCCCATGTCAATTCAATTACGGGACAAAAGTTGGTGTGTTGATATAGTTTGGGATAAAAAATTAAAATTTATAATTAGTTTTGATACGAATTCTGCAATCTTATATAATTGTTTATGCTAAAATTTGACACGTAAGCATCCATGTAGAAAGTGGGACGATATTCCAAAAGAATATAAAATTACGGGGCGAATTTGACTAAGTGATATAACTTAGGATAAAAATTCAAAATCACTAATTAATTTGGGACTTTTTTGTAATTTTTCCTACTTTAGCCTTATCCTGCTTCTAAAGCTCTAACACAGGCTCTCTTTTTTTAGATAATAATTAATTTGGAGTATTTATTTTCCTTGGACCATCTATAAAGTTTCTAAAAATTTCGCCTGTTGCACTGGCTGGAGCACATGTAATCTTTAACCTTAATTAAAATTTATTTGTTTTTATTTCCAAGAGAAAACAATCATCAATTAGTAAAAGCCGTGGAAATTTCTTAATTAAGACGAGACACTGGTACACCTCTGCTCGTATAAAGCTTAACCTAATTACAATTTACAAGTACCCGAAAGCAACAATAAATTAATGATGACTTTGTTGACTTGATTGATGGATATATTATATAACAAACTAGTTAGGTTTTGAGTTCGAATTACATTTATTCTTTTGTGTGACTTTAAAGGCAATACCTAATTCAAACAGGCCTCATTAATAGTGAATTAAATTAATTAGATCTTTTTGACTAAATATTTAAATCGGCTGGTCATTCAACGCTGATATTTTATATAAATATATTAAGTGCTTAATACCGAGAAGTTTAACAAAAATAGTGGTGCTAATTGTGATATATAAAAGATTTGGTCTGCTTATGTAATCCCATACCTAATCTCTCGTAAACTTAAATCTAATGAAGTTGTCTGCGTGTCGTGAACAATTAATACTCATGCATTAAAAGTTTTTTTCATTAAAAAATTATAAATAAAATACAAAGAAAACGCAAACAAAATTTCATGATTAGATATGTGTATAACACACCAATTGCGATGTACTCCCTCCGTTTTTTTTTAATTGTCGCTTTGGCAACTTTTGTTTGTTTACTTTTATTTGTCGCTTTAGGAAATCAATGTAATTTCTTTCAATTTTGCCCTTATTTAATGATTCTTTTAGTAAAGGATGAGAGAGAATAATAAATGTTCTAATCATATAGTGAAAAGGGTATTTTTGGGTTTTTGCTTTGAAAAGGTGGTTAGTTATTGCATTCCTTAATTTGTGTGCACCAACCCAAAGCGACAATTAAAAAAAAACGGAGGGAGTACTAATTATATTTTTATGTTATTCTCCCATTTAAAAATCAGCTGGAAATAAATATATCCATCTATGTTTCTGTAAAATGTTCATGGACGAAATAATAGTGTGGTAAGATATCCATTGTGTAATATCACAAGGACTAAAGCCCAACTAGACAATATTATAAGAATAAATATCATTTTTTGTCCCTCTTATCATTAACTTTTTACAGAGTGATCATTCTTATGTTTTTTTTTTTCACTTTAGTCCCTACTATGAATTATTTATTTTACTTTAGTCCTTACTATGAATTATGTGTTTCACTTTAGTCCTTATCAGGTGGTTCTGATAACACATGACAGCATATGAATATTTTTTAGGGCATTTTCATCCGTTCGCTATTAAGACCATTTGAGATATTATTTAATTGGTGAGCAATTTTGGTGTTTGAAGAAGATTTTGCGAGAAAACTTTAGGTTGGAACGAAATGGAGATTAAGTTGGACTGGAATGAAAGCTAAGTTTAGAAGAGATTAAATCTTTAGTTTTTTTTTTTTCAAATGATTAGAAAGATGAAAATATTCAGGTTAGTTTACTTGAAATGACGAAATTGCCCTTATGAACATATAACATGTTGTCGGAACCGCCTTGGAACACCTGAAAATGACTAAAGTGAAATAAATAATACATAGTAGGGACTAAATTGAAAAAAAAAATATAAGAGGAACCACTCTGTAAAAAGTTAATGATAAGAGGGACCAAATGTGGTGTTTACCCATATTATAATTGGGTAAAGTGCCCATCATATCATTTCACGGGAATAAAATGAATGAACAAAGCTAACAAAAGTCAAGGGATGATTAATTAACTAGATCATTTTTCGCAACAAAAATTAAGTTTTCCTCGTAATTTTGAGCGTGTATACTACACCACGTTGAGGGGCAAGTAAACACCCATTATTATTTTTCATAGGGGATTAATATTCTTATTACTCTTCTTATTTTCATGTCACATGAAATTAAATATATCACATGGAGATAACACCACGGACATATCTAATACATATTGAGTAGAAAAAGCAAATAATTCATTTCATCCAACCTACTTAAAAACTTGACTAACTAAAAATCTAGTTCCTTACTTACTTATCCAACCCAAAGTGACCATCGAATACTATTACAAATTTGAGAGATTCAATTCCGTTATAGATAGGCAAATACAAAAATTAAACAATCATTTCAGTGAAGTAAACACGGAGTTGCTTCTTTGTGTTACCTACTTAAACTCATCCAATCTCTTCGTCGCCTTTGACAAAGTAAAACTTGTTCATCTTGCCGAACTTTATCCTAACAATTTCTCTTTTCTTGAGCTCTCAGCCATGCCCAATCAACTTAAAAATTATATAAGGGGTATTTGATCAATTGATGACTTCTTTAATTTTAAGGGAATTTGTGATTTTGCTAAGATGGTGATTGCAACTAAAAGAAATGTCATATTCTCGTTGGTTAAAGAACTTGTGACATTGTCACTTATTCTCCCTATTGCAAACTACGCACATCAGTAGAGAGAGTTTTTTAGATATGAAGATAGTGAAGAATCGACTTCATAACCGAATGAGATATCAATGACTAAATGATAATATATATATATATATATAGAGAGAGAGAGAGAGAGAGAGAGAGAGAGAGAGAGAATCTTCGTAGTGATATTTCAAATAATGCTATCATGGATCGATTTCAAAAAGTGAAAAAAAAAATATCATTGCGATCAATTGTATTGGATTCTTTTGATGTCATAATGAGATATCATATGTAATTAAAGTAATTTGTGGATTACTTTTTATAAACTTGACCTCGTCGTTCTTGCATCTTACCAAACACTATAGTAAGTTTGATTGTTTTGATTGATTTTTTTTTTCGTATTTAATTTAGCCACCCCTGGATAAAAGTCATAGATCCTCCCCTTAATAACTTGCAAAATTACAAGGAGATAAGGATAAAAAAAATACTTTCATATTTTAAAGCCTGTTTGTTTGGTGTTTCCCAAAAAAAATTTGTGTTTGGAAAATGCCAAACAAACATGTTTTCTCTTTTCTGAAATAAATTTTTCATCTCTTAATTTTCTCAAACTACTCTCTCAAAACCCAAACAAATAACAATTTTCTTATCTATAAACAAAACCTATACAAACTCTACTCTGATTTGACATAAAGTAACATATCTTGTAGTACAATTTATCTCACAACAAAAATAATTTGACATAAAGTCTTACACCTACAACTCAACTCTTAAAAAAAAAACATATACCTATTTTATTTCTCAAACCACTCTCTCAAAATCCAAACAAATAACATTACGCAAATCAAGATTATTTCACAAACCTCCACTACTCTCTCGAACTACTTTTCCAATCACCAGACAAACATGCCCTTACCCCACAAATTTCCCGTGACACCTTTCAACATCTATTCTTGCTCGAGAATTCTAAAACCATGAAAACACGAACTTCACGTAGATCCAAACAACGCCTAAAAAATATCCTATCTATTATGGCACGGGGTTCGTTCCTAATCTCACTTGCACACTCTTTCTCTTTCACACACAAAAACACACACCAGACCGAGAAAAGTAAAATTAAAGATTGTTTAGTAGCACGTCTCCAACAATTAATCATTTTGACCGTATCTCAGCTTCACCCCCTATCTCTCTATATAAACCTTTCCATCCCCTTCTCTCTCCTCATCCCCTCTCTCTCTCTCTCTCTCTCTCTCTCTCTCTCTCAACACTAATATACACGCGCCTTCATCTCCTTAATTATTATCTTCTTACTTCCGCAATGGCAGAAACACAACCAAAGCGCCACAGAGAAGAATCTCATCATGAAGAAAACTCAAAGCGCCAAAAACCATACAATAATATTTTCTCTTTTCTCGATGAAGATGAAGTAGAAGAACAGTTGGAGCTGAGCCAAGACCTGTCGGCCATATTCACAACCCTCCAGCGAGAACTCTCCACTGACTCCACCTCCACCTTTGAATTCGACTCTCTTCCTTCCACGACGGAGGCGGCGGCGGCGCCTGACGCCGGCACCACTGGTTCACCCAATTATACTTCAGATCTGGATGATGGTTTGAGATCTGTGATGACTCATCTTCTGGAAGCTTCTGATGATGAACTAGGGATTCCGAATATAGAAGGGCCGGATGGGAATTTTAATAATACTGTTGACGCCAGATCTGATGAAATAAATCCGTTCGCTTTTAACGATCACGGGCTGTGGGAACTTGAAGATGAGGCTGCTAATTACTATACTGTTTTGCAGTCTGAACTTTTCATGTAGATCTAAACAAAAATCCTTGTTGAGCGGTAAAAATGACAAGTAGGAAATGTTAGGGGATGTAAAGTTAAAATATGAAAAGATGGAGTGGGACTAAGAAGAGAAAATGGAGGCGTTTTTGGTGGTTTTCATTTTGGGCCCCTCTTCTTTTGTAGAAGGTCGAATGTTCCCCCTGTTCTGATCAGATTTGAAAGAATATTTTAGAAAGTAGGTTTAAGTTGGGAAAAAGAAAAAGAAAAAAGGTTCACCGTGATTAATATCCTCATTTATTTTATTGAATTTGTGAAGTCTCAATTTTTAACCCAACTTTTGGATCTGAGAAAAAAAAAATTAAAAAATAAACAAAAACATATGATGCTGCCCAGGATCGAACTGGGGACCTGCAGTGTGTAAGACTGACGTGATAACCTCTACACCACAGCATCCGGCATATGCGTCAAATTAAATTTCAACTAATTTAAATCTCCTTTCTGTTCTTGTGAATATGTCAATCGACGGTCATTTCCTAGCATTTCTTTCTCTTTTGGTAATTTATTCTTTAAATTTTATTTTGCAATTATTATTTTTATAAACTAATGGAACGCAATTCTGAAAATTAAACAATACTGATTCTTCGGACCTAATGCTTGATTCTTTGAATTAAAATTACATATTCTTTGTGCAAATAATTTACAAAGTAATGAACAAATAAAGGAATGAAGCATTTTATATATTAAATTATTAATGACTGGCCTAATAAGTAATCTCTACTCAACATCACAAAGTTATGTAAATATCTCCATCTCAAATTATAATGAATAAATCATATATTGGACCAATAAAAATGAAAAACATAAGTAGTTACAAGATGGATTTTTAATTTATACAAAAAAATTTTTATATTATATCAATGGGTTAAAGCGTGACTGTTCAAATAACTTTGGCCATTGTTTGAAGATAAAACTTTCTCTCAAATTAGAGAGATTACCCATTATAAGGTTCATCAATTTGATATGATGTAACATACAAATGAGATTTATTTAACTCAATTTGTAGATACTAATTATAGTCATTGTAAACTAGTCATGGAGTCAACTACTCCTTATATTTAATGATAAAACATAATTTGCTACGAGGCAATTTGGTAGGATGTATGGAATTAAGCTAGATTAGATCGGAATCGGATTGAAGGTCATATTTAAAATATGTTTGGTAGATTTGATTGAGTCGTATTACATTAAAACAATAAATCGTAATATGTTTGGTGGAGTTATGAATCTAGGCATATATTAATATATTTTCACTACTTAATTGAACATAGTATGTTAGTTAAGATATATCAATTCATCAAAGCAATTTGTACAGATTTTAGTTTGTGATTTATTTATATAGAATGTGTTTTCATTTTCAGAGATTTAAGAAGAATAAAATGGGTAATATTTAGATTTGAGGTTATTAGTGACATTTCACCGAATCTATATTCACCTAGATTAACTAATTCACCCATGCCTGGACATTTGACCCGATTTAGAACAATGTTACTAAAACGTTGTATTAACCCATATTAACACATATAATACGACATAATACCTCTATTAGGTCCTACCAAACGCCCCATTCGTTTATTACACCATATTATCTATACAACAAATGCACGAATTATTTTCTCATCTTGTTGGTTTTGCCAAAGGAATAAAAACCTTTGCTTGAGTAGGACAACGACAACCACATGAAAAAGGGGAACAATATCATGAGGGTTTTCTTTTCTTTTTTTGAAGCGTTCATTACCAGCTGGAATGAAAAGTTAATTTGTTATAGAATATATACCATAATATGGTCCTACAATATGAAGTCATGAAACAACTAGGTTATCTAAAAAAGAAACAACAACTACCAAAAAACACTTTTTCAAAATATAAATGCAGATTTATTTTGATACGTATCATAACATATGTAGATGATAATTAGTATTTTTTATTGCAATTAGGACAGACATAATCAATTAGAAGCACTAACAAGACCCATCTTGATTACAGGTCAACCTCCCATTTATTGGTCTAATTATCATTTCTTTATTATTTGTTCTGAATAATTTTTTTATTTAATTTGTTCCTTTATCATTCCATGATTTGGTTAAAAAGAAAAGATAGACGAATCAAGAACCAATCCAACTTATCTTTGATCACATGTTTTGATTCCGATTTTCCATTATAGGCTGAGTAAGATAAGAGGGAAAAGAAAATAGGATTCACCAAAAATGAAGATTTAAAGCCAAAAAAAGTAGGAAGGTGATGCCGACCCTCTGAAATTTGAAATCCAATGAAAGCACCTTTGCTTCAAAAAGACATATTGTTTATGTACCAACATATTGTTTTACTCAAGCAATTGTAGGAAAATAGTACTATTATTTTCTTAATTGAACCAAATAGTAATTAACTTAAGCCTTTTTTTTTTTTTTTTTTTAATTATAACTTAAGATTTAGAGGATGCTATGTTTCATTGACTTGAATTAAATCAGCCATCAGCTTCTCATCAATTATCTATATGGCCTTCTAAACTATGGTATACGGGTACTCCAGAAAATACAAAGTATTGTATCGGATACACGGGGGATATATATAGTCGTAGGATACGCGTGAGATATGTGGCGTCTCAGTAATAAAAATTAAAATTAAAATAAATATGTATCAGATACACTAGTTGGACATCAGGATACTACGAGGGGGATTTTTATGTAATATTATGGGTCAAATTTAAATTATAATGAAATGATATAAGTCTCTAGGACTAAACATAAACAACTAATACCACTACTCAATTTCTTATTCAAGTCTCTCTCCTATATTATGAAATCTCCAATGTGAATCTACTCCATTGTTGCGATATTTTAAGAGTGAATTATGTTTGACTTTGTAGTTATATAACTATTTTTTTTGTGTTAAATTATGTTATTCTTTTCTTGTAGAGCTTGAATTGACAGATCTAGATGTTTATATATAATTTTACATTATACTGACCAAAAAAAAAAAAAAATATAATTTTACATTATATTTTTACATCCGTATCAATATTGTATCGTATTCAATAAGTTTCAAAAATTCGCATCATCATATCCATATCGTATTGCATTCGTATCCCCGTATCTGTATCCATGCAACATAGCTTCGAACTATGATTCGTATAGTTTGGTTGAATACTATTTTGTGGTAATTTTAATAATTTAAATTCGACTGAAAAAAACGTATACTTGGAAGGATATCTTTGTTTTTTCTTTTTTTCCCAATAAATGGTACTATTACTTTATAATTAATATTGTCAATAATGCATAAGTTTTAAGAGTCGCTAGTTTTTTCCAGTCAGAAATACATTTCCTTGAAGAAATGGCAAAAAATTAAATATCAACTGGTACATAAACTCTACATGTACAGACAGTACAGTTGGCTGATGGAGATGGTATCAACTTTTCACATTTGTTAAACATCAGCAAATTTCTGCACAATTGTCATGATATTAGAAGACAGAGATCCAGAGCAACAAATTAGGCCCTATATATATGTGGAAAAGTTTTGAGTGGGTTTCCATAAATTTTGGTTTAAAAATAAGTTGGGGTTATTTCAATGTAACATTTAAAATTTTATTTGAATGTTGAGGTTTGTGGTTCGAAAAAATTAAAATCTCATTTAAATTGAATTTGAATGTAGAGGAAAAAAAATAAACAATTTTTGTTGAATTAATGCCTTTCATAAAGAAATAATAGTCGAGAGATATCAAATTATATGGTACATAATTTTAAATTTTGGTTTCAAACATTTAGACCTGACTTCAAGATCAGGTCCGATTAGAATTTCAAGCAAGTTTCGATCAAATAAAAAAAATTGACCATCTTTTGTAAAATCCACGAAACCGAGGTTAAGCTCTTCTACATACTATAGAATTATACATACTACAAAATAATGGAGATATACCACCATTATACATTTATATTGTACTTATAATTATTAAAATAAAAAATTGTAGGGCCTGTTTGTTTGGCGTTTTCAAAAAAAAATTCGTGTTTGAAAAATGCCAAACAAACATATTTTCTGAAATAAAATTTTCATCTCTCAATTTTCTCAAACTACTCTCTCAAAACCCAAACAAACAACTATTTTTTGTCTAAACAAAACCAATACAAACTCTACTATGATTTGTCATAAAGTAACATATTTCTTACACAATTTATCTCACAACAAACATGATTTGACATAAAGTCTTACACTTCTTACACCTACAACCTTACTCTTCCAAAAAAAAAACCTACACCTACTTTATTTCTCAAATAATTCTCTCAAAATTTAAACAAACAATATTACGCAAATCGAAATTATTTCACAAATCTCCACGACTTTCCAAAACACCAAAAAAATAGGCCCGTATGATTGTGTTCTGTACACAAGTCATTATCATCATCTTATCAATCCAAATGCTAGGCCAATAATCATTGCAAGGTGGTGCACGTATATCATTTATATGGTGAAAAACAAAAGAGCATGTTTATCTAGTCACTACAAAAAAAAAATTAAGTTTAGTGATAAAATCTTATGTAATAATATTAAAGTTGTCATTTCTTGTATACATTAAGTGACAAGAACTCAAATATTGTCACTAAAATGGTTTTCATAAACATACTAGTGACAAAAATTACAAAAAAATTATCACTATTGACCATTAGCGAAACTCCAAAAGTGACCCCCAAAAAGTTGTCACTAAACCATGGTGTCAATATTTATTGTCACTATATTGTCACTAAAAGGATGTCACTAATTGTTAATAGTGACAACTTAAGTCATCATATATTTGTCATTAATAGCTATTAGAGACAACTTAAAAACATATTTTGTCATTATTGCAGTTGTCAATATTATTATTATGACAAAATTAATATTTTTATCACTAAATGCATACAAAGAATGACAACTTCCACATTATCACTTAATTTTTTGTCACTTAAGCTCAATTTTTTTGTAGTGAGTTTTTTAAAGAGTAGCTATAAAAATAATTTGAGGTTTTTGAAATAATCTTGATTTTATAATGTTGTTTATTTTGAATTTTGTGATTTTAGAAATAAGGTTTTGTAGTTTTTTTAGAAGAGAACTAGTGTAGGAAATAGATTATTATATGTCAAATAATATTTCCGTCCTCTATTTTTTGCTACTTTTATTTTTTGTACGGAGTTTTATGTCAACTAAATCTTAACAAGATTTAACTTGTATATGTACGATTTATCTCAAAACAAATAGACGACCAAAGAGAAAATATATTTGCATATTATTATTATTAGTATGGATTAAAATTTCGTTTTCGTGTTATGTTTTTACCATTTAAATACAAAAAACTTTTCAGGAACGGCTTTTTTTTTTAAATCATATGAAAAAATTGTAAATAAAAAAATAGGTTGAATATAAACTATTTTATATTTTATAAATCTCTCTACGTTTTCAGTGAAAACGTAAAGGAATTTTAATTTATAATTGTTAGCTACTCTGAGATAAACTACAATTAGAGTATGAGATATTGTTAACTCGGATCACATGGACCCATTTGATATTTCTCTCAAGGCAAAAAGCAAAACCAAAAAACTAGTCCAAATCAACACGCTAGCTAGAATCACCAAATTCTCCCCTAAAATAAATCTTTACAAGACACGGCGTCTATGTATTGTGTGGTTAACATATGCAGATTTCATATATGCCAATTGGATACAATTTTCTATTGTTTTGTTTTATTGTGAACTTGTCTTTATATTATGAAATATTCCAGAGAAATTTTGTTTCATATTGAGTAAAGACGAACTCAACATAACCATATGATAAGTGCAACACATTTTTTTTAAGATTGAATAAGATTTTTATGAAAATGACTAATATAATATATTTATCATGTGGTTGAATGAGTTTGATTGATTCCTAAAAAAAAATTCCAATTTGCCGTATGACATATCAAGAATCAGTCAATTTCTTTGGGCCATGTTGGGAGATTTTTGTATATTTAATTTGTGTAAGAAGAACATTTGGAGAGTTGTGCATCCTAATTTATTTCTTACAGCTAAGGAGATACTTCTAGAAGAAAGCATACAGGGTTGCCTTGGAAAATTGGAAATAAAAATCCGGGTTTTGTCGGCAAGTTGGGTATCCGACCTTTAAAGTTCTGGTCAGGATCCGAGTTTTTGGTATCCGATTATTGCAAGAGTTAACAACTTATTATATATCTAGCTAGGGGTCACCTGATATTTCACCTACCCTTACTGGGGTGAAGGTGTTGTTTATATGGATCAAAAAAATTATTTTTTCCGTTGAAAACGTCGAAAAATCTTTGTTTTTGAATTAATCGAAACGAAAATAAAATGTATTTTGAATTAATCGAAACGAAAATAATTTATTTTGACATAAGTTTGTTAATGTTTCAATTTCATTTAAATTAGTTAGCGTGGTCAAATTTTCTAAACTAAATATTCATGATTTAGATGAAAATATGCGTAAAAATTAAATTATAAATGGTTTAGATTTAACTAATAACTTCTTGTGCATGGTAATATTATAAAAATTATTTAGTTTGGTAAAATAGATGGACATATAATATGATATTTTTATGTATTGTCGAATATGAATCTTAAATGGGTCGGACCGATCTAGATTATTATTCGCTTAATGTAATTCAAACGGACTTAGATCCATTGAATGAGGGAAAAAAATCATATAAAATTAGACCAATTTCGGAGCGAACACGAATTGATATCTGGTTATTGATAGCCCTAGAGATTAGACAAAAGACAAGATTCTGATAACAAAAGGGCCGTGCCGTGTCAGCCATGGGCCTCAACCACTTGTTCAATTTGGCTTTTCAACATTTGGAAATCAACCAGTTACTTGCCCCTTTGCTTGGGCAATATGTTTCTTAACATAAACCGCATGTTTCATATACTTTATCTTCTGGTCAATTAATGTTTTCATTTACAGAGATAATTTACTAATATGGGGCACCTTGAAACATTAAATCAAAATTAATTATGTTTATACCTCCCCTAGTATCACTAAACATTATACAGAACAAATATGGACGTTTTTTGTCATAAAATAAACATTATACAAAAAAAAAATATGGGCGAGTTGAAGAAAATGGAATTGGAACAGTTTTTGCCCATTTTATTAATTTTAGGTAAAGACAATTGATTTGACATTGAAATGCCAAACTTCCGAGGACAGACATCGCGTATATCTATATTAAGTTACCTAGCTAGCTTGTCTGGAACAACTACTAGTTCTGGTCCCACTATTGAATGATTTAGTTTTCTTTTCAAATGTTCTCCATAGTTTTTGATTGAATCACCGACGACTTGTTTGATTTTTTTTTCTTTTATTTATTTGATTTGGTCACATTGTTTTTTAGTTCTCTTGATACATATAGATGTACTTGAATTAATATAATGATTTTTAAGCAGTTCTATGATGACATAAACGTTCTATTTGATGTAATAAAACCATTTCATTCAACATTAATTTTAAAGAACTGATTATTATAATAAACACAATTTTTATTTTTCTTTGAGAAATATAATAAACACAAATTTAACTCTAGTCAATTCTAATGATGTTAATTTTAAAAGATTATAATTCTATCATAATGAACATTAATTTTAGAAGAGGCAATGAAGTCATAGCTAATTGGTACGACCCCATAATCAAGAGGTCTGATTCCTACTCTTAATAATGTGAGTGTTTCTTTAGTATAATTCATGTTTGATGATTTATATTCTTTGTAATTTGTTTATAATTAGATAAAATTTTAATTTAATGATATTAATGTAATAATCAATTTAAAAGAATCGATGAAATTTCCAATTGAAGGAGATTGTCAATAAGTAATTGAAGGTATATTGAATTATACACTATCTACGGTTCGTTAAGCCATATCTTTGAAGATTTATTTTTTGGTGAATCCACTCGACTTTTTTCAAGCATCTCATGCTGTTAGAGAAAGCAATGCGACACTCATTCTGTAGCTAAGATTGTGTTGTATATGTCTCACTCTATTGTCAAGTTCCAACGTTTATGGATAACTTTGTATTGGATGATATTGATCCATAAATGAAATTACCTACAATTTTCTTAAAAATAAATATTCCAACTGATTATGTTACTACATTTTACCTGGTTGTCAAATACCATTTCATACGGCTAGTTTGGCCAAATAGTAAAACCATTGAAATGGTAAAATATAATAACATAATATCGAAGACATAACTCATTATTTGATAATAACTCAAATGCGATCAAATGAAAGAGATTAGTCTTTACTAAGAATCCAGACTTGAATACTAATTGAAAGATGCAAGTATGTAACCATGTCCATGTGTGTCGAATTAAGTCAACCCCAAAACATTAATTTATTCTTGTAAAAAAAAAATCATTATTGAACGAGAACATTTACATAAAAGGTTTTATAATTGAGGAATAAAAATGTTATGGAAATTTCCGCTTACATTATGCAGATAGATAGATCAGTGTCAGGTAAAATATTTTTTTTGTGGGAAGGCCCCTACTTTAACATATATTGGTAGAATGTTTTAATACGAGATTATCTAATGGTGACAAATAATAAATGAGTAATTTATTATGTGTTCTTCATGAAATTTACAGCAAATAAATTTCTTTGCCATCTATCAGCCACTAGGTGATAAATATTCTTCCATAATGCTTTTTGGTACAGAAATCAAATTAAAGGAAAGGCTTTACTTCAAGAAAGTCACGTTGGATGTGTCTAGCAACCCAACTAGATATTTAATCTTAAATTTATGTATCAATTTTGCCATATTTTTTCCATCTAAAACTTAGTAAAAAATAATAGAGTTATGGAAATTTATGAAGTTCAACACCATATTACAACAGATAATAGCAGCACTGACCTATCCTAAAAATTGATCATGTCGGTGCAACCTAAACTTGAATTATTGACAACCTTCCCTTTTCCAATCCTTTGTAAATTTTACCAAGAACAAGGGGAGAAACAGCTGCTTGTTTCGTTTCATCTGTCATCAATCAATCTAAGAAATACTTCTGCTACCCATAATTTACTCTCAATCATGAATTGCAGATGATTTAGAAGAACAAATAACATATAAATATTGTATAACATCATGCAAAAGTTGAACATCACTATAAATAGTGAAAACTTAAACATCTTTGATCGAAAACATTCCGGAGCTTATATTGTTCTAAATTATCCCCTCTCAGAGAAAGCAGCTGAAAGTTAATAGAAAACATCAACACTACAAGTGAACAAGACACAAACTCAAAATGTTGCTTCCTAGCATTACCATCCAACTAAAGAAATTACTACACCTCACTCTTCATCATCCTCATCTCCATCCCCACCAGAAGCCTTCTTTGAAGCTGATTTCTGGTTCTTTCTCTTCACTCTACCAGGGCGACCACCACCAAACGGACTTGTGAGAGAGAAGTCAATATGCTTTTGGGAGTCCACCCTCACCATGAAAGAGGGGACATTCACAACTTGCCTCCCAACCCTGAAATTAGTCGTTACATATAATTATTAATAAATCACTAGATTCCTCGACAAAAAATAGACATGCAAAAATTGCATTAAAAGATATTCTAAAAAATCATTTGACTTATTTGGCACAGCTGAAATTAATTAATCTTACTCCAGAATACAACTAAATCAGTGGGGGTATGAGAATTGCTGATGACAAAATTTAAGTGATGAATTATTCCCAGTAATAATCCACACAAGTGGAGTCATCATTAGAATAACATTGAGCTACAAATACATAGTTAAAAATGGCAGGTGAAAAAATAAAGTTCCAATCACAACTTTCAGAATGGGTAAGACCAGGCAGGCACATGTTGCAAGAAAAAGCATACTATGCCAGAATCAAGTAAATATCTTAACATAAATAGCTTCAAAAAAATTGTAATATTTGAAAACAAAAGTGGAGAAGCTTTACTAGAGTATATATAAATCCGAAAAAACAGTTCCAATTATAAGGAGTGCAACATTTTGGTCCAGCATCACATACAGACACTATATTCCAAGTATACAGAACAGAACGCATATGCTGGTCAACAGTCAATCTAGAAAAAGTCTCAAATAGAGTGTGCAATAGTAATATATGTGATATCCGCACATAACAAAATACATTGAGTGTACCTGATATGCCTCTGCCTGATAAGAACTCTAGCATGGTGAATGGACTTAGCCATACCAGCCTTGAACACAAGAGTTTGGAGGCGACGCTCGAGGAAGTTCTCCACAGTAAGGGCCAAGACGTAATCGAGCTTGTTCTGGCTTTCATCAAGCAGCCCAAACCTGTTCATCCTCCTCAAAAGGGCTTCACCTTCAAAAATACGACGAGGATCCTTCTCGTCAAGAGTCAAAAGATTCCTTGCAGCATTCCTAATTCGGCTCAGTGCATACTGAACCCTCCAGAGCTCTCTCTTACACCTCAGACCATACTCTCCAACAAGCCTTAGTTCGGCATCCAGTCGCTCCTTCTCATAGGGACGACGAGGCTTCTTAAAAGTCTTCCCATCTGTTCATAGCAAATATCAGAAATGCTGTGGCATAAGCACCTTAACTATATGGCCAATATTTATCATACTTTTTCATTCATAGTCGGACTTTAAACATCCATTGAATTATAAATATAGTAATAAAAAATATGAATTAGCAGCATTGTGCTTTAATGGGAGGGGCTTAACTCCCTGTAAACAATCCAAATTTTAATTCATATTGTGATTAAGTAATAAAATAGCTCAAAGAGAGCAGAAAAATCATCCTAAATTTATTAGCTAAATGAAGTTAACTACTTATATAAAACTACACAAGGATCACTAAAATCTGTACCAGAGAAAATGAATTTAGATTAAACAAAGGAAATCAGTTCAGAAAAATTGATAGCAAATACAAAAGCTAAAATCGTCCAACAGTACATACAAGCAAAAACCTAATTTCATCTTCAAATTTTAAGCATAATACAAGAATGATATGAAACGGGAAGTAGGAAATGAAAACGCACACACATACATCTTGCAGGCACTAAATCACATATTGATCTCGATATACACGTAATGTGTTTCAGATGTGTATAGATTGTTTGGTGAAAATTTACGATTTCTTACAGTTTCGGTAAAAGTTGACGTGGACCATGGTGATTCACCGCCGATGTCAGCCCGCCGATCAGCTGCTTCCTCTTCGCAGTATCAATGGAAGACTAGGGTTTCGGGTGAAATAATTTGAGAGGGATTTATATACTACTTCTTTATTGGGGGCCATACCCTAATGGGCTTTATAAGTTGGTAAGAACAAAGTTTATTTATTTGGGCCATCGTTTAAAAGAAGGAAAACATGATTATTTAATTGGGCCATTTTGAAAACATGGCCCAAATAACCAGTTCTGCTTGTCTGACTTCAATAAAATTTCAATTCCCCCAAAATGAGTTTCTCTCACTTCAAGCTCAAAGCCGTGGCGTCTAACTCTGGACGGCTGCACCACCAATCAAGAGCCCTAGCGCAAAAATCTTCCACCAAATTCTGCCGTCGCCGCCGCTTCTGCCACCGCCCCTGACGCTTCTGGGTGCCTATTTTAGAGGTACTTTATTAGTAAGTTTTGTTATAAATCTACATCAGGTATCTTGTTTCTATCTTGTACTCTTAATTTTATGAGACTATTGAATTTTTTAGGCTAAAATACTTATTTAATAGCTAAAAGTCATTAGGTATTAAGTATGTAAAAAAAGCAGAGTAATTCCTGGGCATTTTGATTGTCTTACTCACTATAAGCGTATTATGTACATTAGATTGCTCATGAAATTCAAACTCAACAAGAATTTGTATGAGCGGTTTAGTGGCTCCATGATTTTGCTTAAATCAAATTACCAGCAAATGTAAACAGTAGAATATTGAGTTATTAACCATTTTTGATTCTCCTGATTTTATATTTTGACAACAAACTTGGAAACATTTGTTTGACACTGTAATCCTCTTGAACATTAGTTATGAATCACTTAACTCTGTTATCTTGTATGGAGAAGTTGTGACTTACACTCTTTAAATATATGTGAGATACACATCCCACCACCAGAAGTTAAATTTATGTTTTCATACTTGAAAGACCAAGTCTTTGGCATTCTGCACCATCAGATAACTTTCAGCCAATTTTACTCTTAGAAAAGTCTCTTCAATGCTGTAGGCTAGAGGCAACAAATTAAGCCGGGATTGCATTGTAGAGACCAATTATCTGAAAAGCCTTTATGAGAGTAGCAATGGGCCTGAAGGTGTCGCACAGTATACAATACCAAACACAGGGTGCAAGTCACAATTTTTATCATCTCTTATTGATCTTTTTCGCTTTTGAGGTTATATTGCATAGGTAATAGCATTTTCTAACTATTTATATTCTTATACCCACAACAGCGTAATCACTACAATCCCAAAAATATGACATCAATTCAAAGACTGACCTACCTGCTCAAAAACCGTCACCTAAATACCACCACTGCTTCCGCCACCATTCGTAATTTCTCCACGAAAAACAAAAATACCGGCGATGAAGAGTGGAACGATACATGGGAAACTGCGTGGCTCCCTGATGACCTCTCTGGGAAAAACTCACGGGCCCCATGGGAATCCGATGTTACATTCTCCCTCCCTGCACAGAATTCTGAAACTATCATACCCTCCTTCCATGACCAGGAAATTGATCCCGAAACCCAGGCATTCGTGGAGGACATGAACGACAATTGGGACCAAAGGAAGGGCAAATCAGTCAAAAAGGCTGACAACACAAATGCCTCGTCTTCATCTTCTTCCTCATCTCTTTATAGCTTGGAGAATATAAAGAGCGATTACAGACTGAAGAAGCAGAAAATACATGCGGGGCTATGGGTGAAGGAGATTGAAAAATTGGAGGAGGCTAAATTGGGAGACTCCATTTCTGGCGGCGACGACATTGATAAACTGCTTGATAGCGCCTCTGAGTAAGTCACCTTTTCATGCTTTTATTATTTGGTTTTAAATTATTAAATATTGTCAAAGGGAATAGGCTATCTTGGGGAAGACTGATTTAAAAAAAAAAAAAAAAACTGTGCACTTAGTAGTCATAAGGCTGATTTGATTTTCTGTCCTTATTGAAATTGCTTCTAGCTTGTTACTGTTTTCGGACTTAATGCTGTTTTTGGTATTTGAGGATTCATTTAGTCACAAAGTATTATATATTTATTACTTGAGGAAGTTTACGTGCTGCTTGTGATATTCATACCAGTTTGCGATGAATTTGTGAAGTTAATATCAGATTATAAGATTATAATTTTGGGTTTTGCAATTGCAGGATATTTGATTCTGCAAGCCCTGACCTAGGAGATCTGAAAAATCCAAATTCTGAGTTCAAAAACAAACCCGATGGCTGGGAAACGACATCAAAAGCTCAGGATGGTAGTATCTGGGATATATCGCAAAGAGAAGAAGATATTTTGGTTCAAGAATTTGAGCGTCGAATTGCATACAATAAGTTCCAGATTGCGAGCTTTATTAAAACTCACATATTTAGTCGTAGGAGGCCAATTGATGGATGGAAGTACATGATTGAGGAAATCGGACCAAATGCAAGGAAAGGGAAAGGAAGTGTTTCAAGGTTGCCCAGTGTTGCAGATGAATCAACTCAACCTTTTAAAGAGGAGAAAACTACAAACTCATTTTCATCCAACAAAAGGAGATGAAATCCAAAAGGTGATCTTATAATGTGCCTATGAATTTTGCTGATGTGCAAATGTATTTACTTTTCCACCTCAATGACAAATCGGTACTTGTAACAAGACACCGAGCGTTTGTATTGTGAAAACAAATATGTAATGTTAATTTGAATGAAAAGGATAGGAGGCACACATTCTGATAAATTATGCAAATTTGTAGATAAACCGATGACGAGTGCAGAAATCAACACTCTTACGTACATGTACTAAGTTTTAATTCCTTAGTAGGAAAATTGCACATAAGAGAAACACATATTCATAAGAAATTATCCAGAACCATTACAATAGTAAATTCAGCACATAAAGCTTAAAACTTTTTGTCATGAAGATCCACGATAAAGTATTATGCTTCAATATTCGTAATCATCGTGAAATATTGTGTAGCTGCTCCTTCTGGCTCTTGTTTCCCTATCAGTCTACAAAACAAAACACATGCTTAAGTAGATGATATAATAAAATCAATATGACATAATAAAATCATCACATGCAGATGCAGGATCACTTATATACCCTGGCTATGAGCCTTTCAAATGCTTCAGGTCCATTCTCTTCAATATACTTTTCTGCAGCAGTTAGAACATCATCTGGATTATTGAAAACATCCTTTTTTCGAGGAAAATACCATATTTTAACTTGTGGGTTCTTGTAAAAAGGTCTTATGAAATGTTCATATACATATGCTGCTCCATTGAAGTATGGCAGTACTAGCCAGCATACAGCAATCAACTTCGCGTAAGACCAAATGGGAAACCTGATAATATTAAATTGGATGAAGTCCTTTGGAAAATACTTAAATTATGAGCTAGCCATGTTTTGAATTTCAATTTTAAGGGCAAACTTAACGGCATGTATATGTATATATTACCATTCAAGAACTTTAGCAAATGTAAGCTCGAATAAGGTAATGAGAGAGTAAAGAACCCAATAGGTTAGCCATTGTTGATCATCTGTACGAGATTTAGTCTCTATAGCCTTGATGGAACAATATCTGTTATAAAATGTAAAAAATGAAAATATGCACCATATTTTTCCTAAAAAACATATTAATGTCATTGTATCATAAACTCTGATGATTAATTAAGGATGATATTTACTGACTTACAGAGGATAAACAAGAGAAACCAGAGGCCTGAGAATCAAACAGCGAATTAATTAATCTCAGGTAGATTTTATAACATGTATATATGTTGGTTTATTATACAGTGTAAAAAAAGTATATGTATACTTACATTGCAAGAACATCAATGTTCTTGGCAACAACAGTAAATATATTATCTCCAGAGCCCATTTGAGATTTGAGTGTTTCCCTTTTCACTTGGTATGTTTTCTTTATAGAGAGCTTAATTGTGGGATTAATTGGTACTAAATTGCTATATATGTATATATGTGGGAAAGTGAAAACATAAGAAGAGGTGTTTATATAATGATATAGTAATATGCATGTTTTCAGGCCAAAAGTGAGACATGGAAAAGTGAACTTTGAAAGTACTTAAAAAGCGATTTAGAAGGAATATGGGAGCCTAAAATTATGGAGAATCTTATGCTTCACGAAGAAAGAGGCACCGAAAATTTGACTCTTAATGATGCAAATTTCAATAGCCTGGTGGAATTCTTTTTAGGTTGTTCTGTACAGTAAGATGTTATGTTGTGTAGACATCTTTAATTGTGGGAGGAATTGAAGAGCTAGAACTGTGTCAAGCATGTTACATATATAAATATATAGATAAATTATATATCTAATTGTAACATGACATGGGCATACAATTTAATTGGTTGATCTTAGATTTATAAAATTTCATTCCTAATTAAGTCCTCTCATATATATATAGTGGAGTTTTCCTTTGCATATAATTACTAGTATATCGTTTTCACTTAATTAATGTGTGTGTATTTCACAAATTTAACATTATAATTTACTAGCATTGTATCAATATAAACTCAAGTCTATTGTAGCATCTGTTTGAAATCAAAACATTGGCATGATTAAAATTACTATTTTGCCATTAGGATATACGTGATGATTGTATTAAACCATGTAGTGGCAATGGAGAAAAGCTATATAGCTGTAATGTAACAAAGAAAAACTTTCGGAAAAAACAGAAATCATTTCGGAATAGGTCATACTATAATGTTACTTTATGAAAATATGCAACTGATAAAATAAATAGAAATTAAATTAATTAATATTTTTTATAGAGCAAATTCATTCGAGGAGAGAAAATACATGCACGGTGTGTATGATATATCATGGAGTCAATTTTTCCATATTTGATAAGCAAAATACAAAGAATATGAACATATCCAAACTAGCTAGGGTTCAAGAGCAAGCAATATCAGCATCCAGCCATCCACATGCTTAATTATATGGTAAAAACAAACACAGCCTGTATATATGGAAGTAACCGAAAATTTGGTATGCCAGCCAAGAGTGAAACCCTTCACAAAGGAAAAAAACAAAAAAAAAGAGGTCCATTTGCATTATCACTCTATATATATATACTACATTCATTCATGAAAAATAATACTACTAATGATGAAGTTTAATTAATTACAACAAAATATGTAGATGAGACAATAATGTACTATAGAGCAAAGCATGCAGATGGCCTAAATATATTTACCCTTCAATTCTAAAAATGACCATAAAAGATGCTCAATCTCATGAAAATCAGGAAAATAATTCCAAAAACAAAATAAGACCATATCTAAAATAATGTAATAAGCTAGCTAGTATTTTTGAAGAAAAAGATTAACCATGCCATGCCATGCCATATATATTTAAGATTTACAGGTTGGTAGGGATTAATGCATGTGTGGTAGTGGTACCACTGGCACTGACTGACCCACGTACGTACCCACCTGAGAGTTAATCATAAAGATAAAGGGAGAGCTGCAGCCACCTTATATGAGAAAGAGCAGGAATCGTTTCATTTGTACTGATTAAAGATACATTGTTTTTGGGCAATCTGCTAGGGCTAGCTCATGAGAGAAAACACCTGATCAGCCTGAGGAAAGCTCAAAATTGATAATTTTATGTGGGCTCCTCCATTGCACTCTGCATTTTTAACATTTTTTTGAAAATTTCATGCAATTCTATATATTAACCTCAGTCAAAGATGTACGTACTCATTCCTCTTCTATCATTCATTTTTTCCATATTAAGGAAAATTCTTGTCCAAGCCTGGCTTGGCCAAACCCAACCAACCACCAAGCAAGTGTATTGCACTTGCTTTGTGATTGGTCACTCTCCTGGGAGTTACATCCAATCCCAAAGCAAGTGTATTACACTTGCCATATAGTTGTTTTGGGTTCGGCCAAGCCCGGTCTGGGTAAGAATTTCCCCCATATTAATTATTCTATCTAACCTACCATACCATACATATTATTAATTGTTGCATGCAAGTAATTACTCATTAATTTCTTCAACACAAAGCATAACTAATTAAGTGCATGTTTTTAGTTTGATGAAAACTTAGCATATATATACTACTGTATAAAATAACAAGGGGCTCAATTAATTTCATTTTATATATATTTTGTACTAGCTATAATAAGATCTACTCCACCAATGAAGAAGACTTATAATTCAATGGGTCAATATCATTCTTCTTATAATTTTTTCAAAACCCTAAAACACCCTTACAATTTTTTTACATTGACATTAAAAAAAAAAAAAAACAGAATAATTAAAAAAAATAAACACACTTCACACAATCAAATCGATTAATCAGCAAATAAAATCCCCCATACTGACTATTGAGCAAACAAAGCTACAAGTTTGTATCATGCAACTTAACAACAATATTCCTTAGTTGAATTTTTTTTTTTCAATACTTCGTTGATAATATGTCGCTATTTTTTATTTTGACAATTCAGTTATGAATTCATTACCAACAAACACTAACAGCTTATCCATTGAAAGTATGTCGTGCTAATACCCAGATTTCTTTTTTAAGTGTGCATTTTCAAGTAGCTAGTGGAAATTAAAAGGCACAAATCATACACTTGATGATCATATATAATTCATGAAGAATGATGACTACACCCAATATGTCGGTCATCGCCCCTTGTGCCATGACCCTCCTCCGCACCTCCACCACCCGAAATCGGCCTAAACGCATTAAGAGCGGCAAACATACCCATATGTCCTTCAGCACCACCGCCACCATTACCCATAGTCACTTGCTGCCCGGGAAACAAGGCCGCCACCGGAGTCGGAAGATTCATAAATCTTAGTCCACTACTACCCAATGAACTCCCAATAGAAGGAAATGTCCACATAGATTCACCAGTACTCATAAGGAACGAGGTCGCTGCTGGAACCTGAACAGCTTGATGGCTAGCCGGAATACACCCTGCACTCGACTGCACCATATAATTTCCCATCTGATGTGTCTGCACCAGATCCACCTCCTGCCGCCGCTTCCTCCCTATCCCCGCCGCCACGTCACCATATTCCTCCTGCTTAGCTTGCGACGACATAGCAGCAGCACTCACATTGTTCCCGCCAAAAAAACTCATCGAATCCTCATGAACGTTTCTCCCCAACTCATTATCATTACTAGTACTACTCCTAACAAACTGTGGTCCCCCCACAAAGCTCTGGTTATTAGCATTAAGGAAATTAGCACAAATATTACTGTTGTGTCTAAAAAGGGAAGGTGCGGAAATTGTTGAGCCCGAGCTCCTGACTGAAATATTAAGCGAAGTGAAATTAGCAGGGATAGTTCCGGTGCCTGTGGCGGCGATGACAGCCGGCTCCGCCTGCTGAAGCAGCCACTCGATGGTTTCGCCGTCGGATTTGTGGCCCAACTCGCGTGTGAGTTGGAAAACCCTAGCGGCGCAGGTGGCGGGCATGCGGATCCTCCGGCCACGGCCGTCAACTTTGGTGTGCCTGTCTTTTGTGGATGTCCTCTTGGGCTGAGGCTTCTTATTAGCTGTGATCTGTTCTTCCTGTTGTTGTTGTTGTTGTGTTGAAGAACAAGAAGCTGATTCCTGAATATTATCTAACAACTGTAAGGGGAAATTGGGTCTTTCTATTCCATTTTTACCATCCATGATGATATTTGAGCTCACACAATATATCTTTGGTGGGGGAGGGGGTGGGGGTAGCCTAAGCTGTAGACTTCAATCCACTTTGTGGGACTCTTTAATTTTATGGATTTCTTTAATTTCTTTTTCTTTGATATATAGGAATTCGTTTGAGGATATGATGAGAGGTGGCAGATTGATCGGATACTTACTAATTATTAGTACTAGAATTGGAGTATTAGTTTAAGAGAGAGAAAAAGAAAAGAGAGAGAGAAGGGGATGAAGAGTGCAAGCTTTAAGCAACAAACATAATGAGTGGGAATTATATGGATGGTGGGCTAGGGCCGGGCAAATTATATAAAGCAATCTTTTTTATTTTTATGGAAAAAGAAAATTATGCTTTTCTGCATGGGTGTTTAGGTAATTTCACATTTTGAATTATTATGATGGGAAGGGATATAAAATATGTGAATGATAAGTTGTACTTCTAGATGTCTGACGAAGCTCTTTATTGTGCTTGGACTATACCTTGATACTTATATATATATTGCAGTCACATTATTAATTTGTACGTACTTCAAATTTTTATTATACCATGTACTATATATATAATATGAGAAATTAATAGTACAACTCTATTTATTTCACAACTTCTTGCCAAATAAAATTACATACATAGATGCATGCAGTAAAACAGTAAAATAAAAAAATATATATAGTCCAATTATTATCACAAGAATTTGAAATTTCCAATTTTCTGTACACGTACTTTAATTTAATATAAGACTTTAGAGGAAGCTAGGTGGCCCTTTTCATTGTAGTTAATTGGACAGTGAGTTGATACATCCACGTGCGGTGCTCTTTATCATTCAATCTTCTGTATTTATATAAAAAAAGAGAGAGACAGTGGAGGAATTGGATTGGGACCTTCTTTTTTTTTTTTTTTTTTTTTTTCTAATAATTAAATGAAATGGATTGGGAGCTTGGTGCAGGCAGGCAGGCAGGCTCTTAAGTCAAAAAAACTGAAGCACAAAGTAAAAAAGAAAAAGAAAGAAAGATGAAAATCATCAAATAACACACTGCTGGCATGCAATCTTATTCATGCCATCTTTTTCCTCTTTTTAACTTAACTGAGAAGTATTGGAGAACATGCATATAAATACATATAGTTGAGACTGATCGAGAGTACTCATGAAATATAATTTTCATAAGAGATCGATCATTTATTAGTTTTGAACTTATAGCAATTTATTGTTTAATGCCAGAGTTGAATATTGTTGGCTGATTGTTCTCCTGTCTTATGTAATACAGTTACAACCAACCCAGCCATTTGATGAGTTTAATTTAATTTTACACACGTACCCTCTAGATTTAATTAAGATGCATGCAGCAATTAATTTGTAATGATTCTTTTAATTGGTCATTCTGTTTCATTTCTGAGAAAATTATATTTTTAGTTCATAAGAAGAGTACTACTGGACTCTCAAGGACTCTATTACCGCACTTTAAGCTACAATTATATAGCTCAAATTAATTAGAAGTTGATTCTAATAGTAATTGATTGACTCTAAATTTGTATTTTCCCTTAATTATAAATAAATATATAGCTCAAAGCAATTTGATTCTAATTAATTCATAATTATATTCTAATTTCAACTGCCCTACTTTCATGAATCCTCAAAAACTCCTTAAGACAAAATCATCAGCATCCAAATTCGGATTATCAATCGCATCATACTCTGGAGTCATATATATATATATGGGATCAAGATAAGATATTATCTCTCAAATCCCAATATCTATCTATTCATAACATACTGCATATTATATTCAATCAAAATTTACATTCACATCTCAGAGACCAACCAACAAACTGGCTAATGATTATAATTATTAATGCCCCCCTACAACTTGATTACGACGACTAATAAGACATAAGCTCGGATATTTATGATCAAAAGCGCCTAATTAGCTAGCCAATGAGCTATTGATATCGTAAGACCAAAACTATCCGAATATGTTTCCAAATTAGGTGTGAATAATGTTGGTGGATTTAACGCAATTGGGTTAAGTCCAAATACTTGGGTTGAATCCAACTAATATAAAGCCCAATAATTAATTAAAGTCAAAACCCAACACAAATATTCGCGGGTGATCCGAATAGATCTTCGAGATGACACGGTTTCTGGAAAAATCCACTCCTCGCACCCGGCATCTAGAGGGTCCATTGCCCGCCCATTTTCGATTGAAAAGTTGTGTCCGGTCATATTTTGAACCGAATCATTGTTTAAGTAAAATTCGAATATTGTTGTGTCCCTCCAGCAACAACCTTTCAAATGCCATAAATAGGAGAAAAATCTGATCAATTCTTTTACACCATTTTTTAGCAAATGAAAGAGAAGAAATTATTTTCTCTTCTATCTCCTCTTCGATATTAATAATTTTTAAGACGAAATTATGTTTGTTCCAACTCGTCCGTAGCCTTTTATTCGTGCAAAACAATAAGGATCAAGATCGTTTTGCACCATAGGCAACATCACAAATATTGTCTTAAGGAGATTGCATATGCAACCTTAATCTTAATTTGTTTTTGTTTTCAGACTTCGTGAGTTAATTTCAAGTAAAATTTATGATTTCACAAATTTATTTTCAGTACAAACATACTCTCTGTTTATAAGCACAATTTGCGTGATTTAAAAATTCAATTTAAGATCAAACGCAAGTCTCGCAGGATTCATTTAAAACCATCAAACTACATTTTCTCAACTACTTTATTATTTAAAAAATATAGTACGAATATATTTCTATTACACAAATTGTTAAACACCATCAACAATTAAATATGACAAAATAATATAAGATACAGGTCATTAGCTTTATTTGAGCGGTCACGTGCTATGCCACGTCCTCTACTGATGATGTAGATGGCTTACCATACTAATCATGCAAAAGAATTTGTCGGAAATTTTGGGGTTGTTTGGCTTATAACATTTACGATGTCATTTTTTATCTTTCCATTTCTAATGAATGGTCATCTTTTCGAAATTACATGTTAGTTCTTTAATAGTATTGGACTATCACATTTCTTTCATGAAACTTTTTAATACATATACTATCAAGTTGTCATTTTTGTTCAGAATATTTATATTTGAGACGATGTTACTTTATATCCGTAGTCTAACTATATTTTGGAATACTCATTTAACTCGTAACAAAACTTTATTTTGTGTAAACATATAACTTTTGTATATAATATTGTATATAATTGTGAGAGGATGAAGAATGAAATACTTTGTATATATTGAATTCTTATAAAACTGTTCTGTACAATATAGCAGCAGAAGGCCACTTTAAATAGAAAGAATACAAGGGGTAAATAAGTAAACTCCTAATAACTGAATAACAAACTAGACCCGGATAAATAACAAACCGGGTAAGGTAAACCGGATACTAACCGACCCAAATTAAATACCCACATTTTAACCTAAATTGAATTATTTTCTTCCATCGTTCATTTTTAATTCAATCCAGCTTCTTCTCTTCTTCTTCCTTTGATTCTTTGATTTTCATATCTGGTAATACCCCCCCACAAGATGGCGCGTAGAGATTTCTAACGCCCATCTTGAACAATATATCAGAAAACAACTGTTTTGGGAGCGGCTTCGTGAGAACATCAGCTAGCTGGGATGCAGAAGAGATTGGAAGAACTTTGATATGCTTTCTGGCTATGTGTTCACGGACGAAATGCAAGTCGATTTCCAAGTGTTTGGTCCGCTCATGGAAGATCGGATTGTGAGCCAGATGAATTGCGGAAGCGTTATCACAGTAAATTACTGGAGGTAATTTCGAATTTAATTTTAAATCTTTCAGTAATTGTTGAAGCCAAAGCATTTCACTAGTGATGTAGGATAAAGCACGATATTCAGCCTCTGCACTAGATTTTGATACAGTAGGTTGGCGTTTAGCTTTCCATGAAATTAGGGCATTTCCCAAAAATACACAAAACCCAGTAGTTGATCTTCTAGAGTCTAGGCAGGAACCCCAGTCCGAGTCACAAAAACCTGTAAGATTAAGGTTAGATGTTTTAGGATAAAACAAGCCTTGTCCTGGACTGGATTTTATGTATCTAAGCAAGTGATGTACTGCTGCCAAATGAGCATTAGTAGGTTTAGCAATAAATTGACTTAGTTTATGAACTGAATATGATATATCAGGCCTAGTAATTGTGAGATAAATTAGTCTTCCTATGAGCCTTCTATATGGAGAGGGATCAAGTAATAAATCATTATTGTCAGATTGAAGATTGTTTTTAGGATCCATAGGAAGTAAGACAGGTTTACTAGCCAAATATCCTGTGTCTTGTAGAATCTGAAGTGCATACTGTCTTTGAGAAATAATGAGTCCAGTAGTAGAATAGGCAAGTTCAATACCAAGGAAGTATTTTAATCTGCCTAGGTCTCTAAGTTTAAAAACTTGAGAAAGTTTAGTTTTAATGTCACAAATGAGCTTAGTATTAGGACCAGTGATTAATATGTCATCTACATAAACAAGGATAGCAATAAAACTAGAATCTGAACCATAAGTATAAAGAGAGTAGTCTGACCTTGACTGAGTGAAATTGAAAGAGTTAAGTACCTCAGTGAGCTTGTGGTTCCATTGCCTGCTTGCTTGCTTCAAACCATATATGGATTTATGCAATTTACAAACTAAATTTTGAGACATACCTGATGAATTTAGGTGAGGAGGGAGGTTGTAACCTTTAGGTAAGTGCATATAAATCTCCTCATCCAGCTCTCCATTTAAAAAGGCATTTGTTATATCAAGTTGATATAAATCCCAGTTTCTAGCCATGGCTAAAGCCAATAAGACTCTAACAGAAACAAGTTTAGCCACAGGGGAAAAAGTGGCATTAAAATCAATCCCCTCTTGTTGTGTATAACCCTGTGCCACCAATCTAGCCTTATATCTTTCAATGGTGCCATCTGAATTATTTTTGATTTTAAAAACCCATTTGCATCCAATGGGAACTTTATTAGGGGGCAAAGATTGAATCTCTACTGATACCATGTAAACATATAACTTTTGTATATAATATTGTATATAATTGTGAGAGGATGAAGAATGAAATACTTTGTATATATTGAATTCTTATAAAACTGTTCTGTACAATATAGCAGCAGAAGGCCACTTTAAATAGAAAGAATACAAGGGGTAAATAAGTAAACTCCTAATAACTGAATAACAAACTAGACCCGGATAAATAACAAACCGGGTAAGGTAAACCGGATACTAACCGACCCAAATTAAATACCCACATTTTAACCTAAATTGAATTATTTTCTTCCATCGTTCATTTTTAATTCAATCCAGCTTCTTCTCTTCTTCTTCCTTTGATTCTTTGATTTTCATATCTGGTAATATTTTGTCATTCATAATTTGTACATAAGCATATATGTGTGCATTTTAAGTAATTGCCTCCAATACGGCAATGTACTATTTTGTTTTTCAAGTAGAATTAAAATAAATATATACATATACCTAAAAAAATTATAATTCAATATATACGATAAATTCTAACTGAGTAGACTTATTAAAATGTCGTTTTTAAATATCAAGACATTTGTGTGTTATAGTTAGTTAGTTACTCCCTCCATTTCAAAATATACGTCGTTTTAAAATTTCACGAGAGACTTGAATTTTCTTTTGACGTTTTTATTCTTTCTCATTAATAACAATATGAGAAGTTACATTTATTTATTAATAATCTTTGTGCAACAATCTTAAATGATACTCCCTACTTTTTTTTTTATTTGGTGCTTTGGCAAAATTTTCTTGTTTACTTTTATTTGTCGTTTTAAGATTTCAATGTAAAATTAATGTTCTTTTACTAATTTTACCCTTCTTACTAATACTTGTCATTAATACTAAGATAATTTGATTAATTTAAAAGATATTTTGAAATTTTTGCTTCAAAAAATGACTATTTATGATATTTCTAAATTCGTGTGCAACCCTTCAAAACGACAAATAAAAAAAAACAGAGTACAGTATATATATTGAAATGGAGAGACTATCATTTGCAATTATGTGACACAATTCCCATGAAAGTTACAGGTCATGCACATTTGACTTATTTCCGGATTTATATCTTCGTTATGGGATACAACATATAGGGTGTGTGTGGATGGGTTTTGGCCCGGTCTCGCGGGTCTCGCGAGACCGAGCCAAAACCCTTCCAAATGAGTTTTCGTCAAACCCATAAAACCATCAAAAATCTATTCAAAAACTCACACTCAAACTCTTCAAACCTATAAAACATTGATTTGACACCTACCACCTATTTTTCCCCCAAATCTCACTAAAAAAAACATTGATTTGACACCTATCACCTACTTTTTCCCCTAAACCCCAACATGCAAACCCAATTCAAGTGGGGTTTCAACTTATTCAAACCACAAAATTCAAGAGTCAAAACCCATCCAAATGAAGTCTCAAAGGTTTCATCGAAATCACCCAAACCAATTTTTTTAAACCGAGACTCGCGAAACCGAGCCAAAACCTATCCAAATAGACCCATAGTTTTCGTTTAATTGAGGGAAATTAATTGATGAATTGAGTATGTGCTGTGTATTATTTATGATTTGCCCACCTTCATATCTAAGTCTGTTCATTTAGAACGGATGGTGGTGTAGAATCCTGTTTGGAAAGGGACAAAAAATAATAATAACACGTATCTATGGGTTTAGAATTTAGATACACATTTGAATCCACTAATTAAGATCTTTATGTTAAAAAAAATTGATCTTTCTCGATCGCTATACAAGAAACCTCTTAAATTCACATAATTATAAACTCAATTACAAATTGATCAAGCTAGCTAAAGAAGTTCAGTTTTTCGTCAAATCTCGCGAATTCACGAAACCAAGTTAATATTCAGAAGAAAATATTTGACTTAATTATCAGATATATATATATATATATATATATATATATATATATATATATATATATATATATAATTCTTTAATTTGTTTAACTCTCTTTTTGATAGTAGCTAATAAATCAAAATATGTTCCCAAATGGCCTAGGTCCTGCCCTCCAAAAAAATGAGTGCCCCAAAGGCCCAACCGTTGCTCATCAGTCTCTCATAAGTACCATACTAAGTTACAGCCTAAAGTGCTCGTATGATGTACGAACTAAGACCGTGGTTCATTCTACTCCGAAATTGAGATTGAGACCTATGAATTAAACAAAGAGAGAGGGTATATATTAATTTAATTAGTAATGTAATTTTATCCTCTCAAAAAAAAAAGTTTTTTTAATTTTAGATCAAGGTCCATATATATATATATATATATATATATATATATATATATCATGAGTTCACCGTCTTTGTGTAGGCAATAATAAATAATTTGATGTGAATCATATCGGCTATCATGCATTAGTGGTACATAATTTCGAAGACTTTAAGGTATGAAAACAATAATACGCCATGAGATGGAAAATATTGGTGTCAAAGTCGTCCTTTAATTGCAGCACAATTGACCGGCACTACTAACTGCACAAGGCTTTCTGATATAGATGAATGAAGACATAAATATCTAATATTTCCAATAATGTAAACCAAATATATTCTTTAGACACTATGGAAAAATTAATATGTCGATAGACCGGCTTATAATATATGGCTCCACACGTACAGGTCTAATGGAAATGGACTCGGCCTTTCCAAATTGACTTACTTACCAATTAAGTCAATAGCTATTTAATACGTAATATTTACGAAGGATAAAAAATAAAAGAGTATAAAAAAATAATGATCAATACTTGTTCACGCAATTATCGAGACCAACTCCAGTAAGAGGGATCAATATTTTCGGATTATATTTGACCCGCGACCGCGAGTGGATATCCAGTTTTGAAGGAAAATTAAAAAGAATGGAAAAAATTGAAATTAATCTATCAGAGCCAGGTTTCGATCCTGGGACCTGTGGGTTATGGGCCCACCACGCTTCCGCTGCGCCACTCTGATATGTTGATATATTGTTGCTGAAAAATGTTTATATACTATTTCTCGGTGTTGATTCATCTTACTTCTCCCAATCAAGCCTGAAAAAGCCTATCCCTTTAAATCATTTTTTCAATTTCGCTAATGTATACCTAGAGAGTTATTTATCTAAACTTCAAGTTTGAACTTCAAATTTATATGATTTAATTTAAATGAGCCAAATATTATTCAAGCTCAAAGAATTTTATATTTCTTCTCAATCGACTTTAAAATAATATCAAAGGATAGATATTATTCATGATACACACATATATATAGGTAAATTGAAGAAAAATGCTTCTATCAATGTAAATGTTAAGTTAATAATAAAGAAATGAAAAGGTAAACATATATATTACCAATACATTACTTCGTCCATAAGAAAAATATTATGCTAAACTATTACGACTTTTCACAATTAAAATGCCCCAATCACGTTTTCCACTAGCACTAAAAATAACGACTTCATGATGGAAAAAAAAAAAAGATGAGTTAAATTATCCAGTTTTACATTTCAGTTTTATTATTCCAACTTGAGTTCTCAATAGGTGTGTACACGAGTCGAGTTGTGTACACGATACATTTAAATAAATCAAGCTTGAATGAGCTTTTATCGAACGAGTTTAAATCTAATACCGAGCTTGCTTAATTTCCGGTGCTAGTTCTAGTTGCAGTAACTTTGATTTGATGGTCGGAAGTCGGAACGTCTGAGTTGGGAAAACTTCCAATGTCCCCAACTATTTGCTCCACAAGGACTAGAATAAACATAAAACATAAAGGGAACGTTTGGTTTCAAAGACCATACATATTAGGATTTGGGACATATATCTGGTCCGAAGTAACAACTTCTCCATTTCGTTGTGGGGCTGAGTTTTATCATTTCTTTGGCCCAAGATAAGAACATAAGACCCAATTCACTTATTGGCCTATTAATACATAATGAATTATTTGCCATTGTATATACCTTCACATTGTAACCCTAAGTCGATTTTTACTCCAAATAATTTCTCTCATAAGTCAGAGGCGAGAAATTATTCAGTACAACTGTTATATGAATGACGTGATGCAAACAAATATTTGAAATTTGATCAAACAAGTGACTACATACCAATATATGATGGAGATGGTATCATGGAACCAACTTTCCCTTAAATTTAGGAATTAAATTAAATTTTATTATTATGTTGTATCATGTCATCCATCAAAGGCATACGAGAGCCATTTCTACTTGTTTAAAATTTCTCTCTCTCTCTCTCATATGGCAAACAGGAGGCCATCAAGTGAAAAATTTAACTAGTGTTTTCCTTTAAAAGGAATGAAGATTAGAATTGAGAAATTATGGTTCTACCTGGATCTTCTAATCAATACTTCTAAAAATGCAACCCCACACCTATAAGCAGTTGAGAAAATAAACCGATGAAGAATTCGCCATTAATTGAAAATGGAACATTGTTAATGGAAGCAATTTTTTTGAAGATGCACCTGTCGTGGGAAAGCCGGCAAGCTTGAAGAAATGGGGAAGAAGTGAAATTGGGGGGGTTGGGGGGGTGGTGGGGGAGGATATTTTAGGTAAAAGGGTGTAAGGGCAAAAACAAGAAATTTTTTAAGTGGAGGGAATCAATTATGGCTGAATTTGATGAGGGCAATACATGTGATTTTTCATCCGAATAGAAGGGTACGCTGATAGTTTTTCAGTCCGGTCATGGGTCGCAGAGTTGGAGGTCCGATCATTTTTTGATTGATTAGCCCGCTACATGATCAAGTTCTTTCTGGTTTATCCTAGATTACCGATATATAATTTGGAGTACCAGACGCCTTTATTAAAATTAGTCTCATATTAGATATTTACGATATCTTGATTACCAAACGGACCCTTAATATTGTGTGGATCGTGGCCAAATAGATATAGATTTGAAAAATATATGTCACTCGTCATCTTTTATGAAACAGTTAAAATTTGATTAGATATTTAATACATAATAGTGAGTTCAAAATAAATTTCTATATATTAATAAAGTTCAATTATTTTCTTAGTCATACTTTCACCATAACATATGTCTAATTAAAATCATCAGATATACTTACATGGTTAACTTTAAATTATAAACTATTAAAAAGGTAATTTTTACAAGACCTATACAAATAATGTGGTGCTGGAATTGGCCAATGAGGGCCTAATGAGAGCAACTAGGCCTTAGATTGGAATTACACAATTAGGTTAATTTAAAAGAACAATGAAAATTTTCACTCATCAATTAAATTGAAGGATAACAAGCCGGTGTATCATTGGCTAAAAAAATTCTTAAATTTTGGAAGTAATGTTACTCCAAGTAAATGAGACAGAGAGACTGAACCTAATGATAAGGTAAAGGCTAATAAGTTGGGTTCAATTATCAGTAATATGAATTTTCTTCTAATTATTTATTAATATTGTGTTAGTTATTAGTTGTAATTTAACATAAGTGAATTAGTTCAAATGATGTAGATTTGCTTACCATCTATAAAAAGTTACTCTAAAACAACTTAATATAACAATTTCTCTCAATTTACCCCGTTTAAATAACCCTTTATAATTGGCGCCAAACCAAAAATCATTGCCTCCATTTTGACCGCGCGCCAAAACCCAAATATTTTCGAGAACTTCTCACTCACATTCCCGCCATGAATATTCCATCAAATAAAATAGCCACCCACCATTTTCAGTTACAACCTAAAAAATTGGAAAATTAATTCACAAGCAAAAAGAAAAATGGATATGACGGATATTGCAAGGAAAATGGGACTCTCGGAATCTAAACACCTCATACGTAAAGCCGCCGAGCTCCGACGCCAAGCAGATATCCAATTCGATTCCTCCGTTATTGGCGTCGTAAGTTTTATTATTCTGTTTTAAAAAATAAATTAATAACCCGTCCAATTTTTCAATTCAATGTCATTCTTACTGAATCTCAGGGGGAGATTTGTAAGGCCATAATTTTTCTGGAGATTGCTGCTTCTAGGTACTAACTTTTCCTCTTGTTTGTATCAAATATTTAGAAATTTTTGGTTGGGTTATAATTTAGAGTAATTATTGTAGGATGGAAGTTATTTTCGATCGGCAACTAGCCATAAAATTGAGTGGGATGTCTGAGAATGCTTACAATAGATCATTTAATTCAATGCAAAATGGCATTGGTATCAAGTAAGTCTTATTATTGCTTCGTGTTCTTTACATCAATTTGTAAATTGTCAATACAATTGACGAGAATTTTTGTGTTAGGAACAAGATTGACATAAGAGAATTGGGTATTCAATTTGGATGTGTACGCCTCATTCCTTTCGTTCACAAAGGCTTATCATTGTAAGTATATCTACCAAATATGATTGGTGTTTCTTGAATACTTTCTGTTATCGAGTTTGAGATTAAATTGCTTTAGATTTGAGTTTATTCAATAATAGAGCACAATGGTAGCAGTATTTAGAATAGATGTAGTACTAGCATTGACTTCATTGGAGTATTCTAAGTCTTGATTGGTTGTTTTAAGGTACAAGGAAAAATTTCTTGCGTCACTGCCACCTTCTCGTAGGGCTAGTACTGATTTCACTCGACCTGTTTTAATTGCTGCAACATTCTATCTTTGTGCCAAAAGACACAAGGTTTGTCTAATCTTCTTCAATGTTGATCAAACTTTCTAATTTTTGTATCAAAGTACGTGTCAGCAATTTATTGATTGTTATATTTTAAATTTTGTAGCTCAAGGTTGAAAAGCATAAGTTAATTGAGCTTGCTGGCACATCAGAATCAGAATTTTCTAATGTGAGTTCTACATTATCTTGGAAACTTCATGGTTATAAATGCTTGAAAAATTACATACCCTTTTCAAACTCAGCATATATAGTAGTATTGATATATCAATGTAATTCCAGGTAACTACCTCAATGATTGCCCTATGTTTTGATGTCTTTGGGACAACAAAAGAAAAGAAGGATTCAAAAGAAATTAAAGGCAATAGAGGTAACTTCATTTTCTTCATACTTATTCTTTTATGGAAATTTTTTACTTCTGAAAGCAGATGGTCTATTGAGTTGAAAGGTGTACTTTATTGAGGTTCTGGGTTTGATTACTTTGGGAACTTTATTAGCCAAACTCAATGGCATCAATGAGATATAGGATACCTCCATCGAAGCTTAAAGATATTAATTTAAACACTGCAGATCATACCTACACTACTATACGCAATGTCGAGTCAATACCCCGTCGAAGACAAGGAAACAAGACTTAGATCAAGTCATAACAGCGAAAGAGAAATCCGATAGGAATAAGTGCATAACTTTATGCTGGCAAGTGATTCAGGTTCATGACTCAGATGACATAGTCTTTAGCCTATATATATAAATGCTCATACAAAACTTCCCTGAACTCAAGGATGACATAGTAGAAGGCTAGAAGCTCTCAAGGATTCAAACTTCTATGTGAGTAATGTTGATAGTCCCTTGTAAGCATATTACTGCTGCAAATTTCACGAAGTGATTAAGTCATGATTGACTAGAACTGAAAGAACAGCATGTGCTTGACAAGAACAAGTATAAAGTTTTATGTGCAGCATCTACTATTCAATTGTGACAGAACTTCCTACACGTAGAAAACTGGAGAGTGTCTAAAAATGTTAAGAAAGAGATGATAGACTCCCTTGTCTCGATCCATGAAAATTATGTTCAAGAGTCTACAGATGATTTTGAATAATTTTGTGCCAAAGAGTGTTGATCCTGCTTTCCACCCTTACATCGAACTGTCAATTTTCTGAAATATATCCCCCCACTAGGGATTGGAGAGTACAATGTTGATATGGAGCAAGGCAAAGATGCAGCAATACAAGTTGTTTACATGCCAATTACTTTCCAAACAGAGTAAATTTAATCTATACATAGATATAATAATTGTGTTCATTGGTCTTGTGAATGCAGAGATTCTAGATGCATTACCTGAAAAAAGGAGGACCGAGGATGGTGGTTATTCTTCTGATGACGGCGAGGAGGTATTAATTGGCGGACAATCTTAATAATATTCTGTTATGTGTGATGTGACATCTAAATTTTCTGCTATTAAACTATATTTAGATCAAGAGTATGAGTAACGCTAAGTACTAAATTACAATGTCATTGTTAAAGATCTTATTTCTGGAGCTTGTTTTACTCAAGATTTGATTGTTATATACTTGCAGCCTTCAGCTTACAAAAAACGTAAGCGAATGGAGAATCATGGTTACGACAAGTGGAAATCTGCTGTTATTGAGTCTAATATCAAAAGCAAGACTAAAGGTAGTGATGATTCCTTGTATACACCCTACCATTGATTTCATCATACATGCTGCTGACAATTGTTATTTCGATATTATAGCTCCTCCTGCTAAGAGAACAAAAACCAAACAAGGCACACTTGATTTTCTGAAGAGGCTTCCTCCTAAAACTTCGGCAGAGGCCTCATGAAGGTGACTTCCAGTTTGCCATAAATAAAATGCATCAATTTGGATGGAAAGAAGATATCAAAAAGGAAAACTGCTTTAAATTTTGTTGGATTATATTATAGGAACATTTGTTTTATTTTTTTTTTTGCTAGTTTGGTCCAAAGGAAAGTCTGGAATATATAGGCTCAATTGTGAATGGGGGAATTCTTTTGATATTATCTAATTAAATTGTGATGTCAACTTTTGTAATTGAATTATATTTCCATACTTACATAAACCAGTACACACTGATAAAGATAGTGTAAATCGGAATAAAAAATAATTTGATAAGCCTAAACTATAAAATACACTACAGTATGTGATTAACGTCAACGTCAAACACAATTATTGTAATGTATTTAGGACCCTCATGTCATGCCCAATCCTAATCTTCAGCCACGCACTTGTGAGTTTCAACTCGTACCACGTCATCATAAATTCACAACAAGAAAAGTAATGAAATGATATTTGGGTTAAGATTAGTGTGTATCGTAGACAGACGGCATCAAAGTTATTTATAAATTAAATATATATATATAATATAATTCAAAGAAAACAAATATTCCTAGAATTTTCCATTTTTTATACAGCAGTAAAACAAGATCCCTATTTAAAAGAAAACAGCGATCAAGTAAAGTAAAATGCATTCCTTTGTTGGGAATATGGAATTAACAAAAACAATAATATTACTAATAAGGAAAATAGTAATGGATGAGTACTAACTGTACTATAAGACGATACTTGAAACAATTATTATGTAATAATTGGTGTATTAATATATTATCCATATAGAAAAGATAGTTTTATTTTAAGATGATATCGCCAAGATCATTATTAACACAAAAAGTGGCAATCTTTATTTTAAATTTATAAGATCAGTTCTCAGATGTAAAAAGCATCAGTAAAGTAAAAACAAATTCCCAAATACTATTACTTATTAGTATTAATTAATATATACTGCTATAATAGTACTAAAGTCAAAAACGACGACAGACAAACGGAATTTAGCATAGCTGTTACAATGCCTAAAAAAGAGCTGGTTTTGTAATTACTTAAAAATATCGGTTTCACGATACGACTTTTCATTCATTAGATAGAGTTTATTTTTTCAGGAGACTATAAATTAAAAATCCTCATCTTCGCGAGAATCCCAGAAAAATAATAACAATCCATCTCTTCCACTAGGGTTTGTTGAATTCGTCAGGAGCTCAAATACAAACAAACCCTCGTTCGCGCAAATCTGTTGGCATTCAATTCCCGAAAATTAAATTGTATATTTATTACTTCTAGGTATGGAACTGATGAAGATGGGGTATAATGTTTCAGATGAATTGATTGGTACGTTTGCTCCAATAGTTTTGTACTGGGTTTATTCAGGAATATATGTTATGTTGGGATCACTTGAGAATTACAGGCTTCACACAAAGAAAGATGAGGATGAAAAGAATTTGGTGCCTAAACTTGATGTGGTCAAAGGGGTTCTCCTTCAACAAGCTGTTCAGTCTATTGTTGCCACAATCCTCTTTGCTGTAAGTTTATTATTGTTTTTTTTAGCAAGATTTGACCTTTGCATTTGTTGGTATTTGGATATGAAATATTTATGGGATTGCAATTGATGAAGGGTTCATGGGAAATTTCTTTAGCTTTTCTTTTTCATTTTGTGAGTAAGAGGTGTATTTGTCCTTGATTATTAGTATTTAAGATTGTATCTTGTCTATCCTTCGGTGATTGGCATTAAAGTTTGTTTCTTGTCTATCTCTTTGTGATCGTGTAATGTTTTATAATGTCTCTGAGACATTACTAATGCTTGCAATAGTTCTTTCCATATTTCTAGACGTGTTTTCTGTTCAATGGAGAACACGAAAGGGTTAACCTTTTTTTTATGCTTCTTTTAACAACATAATCTATATAGTTTGTTTCAGTGCATAAACCTTGATATGTTAACTGGCTTAATCCCTTTTGAGGCACTGCTGGGCACACCAACGATGATTCAAACTTGGGTTCGCCACATTACAGGGACTAGTCCTTCCACCTGACCAAACATCCGTTTGTGTAAACCTCGATTTTTGCTATCAAAGTTATGCTCTAAAGTTTAGATTTTTTTTTTTACATAATTCCAGCAGTATTAAGTGTTCTAGATTACGTGGTTTTGGAAATGGAATTTAAGTCCTCTAGAAATTGTTTTTGAGACTCATTTTTGGAATTTGAGTTTATAGCCTTATGCAACGGTCTGATAGGTGCTCCAATTATTCCTCGAGGTCGATAAGTGGATGGATGCAGAGCTTATGTATAGTTCACCGAATTAATTGGTTTATGTGCAAGAAAATAACATTCATCAAATATACTTTGCTTTTATAGTGAAGCCAAAGCTTACATCTTGTAACTATCAAAGGTGTTGCAGTACGGACATACGATATGTTAACCCGGAGTTATGTTACACATAGATTCTACAAATCTATAAGTATAGGTACTTTCAGTGAAGAACTTTTATATGTATAATATGATCCTGGAGGCTTAATGGGTAATTTTTAGTAGCTCCCTTTTTTGTCCGAACATGGGACTCCCAAACCTTTTAAATTTGTACTGCATCGTATGTTTGAGTCTGTCAATAGAAAATGGATTTTGTCGTTTTATGGGCACGTTCCTCCAGTATAAAGTCTGCAATTTTTAGCTCATTGTGTTTGGCATATGAATACATATGAAATAACCTTATTGGCTGATTTATATTTATAAAATCATTGCAAGTTTGTAAATTTGTATGGACAAAAATACAATTGTATTATCAACTTAAGATTTAGATTCTCCTCTTAATGGTTTACCTGTTCCTTCCTAGTAAAATAAAATAGTAGTAAATATTCTGAAAACAAAAAGTTTGTATGGATTCGAGATATACTGCAGTAGTTGTGTAGAGCAAAGCGCTATAAGGCACAAAGATGCCTTGGAAATAAGTACAAGGCACAGAGCTAGGATCACGCTTCATAGAAGTAAATCGCAAAAATAGATAGCTTTTTTGTAGATTCATAAAATCCCTTAATTCTAATAATTTTAGCAGTTCTATTAAATATTTAGAACTAATAACATAACTAAACAAGTACTATCAGCTCTGAAAGTCATCTAATAAATACAAACACACTTAAGCGCGTGACTGGTCTCATGCTGAAAGCGCATAACATAAGGCTTAATAAAGCGCTTGTAACAAATAAAACATAGGACAGTCTGTATTACGTGTCGTATCAAATATTCCATCCAATGATTACGTTATATTCTTTGAATGAACAAGATCGCTGACATGCCATACCATACACCATTCCAGAGATTTTTCTCCTTTAACTTTTTGTAGAGAATAATTTCATCGTGTGCTAAGGTTAGAACTTAGGAGATTGTACATTAATGATGCATTTAAGATACCAGGAGAGTTAACCACATGATTTATATATTTGGATAAGCAATTACAAGTTACTGCAAGTGCTTCATATTATGGTTACATGACATTTTGATGAAAAGTTATTTTCTACACTATAATGATTTCTCGACAAAGTTAGGTAAATATGGTCTTTTTTTGTAAAGTAATTGATATATTTCCGTGATTGGAATATTTTGACTTACAAGGATTTGAATTTTGATTCTCTTTAGATTTTGTATATAAATACTATATCTAAAGATTCTTGATCTGTAAATGAGGTATATATTAAACATGCAGGTTACTGGGAGTGATGAGTCTGCACAAGCTCAACAAACCTCCCTTGTTGTTCTTATCAGACAATTCTTTGTAGCAATGATGGTACTAGACACATGGCAATATTTCATGCACAGATACATGCACCACAACAAGTTCTTGTACAAGTATATCCATTCTCAGCATCACCGCCTCATTGTCCCTTACGCTTATGGAGCATTATACAACCACCCCGTCGAAGGTCTACTTCTCGACACCATTGGTGGAGCTTTATCTTTCCTCATATCTGGCATGTCTCCTCGAACTTCAATCTTTTTCTTTTCCTTTGCTACACTCAAAACAGTTGATGATCACTGTGGACTCTGGCTACCTGGCAACCTTTTCCATCTTTTCTTTAGAAACAACTCGGCATATCATGATATTCACCATCAACTTTTTGGCAACAAGTACAATTTTTCACAGCCGTTCTTTGTTATGTGGGATAGGATTCTTGGTACTTATATGCCTTACTCTCTCGAGAAGAGAGTTGGAGGGGGTGTCGAAGCTCGGCCCACTAAAGAATGCAAGGATAACTGAGCAAACTAATCCCATTGCTTGTTACAAGTGTGTATCAGTATAGTTTTTTGGTTTACTTTTTACCTAATTAAGTGCTTGAGTGGATTTATGAATTGTATATATATCTATATATACTTTATGGGTATATTTCTGTATAATGAGCTCTTGTTTGGTATCCGAGTTTCATAGAGATAATGAAAGTGGAAGGCGTTTAATGGATGCACAAGGAACCTTTTTATCTTATAATTGGTTCTTGTGATATTTGTTTGTTCTGTTTAGGTGTTCGTTTGACACTTATACTACATTGGCTTAATAATTGACATTTATATATCTATCAGGTTGTGGATCCATGTCCTTGACCTGGTTATATATTTTACATTCTATAGTGTTCTGTTACATATTCATAATGATTAATCACTTCAATCCTCTAACACATAAAGTAGGGCAAAAATGAAAAAAAAAACACGAGTAATGAATGAGATTTGTGATTCTCACATGTTAGATACTATATTTATTACCAATGATGTAGGAGTAATAAATTTTCATTTACTCAGTCCCACAATTTGTTTCATAAAGCAAAATGGAAATGAAATCTTAAAATTCAAAAGCCAATAGATAAGAGGGGGGGGGGGGGGGGGGGGGGTCTCATGGCCATCCTGATTGTGGTTGTCCGGTCCTGCCATTAATGAGATGGTTAGAGAATGGATCTTTCTCATGTGAATTTCATTAGCAGAGCGTGTCACCTTGAAAGAAAGATATTTCCGTCCAATTAATTAGCCGATCGAGTTTTCATTTTCAATCAAAGGTGACTAATGATAAAAGCTCCAATTATCTTGACCCCATGAGACTATAAGCAACCAGATTGGGATTAAGGCAAGGACATTTTTGGTGTATTGTTCTCATTCTTGCTTTTTGCTAGGGAGGAACTTGGTTTTTCTTTAATACAATTGAATCGTAAGGCCAAGTTTTGTTTTAACTCGACATATTGGATCACACAATAGAAACAAAGTAAAGATTTCTTTTCAAGAATTAAGCTAAGTTGATTTACTCATTTGTATGAACTATCAGGAATCAATAGCTTGGTATAAATTTGACAATATAAGACATCAAAAGAACAAAGTTTACTAAGAAATCCAAGAGCGAGTTTGAGACAGAACAACAGAGTTATCAATCAATGATATCTCGCGCCGCGTTGTTGAAAAATTGATTGGCATTTGCTCCTCTGTGCGCAACTTCAACAGCTTTCTTATTGTCACAACCTGAAAGAAACTTGATCGACGTTTAGGCATTTCCTTCACTTGGGCTTTCTCGTCTTTAATACCACTTTCTCAGGATCATCGGAGTCCACTGCATTGGCTGTGACAACACTCCATTCTACACTTGCTTCACTTGTAATCGACATGCCATCTGATGCCTGCCTAGGAAGAAAAGGGTTGCCTATTGAGAAGCTCTCGATTTCAAAAAGATCCGAACTTGAATCACTGTCACTGTCATTATCCATTTTACTAGAAACTGAATGGATTTTGACTTCATAATCCACTACTCCAGCTGGAGCAATTGCTTCCCAATTTAACTTTTTCTCTAGGCTCAAACATTTATTCCCTTCTCTCACCAAATGATCATCAATGTCTACAGAATTCTTGTCAGTGCAAGAACAATTGCAGCCAATCCTGGAAAGAAAACTCTTCTTCTTTGTTTTCCCAGGTTGCGTGTTGATTGGAATGCAATGTAATAACGAGCTTCTGCTATTCCAGCTTGATAAGGAACGAATACTTGGTGTTGCAATCTGGGACTTCTCTTTGACCTCTAGTACATCAAAGGGTTCATCTTTCTTGAGAAGATGACTTTGTAATTTTTTAGTAGCAGCTCTAGTACTGCTATTATTTGATCCCTCATTGAAGTATTTCTTGGCATCAAAGACATCGATTTCTATGTCTTCTGTTTTGTTTCTTCCCACTAAAACGTTGTCTTGTGGGCCTCTCATTTCAAGTACAAAACTTTCTTCAGCTCCATCTAAGTACGAAGGAAATGAAGCATCCCGGAAATCTTTGCTGTTTCCACAAGGCAAAGTATGTGAATTACTTTTATTGGGTGATGAAGGTAACTTGGACATTTTGTATGTTCGGGTGAAGCAAAAATGAAACAGCATAGTTGATATGTGCAGTAAAAGTTCTGAAAACAGGATAAGGGAAGAGAAATCAGATCAGACCATGTAATAATGTATGCTAGGACTATATATATATATATATATCCAAAATGGAAATTAGTTTTGCTCATTAAATAATGACTTTGACAAGAGGAGTCTGTCATTCTACTTGTGTAAAGTGTAAACAGAAACTGGAGTAGCTTTTGGCCTTTATAAACTCTTTCCAGGGATTATTGATCATGATGGGATACGGGCCTAACCATATGTAACGTGACCTTATTTCTTCTTTTGTGGTTTTCTGCTTTTTTGGACATCAAATTATTGATCCATATAATTATTCTCATTTGGCTATTTCGTCACTCACCAAAAGAAAAAAAGAAAAAACCCCTTGAAACAGGGAGAGCATGGACTTTTAAAGATTTCAATTGCCTAAAGGGTAGACTTTCTTGCTTACGAGGTTTATGTAGGTGAATCTACGCAAGGATTATTGTCGAAATCTACAAAGCGAACCCGCAAACACATGTTTAACCATCAAGAGGCCGAGATGCGAGAGAGGCAACCCCCCGTCCACGGCCCTATACTCGACACTTGCTTCATGTGGCGCCAAATAAAACTCAAAAAGAAGCTTTGTGCCTACAACTGCCCTTTTCACGATGTGTGTTGTAGGACCAATGTTTCTTGAATGCCAAAATGGGGATCTAGGCCCCCCCATCGATGACCAATGTAGTGTAAAATGTGATACTTTGTGTGAATTGCATATTCTCATGAATCATCTAGTATTTGAACGCAATTAGGCCGAGGGCACGTCTCGTAGGCGTCACGCATCACGTTGCCCCATCTCAGTCCCTTGGACGGATAGGGGCAGACATGCTCCACCATGCATGCAAGTGTGCGAATAAATCAAAGGACATTCCACTTCAACGGATGTCACGACCATTGTTCACTTCTGCTACCCATAAGGCAGGGGACATTCTTATTTACATCTGGTCTAGAAGATTTTCCTAAAACTTGTGGTTAAAAAAAACATCATATCATCACAATTAATAATGTGATGTAATTTCAACCTCAAGGTCTAGAAAATATCTTCTAGATCATGTCTAAGTAAGAATTTTGCACTGAGCAGCCACCTATTCACAATGAGTAAATCCAACAGCCAAGAGAGAGAAAGAGGGATCACTTCTATGATTAGATTCTTTATTCTTTTATTTCTGTCGGCAGAGACCCAATATATAAAATCTAATCTCGAAATTATATTTCTGGACTAAAATAAAAAGAAAAAAAGGGGAAAATTCATTAGAATATATAGACTCCTAAAATAAAAACCATTCACCTGCTGGAATAAATGGAGATAATATACTCAATAGATAAGTTCACAATCTAGTGTTAGAAAATCTTGGGAATTCAACATGAACATTGTCACAAAAGAAAGTGTTAATTTGCCTCTACAACAAGCACAACTTTTGCTAGAACATTCAATAAGCAAATCTATGCACTCCAAAATTAACACTAGAAGAATGATAAATGCAAGTAACTGTTTAGGTTCATATTATTGTCCTTTTCCTATATTAGGGTCGAGGGGCTAAAAATTATCAAAATAGAATCGACAAATAATAGTGTTACAAGTAGAGTACCATCTAAAACTTAAAAACGAATCCTAGCTAAATACATGTCATCCAGTCGAATCACAAGGACCCCCTTCTGTTGCAAAAATACCACAACCTTGGAATTCGTAGAAGAAATCAAAGAACTGCCTTGGAGTTTCACTGTGCTGACGTGGAATTACTGACCCAGTATTGCTTAACTGCAACCAATATTTTCTCGGGAACAAGAGGACCATCCTCGTGATCCATCATTTTAGAATCCCATTTCATACCTCCAATCATCTTCTTCACCTTCACTAGTACATCAACTTCGTCCCTGAATATAACTGCACCTTCTGGCCTCAGAATTCTGTCCATCTCCAACAATATGTCTTCAAAGTTACACCTATACAAGTGTTATCAGATATTATTATTGGCTGAAATATATGGTGGTTTATATCGGAAAATCAAGGTATACTAGACACGTACTTGTCCTTGTACAAGCTAAAAACACCATTAGCATGGATGAGATCATAAGTCCTTGGATATGTCGAGAAAGCTTCACACCTAATAAATAACAAAATCACAAGCATAAGCCAAAGGTACACCAAAAAAAGTTCAAATGCGTATACCAAAAACAGAGAGAAAAAGGGCATACCAGTCGTGATATATGCCAATCAATCCTCGTTCATAAATAACACCCAAGGTATTTTTATTGGCAATAGTGGGTACAACATTCATAACCCAAAGTTTGGGAGACTGTAGTGCAGCTGCAAAACCACCCAATCCAGCATTCATATCCATAATGTTGCGGTACCTTCCAGAGTCAATAATCTTGTTAAACTTTCTATAAGCATTGACATGTTTTTTCCATTGCTTATTGTCCTCCAAGTAAGCCTCAACCGAGACTCCAGAAACAGAGCCACTTGCTATTCTAGGGGGTACTGCATATAGCCTCTCCGGAAACGGTTTGAGATCTCCACTAGAAACTTCGTCACTGTCGGCTTTGTTGTATGGTGTAATACACTGCTCCATTTTTTTGTACCTGATAAAAGAAAGGGAAGGATTGAAATAATTCAAATTTGCAGACAGTAGTGAACTCCTAATATAGTGCAATTAGTTATTCATACCAAACATCATCGATATCTTTAGAGCTACAGAATGTTACTCCAGCATTTTCTTGTGAAGCACGACAAGAATCAGTATCCATTTTCTTCTGCCATACCGCAATTTCACCTTTCTCGGACTTTTTCTCCCAGCAGAGAAGTTTAGCAACCTCTTCAATTTTTCGTTGTTCTTCTTGAAGTTCTTCCATTGGGCGTTGCCACGCCTTGTAGTTAGTCTTCCAATTGATGGGTGGGCCTGAAAGTACCCAGTAGCCACCAGGCCTTAGCACACGGTCAACTTCCTTCATATATAATCCATCTACAAAGAGAAAGAACAAACTAGAATAAGGAACCTTTCCTACAATTTTGAAATGAAATAATCATTATAAATTTTAGTTCTTACCATTCACACCCCAAGGTATGAGACAACGAGAACAGTGAGCCATGTCAAACGCTCTTGATGGATATGGCAATTTTACTGTTCCAAAAACACCTATAACAGCAGGTACACCCCTTTCAAGAGCAAACTGAACCTGGGCTTCATGCGAGTCTCTTGGTGCAAACGACATTGCTATTACATTTCTTTTCCACAGATACGCCCCCCAACTAGCAACCTAAAACAAAATCAAAAAAACATATTTATGGAATGTTAATCACAAATGTATGGTAAATTGCAGAAGTTATCAGAGAAAGGCAACATACCCCACAACCAGTGTCCAATGCAGTCCTAACAGTTCCATTTGCAATTGGTATAACTGAAGCAAGCTGGTCAATGTACTTATCAGCCCCCTGAGGAAATTGTGTTCCACCACCAGGGAACCTAAACACATTGCCCTCGTACTGGATCCAATTCTGAATAGCCTTCTCGACTGTCAAACTCTTGTAGGGAGCATTGGCATAGGGAACATAATCACGGCTCTTGGGCCATGGAAATGGGGTTACATATCCTTCAGGAGCTGGAATAAGGCAATGCAGCTTCTCTCCTTCAGGAGGACAGTGCCTCTCACGGTAGATCATATTTTCCCTCGGAAAAGTCATTGCACGCTTTTGATCCTGGCAGGGCGTGTAATCAGTGTACTGAGGGTGGCAGGGTTTATATTCAGTCGCTTTAGAATCGGAATCATCGATTATTCCAGCTTGACCACCGTGATGAGTATCGAAGCTGAGGTTTGGAAGAATGTTACATTCTGCTCCACTCTTGGTCATCTCCAATGCTATACTGTCCCCTTTCCCAAACCCACTTCTTTGCCATGCTCCGAGAAGGTAGAAGAAACAACAAAGACCAGCTACTATAAAAATGGACACGGAACTCCTTGTCCGACTGTCACTGGAATTAAACTTGTTTGCCATTACTGTCCCTGAATTATTTATGACTCAAAGTTTAGTAGAGACAATAGAAAGAGTGTATCCTTAGTCTAACACTCTTTTTTTTTTCCAGTAAAACTTAGATCCGGAGCCACACTACCAATATCCAACTTGACTATCAACAAATAAGGAGATCTAGTTGTTGAACAAGACACAAATATCATCTTTTGAGCACCAACTTCAAGCAACACTATAAAATCAGGACAAAAATATCTATCAACAATCATATAACATTTCAACTGTCAAAACACCAGATCATTGAGCAAAAAACAGGTGTTGTTTAAACTTAAAATAAGACTCCTTATATATGAATACCAAGTTTAATAAGCTAATCAAACGTTCTTTATAATAAAAACAAAAGATTGAAGCACAAATCCTGAAAACAAATTCACCAAAAGATAGCTACACATGGTTTTATAAAGTTCATCGCAAAAAGATTCAAACTACAGGCAAAATACGAAACAAAAATGAAACATTCTTAATCAAAGTTGAAGAATAATGTGTGAAGCATTAAATCCCATACCAGGCGCATCAATTGATGCGAACACAGATCCAACGATCTTGAAAGCTCGTGCCTCTATTCCTTTTGCAATCAGTGGGAAAATGCTGAAAACAGATCGGGTTAACAGTTAACAAGATTTGAAATAAGGTATTAAGTATTCGGTATTCGCTCGGAATTTTAATCTTAAGTGATTATTTTCTCTCGATCGAGCATACACGTTTCTCTCTCTCTCTCTCTCACGACAAATAAATCTTGGTTCTCCATTTTTGGTTGCTCTACTTAATTAATGAATCTCGTACACGAAAAATATTCTTTAGATTTTTTTAATGATTAAAGAGATTTCTGGACTGCCCTAGTATTAGTGGTAACATATAGCACCATTAATGCCCTAATGTCCCTAAGGCCATCTCCAATGGTTCAGGGCTAGCCCGGGGTCCTGTCTGTCGTCTCCAATGGTTGGGGCTCCGTGGGAGAATTAATTCCATTTTGAAACTTTGCCCACTCTCACCTATTAATATTATAGTTTTAATTTTTTTAATATTAATATTAATAATAGTAATTATATTAGTACTCGTAATTTAATTATTAATTATATTAAAATATTAAAATTAAATAGAATAAATAATTAAAGTAACTTAAAATTAATGCATAATACGCAAACAAACATTTTTATAACAAGGAAGAAAATACAACAAGAAGGCAATTCGTTCCAAGGCGACCAAGAATTAAAATAAATTTGATAAATATAAAATTCATTCTGGTTTTTCTGGAATTAGATTCTACTCCGTGAGTAGATTAAAACGGTATATCGTATGTCCAAATCGGAGTTCGGTTGAATGAGAAATTGACACTAAAAAATCACCTCTTGAAATGGAAGAAAAGAAAAGCAATTGGCATTTATCCCACATTGAAAGTGGAGTGAAAAAACTTGAGGTTTATATATGATTTGTCAATGTAGTTGTGTAACTACTTAATTACAAGAAGTCTCTTCCCTCGCGCGCAGTGGGGGGGTGCAAATCATGGATCCAAATTCACTTCGTCTCGCTCAAGACTTGTGCGAGCCCGCGACATGCGGACACGAATGCAGTCCAATTCTCTAGCTTTCGGACAAGCACAATTTTTATTATTTAGAACTTATAATTTTAATTTAAAAAATAAATACTAATACTAACACATCCAAATTCACTTCGTCTCGCTCAAGACTTGTGCGAGCCCGCGACATGCGGACACGAATGCAGTCCAATTCTCTAGCTTTCGGACAAGCACAATTTTTATTATTTAGAACTTATAATTTTAATTTAAAAAATAAATACTAATACTAACACATTTTATTAAATAATTTAATTAGGAGGAAATTTTAATTTTTACCAAAAATATCATTAAATAATTAATAATACAACACATTAATTAAAATTACATACAACACATTAATTATACAAAATCATACACACATTAAATAAACCATACACACAATAAATACACAACAAAAAAAAGAAGAAAAAAAAAAGAAATCGGGTCCAATCAAAACTTGGCGGCACCTGACTTAAAGAGGGGCGCGTTTTTTAAACGCGCCCCTTCTTCCCACTCGCGCCCCGGGCTGGGCGCAGGGCTCCGCCGAGCCCTGCGCCCAGCCCATTCCACCCCGAAGGCCGCCCCGGCCCCCGCCCCGCAACCGTTGGAGACGACTCTCCGCCCGCAGCCCGACCTCGGCCCCGGCCCCGCGGCAACCGCTGGAGATGGCCTAAGGCATCTCCAAAGGGCTCGGGGCTTCGGAGCTCTGGGCTCACCCCGAGTCCTGTCTGAAATTAATTTAATTTAATTTTTAACTTTTGTCTATTATTACTTATAATTAAAATAAATTTAATAAGTAAAAAAGTTTATTCGGGTCTTTGTGGAATTATATTCTACTCCGTTAGTAAATTAAAACGGTGTATGATATGTCTAAATCGAAGTATGGGTGAATGAGAAATTGATTATCAAAGATCACCATTTGAAATGGGTTAAAAAAATAGAAGTGGTTTTACCCCACGTTGGAAGTGAAAGGAAAAATAATTTTGAGGTTTATATATGATTTGACAATCTAACTACCAAAAATTTCTTCTCTCGCGCGCAAGGGGGTGTTGCAAATCATGGATCGAAAACTTTGTCTCTTTAAGACTTGTGCGAATCTGCGTCCTGCGGACATGAATGCAGTTCAATTCTCTAGCTTTCGGACAAGCCCAAATTTTACATTTCTCCATTTTTTTTATTAATTAGAACTTTTTAATGCTCCATAATTTTTTTGAATAATTAAGTTCTACAAATTTAACTTAATTTAGGAGGAAATTTTAATTTTATTAATTATTTTTTTAAATAATTATTTTTTTCCTACTTAAAAATATGAAATAAACATTTTTAATAAAGAAAAAAAAAAGCCGGAACCAATCAGGGGACGGCGTCCCCTGACTTGATCTCACACGCCCCTCGTCTTCTTCCTTTTCCCCACGCAGGATCGAGCCGCGGCCACTTCCCGCCCCGTTCCCCACCCCGCCCTTGAGCCCCAGCCGCTGAAGGCGCCTTCCCTTCCCATCCCCGACCCCGCCCTGACCCCGGCATATCTAAATAAACTGGCGAATATACCCCTTAATAAATCGGTACTTTTTTTCAGTTTCAAGTGTAACTAACTTGTCGAAATTGAGAGTTGACATGAAAAATGTTTTTGTAACGTAAGGTATAAATTGCTACATTTATCATAATACGAGGGTGTTAAATGTCACATTTATCAAAACACTAGGGGATAAGCTGTCACATTATTATAACACAAGGGGTTAAAGTATTACATATGAAAATGTCGAGGAGATGACGTGAAGCTTTTATAAGATTAGAGGGGGGTAAAGTGCTCTATTTTTTAAGTCACAGTAAAGTAAATTGAACATTATAAATATCAATGAGAGATAAATTGACATTAAATCTTGAAAAAATGATAATATATATTTAGTTTTTTTCTGTTTTGGTGAATTACATACTCCTATTACTATTGCAATTCTGTAGTTCAACAAAATTATTAACTAGTGCAAATTGATTCTTACAACACATGTTGGCATGAATAATTCTACCTAGTGCAATCAAACTTAAAACATTTTTTCCCTATTGAGCGTTCATATCTACTCACAACATAAATAAACTTATCTTCGGATGGTATATGAAGATCCCATAATAACAAGAAATCGTGAAAATTTCAAGTAAAAGGAAATTAAGCAACAGTAAATATTACCCAAGCATATGCTGCGAAATAATAAAATATCTGTAATTATTCTATTCAATTTGCAGCTATAGAAATGCATAGGTCCATTATTTATTTATTTTGAGTTTTTTTATAATTTTTTTAAATATTTGTGCAATTTTTGAGATGTTATCAGTTTTCGAACATTTAATTTTAAAAAAAAAAAATCTTTGAATTTTATGCAAGTGCATGAAATATTGTTTGTTTGATTTTTCATTTCCTAAAATTCAAACAAACAAGCTATAAAACGTAAAAATATGAAAAGAGGACACTTTAAGGAGGTCGGAATGATATTAAGCAAACTAGTGGGACAGCATGAAGATATACTCTATTGATTAAACCTTTAAATTTTTAGATCCTGGCCCCCTGGCCTTCTGCTTTGAATATTTAGGCGTCCCTCTATAGTGCACGGAGGTGCGCAACATGTCCCCATGATCCTACGGATCCTAGTGCTGCTAAGTGTATTGAGTATTCCCTTTCATTTTATTTGTTGTTTTGATGAAAAAAAAAATCTTATTTTATACTTTATTTTATTTATTATTTTAGAAGTTCAATATAAATTATAAAATTACTATTGTTTTTCTAGATTTATCTCTTTCTTATAATTGTTCTAACTCCTAATTTAAAGAAAAGAAAAGAAAATAATTAATACTCAAATGAGAATATTTTAGAATATTTCTTTTTAAACGCGCGATGGCTATTTAATAGGTTTATATTTAAACAATTATTATTTAATAGTTGCACGGAAAAAGTCCCCAAAAACAATTGCGCTGATCATGGAGAGTTTACCTATTCTATGAATCGGGCTCAAGCAAGTGTACAAGATAAATTTATGTTCATTGAATTGATTTGGTGGTAATAAATGATTGAAAAATAGTTTGTTGAACTGTAGAAAGATCTTTTAACATGTACTTGCACAAATATTATTTGACAAGGAATTTATCAGTGGCGGAGCCATAATTTTTTTTTCACTGGGGTCCTTATAAATTTAAGTATTATTTAAAATATAATATTTCATTCGACCCATTAATTTACTCCATTAGCTATAGTACATGATCAAACTTTTAAATCATTTAAGTGACTTATCATGTTAAATTATTTACATTTATGATGAATTAATCCTTTTAAATATTAATATATATGGTGCCATTTTATACTATCAACTTATTAGTGAAATATATTATTTATTATAATTTTTAAAAATATAGTCAAGTTGACTTATCAACTGTACTAATGGATAAATTAAATAAAAATGGGACGGAGAAAGTAATAAAAAAAAAAAAAAAAACCAACAACAAAAATATGAAATTAGAGAGACTCTTGATATTTAGAAAGTGTCAATTCCTATAAAATATTATTAGTGTTTTAATATGATTCAAATTGCAAAACTAAAAAAGAAAAATATTAGAGTTTGAGTTGATGCACACTTTGTAACTATTAATTTGTTAGATTTGTCAAACCCTAATAAAAATGGACCCTATTTATTTAGAGATTTAATTTTAATTAGGAATCCATTAAAAGAAAATCATAGATTACATCAAAACATATGTAAATAATTTAATATAGCACATAGAATACATTTATAATTAAAGTGGGAGAAGAATTTCAGGGGGTCCATGCATCCCCCACCTTACAACGTGGTTCCGCCACTGGAATTTACTATATTTAGTAAAGGAAATGGTGATTTCAAGAAAATTGGTTTAAGTTGACGTGAGGGACGTATATTGGGCTTTGAATTAAAATTTTCAAAACTTTATTTGAAATATGTTTTATTGAACGACGAATAATTGATTAAACAAACAAAGAAAAATTGATCAAACACAGGCAGATAAATATGAAAATTTGACAAAGCTTGTAATAATAAGACTTATTCAGTGAGGTTTAAATTGAAATATTTGATTATGATGTCAAATAACTGATCTTCACAAACTTTTTTGTTTCCCCATTTTTTGTTTAGATGGATAAATTTTTTTGGAGCTTTGATTCAAACAACTTGTAAAATCAATTTGTAAAATTCGTTTAGGGCTTACAAATTATAATGATTATTATATAAATAGTTTATTTGTGTATACAAATAATCATCAATGTGAACACAGGCTAAAAACAGAAAATTAAATCAAGTCGAGGTCAGTGTGAACACAATAGTATCCTTAAGAAAAATTCGCTTCCTAACCCACACCCTTTTGGTGGTTGTGCTCGAGGTTCCTTTGAACACATGTCTTCTAGGGTACAATAACTCCAACAAAGTACTTTGCTCCAAAGTTTTGTCGAACAAGCTGAAACAACTTAGAACTCTAGGCCGAATTCGTAAGAGAGAAGAGCTGAATATTTTTTTTGTGTGAAAAACTTAATGAAAGAGCCATTATATATAGGACATGAGGACGACCTGAATATCTGCACTTTTCATGTCTTACGCGTTCTTTGTAAAAGTTAAAAGTCAAAATTAATTCTATAATTTGTAAAATTTTTCAATTTTTTTTTTATTTATCTTAATTATTTCACCCATTCATTTCTAACAAAATATATAATTCTTGTGAGAATACAAAATTAATGAATGAAGTGGTAGCACACACTGACACAAAGAATCGATGAATTTGCAGTCTTACATCTTCAAAAATAAATATTTACATAAAATCGAGAGGATTGTACAAATTTATATCACATGTCGTATAAATGTTCGCGAATGTATATGAGATTCAATATCAAACATTTTATAATAGGAATATAAAGACATAATTATTAAACAATTGCAAGACATAATACTTAAAATTGCAAATAATGATTATAAGTTCAAAAAAGAAAAATGTATGAAGAAATTTTTTTCTCCAACTTGTTAGGACTTCTAAACTAATTTATCGCCCACTAAAAACTCAAAATATTAACGGGTATGCTATTAATAAATACACGAAGGACAATCTATCAGTCAGCTCTCGTAGCTCAGTTGGTTAGAGCACCCGTTTAGTAAGCGGGAGGTCTTGAGTTCGACTCTCAACGAGAGCAAGTTTGTTTTTCTTCTTCAAATTAACCTTTTCTCTGGCCCTGTTTTCCTGTGTGTCGCAATCATTTTAGTTAATTTTTAGCACATATATAAGCCATTTTTAAAATAATTATAAAAAAAAAAGAAGTGAAGAGGCTATTTTGAAATTTAAAGTTTTGATAAAAATGATAAAGTAAATAAAGACTGAAGAGTTAAAGTTCAAGGTTCCACTAGTTTTTAGAATTTTTTTTTTACTTAATATTTTACTTATCAAAATTGAAGAGATCTAGAGACGTGTGGCCAAAAGAATATAATTATTATATATAATTTTTTGATAATAATATTATTATATCTAATTAAGAAAACTGCTTTTAATAACCAGAAGTCAAATAAATTTTTTTCCAAAAGAAAAACGGAGAAAAGCCAACTATATTTGCAGCAACTATCCTTATCCTTCCTTTTTTTTTCCCTTTCTTTTTAGACCAGCTTCAAGTGTAAAATCAGCAAGTCCGAAGAGCAAAAAGAAGTCTATTTAAATAAAAAAAGTACAGTATTCGGCAAATATTTGACCCTATAAAGTGGTTGAGTTTTAAAATTGATATTTTGTTGTGATAACATGACAATATAAATTAGGGAAAATCCCACTTCGCCCCCCAACCTTTTTATGTTTTTGCAGTCTCCCCCCTAACCTTTAAAGTTTCACACTTTCCCACCTCACCTATTTTAAAAGTCTCAGGCAACCACCTCATTGAGCAAGGCACCCCCCAACCTTTTTAAGTTTTTGCAGTCTCCCCCCTCACTTTTAAAGTTTCGCACTTTCCCACCTCACCTATTTAAAAAGTCTCAGGCAACCACCTCATTGAGCAAGACAATGGAATCTGGCGGAATATTCCGTTTGCTTGAAGTGACGTGACTTTAGTCAAGGGTAGAATAGTCCTTTAAGGCACAAAAGTGCGAAACTGTAAAGGTTAGGGGGGGAGACTGCGAAAACTTGAAAAGGTTGGGGGTAAAGTGCGATTTTCCCTATTTATAATAATTTATAGATCAAAATTTCATTTCGAGTATATATGTTTCGGTCAACAAAATATTGAAATTTTTTGAAGAAATTCTTCGAAAATATTAAGAAAAATTGTGAAATAACTTACTAAATGAATATTTCACAATTTTTCTTAATATTTTCGAAGAATTTCTTCAAAAAATTTCAATATTTTGTTGACCGAAACATATATACTCGAAATGAAATTTTGATCTATAAATTATTATAAATAGGGAAAATCGCACTTTACCCCCAACCTTTTCAAGTTTTCGCAGTCTCCCCCCCTAACCTTTACAGTTTCGCACTTTTGTGCCTTAAAGGACTATTCTACCCTTGACTAAAGTCACGTCACTTCAAGCAAACGGAATATTCCGCCAGATTCCATTGTCTTGCTCAATGAGGTGGTTGCCTGAGACTTTTTAAATAGGTGAGGTGGGAAAGTGCGAAACTTTAAAAGTGAGGGGGGAGACTGCAAAAACTTAAAAAGGTTGGGGGGTGCCTTGCTCAATGAGGTGGTTGCCTGAGACTTTTAAAATAGGTGAGGTGGGAAAGTGTGAAACTTTAAAGGTTAGGGGGGAGACTGCAAAAACATAAAAAGGTTGGGGGGCGAAGTGGGATTTTCCCTAATTTATATTGTCATGTTATCACAACAAAATATCAATTTTAAAACTCAACCACTTTATAGGGTCAAATATTTGCCGAATACTGTACTTTTTTTATTTAAATAGACTTCTTTTTGCTCTTCGGACTTGCTGATTTTACACTTGAAGCTGGTCTAAAAAGAAAGGGAAAAAAAAAGGAAGGATAAGGATAGTTGCTGCAAATATAGTTGGCTTTTCTCCGTTTTTCTTTTGGAAAAAAATTTATTTGACTTCTGGTTATTAAAAGCAGTTTTCTTAATTAGATATAATAATATTATTATCAAAAAATTATATATAATAATTATATTCTTTTGGCCACACGTCTCTAGATCTCTTCAATTTTGATAAGTAAAATATTAAGTAAAAAAAAAATTCTAAAAACTAGTGGAACCTTGAACTTTAACTCTTCAGTCTTTATTTACTTTATCATTTTTATCAAAACTTTAAATTTCAAAATAGCCTCTTCACTTCTTTTTTTTTTATAATTATTTTAAAAATGGCTTATATATGTGCTAAAAATTAACTAAAATGATTGCGACACACAGGAAAACAGGGCCAGAGAAAAGGTTAATTTGAAGAAGAAAAACAAACTTGACTTACTAAATGAATATTTCACAATTTTTCTTAATATTTTCGAAGAATTTCTTCAAAAAATTTCAATATTTTGTTGACCGAAACATATATACTCGAAATGAAATTTTGATCTAGAAATTATTATAAATAGGGAAAATCACACTTTACCCCCCAACCTTTTCAAGTTTTTCCCCCTAACCTTTACAGTTTCGCACTTTTGTGCCTTAAAGGACTATTCTACCTTTGCCTAAAGCCACGTCACTTCAAGCAAACGGAATATTCCGCCAGATTCCATTACCTTGCTCAATTAGGTGGTTGTCTGAGACGACTTTTTAAATAGGTGAGGTGGGAAAGTGCGAAACTTTAAAGGTTAGGGGTGAGACTGCAAAAACTTAAAAAGGTTGGGGGGTGCCTTGTTCAATGAGGTGGTTGTCTGAGACTTTTTAAATAGGTGAGGTGGGAAAGTGCGAAACTTTAAAGGTTAGGGGGGAGACTGCAAAAACATAAAAAGGCTGGGGGGCGAAGTGGGATTTTCCCTATAAATTATTTATTGTGTCACGGTCATCAGTTTTGACTCTAACGTCAAAATTATTTAATTATTGTTGGAAATCATTAATTTATGTTTTATTTGATCAAAAATTTTATTTTTAATGAAAATCATCAATTTATTTTTGTCTGACTTGAAAGTTTAATTTTCGTCAAAATATCAACTTCGTCAAAATTTAATTTTTGGCAAAAATTAAAATTTTAGGTCAGATATGATTTTCACCAAAAAAATAAAATTTTCGGCAATAGTTAAAATTTTTCAAGGACAATGACTGAAATTGATGAATGTGACATAATAAATGACATATATTGTCGAACTACCACAATAAATATCCAATTTTAAAATTCATCAACTCTGTAGGGCCTAAATTGAAATTTTGCCCCCATTATTCACACCAAATATCGCCCTGGATAAAAACTTTTTGTACTGTACTTTCATCATTCAACTCCTATAAAAAATTGCCAAAATCTTTTCCTTTTGGGCCTTATCTTCACTTCAACACAAAATTTGCCACCATATTCAAAAACCCAATTCTTTCTAACTTAGTAAAAATGGCACTCGCTTTATACACATCAGCCGCTTATTCCTCAATCTCTACTTTATCTCTTTCACCAAAAATTTCTTCACCCATTAAAACCAATTTTCAAATATATAAGGGCCTCCCTTTTTCGCCTCTGAAACTTCGGATTGCTCGTACCACTACTATATGCTGTTACAAGAACAATACAGAGGAAGAATCTGTCAAAAAGGTAAGCTTTACAACTAATTTTACACTGGATGAGTTTTTCTTATTCAATTCATATTCAATTTGACCTGATTGTATAACGAAAAGGTTTTTTTTTTTACTGTTTAAATTTGCATCCTGGATGAGAGGAAAGAGTTAGGCTAAATATTTGATAGAGAGGATATCAATTAGTATTTTTTTAATTGGTTGTTATCTAATATAAACAGCTCTAATATTGTTATTTCTTTGATAAGTTTATTATTTTTATTTTTTATATTCAATTAATTACCGATTGGTCATTGGTGTGTGTTAATTTGGAAATTAGAATTGAAATTGGATTATTAAGAATAGGAGTAGTATTAAATGCCTTATACTATGACTTGATCCTCAACTTATTTCATGTTCACTTCATCCATGGCTATTCATTATATTCTTTAGCAGGTGGCCATATCTTCTTGCAGCTCACCTGTTGAACAGTAGTTTGATTCCGCTAATTATTTCCTAACACCTTGTATTAGCATTTCCTCTCCTAATTAACTGCATTGTTCTTTGATTAATTGCTTTGTTAAACCCCTTTTCAATATTGTTATCAACTGTTTAGTTGCGATGACTCCTATGTTCTATTACACTTCTAGGATAATCTATTATCTATCATGTTCATCAAATAATCTAGGAAATGGCATTTGTCACTTGCTAGAATTATTCAATAAATTGTTTCAAGTAGCTAAGAATCCCTCCGAGACCTCTAGGATATTGTTATTAATCACAAAGTACAAGACAAAGATAAGGTCACGGGCAAAATTTTGAAAAAGATATTGCAATTCAAATCAGTTTTATTATTCCGTTGTTACAATGTGATTTATATTTTTACAGGATAATGAGTTAAACTTGCGGATATTAAAACGATGGGATGTGCCATGGAATTGGCAAACAATCTCTCTGACCTCACTTGCATGTGGATTAAGGTGCATTACTTTCTATTTTTCCTAGACTAATTCTTAAGATTCAAATGCAGTCTGGATAAACTTATGTTGTTCAGACAGTTTTGTTTTGACAGGACTAATAGAGGCAGCTGCATTTCAGTATTCCGATCTTAAAATTGAAGACTTAAGTTTGGATGAGAAGGCGGAAATTTTGCTTGCGGATCAAGCGTAAGTTAACATATTTTTAGCTTCATCTTATTTCTTTTATTTTCCCATTAGTACTTTGCCAATTTGGTTATTAACTAAAAAATTCTATTTTTTGGCACATGGCGGATTTATTATCTTGTTCTAGCATTGCAACTATAGTGGTGCTTGGAGTCCTATATAGTCTCACAAAGTCATTCTCTCCACTTCCCGATGACATATATAGATACGGTAATAAACATAATTTATATGGTTTGTTCATTATGTATTTTCTTGTTCTGGAAGGGCTCATATACCCTTTTAACCCTCTCTCTGTAGTTTGTATGCTTGTGACCTTTCGAAAATGAGATTCTAATTGTAGAAATTACTGTACATGCATGCATTTTTATTGATAATCACTTTATAAATACATATGAATTAATTTAAGATTAATGAATTGTTATTTTTATCAAGTTTCTTAGGCCGTTTCAGACTTTCAGTGTCAGTATTACTATTTAACAGGAGTTTAGAGGTTAGGACTCCTATATTGTTCTCTGTTACATGAACTGAACAAAAAATTCTTGATTATACTATTGTAAAGATACAATCAAAAAAATCTTAAGCTAAGATCAATTGTGGTTTTCAGATTTTAGGGAACCTTTCAATCTTAAGAAAGGTTGGTTGTTATGGGCTGGTATTGGCCTTGGTGGAGCTCTAGCTGCTATTGCTGTGACAGGGGCTGCATTATCTTTTTTCAACCCCGAGACCCCACAAAGAGATGTTAGTATTTAGTTTCTTTTATTGCTGATGTTTTATCTACTTAAAAGATATCAAAAAAAAAATTGTCTCCTTCAATTTGTTTCAGACTGATGCTCTGGTTCGTTTGCTTCCCTTGATTGGATCTTCAAGTATAAGGTACTACTTCTAAGGTTTCAAATCTTCACTTCATTTGATGAGAAAAAGAAACTAATTATATTTGTTGTTATTTTACGTGTAGCACTGCCTGCTTGGTTGGCATCACAGGTGTACTTGCACCCATTCTAGAGGAAACTATATTTAGAGGGTTTTTTATGGTGTCTCTGACCAAGTGGTATACCTTTTGATATGTGTAGATGGAAAACTCATAGTATTATATGTGTGCGGTTTATTTGCTGATTGGTCCAATATTCACTGCATGCAGGTTGCCAACACCACTTTCGGTGCTCGTCAGTGCTGCCGTATTTGCAGGGGCACATTTCACTCCCGGAGAGTTTCCTCAGCTCTTTGTTCTTGGTAATCTTCTTGCCTACTACAAATTATACTTTTGGTAACTAGTTGCAACAAATTCAGCATAGAAAAAATCCAATTAAAACTTTAATTTGGCGTCTCTTTCATCTTCATTTGATGTGAAAAGTGACATTTTGGTGATGTAGTATATCTAATGAAAATGTTAATTAATGTACTAGTTTTACCGTATGAAGTCATTCTTGGCTCATCTTCTCTCAAATTTTGCAATAAAGATCTAGAAGTCAAATAATTCAGTATTTCAGAAATCGCGATGTTATTCTTGCTATGTAGACTGTGTGACAAATTAAAGATTTGTTTAATTTAAAAACTCTTTGCACCTTGAACATTATGATTGTTTAGGGATTGCATTGGGATTTTCTTATGCTCAAACGCGCAATCTTGTAACACCGATCATGATTCATGCCGTCTGGAACTCTGGAGTTATCTTGTTTCTCACTTTCCTTCAGGTAATTTCGAGCCCAATTACGCACAGAGCTTATAAATCATTTTTTGTGTGGAGAATCATTCATAGAATTCAATCAATTTTCTTCTCATCTAAATTTGTTCATCCTGGTTGTGTGTGTAGCTTCAAGGATATGATATCAAGGAATTGTTGCTAGCTTCTTGATACAGGTGGATGGGTGGTCGTTATTTCCGAATCCAGATAATTAGCATGTATTCATCCTTTTTCGGATTCTGTATATTCAAGAAAAGGAGGGAAGCCATCTTGAGTGATGTAAATGTTTTAACCGTGGCAAAACTATTGCTATAGAATATGCTAGTTCTTTTACAAACCAAGTTAGCTCGTCATTTTTATTTCTTTTAATATACAAAAAAAAAAAAAAAGAAAAAAGAAAAGAAAAAAGTTAGCTCTTCACTAAAAATAGATGATCTTCATTGTGACATGTTTAGAGTTAGAAGTGTTTACTGTTTGCTCTGCAATGGGCATTAACAATTCTCATATTGTTGCACTATTACTTTGATGAGAAGAAAAAGCAAAATAAAAGTATGTATTATCAATCATTACAACGACGTCAATAATCACATTAATTAGATGTATCCATTTTATATGTCTCAGAATTGTTGTAAAGCTTTTAATCTGTTGTATGTGATTTCACGCCCTGCTTTCAAAGGTTGGGGTCTCTTTTGCTAGTTCGAATCTCCATTCTTTATTACTAAAGTTTGGGTGCTCTTCGACTCTGGCCTTGTCCATTGCTTTGGCTGTGAAAGCGCTTCTCACTTCGACGGTCGACCCCAATCTGATGTTACCTGCTGGGGCGGAGTCAGGAGCTTCGGGCGCATCCAGTTCGGAAGCAAGCGTCAACCAAGCGCCACAGAGGAATGAGGCCGCTATTGGGACTCGAACACGAACCCCGAGATGTACTTGACACTCGATGAAAGACCTTTTTTCCCTACCCTCCATAGCGGATTCTCCTATTGAAAGCAACTCCGCAAGCAACCTGCACAACAACCTCTCATTATCCCTTCACCTCCCGTCTACAATCTTGATTGAGTTCCTTGGAATTAAAAAGATACGGAGAAGAAAGGGAGTCTAACCTAATAAAATCACTCTCTCATAATTGCGTATATAGTGAATATACTCTGTTTAGGAGCTATGTATTCTCTTCTTATTAAAATGCAAAAATACCCCTTTGCTTTATAAAATTGGCAAAAAAAAAAGAAAAAAGAGCGCTCCGATCCGTTATTTTAAGTTAATTAACAATTAGAATTTCTTGCGTTAACATTTTATTATGTTTTATTATCTTGTACGTTAGCTTACTGTATCCATGTATTTGCATTTTACTCTAAATTAATTGTTTAAAGTATAGTTGGTAGAGTGAAAGAAGTTAATCTATTTATTCTCTTCTGATAAATTAGCATTGCCACTAATTAGTAGAAGACTAGATATATCGTCTTATTCCATGGAGTCTTATGCATATATATAGTATAATCAAGTCCATGAAAAGTTTGTAACTCAAATTAAATAACTATGAAAGCTGAACCAAATAAAGTACTTTTTGAAACCAAATTTATTATCATGAACTCTATTATTATATATGCAAACTTATATATTTCAAAGAGCATAATTACTAATCGAAATGAATCCAATTAATTGAATGCAATTGTATAAGCAATATATAGATACATGAATCAAAATTAATTAAGACCTTGAAACAAACACAATGCACATCACAAATTATTTTTTTCGTCGTGCATGTAATCCACTAAATTAAATTTGGCCTAACCAAACAGTTGAATAACCAAGGTATTTAATTTAATGTGGTATATATATTCGAGGACGTCTTGTTTTTAAAGTACATTTGTGATTAACTTTTACTAATATATATGTTACTAGATCCTTAATTAAACTGGATATATACTAGTATTAATATGGAGTAGTTATATCCCATTTTAATTAAGTAAAATTCTGGTTTCATATATATATAGAGTCGTACAGTTCGGACACAAATATTCAGATTGCACGTTTGGGAAGCAAAACCTAGGTCAAAGAACAGACAAGAAAGGCTCCAAACGAGGGTTAGGTTTTTGGAGTTTGGTATTATTTGAAGTCCCAAAGCTTTTTTGGCATTTGACTCAGTGAACCCTCAATTCCATTTAATTGAGGTGCCATCCACATTGAAGACATTGTTGGGAAAACTTAATTAATTTGGTATTATTTAAATCTGTATTAATTGAACTTTCTTTGAAAGAGTGAGAAAATTCAAACTCTTGTGTGAGCTTTGAGAAACTTTTTGCACATATTATTGCTTTTCTAAAAGCAAGATAATTTGAGGAAAATCATGCCCTGGATTTCCAAAAGGGCTACGAAATCCAAGATACAAATTGACTTCTGCCTCTCAAATAAGTAACTGAAAAAGTATTTGAATTCAACGAATCATTAGTTACTTTCAAAGATTTTTTTTTTCATGCACATTTTCATCCTTTGCCCATTTCCATTTTTTTTTATTATACTAGAAAAGTGCACGTACATTGTACGTGTCTAGTTTTAATTTCATGTGTATTTTTCATAAATTAGAGTAAAATTAGTTATTTTATGTCAGAGAATATCATATATTTTATTTTTATTAATTATTATTGGTTAATAAAAAAAATGATTGCTTTGAATAGTTGTAAGAAAATATAAAAGAAGGACTGATTTAGTCATTACATCTTATGAAATTGGTTCTAAAATAAGATCATAAGAACATTATTTAGTTCATTCCATCATATTAGTTTTCATGTCAAGTTTATCCGTTATTCACCGATGTCACATGTTTCATCCGTTTCTTCATAATTTCACCCGAACTTTCATCTATTTCACAAACATTTTCTCTTACTAGTTTCACCAGTTTTTTAACCAACTTCACCAGTGTTTACCAATTTCTTCTGAATTTTCATCGATTCATATGTTTTCACTGTTTAATTTTTTTTATCGATATTTTCATTTTTTATTCGATTATAACATTTTTCATTGTTTTTCCATTTAAATCAATTTAACCAACTTCGATATTTTTTTCAATTTAAACCATTTTCTTCCAATTTAACTCGTTTCCACCTATTTCACTGATTTCACATCTTATTCACCTTAATTTTTCATTGATTAAACATGTTTTCACTGACTTCAAGGTTTTTGGACCGATTTTATCCGTTTCTTCACAAATTTAACCCAAACTTTCATCGATTCATATGTTCTCACTTCTTAAACTTTTTTTACCGATTTATTTTATTTAGCAATTTTTCCCTTTTTTATCGGTTATAATATTTTTCATTGTTTTCTCGTTTTTGGTCGATTTCTTTTGTTTTTTTCTTCAGTTTAAACTATTTTTCTACCAATTTCACCAATTAAACTCTTTTTTTAACCATTTCACTCGTTTTTACCATTTTAACCCGTTTTACCTATTTTTCATGTTTTTAAACTAATTTCACATGTTATTCACCTGAATTTTTCATTGATTAAATACGCTCTTACTAACTTTCCATATTTGACCGATTTTACCCTTTTTTCACCGGCTCTACCCAATTTTACTGGATTTCACTGGTTTCATCATTTTTCTTAGAAATTTTGTTCGAATTAATTTTCATCGATTTCACATATTTTGACCCGTTTATTTTAACCGATTTTACCCGTTTTCATCTATTTTTCATAAATTTTACCCGATTTTTTTATCGATTTCAAATGTATTTAAGATTTCACATGCATTTTTTTCACCGGTTTAAAGTGTACATACATTGTACGTGTTTATTTAATTTCAGTGGTATTATGTTGTAAATCAGAGTAAAATTAATTTCATTATGTCATAAAATATCTCATTAATGAATGTTATTCATTTTATTGACTTCATCATGTGTATTTTCATCGATTTCTTTAGTTTTTTCTGTTTAAACCATTTTTCTAATGGTTTGACTTTGTTTTTGTTGGTTGAACTTTTTTCATTTTATTGATTTCACTCATTTTAACCAATTTTCACATGTTTTCACCCAATTTTCACATGCTTTCACTCATTGATATCACCTGTATTTATCCAATTTTCTACTCAAATAATTATACATCTTCAATTACATTTAAGTATATCTCAAATTATTTCACTTACCTTATCATTTGGTGCTTGTGCATGTCTCGTGATGATACTCCGTTATTTGTTGTTGGATTTTTGAGGGTTGAATCAATTGTAAAATTGATATCAACTTGATTTTTTTGATTTATTATTTGTATTTGTTGTTATTTGGAGGAGAGTAATTTTTAGAGAGGAAATTTTATTCAATTGATTCCTCTTACACTTCCATTACATTTGAGTAGTGAACTCATATTTATACTTGTCTATGGAACATTCTAGATTATCTAGAGCTAACCATACTTTCTAGTACAATCCACATTTTCTAGATTTGTCAACATCTATCTTGAATACTTAGGATTTATTAATATTATTCTAGATTCTTCTACCATGTTGATACTAGCTTATACATGATATCTTGATCAACCTTGCACTTTCTAGAAACTTCAAGCAAAATATCTCACATTTCAACACTCCTCCTTGAGATTTTTGCTTGATAATCCAAGCTTATATCCAAGTATCTCAAATTTTGATTATGGAAGTGTTTGATTGTATTATGATGTGCCACATGTGCAAATGCATCTTTGTAGCTGAATATCATTTTTTGTGCATTTCTCATTGTAACACTCTTGGTCTTATGCTTGTTGACTGTGCCATTTAGATTTGCTCTTTTCTTATAACTCTTTTTTGCACGAAGCACCTTCTTGTTATTAGGTCCTCCAATCAGCTTGTTCTTTTTTATCTCCTCCTTTATTCCAACATTCCATTTTTCAGACGTTTCTTTGTAATTGCTTGGCTCCGTAAATGTCATTTGACAATATGCAAATTTATCCGTAACGGATTTGAATTTTTTCGGAGATTCAAATGATTTGCACTTGGAGGAGTATTCCATCATATCTTCTTCTTTATTGTTGGATTTTCCCGGACCCTTCTTTGTCTCCTGTTGTTCAGGTATTATTGGTGCTTCTGAATTACTTATATCTACATATTTATCCAAATTCTTAGTTGCAGTTTTAGAGGTGCAACTATCATCATCATCCATTATCTTTTCAAAGTAGAGGCGAATAAATATTTTGTGGGCATCCAATGCAAATTTCTCAAGCCCCAAATCGATTTCTAACAATCTTAGCAAAGAATTCAACGTCAATGAATCGGCTTGGTCTTTGATATATTGCAGGCGAGAGACAAATGCACTCTTGATTCGCTGCTTAATTCCTTGCTCTTCTCTTTCTTGTTTCGCCATTGAAATGCTCTCCAAGCATTGATATTTTTCTCGAAGAATCTCCCATGCTTCTTTGGCCGTAGTCGTAGCGACTATTTCGATGAAGACTTCTTTAGTAACGGTAGCTTGGAGGAATGTAAGTGCCTTCATGTTCTTTGTATATTCTTCTTTGTTCTTCTTTTGTTGAGGTGCGGTAAGAGTACCTTCATCTTCCGGTTTTTCATAACCGTTTTCAACAATTTCCCATAACTCATTTGCTACGAGAAAAGCCTTCATTCTTACCGCCCAATAATCGTAGTCTTCACCGTTGAAAATCGGTGGTGTAGGAAGCGCTATATTTGATGAACCCATTTTTTGAACTCAATCCCGTAAGATCAATGAGCTCTTGATACCACTTGTTTGATTTTTGAGGGTTGAATCAATTGTAAAATTGATATCAACTTGATTTTTTTGATTTATTATTTGTATTTGTTGTTATTTGGAGGAGAGTAATTTTTAGAGAGGAAATTTTATTCAATTGATTCCTCTTACACTTCCATTACATTTGAGTAGTGTACTCATATTTATACTTGTCTATGGAACATTCTAGATTATCTAGAGCTAACCATACTTTCTAGTACAATCCACATTTTCTAGATTTGTCAACATCTATCTTGAATACTTAGGATTTATTAATATTATTCTAGATTCTTCTACCATGTTGATACTAGCTTATACATGATATCTTGATCAACCTTGCACTTTCTAGAAACTTCAAGCAAAATATCTCACATTTCAACATTTGTCCATCAAATGTCATAGAGTTGGTGATGAGTGATGCTCTTAATTGTAACTTAAGTGACTATATATATTATTCCTGAAAGTTGAGTGACCATTGTGTGTTTAGAGTTAAACTTGGGTGACTAAATATGCATTTTTCCCTCTAATTTGAATATACTTTTGTTTTTCTTCCATATTCATGGTGCTTGGTTATGAAGAAAGGAAGTCAAAAAATTCCTTAAAATATTTTCTTACCAAATTTTTGATGAAAAAATTTAAGGAAAATTCATGTCTAATTATATTTTATTAATATACTTAACAACTTGAATAAAGGCATTTTTGTTTTCACAAAAAAATAAAAAACTTAAATTATTCACACTTTTAGTAGTAGTATAGATATAGATATAGATATAGATATAGATATAGATATGACTATTCTTGCTTTGCACTTTTAGTTTCAAATTGAATAAAAATGGGAGAAATGATGGAATATGCAAACTAATTGGCCGGGATGATAGTTTCTTAAATCCGAAGACGAAAAGTGTTAAACGAGACTAAGAATAAATCAGTTCCATTGAATTTGAGATTAATTTGGGTGTGGGCTTGTACATTACAAGTTTATTAGTATTTCAAAAGTCGGTCTAATTAAGAAATATTTAAACATAAAAATATATATAGTTGGTGCATGCTAGCAATTACTATGTACGTTCAAAATTAAACTAATACAGATAAAATTGTCTTCTATTTGCACATGGACCAGCTCGTACTTTTCACTCAAGATGGTACCCAAAGTAAATTTATTTAGTATTTAATGCACATCCAAGAAGTTGCAATTAATAAGAACCATTCAAAACTTTTTCTCGGAGAAACTTAAGCAGTATGTGAATTAATTTCTTGGTGTGGTAAATTGTTGGAGTGTTTTCAAATGGAAGGAAACTTGAGCTACATAGATAGTTAACAACTTGAGATTTTGGGCGGTTTAAAAAATAATTCCATGGAAATTGGTTATATATATATAGCAAAATTAAAGAATTAAGTTCGTAAATTCACAGTTGCAAAAAGCTACCGTGCTGATTTTCTTTAGCTGTGTCTGAAGTTATTATTACATTAGTAATTGGAAGCCAATGACCACAAACATCATAGAAAATAATTTTCAATTAGGAGGCCGAAGCCAAACATTTCAAGACCAAATGGACCCGATTTAATCATTAAAAAAAAATTAGAAACTGCACCTTAACTCGTACTTATAAGTGCGGTTCTTATAATGATTAACAAATGGTAGGTAGCGTTTGTTGATTAATTTTTGTTTGTAATTTGATTATAAAATAATAATTTTTTTAATTTGATGATATTGATGTAATAATTTCTCTAATAATAGTAATAATAATAGTAATAATAACAACTTGACACTGGGCAATTGCACTTGGCCTAAGGGTGGGCTCCTAAAATAAGTTTTAGATAAAGTACTATCGTAATTCTGAAATTGTTTTACTCACAAAATTGATTTACTGTGATCATCTTTGGGATCTCTACACATTAGTTTAAAAAAAATAAAATATTTAGCTAACTCTTTGACAACTGCAATACTGCAAATTAAAACCAATTATCCGATAACTTCTGTTTTAACTAACCCCAAATTTATTCTTCAAAAGTGACAATTATATAAACAAAAATATGTTTATTGAGGAAATATTTAAATTTTACTATTATGAATGATTGCTTGAATTACAATATATTGAAGAGTTGTGTCTATTAACATTTTAGAATCTGCCTATAAAAGGGTGTGTGCTTACATAGATAATATAATATTCTTATCATTCATCTAAGTTATAGTAATAAATATCATGTTCGCGGAAGAACTTTTTTTTACTGGTTCAGATAAATGTCATTTTTTAGTGGAGGAAAAAATATTTTAGATACAAAATTTTAGTCCAGAAAACATATTTCATGGCCATGATTCACACCTTATTGACAAATTTAATTTTGCCGTCAATTTTCGGACGGAATTCAACACGTACCACTTACGTGCCTGCTAAGTTGACAATGAGAGGAAAAACAAGCACGAGTTTTAAAGACCCATCATTGTCAACTTAGCGGGCACATGAGCGGCAAGTGCTGAATTACGTTAAAAAATTGACGACAAAACTAAATATGTCAAGAATGTGTGAATTATGGAGGAAAATGTATTTTTCCAAAAAACTTGGTATTAAACAATAGATTTTATTATATTTTAATTAATTAAGAGTATATGCATGCAATAATCACTTTTGCAGATGAAATGGTTGGCAAATAATCATTGTAAGAAAATTGAGACGTACTGTAGCGTGTCTACTAGAGAAGCAATACCTGTATATTAAATATATTATTATTTGTTTTCTTAATGTAAAATAAAAAATGATAAAGGAGAGCCATATATATATAGAGGCTCATAGTCATGCCATCTCTTGGATATTTCAATTAGAGAGTTTACGTACGTTTATGTTTTTAACCCATATGAATTAAAAAAAAAAAAAAAAAAAAACTAAAAGTTTAAGTGTTTTTAATTAGCAAAAATATCTTACAAAGTATTTCATGTACAACATATCATTTAATGAGGGAATATGTATGATGAAACTATAGATTGTTTGACCATTTTAATAATTAACCAACTTTAAAAACTTGAGCTACCCGGCCAGAATACAAGGGCAAAAATGTCATAGACTATCTAGCAAATAGTAGTATGCCAAGAAGTCAACTTGTTTAAGCCACTTTGATCCCTGAAACAGAGGTACCTGTGGACTCTAATATTGTCTGATTGACTACTAAATATAGTCACGTATTAGATTTTTAAAAATCAATTTAATTAAGATTAGTTAAGATATGTGGTCCATTCTATATATATATATATATAGAGCTAATTAGAGAGCATCTTTAAACATGCAATTTAGTCAAAACTGACAAGTCAGTGGAATAGAAGCTTGGGAATGGAATTAGAAGCTGTGGCCTTTTTGGATCCTGAGATACTGACTCCACTCAAAATAATTAAACTCTGAAATTAATTAGTAGTTACTAAATAATTAATCTCTTAGGAAAGGAATATAATTTCGAGCTTTTGCATTGGGAGTTGGTATTTGGTCCACATTTCCAAATGAAATTTCAAAACAAAGCTTGCTTTGTCTTCACATGAAATTGTATTAATTCACTAGATACTTATCTTAATTAGCTCAATATTAAGTAAGCAAAATTGAATTTTTTAATCCCACAAGATTGGATTTTCGGCACCTTGGGTTCCGTAAGTTACAAAATTGCATTTTCTTCCCAAAACTTTTAAAATACATTATACTTTTGGTCCCATTGTATCCTAACTATTGGAACCGACAGTATAATTTTATAAAGTTTAGGACCGAAAGTGTAAAATATTTCAAAAACTTTGGGCCAAAGGTGCAATTCTGTAAAATAAGGGACACATCGTGCTGAGGACCAAATTCTGTAGGACTAAAAATGAAATTAGGCCTATCAAGCATATATGACAATAATAGTATTCTAATTATAATCCCCATGAGGGCTGATTTGGTGGTTCTTGAGATCCCTCAATATGGACTTAAACTAAAGACAGTTGGCTTTCTTTATTACCCAATTAAATAATAAATAAGAGTCATTGTTAGATTTCTACATACACAAATATGTATATATATATATAATACTTTCTTGACTTGGATATCTTTTCTTAGTAGGAGGTGTTCTTGAATTTCTGTAATAATTAAGCTTTTTTTACCGGCCAATATACTACCAATTAATAAAGCTTGTTAAAGTCGCCATAAAAGGCGGCTGATCCTTCGGAATCAAACCCCTCCTCGGAATTAATGCATGCTGTATATATGTATGTATGTATGTATGTATCTAATTAATTAAGTGCTGAAGCTTAGCTTCATATATACACTGACTGCATGCTTTTAATTAGGTCACCATCACTCCATATATAGATAGATAGATAGTACTCACAAGCTCCTCTACTTGTCAAATTAAGTTCTTTTTCTAGTAATATTAGTTAGGTTTTACGTACTACAAGATCCGATCGATTGAGTCATTTCTTTTCTTGTTCTGTTTTAGATTAATATATAAAGTATAGTTACTTGATTAGGGTTTTGAAAAGAAAGTAAATTAAATAGATGGAGGATGGTGAAAATAAAATAGATCAGTTTATGTTACCAGGGTTCAGATTTCATCCAACTGATGAAGAACTTGTAGGGTTTTATTTAAGAAGGAAGATACAACACAAACCTCTCTCCATTGAACTCATCAAGCAACTTGATATCTATAAATATGATCCATGGGATCTTCCAAGTAAGAAACACTCTTTATATATATATATATATATGCAAATTTTTATATGTTATAACCTTTTAAGATTAATTTTGTTTATCTAAAACTTAACGTAAGTTGGTACGTACAGAGTTGGCAACAACCGGAGAAAAAGAATGGTATTTTTTCTGTCCAAGAGACAGAAAGTATAGAAACAGTGCAAGGCCTAATAGAGTAACTGGAGCTGGATTTTGGAAAGCAACAGGTACAGACAGGCCAATATACTCCTCTTCTTCCTCAGATCATCAAGGTTCATCATCCAAATGCATTGGTTTGAAGAAATCACTTGTTTTCTACAAAGGCAGAGCTGCTAAAGGCATTAAAACTGACTGGATGATGCATGAGTTTCGACTTCCCTCTCTCTCAGACTCCTCATCCAATAAAAGATCATCATCATCATCCTATTTAGACAAAAATATCCCTCCCTATGTAAGCATATATATCTTGTTTATACTCTTCTTGTTTTCTTAAATCCCTATTAATTATACTTCAAACTCACTCATTATTATTTATTTATTTATTTTTGCAGGAAGCATGGGCAATATGCAGAATATTCAAGAAAGCTAACTCGAATACACAAAGGGCTTTATCTCATTCATGGGTATCACCAGTATTTGATAACATTACTACTACTAATACTACTGCCACAATATCTGACATGATAAATCCTCATTCTATGAACAATATCCAGTTTAGCTCAAGCTATATAACAATGGCAAACAAAACAAATACATCGGTACCCCTCCAGTTCGGATTTTACAACGATGTGCTCGAACAATCATCCATTGCAAGTACTTTCTCTCCCATATATTTCCCTCCTTGTAATAATCAAATGGAAAATAATAACTTAACCACAAGCTACACAAACACAATATCATCATCCAAGGAAACAACTTCAAAATGTGGTGCAATTAATGATGCTTCCTCATTGCTATTAGACATGTCAACTTCCATTTTCGGGGATTTCGGAAATATTAATGGCTTGTTGACTCATGAGGATATGCAAGGAAATGTGATTGGCAATGGTGCAGAGGGCATTTCAGTAAAAGATCGGAGTTTAGACGAAGAGTGGGGGACAATAAGGTCATTTGTTCCTAGTAGTAGTTTTCCGTTGAGTTATCCTGAAGCATTGAAGTCAAATTTGTTGATGTGGGATTCTTCTTCTCCATGTCCTAGTGAATTGTCCACTAGTTATTCTACCAACAAGTCATGTTATAGTACTACTTGATCAGTTTATTATTATTATTATGATGATTAGTTCTATATTCAACTTAAACTTAATTTTTGGACGTTTAATTTCTAGTTAATTGTTCTTTTTGTTTTTCTTCATGTTAATTAGGTTTCTTTTGTATTTTAATTTGGGTTAGATCAGATAGAGATGTAAAAAGTTTCGGTACGTGTATTGGATTTCTCAATGTATAATTCTCAAGATTTCTTAATTTCTTGAGCATGGACAGCATTTCTGATTTCTCCGTGTGAAGTTTAATTAAGTCCTCTATCAAATTAGTTAACACCATTTATGTTGAAAGTAAGTGATATTATAGAAATCTCGTAAAAAGTAGTACTGTAAAAACTAAAAAAATTGTTTACCACTTGTTTTATAATATTTAAAGTTAACCTTTTTTTTTTTGGAGAGAATATTTAAAGCTAACTTTGAAAATACTAAAATAGTATATTAAATGCCAAAAAAAAGCTGCTAGCTTGGTTAATCCCATATAATTAAGTCAACCCATTTGCATATAATTTTTCAAATATTTATTTGAGAAAATTAATAAAAAATAAACACGATAAACCTACCCCTGCTAACTAATGCATCCAACCGGTGTTGAAGATGCTACCTGATGGGTATTGTCTTATGGGTTTCTATGAATGACACATGTCCAAAGTGGACTACTTTTTTAATATAAAAGTAAAATGAGTTGGTTCACTTTGGACATGTGTCATTCATAGAAACCCATAAGGCAATACCCATCATGTAGCATCTCCTAAACCGCATCCAACCTCCAAAATCCAGATGGATGTACACCGTGTAACAAATAAATAAATAGAGAGTATTGTCTTGGGGAATTTAGCAGCTGTTATTTTAAATGCTTCTTCACGCCTACATATATGGTACCATCACAGCTTTGACCAAAAGAAAATCAATTTGAAATTGAAGAAATTCTATATATATAAAATATACATGCACTACGTACGGGATTTTGTTGGAATATTGGAGAGTGTTCGATTAATGTGGCAAAATTACTTGCACTACGGGAGGGATTCATGTTGGGTTGGAATCGAAGATTTCAATTTATTGAAGTGGAGGTGGACTCCGATGTAGTGGTTAACCTTGTTAATAGGGGATGTTGCGCACCCCTTAGCTCACATTTTGGAGGATGTTCGATTGCTTTTGAGAAAGCCGTGGAGTGTCACTTTTCGGCACATTAGAAGAACGGCTAATATGGTGGCAGATTCACTTGCCAAATTGGGGCATCTATCGAAGTTGTGCACGAAGATTGTTTGGGATGAGACACCCCCAGGTGTTCGAGATACCTTAGAGGAAGATCTTGTGTAGTTTCTTTCTCTTTCTGTCTGACCAAAAAAAAAAAATATATACATGAAGCTTGCATTATTATTACAGTACTGCTAATCTATATATATAAGCTTTCTACAAAATGAAATTCACTAATTAGTATATATTTCTTTCACTCACACTCATACTTTTATAAAGCCAACACGGGAAACAATTTAATAAAGCTAATGTAAGAATTAACCACTCAAAGAAGCAAACAAACTTTGTAAACTTTAAGGCCTGTTTGTTTGGTGTTTGGGAAAGTAGTTTGAGAGAAAAGTGGAGATTTGTGAAATAATTTTGATTTACGTAATGTTGTTTGTTTGGGTTTTGAGAGAGTTATTTGAGAAATAAAGTATCTATAGATTTTTTAGAAAGAATTATGTTGTAGGTGTAAAATGTGTAAGACTTTATGTCAAATTATTTTTATTGTGAGATAAATTATTTAAGAGATAGGTATTTTATGTCAAATCATAGTAGAATTTGTATAGGTTTTGTTTAGAGATAATAAAACTATTATTTGTTTGGGTTTTGAGAGAGTATAAGAAAATTGAGAGATGAAAAATTTATTTCAGAAAATAAAAAAGATATTTGTTCGGCATTTCCCAAGCATGAAATCTTTTTTGAGAAACACCAAACAAACATGCCCTAAAATTCTTTTCTACAGCAAATATCGAGAGAAAGAAACAGAAGAACAAATGGAGCTAAAAAGTGAGGTTAAATTGTTCACAGCTGAGCTGAGCATGGTTCCGCTCCTACAGCACAAGAGTTGAATCGGCCCTCAAATTAATTAACTTGAGTGTATTATTGAATTGAAGAAGATTTGAAAAATAAGAGTGAACAACTCCTCAAATACAATGCTGCCCACCAGAACATGTCCCTAATCGCTCATTATTCTTGAATATATAGACGAAGGAGGGCGGTTTTCCTCGTTCACTTCCCATAACAAACTTGGATTTCTCGATATTGGGTTGGATTATACTGTGGAAAAGAACCACAGCTGATTTAAGGCCACATAAGAAAATGCATGTCTTCTAATGTTAGGGAGAAGTACGGCTTATAGGACCGGAATTAACTTTGCTGTTACATGTATTTTGCTTTTAAACATCAATGTCAGTGATGTTATATTGTTACTTCTTTTGTTTCATGAACTGACTTATGTAGTTGGATGGTTTGTGTCATTTGTTTTCAATAAAATGCTTCTAGAAAAAGAACTACTCTCCTATGATGACAATCCAGATTCCAGATTAAATTTTACTGTCCACGATGTGATTAAATATATTACCAAACCAGAAAAAGCAGGCAATATTCGTCTAATATCTAAAGATAGATGCCATACACTTCATCTATGAATACATGAGATGAATGATGGTAACTTATCCCAAAACATTTGCTTGATGAAGACTCATACGAGATGGTTAAACTTCACTTCTTGGCTAATTATTATGATTATAAGTTAAAACTATAGGTCAAGTTCAAGTCAGAGCCCAGCTGACTCGACTCATAGGAGATGTACTAGAGCTGCTGATAACAAACATTTCTGCATTTAATTAAGAGAAAAATCTAAACTACATGCTTAAATTCCAGTCATACCTTGAAACCTTGCAACTAATTACCATGTCCTACAAAGACGATAAACCTTCAATTTTTTCAATGTATTCCAAAATAAAGCCAAACAATGGCACCTAATATAAAGTCCCTGAATAATCAGGTCATTGAGGAATAGTTTGAATGAAAATTATGGAAATCTGATCAAAGGCTAAATTGGAAACAGAAGTAGAAAATGATACTCGTGACAAGGAAAAACTAAAATTACAATAAAGCAATCCAAAACAAGTTTAATTGCCATCAAAAGGCTGTGGAGAACAAAAACCTAGTAGAATTTTCGACAAACTGATGAAAACAATATAATCCCAAGAAAGCACACATAACAAACTTTCAAAATCTCATGATACAATTCCATAATTCAGAGGCTAATTGTATCAAAAAACCTATTTCAGCACCTGGCTTCTACTTGCTCTTGGCAGCAAGCTTTTCCTTTGCCTTCTGTATTTTCACAACCTTCTTCACAATCTTCTGTTCTTCCACCAAGAAAGCTCTAATGATCCTGTAAAATCAAAAGGGAATAATATTACAAACTAAACAAAAGCAATCCAGGAAGTTTTAAGAAATTATCTAAATGCATAAGAGGCCAACCTTTCTCTAACAGCACCACCAGATAACACTCCACCGTATGGACGGTTGACAGTCCTGCGGTTCCTGGATAATCTAGACCTCTTGTACTCAGTAGGTCTCAAATGAGGAATCTGGCAACACGGAAAAATATTGAGAATCATTAGAAAGCTAAAACATCAATGTAGGATGAAAAACTAGGTACTGGGAATACAATTGCCCAAAACCTTTCACTAATAATAATGATAAAGCATATAGTTAACCAACATAATCATATTCTCAAATACCATTTATTTGATTAATAATCAACCAATTCAAAGAGCAGCATTTCAAAATTAAGCACCACATCAGCTAAACTTATATAACTCCACCAAAGGCTGCTAATGTAACTAAAAAAAATTCAGAATGATCATTCACAAACATGTATCATTAATTAAACCATCATACAGAGAACATAAAAAAGTGCCACCCCTATAAAAATATATTCATAAAAAAGTCTATAAAAATTCAAAAATATATTTGATACAATTACCAATTTACATTCCACGGTTTCCACAAACTCGTATATAAGCATTACCAAAACCCCATTTTTGAACGAACAGAATAAAAAATAAACAAATAAGGCAATTCATACATACCCCTTGAATTCTCTTGCCAGTAACAGGGCACTTAGGACCACTTGCCCTCTTCTTAGTGGTCTGGTACACTAATTTCCCACCTAATCTCACACACAACACCACCACGGCCATCAATAAACAAAAACCAAATTAACAAATATAAATGACATTACAGAAAAAAGGTGTTTCGTAAATACCAGGAGTTTTGACGACTCTGTGTTGATTCGATTTCGTAGCATAGCTATGCCGCTTCCTGTATGTTAGCCTTTGCACCATTTTCGCTAAGTATTCAGCTGAAACTTAACTTGATTTGGAGGGTGCGGCGGAGAGAAAAGGGGTGAAGCGAGAGAGATGAGTATATGTATAGAAGTGGATTTTGCAGCCCTAGATTTTACGGGTTCTTGGTTTGTAAGTAAGGGCTGAAATTTGGGGACAAGAGTGTAGATGCATTGGGCTAATTTTAGGATTTAGCCCACTACCTATTTTCAGTCCATTAAATTATCAAAACGAATTTTGATTACATTTTTAATGATTTAGATAATCAGTTATACTTATTTATTGGTTATTTGATCATATGTACCATCACATCATCTTACTCGTGTTTTTTTTTTTTTTTTGTGAAGATCTCCAAGAGACTAAGCATTTTCTATCTCTAATTTCATCTTTTTATCTTTAGAATATGGATATGATTATGAGGATGATATTGGATGATTTTATTGATATCATGAGTAGCTAGATCCCCAATTCCTAGGGTTTTATGAATCCTATGTTTGATCTATGATTGAATGATGAATTAATTGTTGATTACATGCTTGTATGTGATTGCTTATCTAATTTTGTGCTTATTGTCATCTAATTGCTTGATCACCAATTGGGTGTTATCTATTGGTCTTTAAAGTGCTTGACAAAGTAAATTGGAGATTAGAATTGAAAATTAGATTGTGATTTGATCCTAGGATAGAAATATACCTAGTTCATTTCATATCCTAATAGGTTCAAGCGTTGTTGAATGAATATATCTTCATGTTGATTCGCAAATAAATACAAAAATTGGCCTCATGTGTTCATAATTTAGGACATTTTTTTTTTTTGGTACAAATAATTTAGGACATATTAGTGAACTATGTAAGGACATATGTGTCCCCTAATTAGAGTATCATCTTATATTAGCAAATGGAATTTGGGTCAATCCAAATGTCGGCAACATAATTGGGCTGCAGGTGTTCCTACCTAGCTTTAGCCCTTGAATAATACAACCACCTGTGGGCCTAAAAGTGAGAATTTTTGCAGGTACTGTTTCGAATTTTCTTTTGAGAATGTGAAACATATTATAATCAAGTAATATATCAATTAGTATAGATACGCCGGCAGCAAGTTGAAAAAGTAATTACTCATCAAAAGATTAAAAAATAAAAAAAGGTTACTCCTAGGGGTGGCAAATGGACCACCCAGATCGGATTTGGATCGGATCCTTGTGGATCGAATTTCAAACCAAATTCGGGTGAAAAAATTTCGGATCCACCATGGATTTCAGCCAATTTTAAATGGATTTGAAATTCCTTCTAAAACTAGTCATTTGAAATCCACTTAAAAAAATATTCACATTGTATATTTTTAAAAATTGTACTTTGATCCCAAATTTTCAAAAACCTAGAATCCTATTCAGTTCAGAATTTTCAAAAAATTCAAATTTGCAACTCGGCTACTATTTTCAAAAATTCGAATTGCACTTTTGGTCCCTCTATTTTTAAAAATTCGAATTGCACTTTTGGTCCCTCTATTTTCAAAAGTGCAATATCCAAAAATTGAGGGACCAAAAGTGCAAATTTTGTTCCTGAAAATCAGGGTCCGGATTGGAAATTTGAATTTATTAAATTTTGGGTTCTTAAAAAATTTGGGGTTAAAATTACAATTTTCAAAAATAAGTACATATATATTTACGGCAACAGGGAAAGAATTAGAGAGAAGAGGTTTTCACATTCCAATAATAATAAATTTTTTTTTGGATCCAATAATGGATCCGGTGGATTCTTTAGTGGATCTGATGGATCCATTCGTGGATCCAGAGGATCTATTGATGGATCCATCACAATCCATTACTTGTATGTGTTGATCCAATATGGATCCAGATTTTATGAGATCCGATCCAGATCCGATCCGAGTGAAAATTTAATGAATCTTTATGGATCGGATCCTTTGGATTTGGATCAGATCCAAGGATCTGATCCATATTGCCACCCCTAGTTACTCCTATATTATAGTAAAAATATGGAGTGCTGCATACATAAAGTACATTCCCCTAAACAATTCTCATAATTTGCTAAATATCTGTGCATAAATGTTAATATGGAGGTAAAATTATTATACAATCAAAGAATCTAAATAATATATTTAAGCACTACAAATAGGGTTAAAAATAGTTGCCCCTTAAATAATAACGAGGGTGGTACCAGTTACTCCTTTAAAGTATCAATTGTAACACTTACTTCCTCTGTTATAGTTTTTGGATTTTTTATTCCAAAATTACCTCCTTTTATAACTAATAAATTATTTATTTATTAATTTATCATAAATAAATTATTTATATATTATGAATTCCTCGATCCACAAAAAATATTATCCTTTAATTTTTTTATTTCTTCTTTAGTTTTCTTTATTTCCATTTCAAACTCAATTTTTCTCTTTATATTTTTTTCTTAGTTTTTGTTTGGTGATCTCATTTATTTTTGTTACAAAATATTATTTCAAATGTTGAGTAATTATCCTTCAAAATCTTGCTTGCAAAATCCAAGCTTGACACAAGCTCATAATATTTGTAATGATTTGTGTTGGTTCTACTTCTGATTGGTAATAGATATATAAAGAAGTTAGGGTAATTATAGATTGAAGAATATATGATACGAACATGTGTCAAGTTCGAAAAATTTCAAGTAAGAATTTGAAGAAGAATTACTTACATTTGCAATAATAATTTGTAAAGAAAATAAATGTGATAATCATTTAGTTGATGGAGGAATTCATAATTAATAAAAAGCTTTTTTTTTTTAATAAAATAATAAAGAAAACCAATTTATTAGTTATAAAAGGGACGGGGTAGTTTTGAAATAAAAAGTTTAAAACCATCACATAGGGGAGTAAGTGTTACAATTGATACTTTCGGGGGTAACTGATACCACCCACATACTTTTAGGGGATAAACTATATTTCACCCTTACAAATATGAAATGAGTTGAAAAGATACATTAAGGATATAACATTTAGGGTGAAATACAATTTCTCCCTTTAAAGTATGGGTGTGGTATCAGTTACCCCCCTAAAGTATTAATTGTAGCACTTAACCCCTCTGTTATAGTTTTGTAGTTTTTATTCCAGAAATACTCCCCCCCCCCCCCCCCTTTCATAAATAAAAATATCTTTATTAATTTATAAAAATAAAATTATCTCTTTATTAATTATGAATCCATTCATCTATCAAACAACATTATGTTTTAATTTTTTCATTTTTTTACCATACTTTTTTCAATCTCAAATTTCTTGTTAATTCATTTTCATCTCATTTTTTTTATAACCAAAAGAAGCAAAATAAATGAAGAAATTGGAATCTAATATTGTTTGGTAAATGGATGTATTCATAATTAATAAAAAAAATTGATGAAGAAATGAAGAAATAAAAACATAATATTGATTGGTGTCAACCGTGAATTTTGCGAAAAGAATTCGAAGGAGAATTACTCAATAATTTGTACCAAAAATAAATGAGATAATTATCACCAAATATAAACACAGAAAATATAAAGAAAAAAATTGAGATGGAAATATAAACAATTGAAACATAAATAAATAAAAAAACAAATTGAAACATAACTTAAGAAAAAAATGAGACGAAAATAAAGAAAAAATTTGAGACCATAAAATCGAAGGAAACCGAAAAAAATGAAGAAGTTGAAACATAATATTATTTTGTGGATGGATGAATTCATAATTAACATAAATATTTTTTGATAAATTAATAAAGAAATAATGTATTTGTTTCAAAATGGACGGGGATATTTTTGGAATAAAATATTTAATACTATAACATAGGAGGTATATAAGTGTTACAATTGATATTTTATGAGGGGAACTGATGCCACCCCCATACTTTAAAGGGGAAAATTGTATTTCACCCTAATAATTCATATAAATATCAAACATATTAAAAAGGCAAATTATTATTATCGATTAATTGAAGAAAAATCCATGGTACATCGATCTACTAATTAACAACCAACCAAAAATGGTAAGTTTAGGGGGCCAAAATTCTTGCAATATTTTCTTAATCATGCTTGCTTGTCTTCAAAGTTCAGATTCTAACAAGAAAATAACATAGAATATGAGTGGGAGTAGCAAGATTAAAGGAGAAAACCGTCTTTGCGCATGTCGGTAGGATCATATGGTGCATCTGGATAGACCTTTGAGGTGTATTCAATTAGTAAAGCAATGACTGGAAGAGAGATTTGAAATTTAACTCTTGCATTGCTTATGTAATTAAAAGAAATAGTCATGATATATTCAATCTTATGATTGAATATCACTCTTTTCGAATTTATCACAAACTTCAAAATATATAAATTATTAATCGTACAACCAAAAAGAAAAGAAAAAAATCATAAATTTTACAAAATATATGCTTTGTCAACAATTCAAAGAACAAGTTAGCCAAATTCGGAAACCAATAGTATTATAGCAAAAAATTGTCATCAAGCTGACATATTGTGTAATATGGAAACCCTGATTACTAAAACTCACATGTTTTTCAAAGGTCTTATAAAATTACTAGTTTTTCCTTTTACGATTTTTTTTTGTGATAAACTGCATAAATATCTGTATTCGTATTAGACTAAATCTGCATAAAGCTTATTATTGTGTATTTTTTTCGTATAACCTTTATCTGATAATTTTTATTTACTCGTAAACCCTTCTATTTTTACCACGAGAGTTATAAAATTATTTAGTTAAGAATTAAAGGCGAGTTTGACCTAGAGGTCTGAAAAATAATTATAGAATAATAAAATTTATTGAAATAAATTTTGACAATATATAACTGATTATAGAATAATTGTTTTTGTATAATAGTTTTTGTTAAAGTAACAGAGCTACTAAAATAAGTTGATTTTTAGCTTATGCAGATTCTAATAGTGATTATAACATTGGGGATCAAACACCGAGGATTGATCAAAAATAATTTTTATAATTAGGGTCAAACACTTTAGAAATCACAATAGAGATCTAGAAGTGCTCTCACTGATGGATCAAACTAACTCTAACTTCGTTTTAAAGTCTTTTATATTGAAAGAGTAAGATATCAACTTTATCTTTATTTTCTATATAGGGAAAAATATCATATATACATAAGTATATTTATAAAGAAACATAAATATACAATATAAATTTTTACCTCCCTTCTAATTAAGCTCATAATTAGTTTCACGAAATACTAAAGTAATCTAATATATATGTAAATTATTTTAGTTTATCAATCCAGTTCAACACTTAATAATTTATTTTAAATGAATATAATATATAGCTACGGAAGTCAACTTAAGGTCTTGATCATTTGATGCAATTCTTTTATTTCTGAAAATTTGAGGTCTATCAACTATAATATGTGCATTGATTAAACCCCACAAGACAAGTGTGCAAACGTAGAAGTAGAGATGACTTGAAAAGAAAGAAGACAAAATTGCAGTTAACAATTGTTCAACAAATTACAAATTAATTGTAGAGATCATATCGATCCAATTTGAACAACCAACAGGTATGGGGCTATACTAAGCAAATCATAAAGCATCCATAACCAAAACTGACTTCAAATACACAAGAAATTCTGCAACAACCTAGTTACCTGCGGCATAAATTCCAATCACAAGTTGATTATTAACCTTTTTGTTACTTTGTGAGGCGAAGGCTTTAACTTTGTCTTAATCTATCACTATTTCCAACATTATCATGAGTTCATTTTATCTTAAAATTAATAGTTATCCTTATATATTAGTTCAGTAGTTTATTTTTATTTATCTATTATACTATTGAGTGATTACCACATATTTAATTGGGTAATTACTTGATTACTCACAACAATCATATTAGTATTTATTATTAGTTATGAATTATATCACTATATAAGTAGTATGTGAGAGTTCATTTAGATCGAAAAGGGAGAATTAAACTTGTGGTACCAACATAAATTGTGGTACTAAATGAGTTTGTATGAAATTTTTAACTAGCTTACATGAATTTGGCCCATAAGATTTACTTTCATAAATTATATGCAATTTACTTTTTATAGGAATTTTCATTTTTATTTTTGATTTATATATATATGAATTTGTAGAGTTATATTATAATTTGGATAAACACACGTTACTATCCAATAACTAATTTCAAAGTACGAAATATTTCACCATTTAATCCCAGTTAAAATATTATCCATAAAAATTCATATTCACATTTAGAAAGAATTAATGTATAATGAAATCAAACTTCAGTAAAGGAACATAGAAGTATGTAAAAGGAAACAAAAAATAAACATTAAACATTAAAAAGGAATGGTAAAGGAATTGCTAGCCATTAGATTTCAAATGAATTGGGCTAAAAGACTCGGACATTTCTTTTTGTCTAATCGCCACACATATTTGCAAATGAAGAAAATCGAACAGCCAAAAAGGAATATAAGGTATAATTTCGTCGAAGCTTAAAATATACCTCATCATATGTAGTTGAAGTTTATTTTGGTGAAAAGGAAGACAAACTCTTGGAAAAGGATAATTGAATAAAAAAACTAATGTCAACAAAAAAATTAAATTTCTTCATATTTATTGCTCCTCTGTTCTCTTGCAATAACAGAGATTCACATAAAGGTTAATAATCTACACTATACTAATCAACACAAAAAGGAATTAATCAATTACCACCCGAGCTCAGTGTGAAGAATTAGAAGAAGATCCATTATTTGAACCGTGAAAACAAACGCTACCGCCATTATTATTATTATTATTATTAATATTCTCAAAGCTTATTACTCTGCCGCCATTGTTGCTGCCAATCTCTAGTTTCTTGCCAAGGGTATTTTTGTTATTATGCATCCATACTCTAAGCACCCCTTTTGTAACCCCAACTTCACTACAAAATTCTTCAACCTCACCCTCATCACGTCTTTGCATTTTCCAACCCAATTTCTCCGAAAAAGATTGCATTTTTTCCTTCTGTTCTTGACTGAACTTCGTCCTAAACCTCTTTCTCCCAACTGGGTACTCCCCGTTCGGCGTCACCGGAGCCTGGTGGTGCTCCTCCGCCGTGCTGAGGGCGAGAAGCGTATTGGGTGCGTATCGAACTGGGAGCAGGGGAGGTGGGGATGAGGGGGAAAGAGAAGATCTTTTTGGTTGAAAAGGGTAGCGGAAATCAAGAAATGGTGGGGTGATGGGGGTGGGAGGGGAGTCGGGTTCGCGGCGGTGGAAATTCCGGTGGCAGCCGCAAGCGGCGCATTTTAGTGAGGTGGGGTCGGTGGTGGAGGAGGAGGATGGCATGAATTCGCCGCAGCCGTCGACGGCGTGGCCAGCGAGGGCGGCAGCATGGTTCTTTAGACATTCTTTGTATGTCACCACCACCGCTGGCGGCGGCGGCGGTGGTGGTGAGAGGTGGTTTTTGATTGAGGCCTTGGGTTGAGAATAATTGTGTGTGTGTGGTGGGGTATCAATTTCAGTGTCATCTGCACTTTTGGTGGGGGTGGGGGATAATTTTAGGTCCATTTTGGTGGTGGATAGATCAATATTGAGGAAATTCTAAAAATTGATCTTTAGGTTGGGGTTAATGAGTTAAGACTGGAGGTTTGGTTCTGATTATCTTGGGGAATGAAATGAAATGAAATTGGTGAAAGCTATGTAGATATTTATGGCTGATTAATTAGGGCTTTTGAAATTGAGGAATTTTATGCAAATTTTTTCCGATGTGGTGTTGGGTTGGGGGGGATCGATATGGGGTTAACAACTAGACAAAAGTTATTTCCCAATAATGTCAACCACTTATTTATAGAAAATTTATGGCCGGTTTGTTTGAGTTTTTTCAATTAAGTACTCACTCAGGTTTTTTTTTTTTTTTATCGTTTGGAGGATTGTATACAGATTAAAAAATGTAATAAATAATAATTTTATTGAAGTAACAAATTCAAGTTACTCTTTTAATCAAATAATCACTGCATTACTAACAAGTATTAACAAGAAAGATAAAATTGGTAAAAGAAAATAATAATTTTGCATTGAGATTTCGAGAAGAATTTTTGTTTGAATTTTGAAAGATAAAATGAATTATTATGAAAAGATATGTTAATTTATGCACTGAAATAGAGGTGTGTATACACATTTCTCTTTATTTTTGTAAAAGGAGATTATTTTTTTAAAATTGAGTTAAAAAATTATACTGTAAATCACTTTCCAGAAGAAAATTGTTAGTGTGGTTTTCAATGATATATTGAAACGCGATTCGAAAATCAAACAAACAGTGACCCGAGTTTAATCCTCTTAGGTTGTTGTTGTGATAAGGAAGCTAGATATAGGGGGGGGGGGGGGGGGTGGAATTAAAATTTAAAATGATGATGGCATTTCAATTCACAGAATTCGGACAGAAGATATTATCAAATAAAAAAAGATTTCGGACAGAAGATTAGTTGAGGTGAAGTAAATATTTCACTGATATCACGACTATATGATTAATTAAAAAATTTATTAGATATGATGGTCAGGTCATGTGTCTTAATGCGGAAAATTAAAGACATGCTATGTACACGCGGCAGATGCAGAGCATCAGAACAACACTTGGCCCCCACTAATTCCAAATTGGTATGTATTGCTTGTATTACTAATGAATAGTTAGTACGTAATTATAGAACTGATTAGCTTCTTACATGATGTGAAATGGTTTTGGTAGGACATTGATTCGTTCTGAACAATTAAGACTGATAATTAAATTTGGTGTTATAGATTGACCAATTAATGACTTTTCCATTGGTTAGTTAGACATTTTGATCCAAATACATTTATTAGTCTGTCTCACTCACTAGCACCGTGTCTTATTTAATTTTGCTTTTTCCAATATGCGCATATTCATACATTGGACTATATATTTTAATTAAAATAATCATGCAACCTCATATATATATGTGATGCAATTTTTATCAATCATTATATTGGATTCGTTGATGTAATATCGATATGTGACAACAAAACTGAATGAATACATATATGATATATACGATTAACAAATTAAATAGAAGAAATGACAATTTGTTGAATAAATTACACAATGGACAACGTCAAAAGACAACTAATTAAACCTATATAGCTATGTGGTCGTGAATATTATTTTTTTTACATACACAAATAAACATCTAAAGTTGAGGTCGGCGATTTCTAAAAATAGATTGCATGTGAGTTCGAATTCCACTAAAAATAAGAGTAATTACGCTTCTAGTTTAGTATTAATCTTTTTAGTTAGATTGTCTTTCCATTTATTAGTTGATATGTTTTATACTTTAAAAAGTAATTAAAACAAATTTGCTAATGTACTTGATATATTTATCCTTTTATTAAAAAAATTAATAGTGTTTGGATAAAGGAATCTTGTGAATTGATGGATTTAAGGCAACATAATTTTAAGATTTTTAATTTCAATAAAAAAAACCAAAGCTGATGTACCTAATCATTTCCGTTTATGGAAAGAGTCAAAAGATTAGAGATTTGCTATATTAATTAAATAATATATATTTTTTTTAGATGGTGAATACATTGTTACACCAAATACTATATCAAATTTTTATAATGATATCAAAGTGAAGTATGGAACTAGAGAAAATATCCACATTCGTGGGAGTTGAATCCATAATATCCTGATCATGAAGTCTCATCCTTAACCAATTGACTAAGACATATCGGCCAAATCATTTCCTTTATTCGAAATGATTAGAAAATAAGGAGTAAAGAAATGGAAAATCTTGCCAAGCTGGATATTGAGGCAACACGCGGTATGAATCGATTTTAATGTGTTGTTTAATCAATGATATTTTGTTGACACGTAGCACATTTAATATCCGTAATCTAATAGCTAGGTTGTTTAATTAATCTTAATGAAGATCGACTGTTTTAGTTGCTGCTTTAAGTTTAGATAATCAAGTGGGATTGCTAAGTGTCAACAAAGAGAGGAAGAATTTCAGAATCCAGCAACTAATTAATGGGATCAATTAAATATTATATATTTCTGACCAATCCAAAAGCCAATCTTGATTTTCAATTTCATTATTTTACTTTATCATGGGCAATATTAAACGTTCATAAGAGGCCAAGAAGCTCCAAATAATTAATGTAGCCAATGACTACTATACAAATATACTAATAAGCTTGAACAAGGATAATATTTGGATTATTAATTATGAGGTGAATATATAGTATAGTTCAGTTCTTTCTCTTTCAAGATAACTAGCTTTTAATTAGTTCAATTTAATTATATTAAATTTTGGGTAACATGCATGCAAGTAGGTGTACCCATCTAGAAAGAGCAACAAATCACAAATGAAGTAATTAATTAATATTTCTTTTTTAATTATCTAGACAAATTTCACTCAAATTAATGAAGTATAAATCCTTATTAAGAAAGAAAGCGTATATATATATATATATATATAGATTGATTAGAAAATGTACGTTAAGATTCTCCAACACCAATAGCATAGCTACAAAGTCGATCCATATGCTTTTTCACTAATTCATAGTAATAAAGTAAGAAATGACATCCAAAGATTTGCAAATATATTAAAGAGAGCCGCTTAATTTGCTGTAAGAAGACGAAAATAAGAAATAAAGACAAATCACCAACACCATAAAGGATATTAATTATTGTTACGACTTAGGAGTCAATTAGTGGATTAGAACAATGTCACCGACTTGTCATTTTCAAACCACGCTCAACTTTTGCAATTTACACTCATGGATTTCATTTCGAAATTAATCATGATCCCTGTTCTTTTTTCTCAAACAAAACTTACTAATTAAAATTAATTAATTTATGTACGTATTATCATCACTAATTAATTAATATTTTCACATTCACTTAGATGACTGATATTTCGCCCGACCATATTATATACATTTAATACTTCTTCTATTGTCACGTAATAAATTTGATTGTGGACACGTTAAAATGTCATTCATAATCTCGTTGCACAAAAGTCTCAATCTACTAGAATATGTTCCATAAGAGACAACTTACAATTTAACTTTTTTTCTGAAACTCATTCTGATTTGTTTTCCCTACTAAAGTTTTTCCCAAAAAATTCTATTCCCCAATTTTATCAAGCCCTTTTCTCATCTTGAATATTGAAATTTGGGCTAGCTACTTTTTTCTTCCTCGTAATCATTATTGCATGTTAAATCATACTCAGGTTTTAATCCTAGCTATATATATGATTTTCATCACTAAACCACCATATATATATATATATATATAGTAACTCGAAGGGGAAAATACACGATACTATCCTGTGTTATGGAAAATCTGCACAAAATTATCATAAAAAATATTTTTTGCACCAAATTTGCTTAAATTTGTAAAAATCCTGCATATAAAATACTCAATATCCGTTAGTTACTAATACCATTAATTTTTACTTGAATTTTTTGAATTACCCATATAAATATTTAAAAGTACAAAGGAGTTTTACGTAAATGACATTCAAAAATACAAGGGAGTAGTATTACCCAAATATTTAAAAGTATAAGGAAGTTTTGCGCAAACATTCATAAGTACAAGGGAGTTTTACACAAATAAAATTTTGCAAAAATTAACGGTGTTAGTACTTAACGTAGATTGGATGTTTTATGCGGGATTTTTGAAAGTATAATGAAAAAAAATCCACATGATAATATTGTATAGATTTCGAATAACACAATGTAGTATAATGCATTTATCCCTAGCACGACCAAGTTACAACTCGTGCTCTTATCTCTCCAGACTAATTTCAAGGAGCAAATAAAAATCCAATGCGTCCAATTAACTGATTATCCGACACCAACACTAATATTAATTAATTATATATCTATTTCGGACCAACCAACTATAGCCTAGACATTGCATATAAACTTTTACTCATATATATATATAGTCAGACTAGGGATAATTTTGGAAATTAAAATTCGTCCATGAATAAATTGGATTGCAGTTTAAGATTTTAAGTCAGCCAATTGTAAACATTTAATATAATTGTTCAAAACTTCCTTTTTTTTTTTTTTTTGTCCTAGCTTGCTTAAATCATGAGTTGCTTATTCTTTGCCAAAAAATATTTGATATGGTGAAAGCCAGGAATAAGAATAAAAAGTTAGATGGTTGAATACTTGAATAAATAATTTTTTAAAATGTTTTTATACAGGGAGATAATTAATAAGTGTAACAACAACCCAGTTAAAGATTGAAATTGGCCATCTCATTGTGCATATGTTCTTCTGGAAAAGGTATAGAACTTAATGAAAGAGAACCTGATTCTGTGGCCTATGGGTTAGAACTTAATTACAAGTATATATATGAACAAAATTTAAAGCAATTACATGATATATGTATTACATATATTATATTATAAATATATAAATATATATATAGAGAGAGAGAGAGAGATAAAACTATGAATGACATGGTCTCATAATCGTGGGCTATCTACATATATCCATTGGGGGATTTATGACCTTTACTTTATGCCGCCTCTTATGAGAAGATAGGGCTGGGTTAAAGTAAAGGGGAAATTCTTACATGCGGCACGGGTGATGTGAATGTGGAGCTAGCACGTGAAAATTGTATCAAATTTTTAAAGTTAAAATGGAAGTTGATTTATACGAATTCATTCTCGTTATGTAAAAACTAATTTGAATAGATTTAACTTTTTTGTTGCACATAAGTGGATGCACCAAATAATCTCTCTTTCCATATATTAAAACATGGAACTGAGTGGATCTTATATTTTCGAACATAATTTCTCAGTTCAAATTCGATCTGTCTGCATGCAATTACGTACCGTTTTACATAACAAATATATTTACATATAATTGTAATTGGTTGTTCATATAAATATTATGATTCATAAACAGTTATATTACTATTGCTTCTAAATAATTAGTAATTAGGATCCATATTTATCCTTGGTGGTTTTATCATTTTCTTGCAATTGATCTTGGGATAATGACAATTATCTGTAAATACAAATAAATAATGAAAATTCCACAAATAAAAGCCGATGGAATACAATCTATTGATCATCAGTCTATCAACTTGGGTCCCGTGGAATGGAACTACGAATAGTTAGATTAGTACCATAATTTTCTTAAAATTAGAGGAAAAACTCGTATACTAAAAGGAAAAGACATGTGAAAATATATAGGACCTGTTTGTTTGGCGTTTTAAAAAAAAAAAATCATGTTTGGGAAATGTCAAATAAACATTTTTTTAATTTCTGAAATAAAATTTTCATCTCTCAATATTCTCAAACTACTCTTCCAAAAGCCACACAAAAAGATATTTTCTTATCTATAACAAAAGCTATACAAACTCTACCCTGATTTGATAAAAATTAACATATCACTTACACAATTAATCTAACATAATAATTTGACATAAAGTCTAACTCTTCCAAAAAAAACTTACACCTATTTTATTTCTCAAATTCCTCTCTCGATCAAAATTCAAACAAATAACATTATGTAAATCGAGATTATTTTATTGAGACTAAATGCCCCACATTGGTTGAAAACAATAGTTAAGTTCACTTACTTGGTTTGGACCTAACTCAACCTCAAAAGCTAGCTTGTAAGGTGAGAATTGTCTAAGGCCTTATAAGGTGGACTTAACTATTGTTTTCAACCAATGTGTGATATTTAATCTCAATACTCCCTCTTCACGTGTGGGCGAGCTGAATATGTGGGTGAAATAAGCCCAACACGTAACATAGTAAAGCCCAATATTTGCAAATTATTAACATGTGGGTAAGAGTCCAACATGCGGATTTGCCCAGATCGTGTGGATCTCAACACGCGAATTTTTCAGACCGTGTGAGTGAAGAATAAATCTCATCATGCGCGCAAGGAAGAGCCCATCACGGAAGGAGGTAGTCCACTTCAACTTGGCTCTGATGCCATTTTATAATCTGGAAATCAGATTATGAAATTGAACTTGAAGATTCAATATCAATATTGAAACAAAAGGAAAACAGAAAGAAGGAGAGAAAAAATAAAGTGTGTATATTAATTCAAAATAATGAAAAGTGTACAAAGTGGGAGTTGAACCCGGGTATATATATAAAAAGAAATGTGCTGACTAAACTAACATATGCGTTGAGTTAGGTCTAAACCAAGTAAGTCTTAGCTATTGTTTTTAACCAATGTGGGACATTTAGTCTCAATATATTTCCATAAACTTCCAACTCTCCCAAACTAATTTTCCAAACACCAAACAATCAGATCCATAAAGTTATGGGCAAATGTGGATATTTTTTCTAATTTCTTACTTACATTTCTCTAATTTAATAGTAGTAATTAGTTTACTCGATATCATTTTTAATAGTTTCGATTCGATACAGTGTTTGATGTAACAATATATTCATCATTTAAAAAAACTTAATAGTCAAGCCGAACTTCAATAAATGAGAAGCCCAAATTAGATCCAACCCGTTTTTATTAAATCACGATAATAAGTATGTGGGCTTTGACCAATTTCGACACTTATAAATGATACCAAGGCCCAAAAGATAAGATTGAAATATATAATTTTCCCAAAATTATTAAATCACAAAAATGTCATGACAGATCCCGAAATGGTTTTACTTTTAAATAGTCAGTCTGAATCTAAGCAAAAAGCGAGGATACAGTTAATGGAACCCCCATTTCTGGGTACTTTGTTCTTATATTCTTCATGTTTATATGCTTACTTTTGTATTGGTTCAAAGTTGAACCTATATATTGTTAACCTGTGACATCTAAAGAGGAGTTAAGGGGAACAGGAGGCTTAATATAGATGAGAATTAAGGTTGTGTTTGGGTTGGGGTTTCCGGATAAGAGATTATTAAGGCACCATGATAAAGCATGAATTTGCAGAATAGAAATACTCTGTGTTTGCATTTTGAAATTAAGGTAACATTATTGGTTGCTCTTGTGAAAGTAACAATATTTATCCGTTGTGTTATCTTTTTTATTCTACTCTGACACTTGTTTGAGTAACTCTGTTTTCCTTTTCTTTGTCTTTATTTGTTTTCGCCTATGCACATTTATAGAAATTCATCATAGTTAGAGGAGCTAATTCAAACCATTTGGTAGAAGTAAAAAAAAAAAAAAAGCCCAAATACAATTCTGAGTTCTTACCAATACAATAACCACTCATTTGCTGGCTATCTTATTATGAACATTTTAATAACCAAGATGAGCATAATTGAAAACTCAGGTTAAGTTGGTTGTGCAATTCTAGTGAATCACAATTGCTCTGTTTTTCATATCCAATAACTTGTGAATATTGCCTTGTTCGGAGCTGTACTAGAGTTTGCGTAACATCAAGATAGGGCTCTTTAACTCACCATTATTCCTTTCGTTACAAATCCCGATATTGTTTTTCTTTGATTTTGCACTCATTGGGATCTGAAAACTAATAATAAAACAACATCGTAAAAGTCATTGTCTTTATGTTTAACTATGTTTGTCCAATTCCTCTGTTGGTCTAGATTATCTAGGTTTCTTGTTTTATTGAAAGACATCCTTCATGTTCTATTTTGGACTCAAACTAAAGTTTAGCTACTTCATATAAGAAAGCTGTATGAGAATTGCCCACTCTAAATGTAATAATAGAATGCAAGTTCTTGTACAGGGATCACTTTTCATATTGAAAAGGGAGTATATACTTGTGGAAGATCTGTTGGAATAATGTTGTAGATTTGTCATCATTTGTACTGTGTTATTTAGCAAATGTGTCAATGTTTAAGACGATTTGCGTATATTAGAAGCCTGAAATAAATTACTTGCGGATAACAATCAGTGCTTCGAATAAAGCATATGTCTGCCATTTCTCACTTCAAGAGAATATAGGATTTGCTACTGTACATAAAAAGGAATTTTAAACTCGTATTGTATTTACTATTCATAATATCAATAAACTGTATGCGAAAGCTTATTTTACTGGCCTTTGAACTGAAAATTCACACCAATTGTTGTGTCTGAACGATGCACGAGGAGTGAGAATACATTTATAAATAGAAGGACTTGTTATATAAAAAAGAAAGAAAGTTGTATTGAATAGATTTGAAACCTTTAGTGTACGTGTGTTTTATGTTATGATTTTTCTTGGTAACGAACTGATATTCAATTGAGTGGCGAACACAAGTTCAGAATATCTTCTCACAACTTAATTAATCATGTGTATAAATATCGAAAAAGAAAACAAAATACCGTTACATCTGCGAGAAACCAAGAAATAATGAATTCAAACCGAGTAAAATTTCAAAGTGAAAACCACATGAATTATGATTTTCATAAGGCTGGCTGCATTTCTATTTGAAGTGCGGTGGAAAAAGATTTGGCTCTGTGATCGCTTCCTTCAAAGACCAGCTTTTCTATAGCTATTCTACTCTATACACAATAGCTCTATATCAAAACCTCCAAAACACAAGTCGAAAGCCATTTAATGTCTTTTAGGAACAGTTTTGTCTCCCTTTTAATTTCAATTGCCTTGCACTCGAGAGATGCCTGCTCTGTTTAATTATGTTATGTCAAGTTCGGTTGTGGATTGGATCTGATCCTCTTCGTACTCTTCGTTTACTTGATTGGTTTGGATCAATTGTTTTGTTTTCAGGTGTTTGTTTGCTGTCTGTATTGAGGCTGTTTGACTCAGCTGCCTTGAGCACGCGATGACTCTTTACGTTTATGCCACTTCTTAAAGCAAGGTCTGCACTTCTTGAGCCATAAACTTCATATGGATGAAATGTTAATAATCCTACAAACATGAAAAACAAGAATGCTTTGTGGACACATAGAACCATGGTTTTTTCTTTTTGAGAATAATAATATGAGTGAGAGTATGGTGTGTGTATATAGGGGTGTGGGATTGTATTCCTCTGTTCCTTTGTTCCATTTCCTATGGATATAATTCTTATAGAGTTTTGGAGGGGAATTTAAAGCATAAAGCAAGGAGGGCCCAGAATCCATATAAGAGTTTTAGATTCACAACTCTGCATATCTAATAAGCAAATTAAGGCTGATACAAAAAAAAAAAAAAAAAAAAAAGAATCTCAATAGGATGAATAAAGGTGATTGGAACAAAACCCTCGAGAAGCTAAGCATCTTTTTCATTTGTTTCCCTACGTTTCTATCATTACCCTCTGCTTTTGTTCTCTTGAACAAAGACCAATCCAGTCACCTTGGACTCCTATCCAACATGCCACGTCACTCGTTATTGCTACCGTGGCACGGGAAACCGTTACCCTATAGTTTAATCTAATCCGTACCCAATTCAATCAAAAATCCACTGAATCAGATGCCAAGTGTGTGTACAGTTTTTATTTTTATTTGTAGTCTTCCAAGGTGATCCGGGTCTTGATTATATTTCTTTCGAGGTATTGTTGGGCACATTCCAGGAATGTCTCTTTCATATTGTGGGAACTAGTCCCTTCTACTAGACCCAATGCCCGTTATTTGATGGAAAATGTATTTACACATATTTTCTGATTATAGTCACTATTCTATGAGTTTTATCCATAAATATGTCTTTTGCTTACGAGTCTGGATTACTGGAAAGGGTAAAAGATCATATATTTCATTTTGGTGTCACGTACATGGACTGTCAAGTGTCTATAAACTTGTCAATGCGCGATGAGACCGTGGATCCATTTCGAGTATCTTGGTCTGTGAATTCTATATGATATCAGCCTTCCTTAGCCATTAAGAAAGAAAGAAAGGTTGAGCAGCCAAAACACAAGATCTAATAAGCAGAGTCATAAAGCAAAACGGCAAGTAAATAAAATGATTGGGGGAATAGAACATCTTCCCTAAAAAAATAAAAACCAAACATTAGCTTTATGCCATTTAGGAGATCTCACTTTAGAATTCCAAGCTCTCCTACCTATGCAACATAAAATAAAATACCAGTCTTGGTTTTCTTTGCTAAATGGTGTTTCTTTATGTTTCTTTTGCCAGTCTCGCCCATCAAGTGTCTCTTTCTCTTTATAAGAATTAATGAAATTAAAATTATTTTTTTTGTTTTTCCCGTTTAACCAGGTAGACCAATATCTTTTTCTTTTTTTCCACTTTTTATTATATTATTCAAATTCCAAATTCACATGCAAGTTGGAACATTCCAAAAGCATAGTTTGTCGTGCTTTATTTCAAAATTTTGCAGTCTTAGAGATTCGATATATATATGGTCTTAAGTTGTAAATTGGAATTGGTCCATACAATACAGCCTGACGTTGAAAGCTCGTAAAATGGACTGATTCTTTGCTTTTTGATCAACCAATTTGATGAGTTTAAAAAGAGTGATTTGATTTTTTACAACTAGTTTTCACCCCACCCCCTAAAAGTACAACCTGTCTAACTGGATGTACACCTGCATTGCATCTTATTATTCACCGCAATCATATCTTTGTATATCAGTACAGAAAGATTGTGATTCCTATAAACTTTTCTGCATGTAAAATGGGCTACACATGAAATAAACTATTGAATAGGAAAAATTCTACCTAAATCGAGTTTGACATAACGCATTCAACCATAAAACAAGTGTAATACACTTTAATGCCGTCCGAGAGTGCTTTCCACGAAAGTGAGCTTTATGAGTGCTATCCAATCTCAAAGCAAGTGTCACTAAACATGTGAGTAACTTTGTAGTCTTTATTCTGTTTTGGGACTCCATAACTATCACATTTCATTCATTCAAGGTTGGGACTACGAGAATTTGAATCTTGCGTTTTGCTTGTATATATAGGGCATCGGGTCGGGTATCCGATTTAACGGGTGTTGTTTTTCATACTCGAAACTCATTTTAATCAGGTGGGTATTCGACATTCGGATACGCGCTATTTCGTGTTCGGGTTACACAAAGTTTACATTTTATTATTATTATTATTATTATTATTATTATTATGTATGAAAATTTATAAACTACTGCAACTTCAACACAAATATGTAATTCGAGACAACTAATTCAATTCCTATATATATATACATATAGATTGCCTCATAAATCAATATATACGTGGTTCTGAAACACACAAATAATCCAAATACTAAAATCACAACTCAAACAGATAATAAAAAAGAATTTAACCGCTTCAATTAATCAACTCAACTCCAAAAATCAATCAATTACAACTAATGAATGAACTGAGCTACACAACCAACCACAACAATATTCAATCCCAATCACTAATTAACAATCAACAGCAAAATCAACAATAATTGACAGTAGGATTGAAATCTCAATCGAACAGCCAAAATCAACTCCAGATTCCCATATACCTGAAATGAGAATGAAGGCAGCTGATCAATGGTGTGCACGGATAAGAATTGCAGAGAACAGAGAGCAGAGAGGAAAAGGAACTCACGTATTCAAGGTGTTTTGCGTGATTCCCACCTGAAATAGACGTTAGGGAGTTGTCCTGCCTTTTTTGGCCACGTGTGCGTAGATGTCGAGTCAGCTGCCAACTAATTACCCGCGTGTCTTTAAACGACATCGTATATGTTCCTTCAGTTTAATTATAAAAACGTTTTATCACTTTCAGCGTTTTTCCCTTTCTTTGGTTGTGGTTGAGTTCGAACCCAAACTCTTTCATTTATTTAATTAAACTAGCAGGGGGTATTTTGCATTTATTTAACTCAGCAAGAATTGCACGTAACAATACCCCCCCCCCCCCCTGCAGAATATCCTTGTCCTCAAGGAATAAAAGAGGGAAACTTCCGTTGCAGCACCAGGAAGTCCTCCCAAGTAGCATCTTCTTCAGGGGTGTTGAACCACTTAACCAAGACTTGAGTAATGGCCCTGCCATGCTTCTGAAAAAGCCTCCTGTCCAAAATTCGTTCAGGTTCTAAAAGGATATTCCCATGCACAGTCTGGGCTTCAGGTAGAGTAGGATTAGCAGTGGCTGTCCCAATTTTCTTCTTTAGTTGAGATATATGAAAAGTGTTGTGGATCTTAGCAGATGGAGGTAAGATCAAACTGTAAGCAACCTGACCCACTCTTGCAGCAATCTGAAAATGACCAAAATATTTGGGACTCAACTTAGTGTAGGGAGTGCCTCTCACAGTTATCTGTCTATAAGGTTGTAGCTTCACATAGACCCAATCTCCCACCAAAAACTCCATGTCCTTCCTGCCTTTGTCAGCCATGGATTTCATCCTAGATTGAGCTCTAGTTAAATGATGTTTGAGGAGCCTAATTGTACTTTCTCTTGCACTTAAACTTCTGTCAACTGCCTCCACTACAGAAGTTAGAGGATTGTATAATAAGTGAGGGGGAGGGGGCTGGCCATAGACAACCTCATAGGGAGAATAATGAGTAGTGGAGTGATAAGTGGTGTTGTACCACCACTCAGCTAAAGGAAGCAAATTGATCCAAGATTTTGGTCTATCCCCCACCAAACACCTAAGATATGATTCCAAACACTTGTTAACAATCTCAGTCTGACCATCAGTTTGTGGATGGTAGGCTGTGGAGTGTAACAAGTGAGTTCCTTGAATTTTAAAGAACTCCTTCCAAAAATTGCTCAGAAAGACAGGATCTCTATCACTAACTATGGTTCTAGGCATCCCATGTAATTTGAAAACATAATCTGTAAATGCTTGAGCCACAGTAACAGCAGAATAAGAGTGGTGTAAAGCAATGAAATGTGAGTACTTACTGAGCCTGTCAACTACTACAAAGATGACTTCCTTCCCTTGCACCTTTGGTAGACCCTCTACAAAGTCCATAGATATGTCCGTCCAAATTCGTTCTGGAATAGGCAGTGGTTGTAGTAGTCCCAGAGGTAAGGAATTTGAAGACTTACAAGCTTGGCATACCAAGCACTCCTGAACAAAAGAAAATACAGAAGAATTCATACCCTTCCAGAAAAAATGTCTTTTAAGTCTGTGCAATGTGTTGGACATGCCTGAGTGGCCACCTTCCTTACTAGCATGATAAAGAGCAATTAAGTCATTAATTAACACCTGATCTTGCCCCACCATTAATTTTCCTTTTCTTTTCAGAATGCCATTGATCCAAGAGTGTTGAGGTTTGGCTTGAGGGTCTTGCTCCAGGGTTGTGATCAGCTTCTGAAGTTTGGGATCAGTAAGCCAACTCTTCTTAATTCTTTCAATGATAGAAGATGAAATTACAATCATACTATGTAAGCCAACAGTTTCTTCAAATCCTTGCCTGCTCAAGGCATCAGCAGCTTTATTATCAACTCCCTTTTTGTATATAATTGTGAAATCATACCCCAACAATTTTACCAACCACTTTTGCTGGGCAGGTGTTGAAATTCTTTGTTCAAGTAGAAATTTTAAACTCTGGTGATCTGTGTAAATAAGGAAGTGTCTACCTATCAAGTAAGGCCTCCACTTCTCCACCGCTGAAACAAGTGCTAATAACTCCCTTTCATATACTGGCAAAGCAGCATGCTTGTCATTAAGGGCTTTACTAAAGTAGGCAATGGGCTTGTGCTTCTGCATTAACACAGCTCCCAGTCCTATGCCTGAAGCATCTGACTCAATCTCAAAGTCACAATTGAAGTCTGGAAGTGCCAAAACAGGAGTAGTTACCATACACTGCTGCAGTTCCTTGAAAGCCTTAGTTGCTTCCTCAGTCCAACTGAATTTGTCCTTCTTTAAAAGATTAGTTAGAGGTCTAGCAATTGACCCATAGCCCTTCACAAACCGTCTGTAGTAGCCAGTCAGTCCCAAAAAACCCCTCAAAGCTTTGATATTTTTGGGAAGGGGCCATTCTAGCATGGCTTGAATCTTCTTTTCATCTGCAGATACTCCTTCATGGGAAATGATATAGCCTAAATACTCTACATGATTCTGTCCAAAGCTGCATTTGCTCTCTTTTACAAACAATTGATTGGTTCTTAACACATTGAAAACCATATCAAGGTGGTGCAAATGTTGGTCCCAATTAGAGCTGTATATTAAAATATCATCAAAAAAGACTAGAACAAATTTCCTGAGTTGTGCTTGGAATACCTTGTTCATTAAACTTTGGAATGTAGATGGAGCATTAGTCAGACCAAAAGGCATAACAAGGAATTCAAAATGACCATGATGGGTCCTGAAAGCAGTTTTACAAATGTCTTCTTCTTGCATCCTAATCTGGTGATACCCTGACCTCAAGTCCAGCTTAGAGAAATACCTTGCACCATGTAATTCATCTAACAGCTCATCAATGACAGGTATGGGAAACTTGTCTTTGATGGTTGCCTTGTTTAATTCTCTGTAGTCAACGCATAACCTCCAAGAGCCATCCTTCTTTTTGACCATAACAATAGGTGAGGAGTAAGGACTGTTACTACATCTAATTACCCCTGAGTTCAACATTTCTTCCACCATTTTTTCTATTTCATCCTTTTGAATAGCTGGATACCTATAGGGCCTCACGTTCACTGGTTGTGAACCTTCCTTTAGTGTAATAAAGTGATCATGCATCCTGTGAGGAGGTAATTCAGTAGGAATAAGGAAAAGGTCATTGTATTCTTTCAAAAGCTCCTGTAAACCCTGTAAGTTTCCTTGAGTATCTTTAGTAGTCAAGCTGAGAGTATAGGGAGTACTGTTTGGTTGTTGTAGCCAACTAAGGCTCATCATTGACAACTCAGCAGGCTTAGCAAGAAGTTTCTTCATTTTGTTGTTTTTCACTATTTTGATATCATTTTGTTTTCCTCTAAGACACACATTCCTCCCTTCCACAGTAAACTTCATAAATAACTCCTTGAAGTTCCATTCAATGGTACCCAATGACACCAACCATTCCACACCCAACACTAACCTACAACCTCCTAAAGGTAAAACCATTACATCAATACAAAAAATGGTACCATGCATTGACCACTTGAACCCTTTACAACAATGCTCACTATATATTTGATCTCCTCCAGCAACAGTAATAGCAAAAGGTGTAGTTTTCTCCAATTTACACCCCAACTTTCTAGCTGTATATAAATCAAGAAAGTTATGAGTACTACCTGAATCAATGAGAATGTGTATAGCTTTTCCTTCCTGAGCTCCAGTTACTCTCATAGTGTTGAAATGAGTCATTCTAGTCATTGCATGCATTGACATCATAGGAGAGTCAGTAATTTCTTCATCTCCTTCCTTCTTAGATTCCTCTTCCCCTTCATCATTGTCTGTATCAGTAGCTTCTAAGTCCATCAACCAGACTTGTCTTTTCTTACCACATTGATGTCCATACACATACTTCTCATCACACCAAAAACACAGCCCTTTTGACCTTCTGTCATCCATTTCTGCAGTGTTGAGAACCTTGGAAGCTCTTGGACTGGGCTTGTAAGAATTCTGGAGTGAATTCTGGTTTTGGTAATTGTTGTAGGGAGCTTTAGTGTTTGGGGTTGGTAACAAAGGTGGACTCCTATTCATAACTGTCACTGGTTTCTTGTGTAAAGCTGAATTTGTCTGTTCTTGCATCCTAGCCAAACTGTAGGCTCTTTGTAGTGTTCTGGGAGTCAGCATTCTCAAGGGTAGTTCAATATCCTCCCTTAATCCAGTTAGGAACATGCTGATTGCATACTCTTCGGAGATGTCTACCTTATGCAATAGCTCATCAAAAGTATCAAGATAATGTTGCACTGTTGATGTTTGTCTCAGTTTTTTTAACTCCCCTATAGGGTCCTCAAACATAGTAGTTCCAAACCTGTGCTGCAAAGCGTGCACATATTCTTCCCAGTGGATGTTACTCCTCCTAAGTTTCACATAAGACTGATGCCAGTGTAAAGCCTTACCCTCCATATTCATTCCAGCTAACTTGACCTTGGATGCATCTGGAGTTTCATCCATTTCAAAGTACTGCTCACTCCTATACACCCAATCCTTCACATTATCCCCATAGAATTTTGGAAAATCCAACCTCATGTTCTGCCTTGTTGAAATTTGATGAAAATTTCCAGTATGAACAGAAGCACCTCTAGGAGATTCATGAGGAGCTGTTTCCCCACGATTCACACTATTCCTCTCACTCAACAGCTCAGCAAAGTTCCTCCTCATTTCCTCCATACACTGATCAACTTTTAATTCCAACCCCATTGAGTTAGCTTTCAACTGATCTAACTCTTTTTGTATATCTTGTGACCTAGTGTTCCCAGCCATGTATATCTACACCAATGCGCAAGGAACGCTGGCTCTAGATACCACTGAAACACACAAATAATCCAAATACTAAAATCACAACTCAAACAGATAATAAAAAAGAATTTAACCGCTTCAATTAATCAACTCAACTCCAAAAATCAATCAATTACAACTAATGAATGAACTGAGCTACACAACCAACCACAACAATATTCAATCCCAATCACTAATTAACAATCAACAGCAAAATCAACAATAATTGACAGTAGGATTGAAATCTCAATCGAACAGCCAAAATCAACTCCAGATTCCCATATACCTGAAATGAGAATGAAGGCAGCTGATCAATGGTGTGCACGGATAAGAATTGCAGAGAACAGAGAGCAGAGAGGAAAAGGAACTCACGTATTCAAGGTGTTTTGCGTGATTCCCACCTGAAATAGACGTTAGGGAGTGGTCATGCCTTTTTTGGCCACGTGTGCGTAGATGTCGAGTCAGCTGCCAACTAATTACCCGCGTGTCTTTAAACGACATCGTATCTGTTCCTTCAGTCTAATTATAAAAACGTTTTATCACTTTCAGCGTTTTTCCCTTTCTTTGGTTGTGGTTGAGTTCGAACCCAAACTCTTTCATTTATTTAATTAAACTAGCAGGGGGTATTTTGCATTTATTTAACTCAGCAAGAATTGCACGTAACAGGTTCCTAATTTTGACTAAAAAATAACAAATCTTAAATACCCGATCTGGTCCCGAATATATATTTGAGTGTAAAATTAAAACCCAACCCAAAATAATATTTCGGGTAGTGTACCCGACCCGAAATATAATTTTTTTTTTCCCATGCGGGAAATGCCCGATACCCGTACCAAACCTTCACTCCTACTGTTGCGAGTAACATTTTGTTGAAATTCTTGTTCTTATTCATTTTTTTTTTTATAATTCAATACCTCATTAAAAATATACTATCATTCTTCTTCTTATTCATGAGGTCCGCTATCAATGCAATGGTATGATTCTAATTTCTAATGTATGCAAGTGGGCTTTGAATAGCCCTACTGAAACTTAATTATCAAAAAAAAAAAAAAATAAATAAATAAATAACCCTACTGAAACTTAATTATCAAAAAAAAAAAAAAAAAAATAACCGTGCTGAAACTTAATTATCAAAAAAATAACCCTGCTGAAACTTGCTTCGCATTTCGAACAAGTTTCACATCCTTTCAAGTTTTACGTGTTACAACTTTGATCTAGTCAAATTAAACATTTGATTCAAAAAATTTATATTCTATTAACTTGGAATTAATTGTAATTGAACTTAATGCAAGTGTTAAATAAATCAAGTTTATCTGAATAAATTCTTAAAGATGGTTTAGCTTTGATAGCTCAATAATTTTATAACCATTTAGTTGTACAAAGTTAATCTGGTCATTGTTGTCGAGCTAGATTTAAAAAATTATTAAAAGATGAAATATCTAGACTTCAAAATATTAATCGTTAGAACTTTTTCAAAAAATTATATGTATCATTCTTTCTTGAGTACTACATTTAACAAAATTCGCAAATAGAGGACAATTAGAACAATGTACTGTTTATGGCTTGTACAAATTAGGAGGCACGTAGGGATGTAGTCGAGCCAAGTAGTGTCGAATGATATAATGTTCATGTTTTGTTCGAGTTTTATCGAGCTTGAAAATCTGTGTTTGAGTTTGGTTTGATTGTTAAACGAGTCGAGTTCAAACGAGATTTCATCAAACGAGGTCGACCCGAGTATCGAGTAGCTTGATATTTTACATGTATATTATCAATTTTTAGCTTATCAAGCTCGAGCCGAGCTTCAAAAGTTATCGAACGAAAAATGATGTTCATCAAACGAGGTCGACCCGAGTATCGAGTAGCTTGATATTTTACATGTATATTATTAATTTTTAGCTTATCAAGCTCAAACCGAGCTTCAAAAGTTATCGAACGAAAAATAATGTTCGAATTTGTTTGATTAACGTGACGAACCGAGCTCAAATCAAGTATTGAGCAACTTGATTTGATTTTTAACCCTAAAGGCACATACCAGTCAGGGGACTAACATTTATTCCATTCCAAAATTCTTTGAAAAAAAAAATCTCAAAGATTCTAATAATAAGAAAAAGGAAGAAAGCTACCCCAATTGAGCTACATACTATGCTCGATTTTATTGCAATTGGGACCATTTCATTGCTTTTGCTAGCTTGGGATTGATGTACTCATTATTACGTGCAGCCCTCAATTACCAGGATTAGAACATCAAAGGGTTTAATCTCATCAACGCATAGAAGATTGCTCTTCAAGATTAAATTTGTGGAGAAGGTGTACAGAATCTTAAATAGAGAGAATGTACTTGTTTTCAACTTTTCCACAAAACATATGGATTATGTTGAATAATATTAAAGGGCAAAATGAGTCATTGCTATTATCCATAAACCAATGCAGCACAAAACTTGGACCAACATCTTTAATCAAAGTGGATCGCCTATTTCATATACGTGCCATATTTGGTGTCAAGCCTATAGATCTAATAATAAGTGTCTAGATTTATAATTTATGTGATTTACATATACACTGGTCAATGGATCGATGCATGTATATAAACGTGTGACAAAAGATCTCTTGACCCTGTTAATGAATATCTTATATATCGATAGTGATTTTATATTTCACCTGTAATTGACCATTTATTTTGGATTATGCATGTCACTATATACATTGTGGTGTATTCATAAGATCAAAGAGCTATTCTTTGTATGTACATAAATTTTTGTTTACCTAGATTCTTTTTTTTTTTTCCCAAGAAAATTACGTTAAGTAAGATAAATCCAGCAATAATGTTATGTCTAACCAATATATATTTTAGATAAAATATTAAGCATCGATCATAAGAGCCAAAAAGGAAGGGAAGATCGATACTTGTCAAGTTTTGAAGTACAACATCTCTTTTGATCCATATTGTTAGCCTAACATAACATATCTTTATGTCGTAAAGTTTAATTTCAAAGAGGAAGCGAAGCGGGACACGGCAAATGGAATGTCACCCATAAGCCCTTTGCTTTACTTTGAGAGCATTCCATCATTTTGATTAAGAAAGCCAAAGTGTGACCAAAAAATGATAAAATTATACTTCTTAATTTATTTCCGTCCATAAGGTCATTTAAGAATAAACCAAAGATCACTTTTATACATGGGCTTTACTAATACAAACGAAGTTGCGTAGTACATGTGTATATTCTAATACAACTAAGATTCTTTACCATACCTACACATTTTTGTCCGTCCCCAAAGAAAAAAAACTAGTGATTTACCATACACGTGTAAATTGGCATTGGTTCCACTTTGAAGACTTCTTTTTATGCGTACATGATATAAATGCCTCTAAAACAAGAAACAAAAAAAAAAAAAAAAAAAAAAAAAAAAAAAAAAAAGAAACAAGGTAATATTTCACGAGTTGGTTAATTATCTATATGCTAAAGCGTCCTATTTCACCAAGGACGCAACCCACGTATATCTATTGGGTATTACCCAGAACCCATGTACGTTTGTTGTCGCTGTTGTGTATGGCTATCTCTATTTCTATCTCTATTATTATAAAATTATGAATATTTCTTAATTTTTTTGTGAAGACTAAAATACTTCTATTTAAATTGTAAAGTGATATTTAATTAAATAGTTATAAAATGATAAAAGTAATTGAAAAGGTACTTTTAGATATAAAGTCTTATTATATTTATCTCCTACATAAACTCCTAAAATTTGTAAATTCTCTTTTACATGAATTTTTATAATTTTAATCTTAAGAAAACACTATTATTTTGAATAGTCCCTAAAATATATATAAAAATTATTATATTTTAGCATCAATATTTATTTAAGTAAGAAAATGTTAATTTAAAAATTTGGTACAATGAAATTCATAAACACAAATATAAATATTTAAAATGAAATTCTGTTAAATATCATTATGTTACAAAAAAAATTAAAATTGAATCGACATCTTACTATGAAAGAATAAAAATTAATTATAACTTAGCTAGTTATGAAATTTTACTTTGGGTAGAATATAAAATATGAAAAATATTCAATAATTTCAAAATATGCGTAAACTCTATGTAATTATTTTCGTTAAAAAATGGGTGAAATTCGTGAAAATTGGTGAAATAGATAAAATATAATCATTGAAACATGTGAAATCAATGAAATTTTAGGTGGTGAAAGTTGATGAAAATGATAATAAAAAAAAAAAAAAAGGAAAAACCTGAAATCAATGAAAATTTGTGAAAAAAAGATGAAACCGCTGAAACGACAACAATAGTGAAAAACAAGTGAAATCGATGAAAAAATGAATAATATCGGTGAAAACGTGTCAAATCAATGAAAATTCAGGCGATATTGGTCGAAAGAACATGTGCACTTTCCTAGTATATATATATATATATATATATATATATGGTGACAGGATTATGGAGTCATACTGAGATATCTAACATGCACGAGTAAACATAGACCAACCAAGAACAGATTTATGGTTTCTTTTATCTTTTATGGATTACCAGTTCATCAAGCTAAACTCATCAACATAACTGAATTCAACTGATATACACATGTAACAGAGCAAAATCCCAGAACTAAAGAAAGTGATAAGAAAATGATAAGCTATAATAGTAGTAATTTGTTCTTCATGGTCTTGTGCACATTTGACAAGTTTTAAGTACAATGCAGAAGACGACTCCCACAAATGGTACATGAGCACATAAAAACAACATTATTATTTTTACTCAAGCATGTTGTTCCTGATGAGGAGTAGCCTGCGGTGATGGAGCGACTGCTGGAGTCGAGGCTACAAGAAGACCTCGATTTTGTGCCGATTGAACCACTATTGCAAATTGTGTTGCTGCCAGTGCTGCAGCTTCCTGTTCCATATCAAAGCACAATATGTTGGTCGAGAGCTAAATGAAATGTAGTAAAAGGAAAATTTTGCTAATAGAGCAATAGTAGTTGTTACCTGTCTCTGTCTACGGCGTTGGAGGATACTGATGGCCCAAATCATGATATAACAAGGCAAAAGAAACCCAACAGCTCTAAGCAAGAACAACTGCATTTTTGTCGCACGATTAAAAAATCAAACTAGCCGTGATTCATAGACGAGTAATAATGAACATAAAAGCACAAATACAGACATCCATCTTTACTTACAGAGAAGAAAGTTGATGCATCTTGATCTTCACCTTCTCCATCTCCATCATCACTTATGGACAGTGCATGCCTCAATAGCAAAAGTGCCATTAACTGTTGATTCCACAGTACCACAATATGTTTATTCAGATTCAAAGAAATTTCAAGTTTGTTCATTCGAGGTCTTTACAAAATTCAAGGAATAATTCATGAAGAAAGGCTCCATTATCTCAACCACCAGTCGATTCAAAATTGGGTTTCAAAATTAATTTAAATCACGAGGCCTACGAAAGGGAAAGTCTAGAAGCAAACACTCTCTCTAAGAGACTGTTAATCATGGGTAGCAATTTCATATCTACGTACCATGTCCAAAGGAAAGGACAGTCATTTTTGTTGTTGTATCATTATCATATACAACCCAAGAAGAGCTTTAAACTCTAACATCATTTTTCTTCTTTGAAACTTTAAATTGAATTTACTCAAGTGAAAAGTAAATTATGAAAGAAAATAATGATCTATATAGTAACGGCAGGCTTACAATTAGAGCAGCTGAACGGCAAAACGCAGCACCGCTGCTGTTAGTACCGTTATAATCATCATAGTCAGCTTCAAAAAATTGACGCTCGGCTTCGGCAATAGCAAGAAGACGAGGATCGTGCATATCCAGTGGCGTGCCAGAAATTTGCCACACTCCCCTGGAAGACAAAGACAGATTAAACCACCAAATTACAATTAGATACACATGATGGTGACAGATACGCCAAAATCATGTTGTAAAAGGAACATGGATTGATCTTTACAATTGTTATCTGCACATTATGTTTTCCCATTCTGAAGCAAAAAGATTTTATAAATGAAATATAATAGACATGATTTTTGAACTGTAACGACTAAACTTGCCCAATATCAATTGCAGTCTCATCAGATGGAGGTCTTGGAGGAGCGGTATAACCAGGCTGGTATTGCTGCATCAAAATGAAGAATGTGGCACTTTAGTGGTAGAGTATAATATCGCAAGTACAAACAAAATATGAACACACGATACTAATACTATACAACAAACAATATTATCTGATATACATTGCCATGAAAGCACGTGTCATCATTGATAAAATTTCTATTGCATTGTTTTGTAAATTCATATTAGACTGCACTGGAGTGGTTTAGTAAAAAAAGACCTGATATTGCATTAAGAGGCTAGAGTCTGCCACTAAATTTATCCCATTTGACCCTGCTAAGTTCAACAAAAGATTGGAATGTCGACAGAGGTATAAGGAGCAAACACATACCTGATGACATATTTCACAAGTAATGTCTCCCTTCTCATTGCACCAGTGCTGAACACATTTTCTGTGAGCATACTGAAAATGAAACGGTCTTAGTAAAACAGTTGACCAAATGTAATACATACTACATAGTAAACTAAACTACGACATCCCATCATACAAGATGGGGCAAGGGGAAGAGAGGAAAAAACTTTACCACAAACAATAATCCAAATTTACGAAAGTTTGACTCATAGAAAAATGATAGCCAATGAAATCAAGAAAAGTTCATCGAACACTAAATATTCAAAGTTTTGTGGCCAAACCCTAACTTTGATAGGAAATACAACTTTCCTCTAAACAGTTCTTTTATAAGTCTTTTTGCATACATCGCTTTCGTCTTATAGAGAGTTTAATAGCACTACTCCTTGATCCCAAATTCTAGCAACTGATACATTCAGTTCTGGATTAAAATTTTTTACAAAAAGTGAGAACAAACTTTATTTCTATGCTACACAGCCATCTTAGTGTAATGCCATAAACCAAATGCACTCAACACATTTATACTCACCATAACAAAAATCAAACTATTGATGCCTCGACATCCCACACAACCCCATTTTTAAGAATAGTATATATACACAGTGTGACTCACTAAAATATAGACGATAGAGATAAATATCACCCAACTCAAACAACACTACGATAAATCAATATACAACATTTACCTTAAGACTACCACTACATGCACAAGGACTCTCCAAATTGTTAATAGAATCCTCCTCCTGGCAAATGCGGCATTCAACCATCCCTATCAGTGGTGCCAGCTCATCATCCTCCCTGCCTTCCACATCCATCACCACCATCTTATCATCTTTAGCTTCCGAGGACGATGAGGACCCCACATTTTCTGGCTTATTTCCGTTAGGCTGAGAAAACGGTAGTACCTCAGGCTTTGGAAGCTGGTCTACAGTCACCACCAAATGCTCACCCATTCACACCTTTTTTTGTACCACCACCTCAATATACAACAATAGCCACAGAATCCCTAAACACAAAACACAAATGTAAAATCCCTAAAAATCTGATATATTTACTCACAAAGTTATGATCATTTGAGCTCGAATTTACAATCTAAGATGCTAATTTGTTCTTAATATACAAAATTGTTATCTTTTGAGCTGAACATTACATGGAATCACTAAATTGAAAAAAACCATTTCAGGAAAGGCATAAAACTATGGTTTCCCTAAACCTCTCATTCCAATTAAATCAAACTCTTTTTTTTTTTTTTTAATTTTCTAATATGTACAATCTAAACTCCAATTCCTAAGGAAAATTCTGGGTTCTATTAAACAAAGTAACATATGAAGGAGAATCCACTGATTAATCAGAGAATTTGATTAGCTGATGAAGCCAAGAAAAAATGTAAATATTTAATCTAAGAACAAATGCATTCGAAATGAACAAAAAGAATAAGAAAAATACGAAGGAAGAAAAGAGAAAAGGAAAAGTACCTGGACGAAGAAGAAAGATATGGAAAAGGAAAATCGCGAAATTGTTGCCCAAATAAACTCGATAGGTAATGTTGCAATCAATGTATTATTGCAAGAGTTTTTCACGCGCTTTGGTTTTGGCTTTTTGGTGAGATATAAATATTATACTATATAATTTCATGAATAGATAATATGGTGTGTGTTTGGGGAAGGTTATTATAGTATTATTATTTATTTAATAGGAGTAAACAAGAGCATTGGGTTGGTTTGGTTGTGGCTGGTTTGTCTTTTACTGATATTTGGTAATGGTGACGTTTTTCTTTTTCTTTTTTATTTTATGTTTTATGAACGGTGTCGAATTTAATAAGAATGGACAAACTTGCTGTGTAAATGGTAAATTAACGTAGCTTTTTTTTATTTTATATTTTGAGAATTTAAATTAACGCAGCTGTAGCAAAGAAAGGTTCTTTCAGTTTCACAGACAAAAAGTAGAATCAGTTGCTTGGTTTATGTTATTTCTGTAGTCCATCTAGCCTTTTTTTTTTTCGGTTCTGAGTTTATTAATTTTGCATTTTCTCCAAAAAAAAAAAAAAAAATAGCATTGTTGACCAAGGAAAAGGCTTTTTATAGACCAAAAATTTGGTTAAAAGGAAAATTCCATCAATTGACTGGTCGCATCTTGTATTGTTGATTTTTATAATCATTCTGGAAGCTACTAGTAAAATTTATTGAAATTTATTGGTATGGTTGACAAAATGTTTTAAATTGTCACTTTTTTTTTTTTTTTTTGCCCTTTTACATCATTAAATGCGGGCAAGTACATGGAAGACTAAAAAAGAGTACACGAGGACTTGCCACATGCATTACCAAGTTGAAATTGAAAATGAGTACTTTTTAATTATCAAATTCTTTCATTGCGATTTGCGAGGGTGAGAGCGGGGGTTTTGCAGTACCTAGAATTAAAATATATACTTTAGGTAGAGATTATTATTATTATTATATCTATGAAAAGATTGAATGGGTAAGAAATATATATTCAATTTATTGTACTTGAAACAATGAATCTAGTTGCATTTTAGAAAAGGATCAAGCAAAAATATACTACTATAATTCAATAGGGTAGGCAGTTTGAGAAGTAACATTATATTCAAGTTTAATTTTTGCAAGCAAGAATAATTCTGAAGAGAATAAGTTGAACTTAAAATGGCCTAACACTATTTGCCTTCTATGATCGATCTCTCTTCACTTTCTTTCTCCTAAAAACAAATTCTACAGTATGGATGATGTACATATAAGAATATACCCAACCGTATGTATGTATCACTATATGCTTCTGCTTCTATTAAAATACAAACACTCTGCTCATGAGGGCAGCGTCCCTTCATCTCCAAGATTCATCATCAGCTTACACGAGACTGGATCTTGTGAACTACAAGTATCTACCCACCCGAGTGACTATATACTTTCCATTCTCAAGATCATAAATAGTTTTTAGTGGAGGCGTTCTCCATTTTGACACAATCCATGATGCAAATACGAAAACGAGGAAAATGGCACAGAGAATTATCAGCGGTGAAGATTGATGACCCTCTGATACGGTACCAACAATAAATTTAGAATGTTGTTTCTTTGACTCAGCTGCGCTCTGAAGAATGAAAGCTCCTAATGCCCAGTCAAGAGGGATATTACCAACTTCATTAGCGTATCCAATCCTGCTTATAGAAATGATCAAACGACTTTCAATGCTTACAATTCTTGACCTGATAAGCACAGCTCGCTACAGTATCCAAATTTATCTTTTTACCTTTGGTCATCCAAAGCAATTCCGAGACTATCATGAAGAAGGGCCACAATATATGCTGAAGAAAAGCAGTAGCCATGTAGTTCCTCATCTTTAGAAGAGTGGTACTTTTGCTTCAACTTTGGCCATTCCTCAGCACAAAATTGTTCCCCAGCAATCGTAAGATCAGAAAGAAATGCTTCTTGGCCCAGCCCGAAAAACTATTTGACGGAAGAGAAAAAGAGAAGTTCAAAATGAATTCTCTAGCTAACAACACACCTTTGTTCAACATTAAGTATGTAAAAATCATGCAAAAATGGATTTCAAATAGTTTAAAAGGTAGACAGACACCTTAGAAGTATGAAAGAAGTTTTCGGTTGCGAGAAACTTCCCTGTGAGCTTTGGTATAAATGTCGACCCTATGTTACAAGTCCGGTAAGAGCATGTATCTGCATTTCACACAAATAGTTGATCAAGTATAATGAACATAAAATGACGGAATTCATGTATTTAGAACATACAAGTAAAAAAATTACCTTGGCCTTTCTTTAAAAGCTTTAAAGAAGCAGATCTGCACTCGGAGAAATTACCATTGGGAAGCAAAGTGGATAAGTATCTATTCTTTTCAATCAACAAAGTAGGTGAGAGGTTCAATGCCTCTTGGTCATGGTTATAGCCTCTAGGAGTACAAGGATCCATTTGAAGAGATCCAGGAGCTGCATTAACATTTACATGCATCTGGTTAAAGCATGTGTACTTGGAAAAATGGTACAATAGCAGTATCCTCCTTTAAGTAATAAAAATGATGAGAATGCAATAAAAATCAAATCCAGTTATATTCAAACACGAATAAAGTATAGTACAGTGTCCCACTATATAGTTACTACTGAATCATAAGAAAACTAAGTGCCTGCACACATGTTGTCAACTGCCTCAATTCCTAGGTATTTTTTGGTCAATTGAATATTTGAAACTTTTCAGAAATCTTCGGGAAACATTTGGTAAATTAGTAAATCAAAGAAACATATTTGAAGTAGAATACTCTACATATCGTTTCGACTAACTCAAGAAAAGAAACTTTTCGGCATTTTTGGTGGAGCCGTACATGAATTTTAATCCATGCTTCAGAAATTGACAACAAAAAAGTTTCAGAATGAATTTAAGGTAATGATGCCAGTGCCACTTTGCTAAAAGTAACACAATACAGAAGAAAGGACTATTTCCTTTTTTTTTTTGGATGGGGAGGGAGAGATTATTGGTACAACCGTTGCTTGGGTGACATGGTGCAGCAAACGGTTGAGATTTCTTCAAACTAGTGTTTGCATACCAATACATGGTGGGAATGAGATTATGGAGCCAACTTTCCCTTAAATTTAGGAATTGTACTTAATCTACTCCTTGTGTTGTACCACGTCATCCATACAACGGATGCACCAAATAATTTTTCATTGGGGGAGAGGGGGGGGGGGGGGGGGGTGGTCATGAAAAGAATAAAAGAACACTTGAACTTAACATACCCATTTCTTGGCCTCCCGATAAAAGTGATTCTCTCAACAACTCAAATGCAACACTCTGCAAAAAAGTAACACAACTTAAAAGGAAACCTAGAGAATGTATTAGATCTGACAATTAATCTAGGTTGCACGGATACTCCGAAATTATACACCGTGCAGTATCGTATGCGTATTGGATACGATACCTTTGAAATAATCCATTGTGTCGTTTTCAATAATAAGAAAATAAAAAATAAAAAGGATACGTATCGGATATAAAGGAATGCGTATCGGAAACACCTAGAATACTTGAGAGCATGTATTTCTACAAATAATTTCTAGATTCTATATATTATCAAAGTAAATCTACATAAAACGCTTGATAATATGTATAGGGCCAAAAACTTTTTCTATGATATTAATACTATGGTTTTACTTGAACACTTATATAAAAGGTAGATATCATTGTTCATTTTAATCTGGAATAAAAAGTGAACTAAATATATATTAAATAATTTTTATTATACATTTTTTAAAACAATGTTATCTTATTATAATATTTTTTAATATACACACACGTATTTTAGCCGTATCATATTTTATAAATTCTAAAAATTCGTATCGCCGTAATTGTATCGATTTCATTCCTATCGCCGTATCCGTATCCGTGCAACATAGCAATTAATATAATAAATGCATTTTCAACAACTGTTAAGCCTTTCCACAATCAGATACATATACAAAAAAATATCCATATGCATCTATAAAAGACACATAGCAATTAATATATCCAAGCACAACAATATACTTAAAACTCCAAACATGCCTCTGCACAAAGGAAACTTTACCTGACCAAACTGAAGCAAGCTGTGACTATATAGATTGTAACTAAAATTTCCGAATTCAACTTTACGAGAGAACTCAGGCGGCATGGGCTCATCTGAGACAAATGTAACCTGTAGTGAGAATATTAAGATACCCAATCAGAATTTAAGAAACAAATCTGATAAATAATATAAGATCAAATGAAGTACTAAACATAAATGGCCTCTCACTAATGACTTGAATTTATGGGTTCATTGCAGAAAAAAGCATACTATAATTTTAAGAAGAAAGATTATCCTCATCTTAACAACAGTAGAAATCTAATTTGAACCTGAGCTGAAGCACCACCAAGTTCAATAATGCCAGTAGTTTGAGCTGGTTCAGCTCCAAGACTTCCAAGAGCATAGTTGGCCACAACCCAAGCGTACAAGCCTTCATCAGAGCCTAGAACAAGAGTAGTAAGTAATACATCATTAGAAAAGTGTAAGATTATCATATAAACCTTAGAAGATGTTTGTTAGCTCAAAATGCTAAATTTTATATTGCAGCAGGGAGGGAAAATTGAATCCTATCGTATTTCTAGAAGCTCTCTAGCAAACTAAGCAACTAAAAATAAATATATGAAGAGAAAAGGGATCAATATCACACTTAACTTCGATTCAAATTGTCAAACATGCCATAAGTCTTTTACAAACTACTTCAAGTTCCCAAGAATATCACCCCATATCATATAACAAAACAACCATAAACTTAAAAGCATGTTTCTTCAGTAAACCATAATCAATAGGGAAACTTAACAATTAACAGATAGCCAGAAATTTTTACTCAAGCACAAACTCTAAATTCAATGATCAGATTCTTGAGAAGTAATGGACAACATCATGTCAGACAGTTGAAGGCAGATTGATCACTACTAAAAAACAATTCCAAAGCATCAAAAACCAATAATAGACAACATAATCACTAGACTTTTGGGTACCAGAAATAACCGTCGCCCAATCATCATGAAACCGAAATCCAGAATCTCCCAAAGTCCTTCTACAAGCATTCAATATCCTCTCTTGATCCTCACTCTTCAGCAATCTCATCCCAGCAGTTGCCATCAGCCGAACCTCTGTATCACCCCACTTTTCCTTAGGCACATTCCTCTTTGCAAACTCAACAAGCTCACCCAATGCTGCCCCAGCACTCTCCGGTTCTTCCACATAAGAAGACAACCCTGGATTCACCCTCATTGACACCAACCCTTTATCCGAAAAATCGAGAACTAAATTCCCATTCTTGATTTCATACTTGAACACATGAATTCTAGTTCCTGTGCTGCCCCCATCAATCACCACCCCATATTTCTTGTTTTCTTTATTATTGTTCCCAAAAAACAGAATGTAGCAAAATAATATAAGAGCTATAGTGATTGAAGTGTAGAACCAAAATTTTGTTGTGGAATTTGAGTGTTTGCGAAAACCGGGTCGGGGCGAGCGAAATTGGAGATCCATGTCTTTGTCTTTCTCACAATTAGGGTTTACAGTGCGAGCATTTGATCGGCGCATCAAAGATTTGAACTTTGTGAACCATATGATACTAGTGATTGATCAATCACAAGAACAATCATATGGATTCACAATTTGTGGGGAATTTTTTTTTCTTCTTTTGTCTTTTCTGGGTTGAGATTGAGAGGGCTTCTTTGAAAATATTTCAGCCCTCTCTTTCTCCGTTTCTAATTTTCCACTTTCTTGAGCGTAAGAATTTATTTGGATTTTTGTTAAATGCTGTTAAGGAATTGCCTTAGTTAAATTCTCTCATCCGGGTCGGATTTGAAGGTTATAAATGATTATATTTATACGGGTTACGGTATTACCAAATCACGTCTAACTAATTTTGTAATGAAATCAAAATTTTAGGCCTTTACTAGTCGAAACTGTAGTAGCAAGTAGCAACTCTGGTACTGAACCTGAGTGAAGGATTTTAGAGATTGAGAAAATATGTGTATGAATTAAATCATGAAAGGCCTGACAAACAGGATATAAGATCATGATGATTTTTGTAGAAGGAAATGTGTTTTTAGTTAATTTGCCAAATTATTATAGGGAAAGATCTTTTTTTTATTTTAACCAATTATAGGGAAAGATCTAAAGATAATATAATGATAATATTTTCCTCCTAAAAGTATATTGATATGATATATGTTGTCTTTCGGAAAACTTAAAAATATTTGATTGGTTTGAAAAATTGGAAATCTTATTTTTTTGAATGTTTGAATAAGATTTCCAATTTTACAGACTATTAATGTTAAATATTTTTAAGTTTTCCGACTATTAATTAATTTGGAAATTGGAAATCTTTTGATATGAAATTGGAAATTGGAAAACTAAAAGTATATTGATATGAAATTTTGACGTGGCTACACGTAAAATAATTAATTTCACTTATTAATAATAATAACAATAATAAATTGTATTTAAATTTCTTACAATGTTTACAGACTATTAATGTTAAATTTCTTAAATTAAAGTTATGTTCTTTTAATGTTTAATTTTTAATAATTAAATTTTATTAAGTTTCTTAAATAAAGGTTAAATTTTTTAAAATAAAATGAACCAAATATAAACAACATACATCTAGGTATTTATTATATAAATTTGAAAGAAAAAAAATCAAACAATATACAAAAAGGAAATAACTTGAAGTTGATGTGGGTGTTTATGCTCCAAAAGAAATTCTTGTACGTTTTGTTCTTTTGCAAGACAAAACGTTTTTAGATCATCTTTTTTTTTTTTTTTCACTTGGGAAGGAAGAAAATGTGAGGAGTGGAAAAGTTAAGGCAGTAGAGTTTTCTTTAGTATAGATGTTGGGCTTTGGGTTATGAATTGAGATTAGTTAGTTACAGTATATATTTGGATTATATTTATCATTGTTTAAGATTTAGGACTAAATTAAATAAAATAAAATTATATATATAGTGTCGATCGGATACGGTTTAAAAATGTACAAAATAAAACCCGACTGTAATTTGCGGTTTTTTTTTTCAAGAAGCCTAAGATCAACCCATCCAACTATTGACTTGCAAATTGCGGTCGATTTGTGTTTGGTCGATCGGTTGGGGCGAATTCACGATTTCGTTGAACACCCCTAATATTACGTGCAAACTTTGTACCTAACGTCCCTTTTGTAAATTCATTATATTTATTTTAGAAAGTTGTTCGTTCAAATGCAAATAAAGCAAAAGCCCCAAAATCCGGAATTTTCTTCAAAATTATTAACTTGTTCCAACTTCTTTATTCAAAATTATTAACTTGCTTTTGGTTTAGATAGTTTTAAAGGTATTTCCACTTTCCTAGTCACTAGCTAGTGACAGTCCTAATTGACATAAAGGTATACTTTCTTTTAGTTTGTAATTAAACTCATGCTTACATAGTTTATTGAATATATAATATTTATGAGAGTACAAGCTAGGCATATCTTATTTTAATTTTTATAATTAAGGTATATCTTATTAACCAGTCCAATCAAATGGGTGTTACACCAGTTGACTAATAACCCTAGCTAGAGGATTTTATTTTTTAATTCCAAAGAAACCTCAGAAATTGTGATTTACATTCGAGGATAGCTTTCAGTACTACCTACTAATCAAAACCATTAAAAACTAAACTAAAAGAAAAGAAAAAAATATTAAATATTGAATAAATTTTGAATTATTAAATGCATTCATATATTGGTAATTGATCCCAATGGATGTGTTGGTATATACTCCATATTGTCAGTTTTTGGTAATCTACTCATCCTCACATTCTTTTTATGTGAACCATATGCATGAATATTAAATATGAATAAAAATAAAGAAAGTGGAAGAATGAGAAAGAAAAAGACTAGCTTTTTATGATAATTTCTGTCCTTTATATATATATGTGTTGCAGTTGTGGGAACAAGTGCATACGAAAGATGGACATAATTCACAGCAATGAGAAACTGGAGTGCCAACTACAAGAGCCACAAGATAAAGGCACAACCACATTCATCAAAACATGCTTCAATGGCATTAATGCTTTGTCAGGTCCATTTATACTTTGAGAATAATAGATTTATTTTCCAATTAATTAACAAGTTAATTAGTTTCTTTTTAGGTGTTCATTAAGTTGTGCATCATTAGCAAAGAAATTTAAAATTAATTTTCCAAAAAAAATTCACTTCTTATATATTATTAATGGGATTTATTTTCATTTATGTGTAGGCATAGGAATCTTATCGATCCCTTATGCACTTTCCGAAGGAGGGTGGATGTCCTTAATAACACTTTTCGTCATAGCTCTTCTATGTTTCTACACGGGGTTACTTATGAAAAAGTGTATGGATGTAAATCCTCTCATTAGAACCTATCCTGATATAGGCGCACAAGCATTTGGGAGCAAAGGTAGAGCGATCATATCCATCTTCATGTACCTTGAGCTATTTTTGCTCGCGGTTGAGTTTCTCATATTGGAAGGCGATAATTTGCATAAACTCTTTCCAAATGTTTGTTTTCATATATTTGGGAAAAGAGTTGGAGGCAAACAAGCCTTTATTCTGCTAGCTGCCCTTGTGATGTTGCCTACGACATGGTTGAGAACGTTATCTCTATTAGCTTATATTTCTGTTGGTGGGGTTCTGGCTTCTGTCATCCTTGTTTGCACTGTCTTTTGGATTGGCGCGTTTGAAGGCGTGGGATTTGGTGGAAACGGGACTCTCTGGAGGTGGAACGGATTGCCAACAGCTATAAGCTTGTACACATTTTGTTATTGTGGTCATGCAGTTTTCCCCAGTCTATGTAATTCAATGAAAGACAAAAGCAAGTTCCCTAAGGTATGTACAAACTAAAATATAGCTAGCCTAATTAAATTAAATTTAAAAAAAGAATTATTTTCTTGGTGCAGGTTTTACTAGTATGCTTTGTTTTGAGTACTATCAGTTATGGATCAATGGGAGTTATAGGCTATTTGATGTATGGAGAAAATGTGATGTCTCAAGTAACTCTAAATCTTCCTGTAAAGAACATAAGTTCCAAATTGGCAATTTACACCACACTCATTAATCCCATCACCAAGTACGCCATAATCGTCTCTCCAATAGCGATAGCTCTTGAAGAAAACTTGATGCCGCGTTGTAGTAGACCGATAAGTTTAATTATTAGAACGACTTTGGTCCTCAGTACTGTTATTGTAGCACTATGTGTTCCTTTTTTTGGGTATATAATGGCATTTATTGGAGCATTCTTGAGTATTAGTGCATCAATCTTGTTTCCATGTCTATGTTATCTTAAGATCAACAAAGCATCTAGAAGTTTGGGTGCAGAGTTGATATTCATTCTACTCATTATTATTTTGGGATTTTTTGTTGCGGTGACGGGAACCTATATTTCTGTAAGAGATATTGTAAAGCACCTTCATACAAAATGAATGTTTTTTGGATAATTTTATTAATAAGAGTATTAACATTGTGATACAATGCCTATAGTGAGATAAAAAGATCAAGGTTTGAAAAGGGTAGCATATTAATCTAAAATTATTTGAATATGATATGTCAAAGACATTACATAACAGAGTCCTATAATTGATTTTTTATTGATTGTTTAATTTAAAAGGAAGGACGAACATAGAGATTATTCACCTATTGGTTTTAAAATTGTAAAATCAACAAAATATATGATATTTAATGTGATATTATTTTCTTATTGAATCGAGGTCAATCAAAAATATATTATTTCACAAAATAATTTATTCAACCTATTCAAACAATATTTAAATGACAATATTTATTCTCCTGTAGTTTCATTTGATCCACAAGAGAGGATGATAATGGAGTTAAAGCTAAGCATATGTACAAATTTAAATGGCATTACATTCCTCCATACACTATGAAATTAGTTAGACTTTTAACCCCCTCTCAAGTTGTAGTGTTGTAAGTGCGTGTGTTCTTCATAAACTGTTGGGATAGTGACAATTTTACTCCTAAATATTTATTTGTTTGGAATAAGATATGAAAATACCATTGTTGACTTAAAAAATTATCAATAACTCCTTGTTAACTTCAATAATTGATCGTAACCCCTTGTTCTATTAAAATATTATTGAGACTAATTTGTTGAAAACAATAGTTAAGTCCACCTTATAAGGTCTTGGGCAATCTTCACCTTACAAGCTGGCTTTTGAAGTTGAGTTAGACCCAAGCCAAGTAAGTGGACTTAGCCCAATCCATGTGGTGAATTCTCATATGATATCAGAGTCCCAGGTTGAAGTGGGCCACCTCCTTCCGTGATTGTGCCCATGATGGGATTTTATCCTTCACCCACATATTTTCCCCAAATAACAAAGGCATGGGTTGTCATTCTTCGTCCAGTTAACAAAGTCCTAGACGGTCATTATTCGTGTGTGGGGCCAACATGTCGCAATCCGCAAGGTTGGACTTTAATATGTCACATGTTGAGCTTATTTCACCCACATATTCAGTCCGCGCACACGTGAAGGGGGAGTATTGAGACTAATTGGTTGAAAACAATAGTTAAGTCCACATTATAAGGTCTTGGGCAATACTCACCTTACAAGTTAGCTTTTGATGTTGAGTTAGGGTCAAACCAAGTAAGTGAACTTACCCAATCTATGTGGTGAATTCTTATAAATATCAATAAACCCTCGCAGTTAAATTATCAAATGGGTGCAATGAACTAATTAAATATTAATATATGATGATTTGTGTTGCTAAAAACTGAAAATTCTCAAGGGCTTTTTTGTCATGAAATAAAATGTCGACCAATGAAGATTATATGAAATAGAAACTATTAAAAATTACGAATAGTCTATATATCTATTTCAATAGACTATTGGTAATTTCGGTTCAAGATCGTTTTACTATAATATATAATATCAAATATGCTCAAACCAGCCTAAAATTTGCACTTTAGATCAATCCATACTTTTTTGTATTTTCATACAGATTATATTACTAGTCCAAACTAGAACTTCATAGAAAGATATTCCTGAGCCTATTGAAATATTACAAAATTAACAGCACTAAGGATAATTAAAATGTAAATGTACTAGGTTGCATTAATGTAAGGAATATAGTACTCACTATCACTAAGATCTGTAGAAAGATGCTTGCCAGAACATGGGAGCTGAATCATTTTAATAATTTATTCTTTAGAGTGTGCTTGATTTTTATAGCTTTCACACATACAAATCAAGTGATTCGCCTATTTATGCTATAGATTATTTAGATTAGCCCAATAGGAAATAAATTCATCACCGCTTTTCATTTACTCCAAGGAATATCCCTAAATATATCCAATATATGGATAATTTTGTAGTCTCACATTGTAAGATTAATTGTCTCAATCAAAAGACAAATTATGCAAGACAAATCAGAATATGAAAATCATCAATAATTGGTCCCCATCCATTTCACACTCAAGGAGGCGTAGCGGATTGATTGTGTTCATATTGCAAACATTAAATTTGTTCACATTTCCTACTCCTTCCTATAAATGTCGCATTATTTCAACTCAACTTATTACCTATTTGTGAAAATGGAGATGAAATTCGATTCTTCCTTCTTGGTAAAATTGTTGTTCTTGCAATGTCTATCTGTGATTTGTGCTGCTCAAGATTTTGATTTCTTCTACTTTGTTCAACAGGTAATTGTTCTTATCTTTTGATTCAAGTTTAGCTCCATCTTTAATTTGAGTTTGATTTTGACCTGCTCTCGGAAGTATTTTAGACATTTATTGTGATTTCAACGATACATGACTTCCTAAATCAAAATTACTTTTAATCTAATTTTTGGGGTGTTAGAACCCAAATTTTATAATTGCTTTCAGGATCTCAAACCCCAAAACATTTGTTCTACAAAATTTATCTTATAGAAATTTAAAATATTTTAACGGCTTTTAATAAAACTTGTTTTCGTAGTATATTTATTTTCAATCGCTAAATCAAAATCAACTTTAATCAATAATTGAACTAAAGATTGAAATTCATTGCAGTGGCCTGGATCATATTGCGACACGAAACAAAGTTGTTGTTATCCCACAACAGGGAAGCCTCCGGCAGATTTTGGCATTCATGGACTTTGGCCTAATTACAACGATGGCTCGTACCCTTCAAATTGCGACTCCAGCAATTCCTATGATCAATCAAAGGTACCTTCTTAAGTTATATATAGTATGAGTATTAAATAGAATACGAATAGTCTTTCTTTTGTTAGTTCAATCGATCAAAGATTAAAATGTGAAATATGTAACATTTAAGTTCATGTGCTAGATATCTGATCTGATAAGTAGAATGCAAGAAGACTGGGCTACTCTTGCCTGCCCTAGCAATAGTGGGTCGAACTTTTGGTCACACGAGTGGGACAAACATGGAACATGCTCTGAATCTGTGCTGGACCAACATAGCTACTTCAAAACTGCTCTCAACCTTAAATCTAAAATTGATCTCCTCCAAATTCTTCAAAGTGCAGGTAATTCTGAATTAATAACATTTAAATTATTAGTGACAAGTTATTGAAATTATTTACATGTTATTTTTTGTATCAGGGATAAATCCAGATGACAGGTTTTACAGTTTAAGCAGCATACAGAAAGCGATTAGAAACGCAATTGGGTACACTCCAGGGATACAGTGCAATGTGGATGGATCAGGAAACAATCAATTGTATCAGATCTACATTTGTGTGGATAATTCAGGTTCTAATCTAATTCAGTGCCCTGTTTTGCCAAATGGGAGATGTGCTTCTACCGTTGAGTTCCCATCATTTTAGAAGTTTGGAAGGATAGATTGTTTAATCTCATTTCCTATAACTGCTTTTGCTTTTATTATTGGCCTTTAATGTCTTAATTGTTGTTCATTGTCAATTTAATTGTCATAATATACACCGACTAAAGGGGCTTCTTTGTAGTCTGTATTTTGTAATTTAACGATTAAAAATTGGGACATGACAAGGTTTAATATTGTTAGTTTCATATATATTTATCAATCATGCATCGATTCAGAATATACAACCATCAATTCAGAATGAAATTAACAAAAGTATGATAAATCCTAAGAAATATGAAGCCAAAAGACAAGCTAAACTAATATAGTTCACATGACTTGCATGTAGTTGAAGTTTTGTCTAAAAGATTGGAGAAACTATGGCAATCATCCGCAGTCCATTTTTTTACGATGTAATTGATTATTTTTATCTTTGTTTATTAATATAGAGAATTTAGATCAAAGAAAGTAATTCAAAAGAAAAAGAAAAAACAGATTTCATCACAAGTACATTTTAGCAGGGGATTATGTGTTGCTTGCATCTTGTAGGAGTTGATCCGCAATTTCGCGGAGGGAGGGGAAGAGAGAAAAAGAACAGATACTCATACAAGTTAGTTATATAAACAAGTATTGACTTCTAAGCAATTATAACAACAGTATACTATCGGCCTACGACATTGTATTACCCATCATCATAAATCCATAACCATATTGGTTCATACAGTTACGGATGTTGAATATCGATCTTGGACCGGAGTGGACATCATGATATGGTTCACTTTTTCTTTTTAAACATTTCTTTGTGTTTTTTCTGAAGCCATTGAAGCTATATATGTTTGCGGAAAATTCTAGGGTGCCGCTAATGCCACATTAGGTGGTATTACCACACAATGTGTATCACATTGTATGGTACATGATCACATTACATAGTATTAACCCCATATATTTAGTATGACCCCCACATCATGTAGTATATATTTCAAATTAGGTAGTATTACAACGCAATGTGTGTCACATTCTATGGTATAAATTATACTCCTTATACCATACAATGTGATACACATTGTGTGATAATACCACCTAATGTGGTATTAGCGGCACCTAACGTAGCGGCACCCTAGAATCCCCCTTGAAACTTGTAATTTATTAAAAATATATAAAAAGAATTTGTAAGAAAAATACTAATTCATAAATTCCTAGTATCCTTAGGATTTTTCTATATTCATTATCCAAGCATATATTCAATTAGGACGGGCCGACAACTCCCCAACTTTTATTCAACAAGCTCGAGTGAGGTTAATTTTTGCAACTGGGCCTAAATAGTTTCAAAATTACTTCAATTTTAATTTGTAAGTTGTAAGGTAAAATTGTCAACCCAAATACTTGTGGGCAAAATTATCAGCGATCATTGATTATGGGACCCAATATTAACATACCAGTAAAACTACTTACTTATGATAAGCTCCAAAACATCAATGATTTCTCAATATATGACAGAAGACTCTAGATATTTTCCATTCGAATGTCATACATATGAAGTGTGGGTATATATCTGGTTTCATATTTGTTTGTATGTTATTTATTGTAATTTGCTAATGTAATCAATGATAGAAGAAGCTAATAAAAATAAATAAATAAATAAATAAATAAATTGACAGAAGAAGATGCTCATAAGATTTTACCAAAAGATTAACAAGAAATCCAATTGGTTGAGTCAAGTGGTAGTAACTTGCGATCTCTAGTGGCGAAACTCAAGTTCGAATCCCACTAGAAACAACACACTGAAGATGATTTATATCCAATGCACTCTTCGGTTAGTATTTGCTGTTTAGTAGATAAAAAAAAGATTAACAAGAAGTCAAAACAAAATGACATGTGAAAGAACCATGGATCAGAATTTCAATCTTTTTCGTCGAAAATATCGACTTTTTTCTCTTTTTGATCAATGAAAACAAAAATAAGGTCGGGGAGTCTAGGGTGCGACCCTCCGTAACTGAACTCATGTGCGGCCACCCTTTAGAATCGTGCCATGTGGCAGTGTAACTAAAGATTATTTTTTCTAATTATTTTCGATTTTATAAATGTCCAGAATACCCTTTTAATTTTTTTTTAATGAAAATTTAAATTATCACATAAACACGAAATGTCTTTTATATCCTTTTTAATTATCTTAATTAAAACAATTGTTTCGATTGGGTTTAGAACCCAGGTCTCCAAGTTAAGAATATTAACTACCCAATCAATGTTCAAACTCATATTTTGTGATTACAATTGACAAATAAATGTACAAATAACATATAATGAGATTTACTTCCACATTTGATTATTTCCATAAAAAAATCTCAAAATAAGATTTTGACAAATATTTAGGCATGTGCTACATTATGATTTCAATCTATTTATTCATATTGTTTAAAAAACATTATATAATAAAATATTGACATTAAATATATGAATATTCTTATGAAAATGATATTCGAAACTGAAATTTTGAATTGAACCTTCATGTACATTGGTTAAAAGATTTTGGTGCCAAATATGTACATTTAAGAAATAGAGGGACCTTTATGGAAACATCCAAAAATGTTAATCTCAAGTAGACTTTTTATGCAAATGAACTAATGTTATATGAAATTATTATACAAGATTTTTTTAAAATCTAATATATAAAATGTCTTATAGACATTGATATTTGAAACTGATACTTTTTAATAGGACCCCCATGCACTTTCAAAAAGTTTTGGGGTCAAATATGTTTATTTCAAAATTGAGGGACATTTGTTAAATATTAAAAAATGTTAATCTCTTGTAGTATTTTTATGTAAATGGGCAAAATTTATATTAAATTATTGTACAAGATTTTTTGAAGTGTGTATTTCTAGCCGGGACGTTATTAATGGTATTAGAGCTTAGTCTCCGAGTCAAGATAGGGTCCTCGGACGGGGGTAGGGATGTTTGTTAAATTTAATATGTAAAGTTTCTTAAAATAATTGATATTTCTAACTTATATTTTGCAGTCAGACATGAACGTAAGCTTTTACGGTACCAAATTGATCAACTTTATTTTTTATGGTACCACAAGTTGTAATCGTTATATAGTTTGGTACCGCAAATGCAATTCTCTCTTTATTTAGATGAAAATATTCGGAAAAATTATTTATGAACAAATTATTAACTACTATTTCATTAAATAAAATTATTGATGGTAAAATATTATCAATGTTACTTATTTTTATAAAATACTATGCATACATATAATTTTATTTATTTATTTATTGTCGAATACGGATCTCTTAACTAATAGGATCGACCGAAATTTAAACTATTATCTAAGAAATACGAACTTAATCGACCGAATAGAAATAAATAAACAAAAGGGGATTAAGGATAGTATATATCAAAATTATTGATTTGAGATATTGATTTCGTGGATTCAAAAGTAATTGAGAATTTCATTTTTTTTATAATTCGAAATTTGTAAAGCAATTTTGGAGAGGATTCATTTAAGGTGCAAAAATGGTGGTGAGATTATTGAAGGCATGGATGGAAAAAAATGGTGGAGAAGTAATAACAAGAAATAATCAATTAAGTTTGAATGATTATGAAATAAAAAGGCAATTATTTTTTAGTTTTGAAAGATTATAAAAGAGAAGGAAATAAGGAGCAAATTAATTGTTAATTTCTATTTTTAAGTGGGGGGTATAAACGTCTTCTTAAAACATAAAATTTAATGGGGGGCAAAAGGGTCTTTTCTATTTTCAGTCGGTTTTTTCTTTTTTTTTTTTGACAAACTAAGTAAAATGGCTTAATAGTCAATTGCATTTTTAATTAGAAATAAACCAAAATTAAATCCAAAACCCTCTAGTTACCAATCCAACGGCTGCCATTTAAGTAAGCCGATCTAACGGCTGAGGGAGTGGGCCGCATGTGAGGCCGTAACTAATGGGGCCTCACCCTAGAAAGATTGAAATAAGGTATATTTCCGAAACTCTATATTTGCCTTCAAACTTTCTTTTTTTCTTAATTTAGTAATTTTTCCCGTTATTTTATAAAATATATTCAGCTAACCGAAACATACATCGAAAACGAAACTTTGATCAATGATTTTTTTTTTTTTTTAAAAAGTCAAACCTGATCAATGATTATACTTCTAGCTAACCTGTACGAATAAATTAACTATCGTGTATTTATAAATTAATAATAAAAAAATTTAATCACTAGGCACGTATTGTTTTTGAACGATCCATTCTCCATCTTGAGACTCTTGCTTATAAGCAAGAGTATACAAGATGTATGCTTGACTTGCACATTAACATTTGGTAAAACAGTATATAAACATGTATATTCTTTTCAAGTCCAAAGACAAAAAACAAAGTCCAATTAAACAATCTTGAAATGATGAGAGTTAAGAGTTCAGTGCTAATCAATCTTTTCGTTTTGCAATGTCTATTAATTTTTGGCTCTTCCCTCCAAGATTTTGATTTCTTCTACTTTGTTCAACAGGTACGGTTAATCATCGATCTACCCAATTAACTGTCTAATTATAACTGATCTACCCAATTAACTGTCTAATTATTAATTTGTTGATGATACAATTACAGTGGCCTCCTTCTTATTGCGACTCGAGGCATAGCTGTTGCTACCCTACCACAGGGAAACCGAATGAAGATTTTACAATACATGGACTATGGCCAAATTACAACGATGGAAAATGGCCATCAAACTGTGATCAACAAACTTCGTTACACAAATCAGAGGTACGTACTTAATCAAATTAAATAATTTCCATCTAAAAATGTTAAAATAGTATGTCTCCTTGATTAATTAACCAAATTTCATTAAATTGATATGATATTGTAAATTTAGATATCAGATCTTATGAGTAAAATGCAAAATGATTGGCCAACTCTAGCATGCCCAAGTGGCGATGGAATGAAATTTTGGGGGCATGAATGGGGGAAACACGGAACATGTAGCTCTCTTGATCAGCACAGTTACTTTGAAGCAGCACTTCAACTCAAAAACAATTCCAATTTACTTCAGGTCCTTGGAAATGCAGGTACTAGTTAACTAATTGTACAATTATATTTCAACTTCTTTTATATATGCTTCGTACAATTTCCAATTATATAATCAAATGGAAAAAATATCAATGTATTGCAGGGATTAGGCCAGGAAACTTTTATAGTGTGGAAAGTATAAAACAAGCAATCGAAGAAGGTGTAGGGCATGCGCCTTTCATAGATTGCAATGTTGATGCATCAGGGAATCACCAACTTTTTCAAGTCTACTTGTGTGTGGATACATCTTCATCCAAATTCATCAACTGTCCTGTTTTACCACATGGGAGATGTGGTTCAAGAATTGAATTTCCTTCATTTTCTAATGTATCGGAATCTCATGACGAATTTTGACTGCAATTCTAGGGCATGACTGAAATATGTTCAATTGTGGTTGTGCTGTATTGGATATATTTAAACTGTTTTCTTTTTATTTTGTTCTTGCATTGTTGATTATTGATTAACAGAGTAAATGTATTCTGTATACTACTGACCTTCAGTTTAATAAAATTGTACTCCATTTTCTTTTCACATGCATATTGCCGGATCTACTTATCAAATAATCATGTTGTCCAATTATGTAATGCACCTGGTGTAGATGAGTCCTCATTTTACATTGGAGGAAATCAACTGTATTTAGGATTAGAAGATATCTTTTATATAACTGGACTTCCAGTACTTACGGACAAGCAGTAGATATATAGAATTATTAGGAATTACTCCTAAATATAGAGAAAGAGTAGATATGAGATTAACGGAGTTGGATTTTTTAATAAAGTTCCATCTGAATGGGGATGAGGTTATAGATAGATATGCTCGAGCATATATATTGGATATCTTAGGCTGCGTTGTTCTCCCAGTTGTTCCAAAATTATAAGTCCCAATTATGTATCTTAAACTCGTTAGAGAAATCTCTGGTGTTGATACATTTGCATAGGGAGCAGCCATGTTGGCTCATATACATTCAGCCTTGGCCTTAATTTGATTTTTTTTTCTTTGAGTTGCTAGACTTAGATTTGACTTTTTTCAACAGATTTTTGTTTTATCCGGATTCCCAAGGTTGTTGCGTATTATCAGCTAAACAGAGATATCCCTAGATCAATTCCACTTGTGCAAGGCTGGGTGGGAATGATGGGAAAAATGTAGGGACAAGGTTAATATGAGAAATATCGGAAGATACCTATAACAAGATGAAGATGAGGTTTGAATAAAATTAAATCTTATATGTTATCTAGATTTTATTAGGTAGCTAGTTTTTTTCTTTTATTTGAATTAAACCATAACCAACTTTTTTATTAACTGTGCAGCTATCGATTTGTTTAAAACCATATGTTGTTGTTCAAGAAGTACCTGGTCACTTGAACGAGCAATTAAAAATTTGTTTAGCTCGGGTAGACTTACTTTGCTTCAACAGAATTTGGTTCTACGACTTCCGACGATGTAAAAATCAGATCAGTAGTATACAGAATTTGGTTCTACGACTTCCAAATTGTTTTGGAGGGGCAAAAGAAAAAGGATGGGGGAAAGAGAAGTCGAGGAAAGGGTCTCCCAGAAATTGGGAAGACCACTTCAAGGATGAAATAGGTGTTTAGATGAATGTGCAAGACTTCCTATTCTCGACACACTCTACAACAATACCCTCGACATCCCACATGGCCTATTCGTCTCATTCCAGTCTTGTCATGATGGCTAATGTAGAGGTATTGAGAACATCTCTTCTTTCCCCATCTCCATCTCATCCAGGAATAGCTAATGTATATGAATCAGAGGTATTAAAACTTATACGCTTGATCGTTCCCTGCTGAGTAATTTTTCCGCAAATTTTATTTTATCAATCTTTGTTCTATTGTAGTCTCTAGCGTCTTTCTACTAATGTATTCTTATTGGATTTATTACGGCTTGATCTCGGTGTGGAGCAAAATTTTGGTGGCATTGGTGATGAGAATGTGCAAAACTTATCTTCTTCACCTTACATGCCCCCTACCTCCTCCGCTACCATGAGAACATCGCCTCTTTCCTCACCACCATCTCATCCAGAAAAGACAATTAGACGGATCCTCTCCGCTTCCATCACGAAAGCATTGCTTGCTCAACCACCTCCAAGAAGGTCACCGCGAAGGAACAAAACTCCTGTAAAACTAAAATCAAGCTATCACTTCTACAAGTGAAGTAAGCTCCTCAATATTTCGGAAGGTCCGCGAGATGAAGGTTGTTGAGTTTAGTATTGTTTCTGCACAGGGTACCAGTACTTAGACAAGTTATTTGGTAAAAAAAAAATCTGATGTAAAAAGTGGATATGAGGCTGATTGGAAGGAAGTTTTCTGATGCCTCTGTCCAGAGTGATATCAAATTGTGGCCCTTCACCTAGTTATATATATTTCCGTCACACCGAATTAGGTATATTTATCGTTCAGTATATTTGAACAGGATACCGGTACCTTATGTTCAACTTTTTCACAAATAGTTTGGGGAATCGGAATTGTGCGTCTTTACCCCTTAATTATTTTTCTGAAATGAAATATATATTAAATGAAAGACCGTGACATTTGCATACTTTTCCACTTCTTCCACGAGTAGTAATAAAATGCTAGTTAAATATATTTCCGTCACCTTGAGTACAGTACCGGTAACGTACAAGTAGAGAGCTCAAATTTTTCATTATTATATTAAAACTTTCCTTCTCCTTCCGTTAATCACCCCAACAACCCGGTATGGCCCATATTTTTGATGGATTAGGGCGGGCATCCCCTATCTTAGCCGGCCCAATTGAACAAAAGAATCTAATACAAAAACTGTTTTTTCTTCCGATTCCGAAACTATAATGAGGACATCTACTCGTAATTGTAACCGGCTCCGATGAATAATATCTGAGATCCGTCTGATCATTGTTTCATTAAACCTGGTTAGTTTTCTTGACGAGTTCTTTTTGAAATTTTTGACAACATTGTAACATATTTTACAGAATTAATAAACTATATATAATAGTAGAAGCTCATACAAAATATATACGAAGCATTATCTTTGATTAAGGCCAAGCCTAACATAAACTAACAAAGCTATAATTACAAGCAAGATGGAGGATTTTGTATGCCATAAGTAGAACCAAAAGCATTGGAGCAGTTAGAAGTAGCGGCTAATTTTATGTGCCCCACATTATAAGTCAAATCTATGTCTCGAAGCACAATATCCTTACATGGGACCGATCCGCTGCAATTGATCTTCACAGCAACCTTTGTACTAGATGTCCCTCTTATGTTGTTCAATGTTATATTTCTTATCTCAACCGAAGAACTTCTCAGTTCACCCTAAATGTACCAAAAAAAAGTCATTAATTATCATATATTACGAAATTATATCGATCTTATACGCAATAAGAAAAAGCAATGTGTACCGAGCTTATTCCAGAAACAAAATTTAGGTATTACACGGTTTACAATGCATGGGTGCATTATCCAAATGGCATATGTACACATCTTTTACAGTTTCAAAAAAAATTGTTGCATGTTGATAGCAGCTAGAGTGGACAGTGTCATTTGAATAATGGACACACATATATATATATATATATATTGTATGTTTTTTAACATCTAAGCTCTCGACAAAAGCAAAATTAAGGTGAATTTTTAACCTGGTGGCCACATGGAGGATACGGACAATAGTTTTGATCGATAAAAATAGGATTTTGCACATCTTGCATGATAATGTCTTCAAATGACATATCTGAAGCCAAACTGTAGAGAGAAGGTGCCCATGTTTTGATTCTCAAGCCATTCTGCGTACCCACAAAGCTGCAGTTCCTTACGCTTATTCGATTCACGTTCTCGCGTTGAGGGCCTCTTCCAAGACTGCCTATGCTAATCCCGTGACCGGGCCCACACCATACGTCAGAGATATCGATGTCTCGACTGCCTGAAACCATGGCTATGCAGTCATCACCAGTCCTGATGATGGATCGAGAAATATTGATACGGGCTGAATTTCCGATGTGGATGCCATCTGTGTTGGGGCTATCTCTCGGCGCCAATAAATTGAGTTGGCTAATGCTCATGTTGTAGCACGCAAAGAGGTTCACATGAGCATTCTTGCTGTTGAGTGATCGCAAGTGATGTACCTTGGAATTTGTGACAAAGTCGAATCTTAATGTCTGAAAAATAATCAAGATTAAAAATTAGCATTATTGATGATCGAAACAAGCAAATTTAAAATCTAGATATATAATTATGTATCAATAAAGGGATATGTGACATATATATATATACAATCTTGTGTGATCGTGGTATATATATCACTTAATTATAGATTGAGGAGAGGAACTCACAACAGGTAGAGCCGAGCAGTGAAAATTCTTGGAGCAATCATTATAGTGCCATGCCGCAGCTCCCTGGCCGTCCAAATACCCACCACCTTTTAGTGTTAGATCATTCACATACCGAAAGCCGATCCAAGTGTTGTTTGCGAACCCAATTGGATCAGTCGGAGCCTTAAGGATCCCTTTTATCACAAAAGCCATTGACCCATTGCAGTACCCTACAAAGGTTATTGACCCCAACACAAATGTTCCATAAGGAATCATCACTCTACTTCTTCCATGATATTCACATGCATCCTTCCATGTTTTTCCAAATGCCTGTGCATGCATGCAATTTTAGATAACATATTGATTAACTAAAGTACAAGATCAAAACTTTTTAAACTGACCGATATATTGTTATCACTTCAAAAAAAATTGATCAAATTAACTCACTTGAGTGTTATCTGTTTTTCCATCCGCAACCGCACCATAGTTAATAACATTGAAGATCTTTATAGGTAAAGCAACAATTGCATCAAGAATGCAAAGAAAAACCACTATTAAAAGAATAGTTTTAAGGATAGACCTTAAGGCCATTTATGTGTTGAATCTCAAATGTTAATATATATATATATATATATATATGTATATCATTTTATTTTATGAGGTAGTGTGTTATATATATATATATGTAAAATTTGTGTTTGCTACATATATAAATAAGAAATTTGTTTGGCTTTATAATCATATGCAGCAGTCAAAAATTTCATTTCATAGATTGTTATGATAAGAAAATATTTCGAGTATTGTAACATAAGGTTTGTGTATGTTACACATATTTATAAGAACTTGGTTTGTCTATATAATCATATTGTAACTCATATTTTAGATGTAATTATAGTATATTGAATTTACATGATTTAGACTTAATTTTCCTAATAAGTGAGTAACTTGAAAGAACTTCCATATATATAATTTGACTAAGTAGTTCATATATATACACTAAAAAGAAAAACCTTTAGTGACAATGTTAGGTGATAATGTTGACCTTGTAATGCAATTACTTATATTAAATAACAAATATTATGTTTTGTCACAATATTGTTAATCACATACATGCTAGTTACAAGAATTACTATTAAGTAGTCATTACATTACATATATTTAGTGATATATCTTAAGTAATAATCAAATTATTGTAAATAAATCATTGTGAAATGTGTCCTTAATGATCAATAAATGACCGCTTAAATTACTATAGCATAAAGAAAAAGTTAGTGACAATCTAAAATTATTCACAATTGTATTTGATTTCAAAAATTTTATAGCCAAAAACTATAAAATTTGTGACTACGTAATATATTGAGATTAAATGTTCCACATTAGTTGAAAATCATAGTAAAGTCCACTTTATAAGGTATTCGGCAATTTTCACCTTACAAGCTAGCTTTTGAGTTTGAGTTAGATCCAAATCCATTAAATGGATTTAGCCTAATCCATGTGGTGAATTCTAACATGGTATCAGAGCCCCAGGTTAAAGTGGGTCACCTCATGCCGTGATGGGCTCCTCCTTGTACGCATAATGGGCTTCAATATCTACTCACACATACACTTCATCCAAATAACAAAGGTTTGGGTTGTCATTATTCCTCATGTTAACAAAGGCACGGAGTGTCATTTTTCGTGTCTTGGGTTTTCACCCACATGTCGCACAAGGTTGAACTTTCTTATGTCACGTGTTGGACTTGTTTTACCCACACATTATGTCTGCCCAAACGTGAGAGGAGAGTATTGAGATTATATGTCCCACATTGGTTGAAATTCATAGCTAAGTCCACATTATAAGGTCTTGAACAATTCTCATCTTACAAGTTAGATTTTGAGATTGAGTTAGACCCAAATTAAGTAAATAGACTTAGATCAATCCATATGGTAAATTCTAACCTAATAAGAGACAACTTTGACATTATCACACTTAAGAGAGAATTTTACTATTGATACCATAAGTTACCCTACTTTAAGGGTAACGTGACATTTCATAACATTACTTAACGGTTAGTTACACATTTGGTAACTTCTGTCCGATAATAATAGCTAAATCATCGTTAACTTCGAATTTTAAAGGAAAAATAGACGGAATTTTTGCAGAATTAGTCCCATATTTAAAGATTGCTGGCAAAGTTTGTCCTACATGTTTTCTGATCTATAAATTTACTCCACAATTCCCACGTGTGAAGCATTTTAGTCCCAATTGTAAAAATAATTAAATTATTAATCATATTTAATAAATTTATATATTACTATTATTAAATCACTTAAATTAATTAGATTTTATATATATATATATATATATATGTATATTTATATAAATTAAATAATATTTTATGTAAAATCTGAAGAAAAAGATCTTTTTAAAATTATATAAATATTAGTAATCTTATTTAATAAATTTCCCATATCATTATTATAACTAAAAAATTTGAAAAAAAAAACCTAGCCCCCTCCCCTACCCAACCCGTAACCCTTCCCCCTAGGATGGAACCAATGTTATTAAAACCGAATTGGACCGCTCTCAATAAAATATTAAATTATGAAAAATAGGAGAGTGTCATTGTCTCAAGACAAATAATGTCCGAAAATACACATTGATTTCTTATTCATTGAAAACTAGAAGAATTTCCATGTTTCCGATGGAACCGAGAAAAATTTTAATCTATCATATAGATTAGATTTTGTACATCGTTAATCAAACTGCAGAGAATTAGATCAGCCAAAAAATAGATGGAAAAAAAGGTTATTCTATAGTAGCAAATCTCTTGGAATGGACGGAGGATTTACATTAATTAATTGCTTGAACAATTATTTTATTCTATGTTTGTTTGTAAGCTTGGTTTCTTTCTATCAGGCACTTGACTGCTTCAAATTCATAACAAATGATAGTGATAACTTCGACAAATAGAGGAAGAGTAAATAGTAAATTACCGTCTTGCACTATCGTTAAAAGACTATTTACCTTCCTTTAATAAATAAAAAAAATATCGTCTTGTGTTTTTTAAAAGAAATAAATTACTTCCTTGCACTATCGTAATTAAAAGACTATTTACCTTCCTTTAATAAAGAAAAAAACAAAATATCGTCTTGTGTTTTTGTAAAAGAAATACACAGACTATCTCTTCATTTTTGCATTTTTACAGTGAGTAAAATACTGATAATATCACAATTATATATATGTTCTGTTGTGTTTACATCACAACAATTGTCAATACCTAAATAAGTATATGGACTATGCTAGCATCATGACCCAACATTACAGCCCATAATATAAAATTGTAAAAAAAAATCCATAATTAATCATCAGATAAAAATAAATCCTATTTATAAAATAAACCCTAAAACCCTAGACCCTAAAATCCTAAATCCTAAACCCTAAATCAAACCTAAATTAAATAGTATGCCATAAAATCTAAATTCTAGGCATTGCAAATACGTTTAAATTATGAGTTTATATTTTTATTGTAATTTTTGAGATATTTTATATTCAAATATTGATAAATGATAAATAAATATTAGAAAAGTAATGAATTATTTTTTATATGAGTAATATCGTATAATTTAGGTGTTCTTTTGTAATTTTTGAAAGTTGAGATATTTACATTCAAATATTGGTGAATGGTCAGTTATCATTTGGAAAGTATTGAATTATTTTTTGTATGAGTAATATTGAAAAATTTTGGTCTCTTTTGTAATTTTTGAAAGTTGATTGGGTTGTTAATAGATTAAAAAAATTATTTAAAAAAAAACATGTTAAACAGGTAGCAAATAACACAATTAACTTTAAATACATAAAATATTGACTTTACAAAGGGCTGCAAAACTTTGGACTGTGATATAATCATATTTTTCCTAAGTAATATCTAGTAACTTATTAAGCCAATCTGTCAAAAGTGGCCAGCAAATGCTTGTAGAGTTGTAGTACTTTCATATTCAGGTTACGACTTCATGACTGAATCAATGAATTTCAGTCCATTCAACTTTGCCCGGCTTTACTTGACGTCTAATTAAACTTTCAAACTTCAGCTAAACTAAACTTATCTTCATGAAGACAAAGTCTGGGTCAATTGCTTATAAAGGGAAAAAAAAAAAAAAAAAAACGGTCTGGGTCAATTATTGTTACAAAATTTTCCACAAACAAGTTGAACTTTCAAGCCGTCCGTAGTAGTAGAATATGAAGTATAGACGGCATGCGATACTTATTTTACAGATCACTTCACTTTCTTAGTCCAAAGTCAATCACTATATATTGAATTGCATTAATAAACATCTAAACTTAAATAAATTGCTACAATTATCGAGTAAATTTTTTACAAGCAAGCAAGAGATGAAGAAAATGATCATATATAGAAAAGTTTTCACGCCATTTGAACCAGAGTTTCCATTTAAAATTGTTAACATGGGATTATTGTTAAATGTCTATATAAGTAAAAAAAATTGATGAAATTCAGTTCAAGATATATATATATATATATATATATATATATATATATATATATATATATATATATATATATATATATATATATATATATATATATATATATATATATATATATATTGTCAAATGTCATCTTCACCGGCTGCGGCCTGCCCTTGTTAGGAACCATAAATTTAGTCGCTTTGTGGACTTGACTTAGATTAGTAGTACTTTGTATGTCAATTTATAACAAAAGCTAATTGCAATATAATTACTCAACTTCTATTTACAACAGCTTCAACATGAAATATATGTACTTGTAAATTAATACTCCGTATTAGATTCAAATAGATTCTTTGAACAAAAAGTAAAGAATAAATAATTTGATATGCCCCACTTGATGAGAGATTATGTAGTCAACCGCTGCACCACGTCATCAAGTACACGTAGTGCAGTCCACCAATACACTTGGACATGTGGATTAATAATCCACATCATCCATGTTCTGGCAATGTGAACACAATTTTTTGAATCCCTATTCTTTTGGAACATGGCTAGAATATAGGGTGATGTGGATTATCAATCCACATGTCTCAAGTGCATTGATGAGCTGCACCACGTGTACTTGATGACGTGGTATAGCGGTTGTACTAAATAATTTCTCCCACTTGATACCATCATAAACCCAAATATATATAATAAAAATAGTAGAAAAATAAAAGGGATAACAAGAGAATTTTAAGAATTTAAAATGGCGCGCACCAACCGCACCTAATAAATGTAACAGGCTAACCACCTCTCAGCCTCCAAAATTCCAAGCACCTCTAACAAAAACATCGAGTTTATTTATTTGGCAGTTACTCATCTTGTATTATTAGTACTTGTTATTAGTCTTTTTATACGTACTATTTTTAATTTTAGTTTTATTTTTATTTTGAGAGAGAATTTATACATTACTACTCCAATAATTACAAAAATCTAGTATAATTCAGAGCCAAAAAATCTTTTCTGATATTTGCATGTAAATCGTGCAAGTAAAATCACATTTAAGAGGCAGACGACATTTTCATACTTATTAATTTAATTTTTGAGGATAAATATGTATACCATTATAAATTAGTCAATTTAATGTAATGTTAACAATCAATTATGTTGGGAAAAATATACTCATAACACAAGAATTTTTCGTCAATTAAAATAATTTATATATAGTACCGCTAAGAATACGTGCAAGGCTTCACATTTGAGGAAAATTCTTGTACAAGCCTGGCTTGGCCAAACCCATCCAACCACCAAGCAAGTGTATTGTACTTGCTTTGTGATTGGCCACTCTCCTAGGACTTACATCCAATCTCAAAGCAAGTATATTGCACTTGCTTTTTAGTTACTTTGGATTTGGCCAAACCCGGTTTGGGTAAGAATTTCCCCACATTTGACAGTTTTTATTGACTTCTAAGCGTAACATTTAATTCTTTTTTTTTTTTTTTAATTAAAGAAACATTTTTTTATTTCACAAACTTTTCCAGTTACACAAAGGTACTCAAAAAAAATTCATTTTATAATTTGGCTACAGTTTTTTAATTGAATACTCCACATGTGAAGGTCTCGTTGGTATATTTAATGATACAAACAATTAAATTTCTCAAATTGTACGTATACGTAAACTCATTAAACCTTAGGAGGAGTCGGTGTTATTCATTTTATTATATATCTACATAAAAACATTGTTTAATCCTGATAGAAGTCATTATACTTTTGACTTGTCCCATACACTATTATATAAAATTACTTAATTTTTTTTAACTATCTCTATCTCTTCTCTATTATTATAAAAGCGTGAATATTTTTTAATTTTTTTATGGAATAAAATACCCTTATTTAATTTAAATTGTAAAGTGATATTTAATTCACTTATAAATATGTAAAACTAATTGAAGAAGTATAATTAGACATGCAGTCTTATTATATAAAAAAAATCTCCTACATAAACTCCTAAATTTCTTGTTTTCTCTCTTACATCAATTTTTGTAATTTTAATCTTCTTCTCTTATAATAGAAAAAAACGAACCATTAAAAATACTATTATTTTAAATAGCCCCTAAAATATATATAAAATTATTATATTTTAGCATACAAATTTATTAAAGTAAGAAAATGTTAATTTAAATATTTACAATATAAGCCATAAACACTCTAAATATAAAAATTTAACATGAAATTCTCTTAAATAAAATTATGTTACAAAAAACAAAAAAATTAAATTACATCTTCCTATGAAAAAATAAAAAATACTTATAAACTTATAACTTAGCTAATTACGTAATTTTACTTTGGCTAGAATATAAAAAATATAAACAATATTCAATAATATCAAGACATGCATTACCTCAAAATTTCATGAAATTATTTTCGTGAAAACCGGGTGAAATAGGTGGAAAATGGTGAAAAATCGATGTTATTTTGTGCAATCGATAAAAAAAAAGCAATTGATAAAAAAAACTACAAAAACATGTGAAATTGGTGAACATTGACGAAATTGGTGAAAATTTGGGTAAGATCGGTAATAAAGTGTCCCTGAAATCGATAAATACATGTAAAATCGATGAAAATTAGAGTGTAATTTTGTGAAAAATGATGAAATCGTTGAAATAACAACATTAAAAAAAGGTAAAATCTGTGAAAACATGAATAAAGTCGAGGAAAACGTTTCAAATCAAAGAAAAATTAAGGTGAAATTGGTTGAAAAAATACGTGAAATCAGTGAAAAAATGTGTGAAATAGGTGAAAACGGATTAATTTGATAAAACGTTTACAAATGAGTTAATATGATAAGAACGTGTGAGATCAGTAAAAAAAAAGTTTACCCGACAAAATAAGGTGAAACCGGTAGAAAAATGATTTAAAACGGACAAAAACAAAAGGATCAAATTTTAAAAATAGTAAAAATACGTTATAACCGATAAAAAAAAATGGGTAAATCAGTTAAAAAATATTAAACTGATAAAAATAAATAAAAGCGACTAAAAATTAGGTTAAACCGGTGAAAATTGAATTAAACTAATGAACTAAATAGGTGACAAATGGGTTAATTTGCTCTATTTTATGACATAATAAAATTAATGTTACTCTAATTTATAAAAAAATATCGATGAAATTATCTAGACACATACATAGTACGTGAAATTTCCTAGTTTAGACTTGTTCAAATAAGTAGAAGATTTATCAAAAAAAAAAATAAGTAGAAGATTTCTCTTTAAATAAAAAAAAAAGGTAGAAGACAATCTATTAATTATATGCAATGACTATCATGATACATAAAAGTTACTTGGGGAAATATTTTGGCAAAATACGAATAGGAAAAAGTAAAAGGTGAAAAGATAGAAGAAAAGGCGTGTTCCTGCACTCGAACGGGTCTAATCACAGTAACAAACACGACGCAAACCAAAAAAGTATCACCAATTTGTTTGCTTCGAAGATATATCAGTTTTTTAGCAGAAGCGGCCACAATTACAAAAAATTAAAAAGAAAAAAAATGTAGAAGCAGCCACCCACTTCTGTTCTAGTACACGTATTTAATAATTTCCTAATTTTTGCATTTAATTAACTAAGATTAAACACTTGCAATTAACGAATTAATTGTCATCTACTTCACCAAATACCCTATTATTAATGAAAAGTAGCACTAGATTTTTGGCGTAGACTTCAAGTAGAATTTAAAAGTCCAAAACGGCACTGTTCAAATCATCATCAAAATATTTCCCTTTCTTTTCTTCTCTTCTGTCTGATGTAAATCGACGCTTCAGAGCATTGTACAGCAAGGTACGGCTAATTTTTACATTAATGTTTGTATCAATGCTGTCATTATTACATTTTTTTGAATTTCATTGTTTATTTGTGCTCGATGCTTTAAACAATCGTATGTGAAAGCTTATGTGTTCATTTATTTGTTTTAGTAGAGTTTTAGTTAATTTGGTGGTTGTTCAGTAAAACATTAAAGTTATGTGATGGTTTGAGTTTGTTTAAGTGAGTTTAAACAGTTTTCTCTGTGATACTTTCGTAGAATGGAATTTTGCGCTCTGAGTTGAGAGTTCTAGCGATTTCTGTGTGATTTTGTAGTTTGTGATCTGAGGTTGAGGTTGAGATCTGCAGTCAGTCTATAAGAGTTTTCCATAAATCTCGTAATTTGTGCCCTACCTATTCGTTGAATAGATTGTTGCTATGATCTGCATACGAGGTGGCGGATTTATACTTGAGGTTTCATTGATGTTTAATGAGAAGCATGGGTTGGAGGGAGATGCTAAATGTCATGGTATGAAATGCCATTCTGTTGCCAAATTCTCAACCATTTATTTGTTGTGTGTTTTTTTTTCTTTTAACTTTGGAGATAAGTTATGAAGTCGGTGAATTTATGGAAGTTGACGATAACCAAATGAAATAAGTGAACGGGCATTATTTTTGTTGTCAGTTTCCCTCTTAAGATTTTTGTTTGGTAACTAGTGGGTTTCCATAGTTTTTTCTTTTTCCTTATAATTTTTTTTGACAATCTGATCGTTGATCTTGTTCGCTTCAGAACTTTACTTTTTAATCCATCTCCAGAGTTCAAAATACACTTTGATAATTGTGTGATATTGCCAACTGTTTTGTTGAGATTAGCAATGGTTCCTTATAGTTCAACTTTCATGACATCTAGGTCCATTTATGTTGATGCGTGTCATTGATGAGCAGAAATGAAGAAATGGTATGGTGGTGTTTTAACCACTTCCTTCTTGATGTTAATTGTTCTTGGATATTATGCAATCAAAAGTCCCATTCAGGAAAATTACTTAGCAAGTCCTCCACACTTCAACGCTACGAACCCTCTTGAGTGGATAAATCCCGGTGCTCCACCTGCACTTCCCAACCCAGAGAACACTTCTCAAGTGATCTCTGCTGAAGCTATAGCAGCTGATTTATTTACTCAAAGGAAACTATCCGATGAAGAACATAGTTCTCTGTACACATGGAGCCGTTTGAAATTCTTGATTACACATGCTCAAGTCTTACCTAATGCTATTGAGGCTGTTAAGGAAGCTGGTGTTGCATGGAAAAATCTTATTACCTCTGTTGAAGAAGAAAAACTTCAAATTAATGGAAGTTCACCAAAGACAGGGAAAGAGATACAGTGTCCCCATTTTCTTAGTAAAATGAATGCCTCAGAGCTTGATGATAATGGCTTTAAGTTGCGGGTTCCTTGTGGCTTGACCCAAGGTTCTTCAATCACATTTATTGGCGTTCCCAATGGTCTTCTTGGTAATTTCCGAGTTGACTTGACTGGTGAACCACTTCCAGGTGAACCAGATCCTCCCATTATTTTACACTATAATGTCAGACTCCACGGCGACAAGGTAACTGAAGATCCTGTAATTGTTCAAAATACATGGACCATTGCACGTGACTGGGGTGAAGAGGAGCGCTGTCCATCAACTAACCAGGAAAAAAATAAGAAAGGTGTGTGCCAGTCTCTTTTCTCTGTTGGAATTTTCCAATTGAATAACATGTACATGTTATATGTGCAGCATCATTCTATTGTATTTGGTTGTCATTTTCTCTGTCTTTGGGAACTTGTTTTAACGCGCTGTTGTAATCTAGATATGTCTTCTTTAGCTTATTTAATTTCCTTTTTCCTTCGTCTTATATATGAAAAGCACCAATGTGAAATGTTAGTGAACCTAACTTTATGGAACATTATTAGTTGCTGATGAAAGAATTGATTAGCCTCTGATTTGGTTTCCCTTTTCCCGAATTAAGTAGCTGCTTGAGTTCTCTCATCATAATAGATTTATTTATGTCCATAAATTATGATTTGATTCAGTTCTGTTGCATCTTTAACATGTCTTATTTCCTTTTCTTTAAATTAAATTTTGAAAAATGTTTTGGCTTGCCTTCTTTCTTCTTAGATGTACTGAGAGAATTTTCACTGAGTATGCAACTCGGTTATCTGATGGATTAAGTAATTTGTTAGTAAAATTGTCATGTAACCCTCTGGAATGTTTTTCCATTTGTTTGTTCCAGATAAGGGTAATGGTGTTTAGTTTGAAACAATCTGAATTTGCATTCTGACCTAATTTTTCTTTCCCAAGTTGTGGTTGCCACCTCACTGATGTTTATTTTTTTCTGCATCTATTGTTGTCTTTTGTTGCACGTGTTGGGTGATGCAACTTACGCTTATATCAGTGGATGAGCTGGACAAGTGCAATGAGTTGTTGGGTAAAGATAGCAATCACACTCTCAAAGCTAATGTATCGACAAAGATTTCCATGGTCCATAATGGGAAACCCAGAAAGTATTTTCCTTTTAAGCAAAATGATTTATTCGTTGCTACACTCAGAATTGGTTCAGAAGGAATCCAGATGACTGTGGATGGAAAGCACATTACGTCGTTTGCTTTCCGTGAAGTAATCTTGCTCTAACCCTTATTCACCCATTCCAAAAAGGAAAATACTTAGGATATGTTAAACTATCTTATTCTAGTTCATGAACCTTGATTTGCCTACATTGCCTGTGATGCAGACTTTGGAGCCATGGCTTGTAGGCGAAGTGCGGATTTCAGGAGATATCAATTTAATGTCTGTTATCGCCAGTGGTTTACCAACATCAGAGGACTCCGAACATATAATTGACTTGGAAACTCTTAAAGCTGTTCCTCTGCCTCCGAGAAGACAGCTGGATCTATTTGTTGGTGTTTTCTCTACTGCCAACAATTTCAAGCGTAGAATGGCAGTTAGAAGATCATGGATGCAGTATCCTGCGGTGAGGTCAGGAAAGGTTGCAGTTCGTTTCTTTGTTGGTCTGGTAAGTTCTACCCATTCTCCGCAAGTTACCTTAACTAGTTGATGCACCATAAATTAACAGTTAATAATTTTATGTATTACAATGTAATAACTGATAGCAATGTCCACTAATAAACAATTGTGCCCTCTCAAGAAACTGCCATGCACATTTTGTTTGAGAATATTTAAACATGAAAACTACATTTGGACTAGTTGGGTGTCAAGATTTAATGACTCATTAGAATTTTTATTGAATAATGGCCTGTATCTTGTAGCATAAGAACCAGATAGTGAACGAGGAGCTTTGGAATGAGGCACGGACTTATGAAGACATCCAGCTTATGCCTTTTGTAGACTACTATAATCTCATCACATGGAAGACCATAGCCATCTGCATATTTGGGGTAAAGTCTTTACCCCTTCCTAGCTCATGTAGGATTCCCTCTGTATCTCATTTCTTTAATCTCTTCAACAGACTGAGGTCGTTTCGGCTAAGTTTATCATGAAGACGGATGACGATGCATTTGTACGTATCGATGAGATATTGAATTCTTTATACAAGACAAATGTGACCCGAGGTTTGCTCTATGGTGTAATCAACACCGATTCACAGCCAGATCGGAATCCAGATAGCAAGTGGTATATTAGTCCCGAGGTACGTCAACTGTTTCAATTCTTTCACGACTAAATTGTCAAATGGTTTAATTGATGGTGATTTCTACTCAAAAATAGAATATTCCGATCAAAGAGAAGGGATTGGAGGTCAATCAGACTAGCATAGAAATAACATCAATATGTGATCGCATCATTTGAATATAAGATAATTTTGCTGGGTATTTAGTAATCCTTGCCCATTGAACTTCCCAATTCTCCGCTGGATATTAAGAAATCCTTGCCAATTGGAAAGACCAATTCCTATGCAAAGCCTATTAGTACGATATTAAAAAGTGAGCAGTAAAGGATGAGAATGTAATCTTTTGTCCACAGAGTGAATCTCATAAGTTTCCTATAATTGTCACAATCTTTAATCTAAAGAAATGTGGGTTGGGGGAAATAGAAGGAAGAATAACAAAGATTAATATAGTACAAAGATTTTAAGTTCTTAGTCACTGGTGTTATTGCTTCTTCATATTACTAATCGTAATTAATATAGTACGTAATGTATAGAAGTAATGGATTTAACTCACTTTTGTCTAAAATTATTTCTAGGAATGGCCTGCCGACAAATACCCACCTTGGGCAAACGGTCCTGGTTATGTAGTGTCAAGTGACATAGCAAAAGCAGTTTCCAGAAAACACAGAAAGGGTCGCTTAAAGGTATTGTCTCTTCATTAGATCGCATTGCCATTTGTATCTTAGTTATCTCAAGCATTACATGATTATCGACAGGTGTTCAAGCTTGAAGATGTTGCCATGGGAATATGGATTGCAGATATGAATAAGAAGGGATTACAAGTTCGATATGAGAAGGATGAAAGGATTTTTGTTGGAGGTTGCAAGGATGGTTATGTCATTGCACATTACCAAGCTCCCAGAGAACTTCTCTGTTTGTGGCAAAAGATTCGAGAGAAAAACTTTGCTGAGTGCTGTGGCAATTAACTCGTATATCTTTTAAATATAACATCTTTCATAATATATACCGCATGCAAACATTTAACAAAGAGAATATCAAAGCAATTGAAGAGTCCACAGGAGAATATTTCGTCGAGGGTCGATTGGATTCTGAGAAGTATGAGCAGGCGTCTGTAGAAGAATTAACATAGTTTTACAAGTAGGGGATAGATCTTAGGAAATATTAGTCATTATGCTGTTCATTTTTTAATAGCATTTGTACATATGTATGTAGAGAAGAGAAGTGAACTGTAGCAGAATTAACAATTTATTTGCTTGACCCTATTGTTATTATATTTTTGTGCTGATAAGAGAAATGATCAGAAATTCAGAATGTATGTTGCAGATTTGGACTGGATAATATTTTGTACAAGTCATCAATAAACTGTAAGATTCAACAATATAAGTAGTATATACACAATCTAATTAATCTAAAGAAATACATTGTTATAATATGATTACAATTACAAACAAATACACCACTTCAACATCTGACAAAATAACCATAAACTAAATTTCCTAACGTCTAACTAATTAAATCCTCAGGCGGACACACACCCAATCCCATATCTAGTAGTAGGAAAAATAAGAAACAGTCCACTGCAAATAATCCCAACCATCAAAGGAAAACTCTGCATCACTTCATCCAATTCCTCGGCATGACCCGGGAAAACACAACCCGTGACCCGATGATCCGATAAAGCAATGGCCACAAACACGAGAACAGACATCAATGCGTGCACAAAATCACTCACTCCAACCTTAAACTTGTCGTCTTTCGGAACCTCAACCCCGAGACCCGACTTGAAAACCGCCAACCCTTTCGGAGTCACGAACCCGTAGTACACTTTCCCATCTGGGCCCCGGAAAGAATCCGTGAAGTGAAAGAAGAAGCAAGAGAGAGTGCAAAGGCCTAATAGAGTGTATATCATGAGGGTCGTAACATGGGAGCATCGACCGTTGCCATAGACCGAAGGAAGGACCATTTCAAAGGTGAGGAGGGTACCAGTAGGGAGGAAATTAGCGAGCAATGATGTTTTTGAGAGAGTTTTTTGGACGCCGCTCGCCATTGCTCGTCTTTTACGGCCACCCGCTGTGGTGGGGGTGCTGGTGGGTGGTGGAGGGTTGTCGAGGGCAGTGGATGGTGGTGGAGAGGAGATGTAAATGGGTGGTGGAGAGGAGATGTAAATGGGTGGTGGGTTTCGTGGGGAAGCACTGTAGATCTTGATACCCATTTCTTCTGATAATTGCCTTTCCATTTTTTGGGGAGTTAGTTTCTCAAGACGATGCGATAATGTGTGAGTTAATCTATCTACTTCTACTTATAAAATATATTTGAGATCAGTTTTTAAACTGTCCCATTTTCCCCAACTGCCTTCTTCCTCCCTTCTCCCGTAAAAATCAGACTTTTGTATTCAAATTTTAAAACAAAATAGATAACTTCTTCACAGAAAAAAAAAAATTGATATACAAAAGTTAAGATGAGAAAATAGAGAAAGAGTGGAGGCAATTTCAACATTAAGATTTATTCTTGACAAACTGAAGCAGGTTGTATCGTTTACTACTGAAGGCGGACTAAATTCTTATCACACCACAATTGAATGAATATTCCAATTTTAATTTAGTTAATTTGTTATTTCTCTTTGTTTATTATCATTATTATAATTCTTTACACTACATTTTATGCTCTGAATTAGAGGGCGGTAGTGAGTTCTTCTCCAACTTGCTTTTATATTTAGATTAGTGTTTTTTATTGAGTTGGGCTTTACTTATATATTGTATAGCGTAATGTTTGAATTCATGGGTTAAATGAACGTTTTAATCATTATCACTCATTTCATTTCAATGTGTGATATATACATGTTTCTCAGTGCAACCATGCGAGTGAAAGAAAAAATGTAACTATGAATTATTGTGGGTTTTTTGCACTTTGCACCCCCGAAACATGGGAAATAGACACTTTGCACCCCCAAAACTTAGATTTCGAAATATGAAAAATATAGCAATTTGCACCCTCTTTTATTTTCAAGCATAAATTCAAGGGCGAAATAGGTAATTCAATAGTATTGACACTTTGCACCCTCAAAACTTTAGAATTTCGCACTTTGTATCCCCAAAATAGAATTAGCACTTAACACCCTCTAATTAAGAACAAATAAGCAATTTTCACCCCTGAAACACAATAAATGGGCAATTTGCACCCCAAAATACAAAATTAACACTTAACACCCTCAAATTAAAAAAACTCAAACCCCTCATTTTTTTCGTCAAAGTTGACTATTTGAGTGAAAAAAAAATCTAAGGCAAAATAGGTAATTCATATTTTTTCCTTAAATTTTGCAAAATACAATTATAAATACTCTAATACTCATTTCTCTCTCCATCTTTCTTTTCAACAATATAACCATAAATAACTAAATAAAATACAAGTAAACTTCTCGAAGATTCTCGAAGACTCATTGTCTACTTCAAAATATCAAAGACCTATAAATTATTACCTATTTTGCCTTAAAAAAAATTCACCTTAATGGTCATCTTTGTCGGAAAAAACGAGGGGTTTGGGGTTTTTTTTTTTTAATTTGAGGGTGTTAAGTGTTAATTTTGTGTTTTTGGGGTGCAAAGTATTCATTTATTGTGTTTTGGCGGTGCAAGTGATTGATTTGTTCTTAATTAGGAAGTGTTAAGTGCTATTTTTATTTTGGGGGTGCAAAGTGCCAAAGATTTACAATAAAATTACCTATTTTACCCTTAAATTTTTGCTTGAAAATAAAAGAGGGTGCAAAGTGCTGTATTTTTCATATTTCGATGGTGCAAAGTGCTAAATCTAAGTTTCAGGGGTGCAAAGTGCCTATTTCCCATGTTTCGGGGGTGCAAAGTGCAAAAAACCCAATTATTGTGAATTTTTTATTTGTTTTGTTTGAATGTTAAATTGGAAATATTTTATGTTTCTAACGTTTCAGAACAACTTCTTCTGGATTTGACTGTCTAACCTGATCTACAGTCTCATTAGACCTTCCTTAGTAATGACGTTCTTATATATATAAGCATATTTGTTTAGTGAGTTTAATTATGCAATGTTCGATTTAGTTTCTAATGATTACAATTTCACTCAATCTTCTTGCAGGTAGCTCTAATAGTATATATTATCAAGTACAAGGATGAATGGATGAGAAGGTAAATCTAGCTTACTGTCTTTTTCTTTTTAAATATTTCCCTTCACCAACAGATCTTGCATATGACTTCCAAATACTATGGTATACCTGAAGTAAAAAGGCTTATTTGACTATTGGAATATGCTTTTTATGTGATTCTTAACATTAACATAATAGCATCTTCCAATGGTTTAAAGCTTTGAATGTTGGAAGAGGATAGAATAGGGGAGTGATTAAGGGAAATTAAGGGACGAGGAAAAAGAATAAAAGGTTTGAGAAATGGAAGAGAAGGGACAAATATGAGGTTAAAATTTCCACCCGAACAAGTGAACTTAATCGCGACAAAAATTTGCAACAAATTTTCATTCAAACACCCCATGTTTCATCCAAAAAAGAAACTGTTGTGAGCCTGTGAGTTAGAATATTATTACACTTGGATTTTTTTGTTACTGAAATACATTCATCTCTGTTCATTTCCCTTTTTCTTTACACATTTCAAATCCTAAGCCTTAATTTTTACTTATATTTTATAGCTCAAATTATGCATTCATGTGTTAGATAAAAAAAAAGGGACTAATTGTGATTGTTTTTCTTTGTTAATTATAATGACATAATGATAAGTGTTAAGTTGTGTATTTAGATTGTAAAGTGTATGTTATATTAATCAATCTTATCTAAAAATATCAAAATTTGTCATATTTGGAGAGTATTATTCTTTGGTGAGATTGATTGTTCATCCTGCAAAATAGAGCAGCCTTTGAATAAGAATTTTTTTTTTAATTTTTTTTTTTTTTTGTGTAGGTACATTTACACTTCTGTTTTCTAATTTTATTATTTATATTTTAGGCTTTGTTGGTGTAGGTGCATTTTCGTGAATGTACTTTATAAGATGGGGTAATATTTTTACACTTCTATTCTCTAAATTCATCGTATGCAATTAGGACTTTATTTTGATTTCACATGCGAGGTTGTTTTCATTCTTTTGGCGTCAAATTATATATATATATATATTACTGTATATGATTTCATGTCCATATTCAGAAGTGTATTTTCCTTTGTTTTTGGAAGTTTCAAAATTTAATTGTTTTCATGAATCTTTTAATGGAAAATTAAAGTGTTTTCAAGTATTCATTTGTCAACGATGATGTGCTCATACTACCTACAATAATTTACCTAAATTAGATGTACAATATAAAAAAATTATTTTATTTGTGAATATAGAAAATTGCATTTTTATTACCTATTTTATGTACATAAGTGTTGTTTAATTATTTGTTTTTTTTTTTATATATATCCTATTCCTTTATAATTGAGGGAAAAACACTTTTGATAACAAACTTTAGTTTAAAAAACACATTTGATACCAAACTTTTTGAAAAAACACATTTCATTCATAATTCACACAAACTTGACACATTTAGTTTTCCGTCAATTTTCAGACGAAATTCAGCACGTTGTCACGCCCCAACACTTTGCCCGACCACGGGGGCCGAGCGAGCAAGGCATTTGATCGAGGCAAAGGCCAAAAGGGACATCACGGGACTGCCGGCAAGGCTGGAGAGCTTGCCGGGCGCACAGCATGTCACCCGGGGCGCGGCTCGGGTGAGGCAAGGACTTATACGGCCGACGGGAAGCCAGTGGGGCAAAACACAACCCATTGGGTGGTGTTGTGGCGTCCCAGGGGCTGTTCGGGATGATTTAAAGAAACAAACAAGCCCTTTGAGGTTCCGGAGGACTCTAGAAGGTTCCACATGGATTCGGAACGTTCAAGAGATATATCTGTAACACCTCTTGTAACAAATTATTCGAAACGTTCAAGAGATATTCGGAAGGTTCCACCTCTTGTAACAAATTATTTCGTTACAATAAGTGCAATATTCGTTACCACATGTATTGGTAACGAAAATATTTCGTGACACGATTTGTTTTTTAAAGTCCGTCGCGAAAAGTTTTAGTAACCAAAAATTTGTGTTCGTTACAAGTAATATGGTAACAAATAAGATTTTGTTACCACATGTCATCCATTGGTAACTACACCTTCGTTACAAAAAGATGATTTAGTTTGTTGCTAAAAATGTTTTCGTTACCAGTAAATGAATTGATGACTAATAAATATATAATAAATTTTCGTTACCAATGAATAAAGAACCAAAAAAAATTGTTACCTTTTCTATTTATTTTGTCATATAATAAATATTCAATTTTGTTATAATAATGTAGCATGATTTTTATCAATAACCTTAATATCTTGTTAATCTAAAACAAGTTTAGAAACAATCAAAATGTCCACATCTTTTCGTAAATCAATTCATAAAACAAGCTGCAAAATTTAAATATAAATAGAATATAAAACTATACATAAATTATATCAGAAGTAAAATAGTTTGGTACAATCTAATCCATATCAATTGAATCTAGAATTACAATAAAATTTCGTTTCTAAAGTAAACATGACATCAATATCTCAATTCATACCAATTCTTAGGAGACTTTTGTAACTCCTTTCAACAAAATAGACTTTGTAGTATGTTCCAAAATGAATGTATCCGTCACCAAGGTCTTGATTGAACAAAATTTATCTAACTTGCTAAAGCTTGACGCTGAAATATCCAAATGGATGTTTAAACCTGCAAATAAAATCAAAATACGGAAAGTTACACTATTCATACAATCAAAGTAAACGAAGTAAAAAGTCTCTCAATCCAAACTAAATAAAGAAACTTCATATACAGTGAAATATATATAATTTGCTGAAATCATGAATCACAAACTTCTTTACAACATAATTGATTAAAATGCTTAGTAAAATGAAATAGAACCTAAAATAAACACATTTATGTTTGAACAATGCCACGATCAGTATTAGGCAAAAAAGAACATCAGACTAGAAATGAAAATTCAAAATTATTTCTTTTATCTCTGTTATAGTTACATTCAGACTTACAAAGATACCAAAGTCTCAAAGTTCTGGTGATAATGAAAAATATTGTCTAGAAAGTTCTGGTCTAGTAAACAGAGAACATAGTTCAACTCATATGACTACTCATTCAACTTTTGGAATTCATTGAAGCATACTCAACATTCAAGAACTCCTTTCTTTTTATCGGTTATGTTTTGACCATATTTTCATATCACAAACAAGAAAGATTAATGAATAAATGGCAATCAATAACATAGGCAGTTTAATTTTACCTACATAAAATCCATTTTTTTCTTTTTACTTGAGTTCAATACTCAAAAAACCTTAAACTTATCATAGCAAGCGATTACTGAATATTTTTTCATGCAACCCTAACAGCAACTAATGATGGAATTTACTCAAGACTCTTCAGGCTCCAGAGTATCTCAAAAAATTAATATAGCTACGTATAAACAGAAACTAAATATGTGGTCTTTTATGCTATTAATTTTAAGCTATACGAGTTGTAACACTTACTGATCTTGGATTCATGTGAGTTGAAGTGATAATAGTTGAGATAATACAAAAGTTTCAGTCTACAGCTTCTGGATGAGTGCTGTGTAAAGTCTTCACTTTCTCGAGTTCCAGGATATAAAAGCTTAACTGAAACAGAAACTAATTATTAGTAACTTATCAAAGTAGAATGAGACTAGGAAGATTGAGCAAAACTCACTCCAAACCTGGTGCTAGCAAGTGTGTGAATTGTGATCTCACACATTCACCCTCGCCATTAGCTTTTGCCATACAACAAAATTTTTTTTCTAGAGCTTTTGTCTTCTAGAAGAGCTGATTTGGAAATTTGAAATATCTGCATCACGAGTGGGCTAGAATTTTGGGCATAATGATTTTATTCCAAATTGCAAGGGATCAGAAAAGCAAAGAATAAAAAACAACAAAGCACTTAATACTTTTTATTACAAGTTCAAAAATCAGTAGTTAACAAGTGAATCAAAATGGCTGCAATAGTTAAATCAGTAGCATGTGAGAGTATTATAATGTAAAAAAAAAGGCTTGATTTGATTATTTCCTCGAATTAAAACGACAATGATTAGTAACTTCAAAAGGAATACGAATAAGAACCAATACACGGAGTAAGAACCAGATAGATAACTACTATCAAATCAAGCATATGGTTTGTTCCAAATTCAGTATCATCATACTAGTATAATTAATCTCAAATGCAACACTGAAACTGAGGTTTAACACATCAGTTCACACAAACCACACTAAATTTCTGCATTAACCAAAAACCCAACTATTGCATATATATATAGCCTTCAACTTAATTAAACTACTATAGTGAGTTCTAATGAGAATGTAATAGATACCCGGATTGGCAGCTATTTTGACCGAATTAGGGCAAGAATCTTGTGAATTTTGATTTGGAGTGAGAAGTGAGAGCAGAAATACAAACGGCTTGACGGTGCAGCGCGGTGGGAGGTTGGATTTGAAGCAGCGGCGCGGAGGGCAGCACGGTGAAGAGCTTCCGGTTGCATCTGGGTTGGAGTTGCAGCGGCGGCGAGGAGTGACATGCGGCTCGTAGGGTCAGGCAGCACGGTGGGGAGCTTCCGGTTGCATCTGGGGGCTCGGGGAGAAGTCGATGGGCTCGATCTCGGGCTGGGCTAGGGTGGGTAGGGATCGACGGCGTGATTTGGGGAACGGAGCGGCGGTGTGAGATTGAAGAGAATGAGGGATGAAGTGATAAGCCCTAACTTATCCCGTCTTCTCAAAACAGATTTTTTTTATTATTTTTTTTTAAATTTGCTATTACACAGAATATATTTAATTTTCTTAAAAAAAAATACATACTTAATTTTCTAGTCCCTTTTATTAAAAAAATATTGTTTTTAATTGTATCCGGACATTGTTAATTTGGACTCGGTGAAATGAACAAATTCATGAAAAAATGGATGAATCGGTGAAAAAATATATGAAATTTGTGAATTCACTAGTTAAATTGGTGAAATTGTATTAAATTGTTGAAATTAATTAGTTAAAAAGTGATTAAGTCAATCGGTAACGGGTTCAATTGATCAATTTAATGTATACACATGTAAAACGACAAACAAATATGGTTATGTACATTGAAGTTATTCGCAATCAGATTGACCGATTCTCAATTTGTAAAGTTGAATGATCAAAGTTAACATTGTTGACCTTAGGATTATGTACATTGAGGTTATTCGAAATCAAATTGTCATGGCTTGGCTTGAAATTAATTAATTAGTCATTATATGACTATATGGTTATGTACATTGAGGTTATTCGCAATCAGATCAATTGATTCTCGTTTTGTAACGTTAATTGATCAAGGTCAACATTGTTGACCTTAATGTTATGTACATTGAGGTTATTCGAAATAAAAATGTGACTTGACTCGATATTAATCAATTAGTCACTAGATCAAAATTGTTGACTACATTGTTATGTACATTGAAGTTATTCGCAATCAGATCGATCGATTTATTACGTTAATTGACCAAAGTCAATATTATTGACCTTAGAATTATATATGTATATTTAGATATTCAATTTATACTTCTCTCTAAATTAATTAGTTAGTCATTAATTCAATTTTTTTTACTATATGGTTATGTAAATATGAGTTAAGTCGATAAAAAGATTTAAATTAATCAAATTATTGCAGAAAATGGTTTAAATCGATCAAAATTTATGGAAAACGAGCCAAGTCAAAATATTATAGTAATTCATAGCGTATTATCTTACAAAATTATTAATTATATAAAATAGGATTAATCACAATATTATTAGTTATTAAGTTCATGGACGTATAATGAGTCATGTATTCTTTGTAAAAAATAGTTCAAGCTTTTGGTAACAACATCCGATCTCGTCATCAAAGAACAACCTTTTGTAACGACGTTAATCATTTTACTAACAAAATATTATTTTGTTACAATAGATTATCTTATTTGTAACGATATTTTATATTTGGTAACAAATTTTGTGGTTTGTTACAAAAAACCGTACTATTTGTAACGATATTTTCATACTTGGTAACAAATTGTCGGTTTTGTTACCAAAGACTATACTATTTGTAACGATATTTTATTATTTGTAACAAATTATATAGTTCGTCACAAAAAATAAAATCATTTGTAACGAAATCTGTGTTTCGTTACACAAGCATCGTTCTTGTAACCAGTTTTATCTTTGTTACTAATTTTTTTGTTACAAGAGGTGCATTTTCTTGTAGTTTCTGGGAGGTTCCACACAACTCCGTAAAGGTCAAGAAAAAGCCAGAAGGTGCCGTATTGGTCCGGAAGAGTCCGAAAGAAGCCAGAAGCCACAAGTGTAGAACACGTCGGAAGGATCAAGAACCTTGTGGAAGGCTCAAGAGACATCTTGTACATAGTAGAGCACTCTAGAATCAAGTCCATAGTTCTAGATTGGTAGGAGTTTTATAGAAGGGTCTAGAGAATCACTCCTAGCCCATAGATCAAATAAATCATGGCCGTCCATTTGAGAAGGCAAGTAGTATAAATAGATAGGAGCTCATTTGTAAATCCATCAAGTTGTAAGCATTCTCCAAGTTAATATAAGAGCATTCCTTAAGTTCTCTCAAGCGCACTTTTGGACTAAAGTTTGGTATCAAAAATATTTTTCCTTCTTTATAATTTTCTTATTAATTTGTCAAAAAATATACATAAATATAATTTGATATAATCCCGTGCATAGCACTGAGCATACGCTAGTTTGTATGTATGAGAAGATTGGGAAACGGAGTAATGAATTTTTTTGCTGAATAAATTAAGATGCTTCTGCATGGGTTTAATGGATTGAGTTATTGAAGAAGTTGTTTTGGATTGATTTTAAGAGTGGTTTGCAACTACCAACTGGAAATTGACGCTAGTTTGTATGTATGAGAAGATTGGGAAACGGAGTAATGAATTTTTTTGTTGAATAAATTAAGATGCTTCTGCATGGGTTTAATGGATTGAGTTATTGAAGAAGTTGTTTTGGATTGATTTTAAGAGCAGTTTGCAACTACCAACTGGAAATTTTGAAATTGCAACCGCATTCCTCCAGATTCTAGTGTTGCTTATTAATTTTTTCCCCTTCAAATTTGATAAATAATTTTGATGTTAAAAACATTATGCCATCCCATGTTTTGAAAAACATACATAAAAATTCCCGCATTATTTTTATGGATGGAAGAATCCTCTTGTTTTTTTACAAAATATTGCATTACTCTTTTTATGGGTTATAAATTATTTACCCCAATAGATTTTTTTTTTTTTTGTTAAATACTATTTTATCCTCTATACTTAAATCTATTCGCATATGTATTAAATAATTTTATTTTATATAATAATACTTAACCAATATTATTAAACTTCTTTAATATAATTAAAATAATATATTTTATATTTTATTAATAATTACAAAATATTAAAAAAAATATCTTTCAAGTACCCATTACCCCTTTCCTGATGGAACCGGTTGCATACCACCCATGATCGAAGAATCCAGGCCATCGCGGCCTAGGTTACTGGTCTCATTTTCAAAAACTAGATCGGTGGACTGGTCCCGTGGAAAAGAAAAAAAAGAGTAACTTATCTTATACACACAAGATTCTCATTATTATACACAGGATTTTCCAATGTAGGTAGCTTGATTTAATATATATTCATATTTAGTAAGGTGCAATTTATGTCGTCTGTGTATATATTATCAATAGAATGGACTCATTTATTGGTATAACAAGATCTGATCTAGATTAGATGTTTACAGTGTACAACTTTAGCTATGCAGAGCATAGAAACAATAGCTTTTTGGCATCTTCTTTTAAGTTTTACCATCAAGAAAACTACAAAATTATGTAGTAGGTAATATACATTGCCCTCACCGATGGTAAAATCTTCACCAGCATTTCAGGAAAGGAATTGGCCATATGCAAAAACTGGGTGAATCACTTCAATAGTCCTTCATAGTAAGTCATTGTTACACTTTTGTTCCTCGTGTTAATTTGTTACCGCTCAATTCATGCCCACAATGTTTTTACAGTGCTGTTATTCTCTAAATGGCTTAAAAGGATAGCGCATGATGGGCATGGGCCATCGTTCTTGTTGGAATAGCCGCTAATGAGAAATAACAGTGTAATAAATTAAATACGAAGGACAAAAGTGTAACAAATGCCTCGTTAAAGAACTTCTTCGAGTTATTCACCCACAAGAACTAGAGAGGTAGGAAGATCTACTTTGTGCATCATCCTAATGCGGATACATTATTTCCTAAGTCCAAGGAAAAGTCGTAACAGACACCATATGTGCAGTGTATTATGAAAAATGAGTTAGATATATAAATAAAAAAACGAAAAGTATGTAACTTAATCTCCAATCATCTAATCTTAAACTCGACAAGCTAGTTTTCACTTGTACCACATTTTATTTCCACTTCCACAGATCTGGTTAATGTGTTTCATTTAAACTTCTTATGAATTTTTTTTAATATATATCTTACATAAGTTGAATGTTCCTAGCAACTAGTTTTAAAAGTTGGTATGATAGCTCAATGATGAAGTTAAAACTAACACGAAGATCTATCTTGACAGGAAACCATGGCGACCAATGGCAATTTCAAAAGCCTGCATCCTTTCTCCTCGAGCCAAACCATTGCGATCATAACAAGAAATCTCGTTTATGTTGAGATCTACGCAAGTCTTAATCAGCTCTTCCCCAACGAGTTCAGCTGCCTCCTAACAATAAGAATTTCCCATATGTCATTACATTGTAATTCTATAACTTCTTGAGATCAAATTCAATTTGGAGCAAGAAATAATTTTACTAAACTACCAAAATAAACTTAAGAACACTTTTGTAACATCTACCATTTTATATAACTTACTGCAGTAGTGCAAGATTGATCCTTTCGCATAGATTTCTGCAGGGTACTTCCATAAAACAAACACTTCTTCTTCTGATCATCTACCAACATAGCATACAACTGCTTATCCGAACAAAACACCGAAAGCCTTGGTTTTGCGGCCGTCCCATTAAACTGATATAGAAATAATAATCAAATGGAAACACTAATTATGGAACTTATGAAGCATAAGCTATTATTGTCAAGCACAAGAAAATGACTACCAAAGTCAAGGGAAACTTGCTAATTAACGCATCAATCAAGTACCTTCTTTTTGAATCTTCTATTTAAAATTTTAGCACTCTCGGTTCGAGTATTGGCTTTCGCTTCAATCACTAATGGCTTAAAAATCAAATCTGGACAAGAGATTAAAATAGTGTTTTTATGTCCACAAAACAGAGCAGAAAGTAAAAATAATCACACACGCACAAATCTTCCTCTTTCCCAAAACGAAAGAATACATAAAAAAAGAACGTCGGATGAAAACACAAATCAAGTTACTTATATTGCTAACTTTGTGAGTGCAGGGGAAGGATATGTGAAGTGTGAAGATTAGTTCCAAAGAAACTGCAAGCCTTGAACTTCAGTCCAGCAAAACAAGGACCCATCGCCATACTAAACCCAGAAGGTTAATTAACCTCGAAAAATCTAAATGATAGGGCTTAAGGTTCAAAAGTTCGTTGAGGTATTTTATCAAACATATGACCTGCCAGTTTGAACTGAAAGGAGCTTTGTGTTGCGAAATGTGAACGCCAAAGATACTTTTGATTTTATGGATGGATCCTGGACTTAGTCTAATCTATCAAACATGGGCCTCATAAATTTCGTCAATTTGGCCCAATCACTTCTATAAACTAAAGGCCCTGTATTTTATCTAATTGACAATTAGTCCTATGTTGTTTTTATTAAGAAAAAACTATGTGTCCGTAAGTTAAAAGACATTTTGACTGAGTTTGGTTCTACATTCTTATTGTAATTTTTAAAGTATTTGATTTCAATTATAAAAATTAATTTTGATCTATAATTTTTATGATGTTTGAATCATAATTACTTTTGAAATCTCTAGAAGAATAAGATCAATAAAAGTAATTGTTCTATACATGGATCAAAATTTTCATCTTTTCCATTGAAAACATTAAAAAGTTTCCGTTTTTGAATCAGACGAAACGAAAATTTCGAAACTATTTATTTGCCTTAAACTCTGTTATTTTCCTAAATTTAGTAACTTTTTTTACAAATTTTCCTTAGAGTTTACGAAACATTTTCGAATAGTCTCGAAAAGTTTCCAATATTTGACTGACCGAAACATACATTTGAACCGAAATTTTGATCCATGGTTCTATATTTAATTTTTATTAACAAGCAATTATTGACAAGACTCGTTTTATTAAAATTAGTTATCTAAAGATTTTTTCCGAATCTCCAGCACAAATACACCCTCCATAATTTGTTGGGGCAATAACAATTATTTAAATGTTATTTTTTTGAACAAAATACGAAATCACAATTATATATTTTAAAAAAATGATAATAAACCTATTATGAACTTTAAAAAATTGATAATTTCCTAATTTTTCGAAAAACATAGCAATAATTCCTTGTTGTCAACTTTTAATTCCATTCCAAATATTAGGACAGAATGATGAAAACAAAGTAGTAGCCATGAATTTTCCAAGGAATGCCCACGTGAATTCTAGTGAACCCGCCCGCGTGTTACCTTTAAAATATCTCCTATAATCATTCAGATAAACTTTGGATAATCCTAATCCTCTTTCAACAAAACTCTACACTCGATGATTCCAGATGCTTCCACAAACTTCCCGTTGGCGCCCACCTTTCTGCTTAAAATCCCAATACCTCTTTCATCCAATGTTTTCAAAACCGGACCGGACAGTGAACCGGTGAGCCGACTGGTTAGTGGTTTTACTGGTCGAACCGATCGAACCACTGGTCGAACCGGATGACGTAATAATAATATAATAAATATATTTAATTTTAAAGTATATGTAATATGCATTAAATTTAAACATTATCATACAATTGATTAAAAATATAAAAAAAATTATAATATTCTACAATTAAATCATATAATATTTATCTAACTTATATCATAACGGTAATATGGTACTAATTTGTATGCTCATATAAATATAATATGATTATGTTTCTTTTTAAAAATTTAAAAGTGTAAGTTAAAAATACAACAAACTAAGATATTCATAAATTTTAAAATATGGTTATGTATAAAAGTCTAATATTCAAAGTCAAACTTGCATATTATATCGATTTGACTCTTTATCCTAAAAATAATATTGAAAAGAATATTTTATAGAATAAATTTTAATAAAAAACTATTATTTGAGTATTAATTTTCATTCATAATGTGTGAAATATTTATTTAAGTTAATTATCTAATTTATAAATAAATTTGGCTACAAGTTTCTATAATTTATAAATTTTAATTTGTATTAAAATTTCAAAAAAAATGGTGTAGCTTAAATGGTAAGGAAGTCATGTTTCATCCTAGAGGTTAGGTGTTCAAATCCCACCTTGTACAAGAATTTCTAATTTATTTTTAATATTAAAAAAATCCAAAAAAAAAAAAAAAAAAAGGAAAATCAGAACCGGGTTGAACCGGTCCATACCGGTTCGCCGGTTCACCGGTTTTGGACCGGTTCAACCCGGTCCAAACTGGTTTTTGGAGTTGCTGGTTTTAAGTGGTAAACCGGACCGGACCGACCTCCGGTTCGCGGTCGAACCGGTCGGACCGGCCGGTCCGGTCCGGTTTTAATAACATTGCTTTCATCTCCATCATTTATTTCATTTTCCTTTTCCCAGAAAAAAAATAATTTTCCTTTCCGTCCTTTTGAGTTTTCGCTAAATTGTAAGAAAAATCAAGAAGAGTTGAAAGATGGATTCAGAAACAGGATCCCCAGAACAATCATCCTTCATCGAAACCCTAATAAACTCAAGAAACAGAGATATTTCGTCGTTCTTACCTTTCTTCTTAGGCTTAAACACTCCTAACCCACTTCAAGAGTCTACAGACCCACCTCAAGAAACACAAAATCAAGACACCCCATCACGTGATCGGATCATCCTCATAAACCCCTTCACACAAGGCATGGTTGTTATAGAAAGAAGAAGCGGCAGCAACAGCAACAACAGCTCATCATTAAACATTGAATCTTTGCTCGAAGATTTATTCACAAGCAAAAGTGGTCAACCACCTGCATCAAAAGCATCGATTGATGCCTTACCGACTGTTGAAGTTGAGGTTAATGATGATGATAATGAACAGTGTGTTGTTTGTTTGGAGGAGTGGCAAAGGGGTGAAAAGGCCAAAGAAATGCCTTGTAAGCATAGATTTCATGGGGATTGTATTGAGAAATGGTTGAAGATTCATGGGTCTTGTCCTGTTTGTAGACATGAAATGCCTGTGGATGAAACTGAGGACCGGAGGAAGATGAGTAGTGGAGAAAGGGGGAGAGAGGTTTGGGTAGGGTTTACATTTGGTAGTAGTGATACTGATAGGAGAAGTGATGAGAATCATCATGAAACTGTTAATAGTGGTTCTTAGTAGGTTAATGAATGGTTAGGAACAATTTTTAATTTTGGATTTGTGTTTTTGCTTTTTCTACTTGTGGTGGGAATGGACTTGTATGAAATCTTTCAATGAAAATATATTGTTTAAATTTCGTCTCTAGTACATGAATTGGGATGCCAAATTTCATTTGATAATAGCTAAGTCTATATAAATTTATTTTATAAGTCTGATGTTGAGTGGTTTGTTTTGTACTGGAAGAATTTAGTTCAATTTGCAGCAACTTTCTGGCAATATTATTGATGGAACAATTTGTGTAGATCACTTTGATTTTGTAATGTTGTAATCTTAAGGTGAGAGGGGTTTGTTTAACGATGGTCTTAATTTAAGCCGTTTGAGCTAACAAAAGTTGAGGTATGCACTGAAGTCTAGAACTTCTTGGAGTTGATAAAATCTACAGTTGCTCTCAAAGTTAGCTTGATCAATTAAATTATATGAACATTATATATTTGAATTTGATTATCTGGTGAGTTTTGGTATTTGAACATAATGTAAGCAGTTGCTGGATAATAATTGGAGTCCGTTTAAGCGCATATATTTGATATGATTGTATAATGGAGTATCTGTTCTAAATGGCCTTTCGAAATGTTAAAATTCTGAAAATGTCCTCCCCTTATTTTTCGATTTTTTTTTAATTTCATTATAAATTAAACTCGCTTATTTCTCTTATATATACATTTCTCACACAAATGATGGTGATGAACATAAATATGTGATTGTGATTAATCTGCAACAACCGCATCCGATTATGAATTTCTTCTTCCTTTTTTTTTTCTTTTATTTGTGCCTGAAATTGTTCTTTGGCGACTGGCTTGGTCATTTGGGCGACTGAACCAGTCATCCAAGAGCCCGAGAACATCTTTAAATGTTATTGGCGATTGACCCTGTCGCCCAAGAATAGCCCAGGCGATTGGCCAGTTGCCCAAGAACAGTGGCCAATCGCCCAAAAACATTTGAAGATGTTCTTGAGCTCTTGGGCGATTGGTTCAGTCGCCCAAGCGCCCAAGAACATCTTCAAATGTTCTTCGGCGATTTTGGATTTGATTTATTTTATTTTATTTTGATTGTTTGTTTAAAAATTAGTAATAGTTTAATTAGTTAATAGGTTAATCAATTAATTAATTAATTAAAGAAATGTCATTTTTAAGATCCTGGGGATCCAATGAAATTTTGATGCTCCCATCATTGCATCAAAGCTTCGAGCAACTGAATCAAAATTTACAAGTGTTTTGATGTAATATGGATGATTATATCTTGTCATTGAGAGAGGTGCCCTGAATTTTGATGCCGAAATTAAGTGGTCCAGACTCCATACATCGCGAGGAGCTCCCATATATACTGTAACTAGGACTGGTTATTCGCTTCTTTATTTGGGCTTCAACGAGACTTGAGATACAGAGACAGACTGCTGGCCCAGGTATGGACACTATCCTTTCTTTATTCTAGTGAAATAGATTCTCATCTGCTGTTTTATTTTATTTAGTTGGAAAACACTGTTGTATCCAATGGTATAATATTGACTTGAAGTAACTGATGAAAAAATATACTTAACAAAGCAAGCTCATATAGCATTGCTGTATCCGTTTCAGCTCATAGGTTTGGTAGGGTATCAAACTGCTGTGGTAGCGCTAAAGCGATATATAATGCTATTTTTACTCAGAAAAGTAGCTCATGATTTATACTTCAGGAGATAACTTGCCATATATTATTAGTAATAGTCGTGTACTAGAATCACATAGTTATGTCGGCTTAATATTTGATGATGAGGAATCTGTACAATACAATACATGGTGTGCATGCCTATTAATATGAATATGCTTCAGAAAGTACATGGTGGTCCATACAAAGAACAAACATACATAGTTGCTATTAGGATTATATGGGCTAGTAGAACATCAGTTTTTGTTTCTTTATATATATATATATATATATATTGTATATATATGGCTTAGAAGCACCTATGGATACTGTTTAAACACACTTAAAAGTTCCCATTAAAGAGTTCAATCCCCTTGCTGTTTAAGTCAATCACTTCTGGACCTGAATCAAAGTCATTTAAAGATTCACAATTCAAATCAATGTTTCGAGTAGCCTTTTCACTTGTTGATTGCTCTGAATGATTAACCTCATCATCAGTTGTGCTTCTGCTCTTTTTCCCATCGCCACTCTGCATTTCCATAAGAGAGAGCACAACTGACTTCCTCTTTCCTTTATTGCTGTTGTCAAGTGTATAGTTCTCGACTGATGGAGTCTCTTCATTCCTTTCTGAGTTCTCAGACGAAGTTAAAGAACTCTCTAACGAACATCCGTTATTTCCCAATAGTTTGTTCTTTGCATCTTTTAAAATCGAGCCTTCACTCTCGGTCAAAACTGAGAATGATGAACTTGGACAGCCGGAGTCAACCATTGACATTAGTTGAGAAAGTTGTGCTTTTGCTTGTTCCACTTCTATGGAGCAGGAACTATATCCGGAAATAGTCTCCTGTGCTTTCTCCAACACTGATTGTAAATACCTTCCTTGTGCTTCAATTCTTAACTGCAAATGTCTTTGCACCTGAAATATTTTTTCTGTTAAAAAGGCTTCTGATTTATTAGTCTCCTTTGACTGGTAAATTAATTAGCTGTCCTTTTACCTCAATTTGTTCATGGAGTTTCCTCTGCACCTCCATTTGCATTTGTAGAGCCTGAGCTATCTGCGAACTTCTGATAATTCACAACAACAAATAAATGATCAATTTCCTTCTACTTTGATTTTAAGCTGCTCAATATTGAAGACTATATCTAATGATAATTACTCGTTTATATGCTTTGGTGATCCATCACTAATCTTGCTTGTGAAGTGACTCATCTGGTTTTCTTCATTGCCTGGATTGAGTAGGAAATAAATATTAATCCTCATATAACTTCCATTTTTTAAACGACATGTATCATAGTTTGACAGAATTTTGAATTACCTTGTTCTTTGTTTTGATGGTGTGTTTGTGATTGTTGACTTTTTCCGAGCCTATATTTCTGCAGAAAATGAATTAACAAATTCAAAAACCGTTATAGTGAACAAGAAATCTACATGTGAAGTAATGTAAAAGATTGCCTGTAAATGGCTCTTGAGGTGGTACAAAGTGAGTCCATGAATGCCCATGACTCTCATCAAAGATTTCGGTGTAGCCTCTGCATTGCAAAATGCAACTTTTATTGTAAGGTATGTAAAATTCAGTTTACATTAAAATGTACTTGGAAAAATTTGAAATGTTATACTCAACTCTCTGCACCTCCAAGCTGTTTGATTGCATCGATAAATCTTCGATGAAGTTCTGGAGTCCATTTCAATCTTGATTTTGCATCACTTGATAAAACCAAGTTCAGTTCTTTACTATGAAGAGCCATTAATGTTTTGGAGTTGAAATCATATGAGAGGATTTTGTGTGTGTTTCATTCTTGTAAGTTTGGGTGAGTATATAAATGTCTTTTATAATTGGGGAGTTGTTAACATGTCCTATGTTCTCACTCCATATCTGGAAACATAAGTGGGATTATGCTGTGGGAATATATGCTACTTTTCTTTTTCTCATTTTCCCATTTCTTATCAGACTTTTTTTTTTGTTTCTTTTTTCCAGGTTTTTTCTTTCTTCTTTGACTTGAAGGTAGAGAGAATCTCTTCTGCAGAAAAACAGAGAAAGCAACACACTTCAATTTGAGTCTCAAAAGAATAGAAGAACAAAAGTGCATGGTTTGTTTTTATCTCTCTCTCTCTCTCTCTTTCTCTTGGGGTGTTGGGGGGGCTGCTGTGATTCCCATGTGAGTTAGGCAGTCCCCACCATGATGGGTAATGGGTGCAACTTTTATGTACCCTTAAGAAGCTTTGATAGTAATATTGATGATGATGATGATGCTTTAATGAATGTTTCTTTTAATTAGAGATTGAAAGGGATAACCAAATGGGTATTTCTTTTTAGAAATACTATTATTTTATCAGTATTTATTTTGTCAAGTTTCCTTTTCTGAGGGGGTGTGATATATTGGCCTCTTCTTTTTGTTTTTGTAGGGATAAAGGAATCAAGGAATCTAGCATTAGATTTTTGGACAAGCAACAAATATTTATGTTATCAACTACTTTTCTAGGGTGATAAGTGTTGATAATACTGCGGATCGTATGACATTATAAAATAATTGATAGATATAATGAGTTTTTTTAATCTTCTCCTATGTTTCATATTGCAGGTGCCATTGCCAGACAAAGACAAAGTAAATAAATGGTGAAATTCGTGCGTATTAAGAAGTTTCAGCTTTTCCTCTTTGCTTAAAGTTGAAGAATTCTATGGATTCGTTATACTTTCAAATTGGTATGTGTTAGTTATTGTATCATCATGTAGTTTAGTTGATAGAAATTAAAATGAGATTCAAACCATTGACTTGGTCTTGTGCTTGGTATAGAAGTATCAGTGTTTCTTACGTACCTTACCTTTTCCTCAATTTTTGTATGAATTGATTTGATGATGGTACTATTTTTATAATAATGAAATTAACTATCAGTTCAGAATGTGGTTTACTGAATAAAAAAGGTTTTATTATATTATGTTGGGACAGAATCTTTTTTCTCTCGATCACAACCACGAGGAAATGACAAAAAAGACCCATATAATATGCAGCTCTTTACTTCCTTCCACACAAAAAGCAATCCATTAAAAGAAGAGCATTTTTAATCAAAAATGTTAAGAATCTATTTAGATAATTGAAGAAAGAAAAAGACAGAGATATACATATGTCACATGAGGTTCGGTCATTGACCTATATCGATCCACCAATAAAATTCCGAAAGGGCTACAAGACTATATATATATTTCTCTCCGGACTCCAAATTACTATTAATTTACAACACAACTTTGATGAATCTATAGTAGAAGCAATTGCGATTGATAACTCTTAAATGAAATATTGAAATCAATAAATGACTAAATTTCATGCAATCTTTAAATTTTGAATGAAATATTATTTAATCCTACACAAAAGAAGGGGCAAATAAAGAAAGACTGTATGATTTGCTAGAAGATCGACCTAGCCTCCATGAATTAATTTGCAACGTAGCTTTCCTTAGTGCACTAATCAACATCGAAACAAATTTGAATAGGAAAGTTGATCAAGTTTAATTTTTTGCTTATTGTAAAGAAGAAAAGAAGAAAGGGAAAACGAAAGAGAGTGACAATGGCAAACAACAAATCCTAAAAGTCATTTAGATCAGATCAATCTTTTTGATTTCTTGGGTTGTGGGTTTGATCAATGGGAATAAAAATCCAATGATTAATCTTCAAAGCATTGCCTTCTTAGTGCCATACACTCACTTGGTCTACTCCATTGGCAAGTATTAATCTAAATAATCTTTATAGAGAAGATCATTACATTAGATGCAAAGTAGAAAAAGATGGCCACAAGAATTAGCTATCTAGCTCCGATCCTAGTAATTAAGTAAGTAATTTATGTAGCTAGGATTGAGTTTTTGAAGCTACGCTAAAATTATAAAAGTTGTTGTATGTATATTTTAATGTTTATTCGATCTGATCATTTTAAGATTTGATTGTTGGTTTTTACTATTGTGGTATTCCTAGAGTTGATGGATACAATTTTATGGATTCAAATAAATTAAATACAGTTAGGTCTGGGAAATGAAATGAAATATATACAAGTTGTACATGTATCGTACGTGCCCGGGTCTGTAGTACTAGTAGTACTATATATATTGTTTGTAAGTTCATGGTAATTGACAAGATAATGCATGGTAGCTAGGTTCTAAGTGAACACAAACAAAAGAATATTTAAATAATTATTGAATTGAAATGCATGATCTGGTGTGGCCCAAAAGTTTGAAATCCCATGTATGAAGAGGAAGAAAAGAAAAGGGCTTTAATTAATTCCCTTTAACCAGCTGGCTGGTGTACTTGAAGCTGGCTACTTTATCGCTTTAATATATTCCAAAACAAGTAAAGTAGATTCTAGGATCGATCGGAATTTTAAGGTCATCAGTAGCAGAAGCTAGCCAATTGGTCCACTGATTCGAAAGTCACCTAAAGAAATAAAATAAAAGTTGCCTTAATTAATTAGTTGATCGAGCTCTCTTCTCATCAATTATTATTCTGCTGGACCTGGATTAGGACCCCATTAGTTAATTATATTAGAGGCCTTGTTTGATTGAGATCTAGCTAACAAATCCAAAAGCAAGGAAAGATGAGAAGAATATGTATACATATATATATATATATAGCCTCGGCCCTCAGGCTCAGGAATCACTAAAAGTGAACACAAAAAGGAACTTAATTAATTGTCATCATCTCACCAAATTATTTATCCTTGGAAATTATTTCATAATTCCCCTCTGAAAGTGACGCGAGAATTATGTCACTTAATACATCATTAATAATTACAGAATTCTAGTCTAGAGTTTATGTAAGTAAAGGTATATATATATACATGCATAAAACACAATAGCTAAAAAAAATGTATATATATAGGTGAATTCATTTGGAGAATTCATGATCACTCATTAATTTTCTTTGCAGATTCCATAAATTAATTAATAAGCCTTCTAAGTCTGCATATATAATTGGAATTTGATGGTTTTTATTAGATATAAGAAGCTAAACTTCAGCCACTTTGGGGTCTGTCAGGGCTTTAGCAGCAATTAAGTTCTCCAACTAAGATTTTATGAATTAATTAGATGCTGTTACCTCTTGGCTTCATTAATTTCCATCAATATATAATAATGTCGTTTATAGAAATGATTGGTCTTGTAGTTGTGATTAAACAACTGCAACTGAAATAATTTGGAAATCGATCATCATAACATGTGAATTTGATCAGGACATGAGATGCAGCGTGGTGTTGGGATTAATGAAGCGAAAGAAGAACTAGATAGAGCAAATAGCATTCTCTTTTTCTTTTTCAGCACACAGTAGGGTATATAGCAGGAATATTCTCCGAGCTTTTCCAATCTTGATAGGTAAGATTTTATCTCGATCGAGTTTCTTTTATTTTGAGGAATGCAACAATTACAATTTACAGTACTCATGACTCAACAAACATATCTTTATTATTACTTAGGAATTGCATAATGTTGTGTATTAAACAGGAAATGCATGCTATGGTAAAGTAAGTGCTATCATCTGCATATGATATGGTAAATCCAATTCATTGGCTTGTTTTTCCCTATGTTTTGTATTTGATTGGCATTCCAAATCCTATTTAATTTTCTACCCTTAAAAAGATAGAATAACACAAATTCTTGGTTCCTTAGTTAATTTCACTCTATAAAATTTGGTAAAGGAAACAACCGGACTCGTGATGATTGATCATTCTTTGCAGCAGGAAGTAATACAAAACATCTTCCTTGAGACACAATCCTACATGCATTTTCTGGAATCAACAAAATTAAAGTATCCTTGGCTTCAGAAAGAGATTCTACAACCACACATGTCCTGGAACCGATCCATAAAACGATTAATATCTTTGTCGCAGTGATTAACTATATATCACACATTTCCTGGATTATGAAAATAAACAGCGTTTGGGATGACAAATGCAAATGATCATTTTCAATTTAGTTTCACCTCTGATGTATGCAAAATTTTCAACTTTCTGTAATTTATTTAAGGTATATACCTGTAATCCTTGAAATTTAATTGATTATCAAAAATTTTTTCATAACGCTTCCTTCAGTTGTGAACATCCACTAAAAGATTTCATATTTATACACCAATAAACTCGATCAGTATATTATAGAACCCTCCCTTATCCCCATTCAAAGAAGACAGTTCAAGGTCACAAGATCGAATACTCGAATATATATATAAGTGGCTCACACCGCACATCCACTAGTTTAGCTGCTAAATGCTAATTCACATATATAACTTGTTCCTTTTAATGCTTCATATTATTAACATATTAGATGCCCTGTTTCTTCACTTTAAAAGTAGAGTATACTTGAGGTGATTTATAGTTATTTGATTCAATATATTTATCTTGTTAGTTAATTAACTAATTTGGTGGAAATATCCTCACTAGATTTTTTTCACTTGCAACAAATCTTTAAGTAATCCTCTGCTTTTCGATTCTATTAATTGTGATCACTTAGTTTGACATTATATAAACATCTAAGATTAAAGAAATAATTATTATAACCTATATAGCCTATACCATTATGAAATTTTATAAGATAATGTATTAAGAGCTATATATATACTACATGTTTAACATTTATCTGCATATATATATTTTATAATCTCTACATGACCAAGAGAACGTATTTATGAGGCTCGTACGAGTTTTTATTGATAATTACAGGATACAGGAAATACTAAAATTCGATCGGAAGCTAAGGATCGGAAGTAGTATGTACTATACAAATTACACGCAACATACAACAACACGATTTAGTAATTAGTCTTTAACTTGTGGCGTTGGAGTATGACGGTTATTTGGTCCTGATCCAGGATAGTCCCTGTTGATCTCTAAATCCATTCTGATTCTGCTATGAATATTAAACTCCTCATCATTAATTTCCCCTGCTTTATTCTCTATTCCATCCATCTGTTTAATTCATTTCCATCAACAAAAATGAAATAATAAAGAATATACACAGACATATATATATATATATATATATATATATATATATATATATATATATATACCATACCTGTAATGTAACCTCCGGAGAAGTAATAGCTTGAGTTTCATGTAAGAGAATTTCAGCCCCTGTGATTACAATACAAAAGAAGAGATATTCTTAAGCAAAAGTAACAATATCATTAATTGCATGAGCAGACAATATCCTAAATCAGAAGATTTGCGTACGTGAAGTGGAGAGATCACTTATGGAAATAAGTAAACTAAAAGCCAGTATAGTTACAAGGGCATAATTGTTGACTGCTGCCATATTCTAATTAATTTTGTGATAGATGTTTAATTAGACAATTAATATGTCACTTACTTGAATGAATAAACCAAGGTCCCCTATTTATACATGAATATTTTAGAATGTGCAAGTTATTGACTAACTTCTAATGAAGATCAAAAAGGTGCAAAAACGAATCTTGTTATGGAGGATTACCTAACCTACTTATTATATTTGTGTTGTGTTGTGTTATGTTGTGTTGTCTATTATACTTTTGTGGAAGGGGGATCCCAATTCCCAAATGGTGCATAGTTTAGGAGAAATTATAGCTCCAATTCAGTGCACAAAGACAACTACTTTTGTCCTTGGAGTAAACAAATTAATGGAGCACTTAATTAATTCCTATAGGAAATAAATAGATTATGTCAATGCTAAAAGCAAATAAGGACACATCAAAAATATATCAGCTATAACCAGAGAGAGTCAAGTTTAGTGGGAACAAATTTTAATTAATGCTCTTACCAAATATTTTTCAATTGAACTTATGATTGTATCAAGTAGTGACTTGTCCCCGTAGTTTTTCACTGTCATTTTCTTTGCAAGTATTCCAGCCACTGTCTTGGAACTTTCTTATCACTGTCGGATAGGTTTTTGAATATTCCTTTAGATGGTTTCAGCTAAATCACTTAATTAAACACGCGAGATTTGGATTGAGTTTAGATATTGGGGTTTTAATTTTTGAGATGTGATTTTGACATTGAGGCATGAAAGAGAAAAATATTGAGAGTGAAAAAAGTAGATAACATTTTATAGATCAATGACTTTTATAGAGTATGAAGAAGTAGTATTTTCAAATGCCAGATTTGCATCAGCTTAATTAAGCTTTACTTTAGTGATTTTATTTATAATTAAGTAAGTACATAGTTGTACCTCTATTGACACGTACAGATTAGCAGTAGATAAACAAGGATATTGATTTGCTTAACATTATAGATGCAAATGTAATCACAATTCAGCACTTTGTGCAAGTTAATGCTTTAAATTAGTGCGTTTTGGTCGGCCAAAAATGAAAAGATATAGCTGTTGTATGATGTAGTGAGTAATAGAGGTTGACAAATATATTGTGATTATTATTATATATATATGTATATCAATATATGTATGGTTTTATTCTTTGAAGCTGAAAATCACATATCACGCATGAGTTTCCATTCTCACTATCATTATTAACATATAAATACTACATGACTTTTTTTTAAGTCGAAGATAACTTTGTAGTACGTGTTGGCATCTTATACTCCTAGGTAGGAAAATAAATGCTAGTATATATATCCCAAATCTTAATATGATCTTCTCCTTGTTTTCTTCTGAAAACAGTGACAAACACTGGCGGAGAAACTCTTTTTTTAATCTCATCATGCTAAGAGTTGAAACTTAATTAAAAGTATTGAAAACTATGTTTGATGTTTTATTGCATTTCGCTTCCCATCAATTGTTTTAAATTTTAAGTTTTGATCAAAACTTAAAATTGATCACAACAAAATACATGTTCTTCCGCATTCCTAGAATACACAACATTTAAAATACTACTTTATTTCAACATGTTCATATTTTTCGATTTTAGATCACTTTTGTGTACGTGTTCCCAAAACCCAACATTGAAAACATATTAAAATTCACTTTTGTATTTTCAAACACACAAAATACCAAGCGACCAAAACCATGCCTTCATCTGAAACTATGAAGCAAATGGGCCAAAATACATCCAAACATGCCCTTCGTGATTCATCACCAGTTCAACAGACAGTGCTATTTTCTTTTAAAATAATTTTTTGTTTACATTTGAATGATCCCATAACTGTGTGGGGAAAAACAGAAAGGGGAGTGAAGAAATGAAGCTAAAAAAGGAATAAATTTGGTAGGTTTCTTTAATTTGTTGGCCTTGGCTAAAAATGGAGCTTAGTTGAACATCATGCTAAATGGGCCTAAGCCCATTCCGAGAAGAATATGGACGTATAACAGCTAAATAAGTATGTGAAGTTTTTTCTAATTTGTCATATGACCTTTCCATAACCGAACTCAAAGTTATACGTGTAATCATTTTACATTTAACTTTTCAATAACTATCAGTTCAAGAAAAGAAAATTTGGAAATGAAGATAAGAGAAAAATATATACAAACTGATATAATGTGTGGAACCGGTCTTATCTACCTGGGGGGAAAACTAGATAAGACGACACCTCATATAATAAATATAAAATATATAATATTGGGAGGAACTCGCCAAACCAAACCACAGCCACAAAATATAAGAAGATTCTTTTCTTTAGTGCATACGTCACGTTGGTGAGCTGGATAACGACTTTTGATAAATGGCCTTTTCACCCACCTTTTAAACGTGGGACCTGGTTAACACCATATAGTGCCTACGTGGCCCATTCATTTAATGAGTGATTTTTAATATTGATCTTTTAAGAAGTTTAAAACTTTGAAATGATCATCATTTTAATTAATTAGTTAATAGGATAATTAATTAGTTTAAAATATAATTATTCAATTCTAATTAAATTATCATTACAATTTTAATTTCAGATTCTGAAACTGAAATATTTGAATTTTCGACACCTGAAAATATTTCTAAGCGACTGAACCAGTCACCCAGGCTGATCAGTCATTACAGGCGCAAATCAGAAAAAAAAAATTCATATTCGCGGCGATTGTTGTATATTAATCACAATTACATATTTATGTTTTATCACCATCATTTATGTAAGAGATGTGGAAGTTATAGGAAAGTTGGGAGATTTTTTGAATTTGAATTTGAGAAAAGAGGTAAATAAGATAATTATATAGAAAGTTTAAGAGAAAATTAAGTGAGTTTAGTTTATAATTGAATTAAAAAGATATTCAAAAATAAGAAAAGGTTATTTTTAAAAATACAACATTAATTTTCTTAGATCATTTCAAGAAATTACTCTCATCTAATTGACTAAGGTAAACTAAAATATGTCCGTCTCGAATTCTTCTGCATCATTATCATGATATTATGTTGACAAATAAATTCTTATGGATCAAACTTAATTAAAGTCTTTTAATAAGATCTAAATGTATTTAATATTCTCTTTTAATTTTCCACCCTTAGTATGTAAGTAACTTGAACATAAAAATATTTAAAATATCCAGCATCTTGAATTTTTATTTTTATTTTGGGAGGTCATCTTGAATTCTTCTTTTAAACTTTTACTCCCTCCATTTTTTTATTTGTCGCTTTGGCAAAATTTCTTGTTTACTTTTATTTGTTGTTTTAGGATTTCAATGTAAAATTAATGTTATTTTACCAATTTTACCCTTCTTATTAATACTTATTATTATGCTAAGCTTCTTTGATTAAAAGGATATTTCGAAATTTTTTGCTTCAAAAAATAATTATTTATGACATTCCTTAATTCGTGTGCAGTCCTCCAAAATGACAATAAAAAAAATGGAGGGAGTACATTATTTCATTGAATGCTAAATTAACTGTCATAGTAATAAATGAACACTTGCCAGTTTTCCTTAAAGTAATACTAAACGCTTGTAATAAATACTGTTTTAATTGTTTAAGTAAAATCAATGCTGACCTTTAGAAATAAATCTAGAAACATAAAAAATCTCAGGGCAATTAAACTCTTGTGTACCACATTTAAAATAATTTTAGTAGATCTGATAAAAAAATAAGTTGTTACAGATACTAGAATAGATATTTCATCAATGATTTGGTAGAATTCTATGCAAATATAAACTTAAACTATTTTCAAGTAGCTGAATAATTTAATATGAAGTCAAGAGGAGAAACTAATACTCCATAACCATAATATTTAGGTCATGACCTTTGAATACTTTTCATTAGTTGAAATGCATGTTAGCGGTAATTACATCATGTTCATCAATAATTTTATTGTATAAAGAATCACGGATTAGTAAATAGATATAATCGATTTAGCAAGATTAATATTAAATTAGAAAATATCAACACTTTTGGTGAAATTTGAATTGAAGACCTCTAGAATTTTGAGGGCCATCAAGTTAGGCTTCATCGGCCCCTAGTTCAAGTTGATTGCATTAATTTATAATATTCAAAATGATCGTACAATATCACAATATTATTGTTGGATCGCAATATCGCATGCGTTCTGAAATGGAGTTAGAAAAAATAATGTTCTAGCTTTATAGTGCATTCATACACAAGCAACAACGGGGAGTGTGATTTTTCCCCGCACCTTGGCTACGAATGTACTATTTGCTAGGGGATCAAAATCCTGGTGAACAATCTACTAATAATATATTTCACAGCGGTGTTTGACTTCAATTAATTTCTTTTGACCAAAATACTATTTTCTCCTTATTTTGATTTATTTTATTTTACTTAATAATTATCTATAACCACCTTCAAACCCACTACATAGTCCCTAACCCATGTTTTTCTCCTTATTTTATTTTACTTAATAATATAACTACCTCCAAATATATAACCACCTCAGAAAACACGTACAATCCCAAACCCAGTTACAATTCAATTTTTCCCATCTTCTTCTCAAAATATTTCACTCATTTTTCTTCCATATGCTCAATGTTTGTTAAGGCATAATGAAGCTCTTCAATAATTGCCAATGAAATATGCTACTAAAATTTGTATAAAGAGTTAAATTACGCTCAATGTTTGTTAAGGCAATATCAAGCTTCAATAATCTATATTTTAGTTGTCAGAACTTGTGATCTTTATGTTCACGGTTAATATATACAAGTTAGATACATTTTCAAAGTTCTCTGCTTTCTGTTTTGGCAGGAGTATGTGGTAGAAGACCGAGAACCCAACAAAAAACCAAGTGAATGAGATAAGAACGGTGGTCTCTAATAAGTTTTTTGCTACCATGATGACTCAATGAATGCTGATTGTCTCGAATTTATATCGTTTATCCCATTAATTTGTTCGCCACTGTCATTTATTTTTGTGTCGCTAGAACTTTAGTTATAAATTCAGTGCAGATACGAGTTTGTTTGGAGCACAAAATCAATATTTAAAGGTTAGTTTTCAATTCTTAAACTCTCTTTTTCAGTTTCTTATCCTAGCACTTTTGGTCCATGTACTGTTTTATGCTTATGCCGTTTACTCTTAATACATGAGTTAGTCCCCTTTTTTATATGCTGCTTATTTTTTGTATATATATGCTGCTTATTTTTTGTATATATATGCTGCTTATTTTTGGTATATATATGTTTACCTGATTAGGTTGACAATCAAAACTTAATGGAGCGCAAAGTGGTTTATCTTACATGTGAAGATGTAGTCAAGGCTAATTTCAGGTAGTGAATTTTTTCTTTTCTTAAACTAATTTTTAAAATCCAATTAGAAGAAGGTTTGTACAAAATTTCAGGTATTGATTCAGTAGATACATCTTTTTTTAACTATTTATTCTTACACTAACACAAATGTATTTCTTTTACTTGTGATCTTTATGTTCACGGTTAATATATACAAGTTAGATACATTTTCAAAGTTCTCTGCTTTCTGTTTTGGCAGGAGTATGTGGTAGAAGACCGAGAACCCAACAAAAAACCAAGTGAATGAGATAAGAACGGTGGTCTCTAATAAGTTTTTTGCTACCATGATGACTCAATGAATGCTGATTGTCTCGAATTTATATCGTTTATCCCATTAATCTGTTCGCCACTGTCATTTATTTTTGTGTCGCTAGAACTTTAGTTATAAATTCAGTGCAGATACGAGTTTGTTTGGAGCACAAAATCAATACTTAAAGGTTAGTTTTCAATTCTTAAACTCTCCTTTTCAGTTTCTTATCCTAGCACTTTTGGTCCATGTACTGTTTTATGCTTATGTCGTTTACTCTTAATACATGAGTTAGTCCCCTTTTTTATATGCTGCTTATTTTTTGTATATATATGCTGCTTATTTTTTGTAAATATATGCTGCTTATTTTTGGTATATATATGTTTACCTGATTATGTTGACAATCAAAACTTAATGGAGCGCAAAGTGGTTTATCTTACATGTGAAGATGTAGTCAAGGCTAATTTTAGGTAGTGAATTTTTTCTTTTCTTAAACTAATTTTTTGAATCCAATTAGAAGAAGGTTTGTACAAAATTTCAGGTATTGATTCAGTAGATACATCTTTTTTTAACTATTTATTCTTACATTAACACAAATGTATTTCTTTTGGATTTCGCGTTCGTCTCACAGTAGCAGATGGCAGTGGAACTATGAACTTGAAGTTAGACGATGACCAAGCAAAATATATATTTCGCAATGAAGCTGTATATCTTAAAAAACTACAAGACCAGGTATAAATATAATTTTGATATTAGTTTTAGATTTAACACTAATCATAATGCTACTCTGATTTAAATACATGTACTACTCAGCAAAATTGCATCAAAATATTAAGGGAGAGTGTCTTTTCATTACTACATTGTGCATTTAGTTTTATCATCCCAGTGCCACTAAAGTTTGTAAGGCCACATATCTGTGCGGTGAAATTTGTTTTGACTGTTGACTGGTCTGAAGAATGCTCGCATCTTTCAAAGAGACGACCTATTTTAGGCTAAAAAAAGTAAGTCATAATTCATTTTCTTACATAATATCCAAAAAATGCTTATATTGAGAATAAGTAAATTATTACATGCATAAAGCATAAAGCGGTTATATTAAACTATTATTAACATAGCTTTTGCTCAAATGCAGGTATTAGTTTAACATTGATGGTGTGTAAATATTCCTATGTAACTTAGATATCTAGACTCTAGAGTGATATATTTTTAAAGAATATAACTCCATCCTCTATCATTTTTTGTTAATATTTAACAATTTATTTTTCTTTGTATATAAATATTGTTATTTCATTTTATATATTTTAACCATGTTGGTACAATAAATATTTCTAAAATGTTAAACAAGGTACTTAACATATATATTTTTTAAATTTCCGTGCATACCACGGGACGTATACTAGTTATGTTTAAAACTAGGAAAGTGAAAACTGATCCGGACAAAACAACTGTTGCAATGCGCAATGAAATAAACAATTGGGCAGAATCAAAAGACCATCGAACAAACATACTCTCTTCAAATCCAATAAAAAGATCGCCACATGATAAACTTGTGGCTCTGAATTCATTCCCCACGCTGACGTGGCACCCCAGGACAAATCTTTCTCCCCTACCCTTTTCCTTCCTTATAGACACACACTGCAAAATCAAGAAAAAAGAAGATTTAATTAATCAGACGAAGAATAACTGAAAGAAAAGAGTATTCTTATTATTATAAAAGGAATAGAAACAGAAGTTGCAGAAAGAATGTCGGAAGTTATGAAAGATTCTGCAATTAAGCTTTTTGGGATGACCATATTTTTGCCACCTGACAACAACAAGGTTGTTTCTGATGTCTCAGTGTCTGAACAGAGACAGAGTTATTCCGCAACATCAATTTCTTCAACAGATAGGAAGGTTTGTGAAATACTAGTATTTGAAATTAGTATGTATGTGCTTGTGAATTATTTGATGTGTTGATTTATTTGCAATTCTACGAGGAACCCATTTTAATAGAGTCGAAAAATGATCATGGGTTGGTTTCACTTTTTAGAGAACTGTTGCAATTTTTGTGATTTGCCATGAGTATGCAGTTTTGGGATTTTACTTGGTTTTCTTGATGTGGATTTATGGACTTTATTGTTTTAAGTAGTAGTAATTTTCTTTCTTGATATCAACTGCCAAGATAAATACTACTATTGTAACTCTGCAGTTTAGAAGAACTCTGTTCTTTCAATTTTTTCTTGTAACTCATATTTAATTTTCTACAATTCTTCCTGGTTTTAACTGTGAGTTCGTTTCCTTCTTTTCTGAAACTTTAACTATGAGCATATGTTATTATAATGAATTCAATCTTTTATGATTCATTGGATTGAGGGATTTGGGATTTGAGAACAATTTCAAACCACTCCAATACTAGGTGGATTTTAAATTGGAGATTTGGTCGAAAGCATACTATAAATGACTACTTCAAGTGATCCAAACAAGTGTCATGAATCGAGATCTATTATAATTAGGAGTTCAAATCCATAGCTCCTTTCAAATGACCCTTAAAAGTTCAGCCCTTTTTTAAGTTACCATATTTGCAACCAAAATACTATATATAATTTGTGGCATCTCTTTTAAGGTCTTTATTGTGTGTCTATCTGACTAATTTTCATCCATCAACCATTTAGCAAGATACTATTTTACAACAAAATATTCTCATGGTCAAAGTTTCTCTATAAACATTTTATTGATTTTTGTATATCACTTAGTATGGAACCATAGAGTTACTATATAATATTCTTTTATTTTAAGTTCTTTCTTATTTAGATTTTTATTTGTACACCGTCCGAATAAATCCATGTTATCCATTCTAGTTAATCAATAACATGTTACAGTCGTACTTATTGATGAAGAGAATAATACAAATACAATGCATATGTTCCTTATTATGTGAACACTAATCTGTATTACTTAATTGTGTCATTTGGTCCAACTCATTTCTGATGTAAACTTCCTTTCTGTTTAACAGGATGAATCAGTGACTAAACACGAAACTAATTCCATAAACCTGACTGAAGAAACGTTGACAGAGGCAACAGAATCATCCGAAAAAGAGGAACCAAGTGATCAAAGCAGTGTCTCTCAAGAAAAGACACTCAAGAAACCCGACAAAATACTCCCTTGCCCTCGTTGTAATAGCATGGACACAAAGTTTTGTTACTACAACAATTACAATGTCAACCAACCTCGTCATTTTTGCAAAAAATGTCAAAGATATTGGACAGCTGGAGGTACTATGAGAAACGTTCCAGTTGGATCAGGTCGCCGCAAAAATAACAAAGACATTATTTCTATTCCAAACTATCATCAAATAATGGTTTCGGATGCAATAAATGGGATTCACTCCTCTTCAAATCCAAATGGCTTCCTTATGTTCGATTCAGAAAACTCGAACTCTCCAAAGAAGCCACCTTCTTTTGGGCATTTGGGCTTTCCTATCACATTCTATTCAACACCACCTTACTGGAATGGGCCGTGGGCCGTTCCTACAGCTCCGAGCACGAGCCCTATTACTTCCACTCTGGGAAAACATTCGAGGGAGGGAATCACGATTAGGTCATCAAAATCGGAAAAAGAGAATATTTCGAGTGTGTTGATTCCTAAGACGGTGAGGAATGATGATCCTAGTGAAGGTGCAAAGTGCTCTATATGGTCAACGTTTGGAATAAAAAACGAGAAAAGTCTATTTAAGGCGTTTGTATCCAAAGGGGATAGGAATAGAAGCAATGTGGATTATGCCACGATGGTAATGCAAGCTAATCCAGCAGCATTATCCCGGTCGCTTAATTTCCGTGAAAGTGCACAATGAAGCACGGAATTGTCGATAGCTATCTTTCTAGTAACAGATGTACATTTTTTGATGTTTACTTAATAGTAAAATGGAATGTTGAGAATAAAGAAATTTAATTTTGGTTATCTTATATGTGATGCATTACATTCGAGTTTTATATGGTTCTGCAAGTGAATATTATTTCTGTAAATCTAAACAGTAAATAGAAATTGAGATTGGTACATATTGGGAGGTTTATAAATCTGCCTCGGACTTTAGATATGACACTTGCAGCAACAGATTAAGGTTTTTAATTGTAATAAAATTGCAGTACTAAAATTCTTGCTAAATTTTTGCACCGTATTGACAGGGTGAAGAACTTGCAAGAATAACTAGAAGCATGATTGATACATAAGAAGAATGTAAGGCTATGTTTGATTCTTGAACTTCATGGAAATGAATTAAAAATAAGCTTCATTTTTAGCGTTGTACTCACTGAAATTTAAGAATCAAGCATAGCGCAAAAGTCTAAAACTAGTCTTCGAGTGATCCCAGAACCAAATTAGGCAGATCTTAAGAATTGGAGATGGAACACCTTTATATATTCTAAAAGCCAAGTGGGATATTTTCATTTTAAATTTGAATACTTGGTCCTTGGATTAAAGGGATAAAATGGAATTAAATGGACAAAGGCTAAACTGATATTCTGCCTTTTTCAGGGGAAAGTGTTCCATTCTAGTGGAGCCAAAAGTTGCAAATTTAAGGATAAAGCCTTCTTATATTCTTCCCTTTTCACTTACTTTTTTCCCATATCGTCAAATTTTAACAAGACGTAAGGATGTGTGTAACTAACTATATCTAGCAAATAACAACTGGCTATATGGTGTTCATATTCAATTGCAGACAAATAAACACAAGTTGGTTCAATTTGGAATATATTTTTGCCGGATATTGTAAACATTGTGTGTCTCTAAAATGATAGACAAGGTTGAGACAGGAGATATTTCGAATGTTGTTGCTATCGGACGGAAATGCAAGGCCACATACATATAGCACAAAATTAGTTGTTATGGGACCTCAGGCATGTGATGCTGCCACAACTTCTATTATATTTTTTTATATTTCTTTTTGTACTTTTTCGATTTTAAATCAAACAAGCTCAATTATAACCAATTAAATTGAACTAGAGCATACAGAAATAAAAATCATAAAAAAAAATTCTTAAAAATTGTTATTGTTGCATAAGAATAAAATTAGTTAACTAACATGCATGTAAAAAGAATTACACCCCTTGAATCTTGAGCATTGGCATAATGTTTTTTTAGATCTTATTATATTGTACAAAAGAAAATTGAGTTCCTGTTTTTTATAAATAAATCAGTAAAATCAAAAAGAGGTACATTTCCATCACGACAAACATTGAGAGGAATTAAAGAAAACGGAATACAAGTTAACCAATCCAACCAACCGGAGTTAAAAGCCCACATGGGAAGATTGTGAGGCAAAATTTGAGTTTCATGGTGAGAACTTGAACTTCCATTAGGCAAACAAGTTCAAATTTTCGATTTCAATAATGAGTCCCGAGCGGACCAATCCGGCACTTTCCAAGAATTGAAATTTTTAAAAATAGCTTAGAGACAATTATTTTAAATACACATCTTATGAATTCACCACTTGATGAAAAATGAACATGCAATATGGATCGAGAAGACATCTGCCGCTAATGAAGATAAACATGGTTGCTTCAGAATCCCTACAAAAAATAGTTCTTTGGATTGGGCCTTGAGAAGTTAATATATTGAAAGTCCGCCTGATAATTGGCTGCAAACACCCATTAAAATTCAACACATACCTAAAATTATTCAGCTTAATGTACATTATGTACTCTTCTGGTCGTTTGGTAGAGCCTAATAGGGGGTATTATGTCATATTATATGAGTTAATATGGGCTAATACGACGTTTGGTGGCATTGCTCTAATACCGGGTCAAATGAATTAAATCCTTACGACCCGGTATTAAGACTAGATTATAACCCACCCAGGCGTGGGTGGATTAGTTAATCCGAATAAATATGGATTAGGTAAATATCACTAATAACCTCAAATTTATATATTTCCTTTCTAACACATCATTAAATATCATAAATTCTTCTCAAATATCTGAAAATGGAAAAACATGATACATAAATAAATCACAAATTAAAATTTATATCAATTTAGAATTAACATGGAAGCATTCAATCAAATCTATCAAACATAAATTTAATATGACCTTCAATCCGGCTCCAATCTAATCCACCTTAATCTCATACATCCTACCAATCGACCCCTAAATGTATTTAGTTTCCCCTTCCAGTGAAAAAAAGAAAATGTCTTATCGATTAATAAGAAGTATTTAACCTTGTTATTCCCAACTTTGGGAATGTAATGTTAAAAGGGCCATTCACCAAACTCTCGCACAAAAAAGGCTTAAATTGTACCCACATTTATTGGGCTGGTCTTTGGGCCATCTGTCTCTATATGTCCATATCACATATGTATCCAAGCTAAAGGCATGTATTTACTAAAATTTTGGATTTAAAATGATGGAATTATTTACAAATTTCGACCCTGCTAACTTCGGCGAAAATGAATTTATTTAAATAAGTAAAATATATTGGTTGCATTAATTTGACCATATTTTGTTTGTGCTATATATTATGAATAAATTATATGTAATTGCTAGGAGTATCGAATCTTGATTTTGCTAGTCTTATAGCTAGGATTGAATCCTCAAAATTTGGGATCTCATACTTGACAAATTTGCTTATAAGGTCCCATATTTTAATTTATAAAGTTGCATTTCTTGTAATTCCAGGTCTTCAAAATAATTTGAACTTTTGATTCCCCATATGATTGTCCCGCGGGTTTTACATTATGAATTGGTTCCATAGGAGACTATATATATATTGGACTAAAAAAAGGCAAAAATCTTCGAAAGTTGGGGTCAAAAGTCGATCAGAAATTACTGAGAATCATGGGATTAATTTTGCGATTTTCCCAAGTGTGTACGGTTGAAGTAGTGGCTAGCGCAACGATATTTACAATAGTAAAAGTCAGGTGGTGATGCTACAGGATTGATGTCATCAGTTTTACTATTAGAAAATCAAAATTACGTCTATGAAATTATATTAAAAAAGAAGTGAAAACATGAAAAAGTTGAGTACTGAATAATTAATAAATGGACACATAATCCAGAAATGAAAATAAATAATGGAAAAACCAATGACTTAAATCAGATGTAATTATTAATGTCAATTTCAACTATCCCCATCTTCCAGGAAAAATAATCCTAGCATCATACTAAGCATATTATACTAACAAGTTACAAAGACTTGATTTAATTGTGTCATCTAAAAGTTGACAAACTTCCTTGACTTTTCTTTTTGTTTTTGTTTTAATATGAGGAAAAATGCACGAACACCCCTCGATCGTGATATGGAAATCTTTGGACACAAAGCAATAGAAGTTTCATGGAAACTTTCTATATCCTTTAAAAACAATTTCCAGGAAAGAGCACAACAATTTCTACATCCCGTCATGCTATCACATCTTTTTGTAGGCTGCCGTTTTTCACACGAAGAGACACGTAATTTTCTGCAAGTCTTATTTGTTAATTCACTAAAAGCCCACCAAAATTTATCCACCGAATAAAGTGTGAAGTTTCCTTTGTGTCATCATTCGCCCAAAATCCTTCTGTATAAATTGGGCAACTCATGTTTGGATAATCATATTCATAAAAAGAACAATTGAGAATATATCTAAATCTTCTACTTATTTTGACATGGAGTTGGCACTAGCAAACACTATTTCAAATTTGCTACTTCTTCTATTCAAATCTCTTAACCATGACATTGAGAAGCTTTTCCTAACTCTGCATTTTTTCCTCCAAACTTTTTCAAAGCTTTTTTCAACAAAATGGAATTTTTGGAGCAAACAACAAATACCCAATTCTAGTGGGGCGCCACTTCACCAAATATCAAGCAACAATAATGAAACTAATTATAGGGATGAAAAAAGGTTATGTACTGCAGAAATAATGAATATTGTGATGAATAATAGTCTGGGAATGGTGTGTGCATTGGAGGATAATAATAAAAGTTTTGATGTAGAAGATTTTTCGGTATTGTTTGATGATGAAGAACCAAGTATGGAGGAAATAAAGGAAACTTTTGGGGTGTTTGATGTAAATAATGATAAGTTTATAGATGCTTTTGAATTGCAGAGAGTTATTTGTAACTTGGGGTTGAAGGAAGAGTGTGATTTGGAGGAATGCAAAAGGATGATCAAAACTTTTGACTGTAATGGGGATGGGCTAATTGATTTTCAAGAGTTTGTGAAATTAATGGAAAAATGTCTTTGTTGAGACCGGGGATAATATTTTATTACTTGAGTGGTCATGAGGACAAGTATTTCTTTTATTTTGCATTAAAATAATCTAAGAAATATTTAAACGAGTTATTCAAGTCTTAATTACTATTCTCCTCAAATCTACTTAAAATTTAATTGTTAATACTTTGACAAGAATTTATGTCAAGAATATTTAATAATAGAATTGTAATTGAATGAGCTCTGATGATTCCCACAACGTCAATGAATATGAGATCTTAGTAAGTTGGATTTTCAAACGCCCCGTTTGAAACAGAGGTTATGTTTTTACCTCACTGCAGTGAGTTCTTCATGGCCATGAAGATCTTCATTGGCGTTTGGGCTCTGCAAAACCTAGATCTGAAAATTTAAAAAATAACAAATTTACGGTGTATAACCTGGTGTTTCTTCTTCGTTCATCCTCTCTCCATCACCTCGGATTGCAATGTTGTGAAGATGTGTCATCTCTAATTTGTGAGAATTTGACAAAATTGGTACTGGAGAGTTGAGAGTTTGGAGTTTGAGTGAAGTTGGAATTGTTGAAGATATATTTTATCATTATCATTATTATTATTATTATTATTATTATTATTATTATTGGAGTAGGGGTTTTCGTTATGAATTAAGGAATAGAGGGGGTCTTTTGCAATTAATTAAATTTATTTTAAAAAATAAATAAATGCCAATGGCATTTGGCCGGTTTATCCTTCATTACATAGCAGCCAAAAAAGGTTATCAGTTTACATTCTTCAGGGTTCTAAGGCAAGGGTTCTGAGAGTCCATGATTAGTATAGCGTAAGCTTGGACATCTAAATTATAAAATAAAAAAAAATAAAAAATAAAAATAAAAATAAAAAGTTCAGAGAATATAGTTTACCTTTTCTTCATTGACGGGAATTCATAGGATTTAGTTCATAAAATAAAACAAAAGCCATATTTAAGTTACTTTTTTTCCAGATAAGTTCATGAAATGCAGAAACTTAACAAACAAACCAGAAAAGTTAAAAGATCCCGTACATTGGAGTGAGAGAATGCTACTTGAAAATTCACTTAATGAGAGCAAACCCATCATGAAAAAATTCCACCCAAATACATCATAAGCAGAGTGTAATTATTGTTTGTTTTTCAATCAGGGCCGGCCCAGGCACTTGGGCCGGCACCTAGGGGCCCCGATTCCGAGGGCCCCAAAATTTATATATTGGCCTTAGAAAAATTAAAAAATTAAATATTTTTAATTTTATTAATTTTATGTACATAACATGTATCTTGGCTCACTAGGTAAGATTTTCTCTTAATGAATAATGAATGAGAGGTCTATGGTTCAAATTCCACTATTGAGTTTTTTTCTTATATTTTGATTGTTTTATATTGTTTAACTCTTTTTCTTTTGTAATAATTTTTCATCGTTTTTATTTTCCTTTCGTAGTAATTATTCTTTTAATCCCTTTCTTTACTGAAGTACTTTCAAAAAATTGTGTCTTAATTATTATAAAAATAATATGGTTTTTTTCTTTATCATAGGATTTTTTGACTTATTATTTTCTCACTTAGTACATTGCAAAAAAGAATTTCGCCCCCAATAAAACTGGTCTAGCTCCATCCATATTTTTATATGTATGTGTATGTTTTTCTTAGTTTTATATATGATGTATAACTTTTCCTATACATGATAATATATAATTAATAGAGTTAAGAATGTCACGAATTAAAATAAAGTCAAGCAATCAATTATGATATTTGTAAAAGAATGAAATAGAGTTAAGGAAATACATATACTTGTAAAATTTGCTTCGACTAAAACAATATTTTTTAATATTAAAAGTTATAAAAAAAAAATTCATGGTTGAATCTTTTAAAAATTTAATAAGTTTGTTATTTAATTATCTATCTAAAAACTATTATGTTAGAGAAAATAATATGTCAATATTTAATTAATATTTTTGCCTTTAAAAAATAAATTGATTATATCTTTTTTATAATAAAGGGCCCCAAATTTGAAATTCGCCTAAGGCCCCGAATATCTAGGACCAGCCCCGTTTTCAATCAATGGCATCAATCTTTGTGGCATGCTCTTATGCACCATATAAACATTTGATACCAAATAATTCATGGGAGAAAGCTTAAACCAAATTCAATGCAGTATATGAATATCCTAGAATTGAAGTGGCGATAATTAAGAGCATACACCAAAGTAAAGGTGAAAACAAACATGCTCAAAAACTGAATTTACATCTAAGACTTCTACTTAATTAAGTGAAAGTAAGTTTTTTCACCATCAAAATACACGTTAGTAGTTTGTGGTATGCCTACATGAGGAATTTATGCAGTAAATATGTGTTTGCAGTACAGGGATGAAATTTTACATTGTTGTTTATCTCAGAAAAAAAGTTTGTTGAAGCAATTTATCAAACATCAAACCTTCTAGTTTTAATAATGGAATGAAACTGCTTCTTTACCACGGGCGGACGTACATAGGGACAAGGGGGGCTATAGCCCCCCTGGATTTTTTCTTTTTTTTAGTATAGGAGTGGTGTATTTTTTTTTGAAAAAAAAATTCAATAAATTAGCCAAATATGAAATTTTCAGTTCAAATATAATCTTAATCCAATTAATATCATACAACTCACTTTAATAATAACTCTACCCAATTTTTAAATTCAAGTTTCATTTTTGTGCTTAAAGTTATATATTTTTTGAGATTTTCATTAGTATTAGATTAAGATATGAGGATACTTATTACATTAAAATAATATGATGATTAAATCAAGATGCAATTGAGTTAATAGTTACATATCAAGCACTAATCTTAGATGGTTAATAGTTTTTTTTTTTTTTTATTGAAAGGTCAAACACTAATCTTATATTTTTAATAGTTTTTTATTAGCATTTATTGGCCTATTAGAGTTCAACCTCTCTTGTTTTATCAAATGGAATGAAAAAAAAAAAATCTTGTCAATATTATGTCTCTATTATATTTAACTTCTGCTTCTTGAGTATGTCATTATTCTTGAGATAGTTATGTTTTGTACATTTTATAGTGTTAGAAATATGGAGAGATACTTTAAGGATACACCTACATCTCACGATGAGTCTTCAAGTAACGTTCACATTCAAAGTGACCCGCATGAGCTTCCAAACTTTCATATCGAAACGAACTTGCCCGAGCTTCCGAGTGATCCCGGTCTATGACCTCATATAACTTTATATGATTCTAACATTCGAGAGAGAATTCGTAGAGCATACTTGCTCAAAGGTTTATTTTTGTCAAACTCCACATCCCCATCTTTGTATTGCGCCATATATTTTCTCGTGAATAATATAAACTTTAAGTTTAACTGTTTGATAAATTTTTTTTTTGTTTAGCCCCCCGACCAAAAATCCTAGATCCGCTCATGTTACCTACCATCTCTAACCACTGGGACTTCTCTACCTGTGGTTGAATCTTACTTCTATAACTACTTACACCATGATAGTGAAACAGGAAATGTTCACCGGTTGGTGCAGGGGCTTCATCCCTCTTTCTTCAGTGTAATAATTGGTGAAGAATATATGTATATTCAGTTCTGAATTAGAAAAGAAGACTATGGAGAAAAGAAGCTGATGGAGGAAACATATAAGATATGAAAATGTTGGAAAGAGAGGTTAAGGATTTGGATAAAAGTTTACAAATAAAAATTGGGAATTCAGTATTTGGGTCAAAGCTTATTAACTTGGTCAAAAGACTAATCTCAAATATATATATAAGTACTTAGCTAAAAAATCATAAGTAGATTTATAAATACATAGATAGATAAATAATACATGGTCTTTTTTTGTTAAATACTCAATTTTTTTAACCTTTATTTCAGGTAACATGTAAATTTATGTCCAAATATCACAGTTTTACGGATGTTTTGGCAATATGCACCCAAAAAAATACGTTGGTTTCCCAGTCAAGACTAAGGTTATGGACTTTTATCGGTTTCCTTACTTATCTCGACTATATGTATTCTGGTTTTGAAACTATTCACTTTGACTTAACATTTATGATCTACTTTCATAAAGCAGTCAAATACCTTGGCCAAGAATTTACCAGAATACGTTTCTCACAGAGATTCATATGAGAAGCTCCCAATCTATAAAGTCGGGTCAATGGATCATCAATTGATGATATGAACCCTGCATACACGTTCCTCTATACCTAATATGAATCCAGAGAGACCTCTGGTAGACTCCAGTCATTCGGGACTCATATCAAAGCATAGACGTCCATGCACCAGATAAACACTATCACCTCAAGTAATAAGGATTGTTGCTCGTACACTATTGTAAATAGGAATAACTTCATCCCCGATATGCGACTATCACTTCCATGGTGAGTTATTTCATAATTGGTGTAATCAGTGTGCTTGTCATCCCAGTAAGCCACTCATTCGTGTGTATCGACTATCACAGTTACGCTCGTGGACCCCAACATCCTCCAGTTCATTGGAGTATACACAGTCGTGAGGGTATAACCGAATCCATCAATGTCCCATCTCAAATGAATACGACCCTTGAATTAGATTCAGGTTACGGTCTTAGAGATCAGTCCACGGGTTATTCCATCCTTATGTTAGATAATTATAAATAGATTAAGGTGACCATATAAATAAATGCATTTATTAATCGAGTTAAATAGTTCTTTTAATTATTACAAATTATATACAGTCATAACAGTTGAGTTGCAGGATACTATTCTATCAGGCCGGCCCAGGAGGGCGGCCCAATGTTTTGAGCAACTTATAGGGCAACCTGGTAGCCGGGACAGCTCAACCCGTAGGGATGGTCCTTGGGGCGAAATGGCATGGGAATGGATGTTCTTGGAAGTCTCCAGAAGGTTTTATGCTATTCCGGATGGGTCCAAAAGGTTCTACACATGTGTGGAACATTCCAGAAGGCTCTACACATAGATGGAAAAATGTGAAAAATTATATGCCATCCTAGAATGCTATGGAGAAGTGTAGAACGTTTTAGAAGACCTTAGAACTTTGTAACTCTTAGATTGTTCTAGTAGCTAAGAGCATTCTAGATGCTCAATTCTAGCCATTCATTAAGATTGATCTTGGCCATCCATTAGGGATGTCAACTTGTTTAAATTAGCCATTCAGTATGTCTCCGTCAGTGAGAGTTCCACAACTATAAACTCTTATATGGCCTATGATTTGCTTAATTAGCAAAAACCTCTTTATATGATTTGTTTAAATACTAAAAATTCCCCTTTTGAATAAATCATATTGCTTTTGCAGCTTCATGTAGACTTTTATGTTTAATGAATAGAATGTAATTCAAGTCGAAATATTAAATTGGGGCCATCTTACCATCACATTACAATTTTCAAAAGAATTATCAAAACCAAACCTCCAATATATAATTATCAAAACCAAACCTTCAATATTTCTCTTCCAACCCACCAAAGAGAATTAATTTGAAGAATTAACGAAAGTTATTGAATGACAATGTAGTAAAGTCTGAATAACACTTTGACAACTCTAGGTGATAAATGCACGAAGTGGAAAATTTTCATTAAAGTGAAAAAACAATAAAAGTAGAATTAAATTACAACACAATTGATTGAAATGTGGAATATGTGGGCCAAATGATTCAAATAGATAACAAAGTCTCGGGTTACCTCAATTCAATAATTTTAATAAATTAACAATTGAACAAAACTTAATAAATAATCCCAAAAAATTAATAGACATAAAAACAGAACATTCTCGAACTGAAAAAGAAAAAAGAAAAAAATACAGAACATTCTCTAGAACACCAATTCCAACCCCAACAATATTAGTAAGAGGTTTTTTGTTTTGGGCCGCCCAAAGACAAGAGGGTTGGGCTGAAAGGAGTTGTAGCACGAAGAATAAATAGCCTGGGCTCTGGGGGTTAAATTATAGGAAATTAATTTGAAATTTACTTTCATCTCTCTATTCTCAGTACAGTGTTTCATTTCCAACCCGCCAATTTCAAGAAATAGGAATTCAAACAGATGAGAAATTATTGAAAACCCATGCCCCGAATCAATAAAACAATTACAAAAAGCAGCATTTTGCTCATGTTCTCTTGAAATCAATTTGAAGGTAATAATAGATTTCTTGATTTTTAGAGTTTTTTTGGTCAATTTTTACCCTGAAATTGTTTGATTGCGTGTTTTTGAGATGCCGCAAGGGTTTAGAGATTAGTGGGAGGATTTAACTTAAGGAAGAAAATAAGGGTTTTTCGAAATAAATTATTGGTTTTATAATAATCAGTTCTTTCATCTGTGTTCTCAAGTGCATGTATATATAGTTGTATATTCATATTCTTTTAGTTCAATGGTCTATAGTTATGTTACATTCTTTTATTCTTTTTAATTTAGTTCTTTTATTTTGTAGTTCACGACAGTTGTGGTGTGCTTGAAATCAATTTGAAGGTAAGAATTGATTTCTTGATTTTTAGAGTTTTTTTGGTCAATTTTTACCCTGAAATTGTTTGATTGCATGTTTTTGAGATGCCACTGGGGTTTAGAGATTAGTGGGAGGGTTTAACTTAAGAAAGAAAATAAGGGTTTTTCGAAATAAATTTTTGATTTTATAATAATCAGTTCTTTCACGTCTGTGTTCTCATGTGCATGTGTATAAATATAGTTGAATATTCATGTTCTTTTAGTTCAATGGTTTGTAGTTATGTTGCATTCTTTTATTCTTTTTAATTTAGTTGTTTATTTTGTAGTTCACGAACTTTGTATTCTTGTGGCGTGTTTTAATTTAGGAACATATTTTGACTTCGTTTGAATTCTTGTTAGGTCTTCAATCATGGTTAGAAAATCAGAGACCAATGTTGTGAAATCACTCACCAAATTACCAGATGATGTTCTATGCCGTATACTTTCTTTAGGAACTCTAAAGACCGCTGTAAGGATGCCTATTCTCTCCCACGAGTGGAAAGATAAATGGAAAATCCTTAACAATCTAATCTTTGATGATACGGAGTTGTATGGTAAATACCGTGCGGAGGATAGAGGATTCATCAAATTTGTCCGTGAAACTTTAGATAGAGCAGTACGTATTAGGAAGTTTGAAATGAAGTGCCTGAACTTATATGGTGCTGATAAAATTGAAGGGATCATACATGATTTGATTGGAAGACAAGTTCCCTCCCTTAGGATCAAATGCTTAGATACAAATGTTGATATCTCTCATTTCCTTAGGGAAAGTTGTTTCTTGAAGGAGTTGCGTTTAAGCATGGCAACTATCTTCAATGTTCATCCTTCAGCAAAAAAATTTAATGGAATCGTGTTTTTGACGCTTGCTCACATAACCTTCAATTTTGAAACCACGAATGATTTTACACTTTATTTTACCGTCTTAAAGGAATTGGAGATGAAAAAGTGCATTTGGATGCAAAGGACACCTCTACTTATAGATGCTCCGGTTCTGAGTTACATGAGATACGTAACTCCTCTTAATGTTCGGAAGATTATTGAGCGTGATGATACTTTCTGTTTGTCCCAAGTTGTCAGATGAGGTCTAGAGGGGGGGTGAATAGACCTCTGAAAATTTTTAGACTTTAAAAACTTTTCACTTAACTGTTAGCAGACTAAGCTGATCGTAAACAGTAAGCTAACTAAGCTGTTCGCACGCAAGTTTGAGCAGCAGAGTTGACCACTCTTTTAGAAAAGTACTTAGCTGATTTCAGTAAAATCAGATTTATCAGATTACTTGCAGCGGATGTTTTAAAGTGTTTTTCACAAGTAAGCTAAGTCTTTTGAAAGATTTTATCCTCAGTGTTAACAAACTCCTTTTTAAAATCTTTTCAACAGTTTTCTACTGTGTTTAATGCAACTTTGAAGAAATGCAAGAAAATAATGCAAGTTAAAACACAAAGAATTTTTATAGTGGTTATATGGATGAAAATCTTTTAGTCCACTCTCCCAAGTCACTTAGATCTTGGGTAATACTATAAACACACAGTTTACAATATACTCTACTTACGCTCTACAACAAATGATGAGCCGTAAGTTCGCAGCATGAAATCACAAAGAAACTCCTACCCTCCGAAGTAATATCACTCACTCAGATGGATATCTACTTCTCACAACACTCTACAATAACAGATTCACTCATAAAATGATTTTCTTTTGACTTCAACTAGCTTCAGTTAAAAAATAACTTCGGCAGACTAGTGAGCTGTTCTTGAGTTTTTGAGACTTAGAGGATTTTACTTTTCAGGATCGATCTCAGTTGTGTTGTATATCTTCTCTCTCAAACTCGCGAACTATTTGTACCTTCAAATTTGAAAAGTGTCCATTGAAGAAAGAAAAGATTCAAATGCATCGGGTACTGATCCTTAAACATTGCAAACGGCTCTCTGTACTACTACAATACTGTCAACAGTACTTTTTGTCAGCAGCATTTAATGCACCGAACTGATACGAGGATTTCTTCAATCATTTGCCATAAGTTGTACAAGAAACAAATAATATGTTAAAAAATATGGGGAAACTTGAAACTGGCTCAGTCTTCTTCATCTTCACTAATATGTCGTTTGCAAATGAGGAATTCTCGGCAGCAGATCCTCTTTACCACCTAAATGTACCATATTTGTGTATCACCAATATAAAATTGACAAATGTCAAAACTAAATAACATGCATTCCATAGGATTATTCTCAGCTTTATTCAGTCTTCTTTGTATCTGTGATGTCTAATATTTATCTTAATTTACCCAAAATCATATCAAATTCCATTAAAATTATTGAAACTTACAATTCATAAATCTAAATTGATTTTTAACGATAATTTTCATCTTTTAATAAAACTCCATTGAAATTATTGAAACTAACTATTCATATTTAATTATTGAAACAAAAAATTAATATCTCTGAACTTATTTTGAATCCTTAAATTCCATGCTCCAGTATCTTAACCTAGATTGCACGGATACGGATACGGCGATACGTTATAATACGATACGTATACGGCGATACGGATTTTTAAAATTTATAGGATTCGATACGGCAAAGATACGCATATAAAATAAAATAATTTTATATTCTGCATAACAATAGAATTAATTTGATCCTTCTAATATACCACAAAAGCAAAAGATTATATTCAAAATATGTATTGTTTACTAGTTTAATCTCGGGTTGGACAACATCACATAAAAGTTTTACATTAAAATTGTCCAAGACCATTCAAAATACACAAAAGTTATATATCAAAAGTTGATAAAGTTAGACAAAACCCATATTGATTTAAAATTTTCAAGTAAACATCACGAGTATTGATACCCATATCCAAAACCATTCAAAATTCACGATTTTTTTAAATTTTAATTTATTAATTTTTTAATCCATAACTTTGAAAAACTAACAAAAACACCCACAGCGTATCCTAGACGTGTCCAAAACCTGCAGGATACTCCCAAAAAAACGTACTGTACTCGTATCCGAATTATTTTTTATTTAATTTAATCAGGATACTCCAGATGGCGTACCGTACGCGTATCCCACGCGTATCCGTATCCCTGGAGTACTGGATACTGCACGGAGCCATTTTTCGGAGTATCCGTGCAACCTAGATCTTAACCCAACAATTTCTCTAATTATACTTCAACAATTACGGTTCCTATCATAAATCCATAAGAAAAAATGGTATCATAAAAAGTTTATTGAATCAAGGCGCCTATCAGATTTTTCAATGAAAAATCATTTCCTGATTCAACAAATTTTTTATTTCAATTGAATGAGTTCCACAGTGATTTCTTTTACCCCAAAATCAACTCAAATTTCTTATTCTATTTTCTTGCCAAAAAATAATTCAGATTTATGAATTGTTAGTTCGCTAATTTCTATTGGTTTTCCTTCCGATATTAGATAAGAATTTGCTGGTATTATTATTTGCAAAAAGAGATCTTAAAACTAAAAATTGAGATACGAAGAAGGAGAAGGGGTGAAGAATATAATCCTATGCAATGCATACTATTTAGTTTTGACATCTGTCAATTTTATATTAGTGGTATACATATATGATATATTCATGTGGTACAGAGGATCTGCTGCCGGAATTCTCAGGTGAGTTCTTCATTCATTTATTTTCAATTGTATAATCTAATATTACCTGAATATGGAGACTCATAAAAAGTAACGATAAATCTGTCCAACAACCATCGGATTCTCATCCTCTGGTTAACTGGTTTCCTTTTGAACAAACCTCAATAGATATATTTTTTTTTTTTTTCATTTTTCGTTCCGATTGACAATTATTACTTCAATAACAATTTAATAATAAAAAATTACACAATAAGTATCATGAATAAAAAATAGTAAGACATCTTAAATCTAGAAAACCTATCGACATGTTAAGCAACTAGTGTCACACACTCACACTCACACTCACACAGCTATATAGCAAATGTTGTAAGAATATTTGAGATGGGCAGAGTATATATATTTTAAAATTAGAAATAAGATTGGGTAGAAAGAGATATGTGTAAGATAGAAAAATATATAAAAAAAATAATCTCTGTATGTACCTAGAGGAGGATTTTTTGCACTTTAAACCCCCGAAACATGAAAAATAAATATTTTACCCTCGAAAAATAGATTTTGCACTTTATATCCCTAAAATATGAACAATTTAATAATTTGCACCCTCTTTTATTTTCTTCAAAAAATCTAGGGACAAAATAAGTAATTTATTTTTAAATTTTTGACAATTTACACCTCAAAATAAAATTAGCACTTAGCACCGTCGAATTAAGAATAACTCATCAACTCGCACTCTCGAAACATGAGAAATTGACACTTTGAACCCCCAAAATACAAAATCAACACTTAACACCTCAAATTAAGAAAACATCAACAACTAACACCCCATTATTTTTTTCGACAATATTTACCACCGGGGTAAAAAAACATAATGGTAAAATAGGTAATTTATTTTTCTTCCTTAAATTTGAAAATACGATTATTACTTAACCTCAATGATTAGATTTAACTTGACAATCAATCACAGAAAAATAACATTTCAAAATATAGCAGCAAACGAACAATTCACAAAGGGTAAAATTTCTGATATTTCGAAATCTATAAATACTAGACTGCAGAAAGATAGAAGGTTGTCAAGATCCAGATTGTGAAGAAAAAGGGATAAAAAAATAATTAAAACGAAGTGCAATACACATCCCGCACTGTGAATCAACATTATCTGTAGTAGAATAACTTTATGATACATCCATGAAGCCTCTACAAATAAACCTACTTTATCAAACTAGGAAAAGGAGTTTTCTAGTGAAATGCAAACTGCATATATACCTTTTTACATGATAACAGTTAATAATAATAACAACTACACAAAGACATAACTTCCAAAGAATATATAAGAAAGAAATCACTATCTGATAAAATATATATATATATATATATATATATATATATATATATATATATATATATATATATATATATATATATATATATATATATGCAATACACATCCCGCACTGTGAATCAACATTATCTGTAGTAGAATAACTTTATGATACATCCATGAAGCCTCTACAAATAAACCTACTTTATCAAACTAGGAAAAGGAGTTTTCTAGTGAAATGCAAACTGCATATATACCTTTTTACATGATAACAGTTAATAATAATAACAACTACACAAAGACATAACTTCCAAAGAATATATAAGAAAGAAATCACTATCTGATAAAATATATATATATATATATATATATATATATATATACTTAGGTTATGTATTAATTATCCATAAGTTAATAATCCCACAATTTAGTTTTCATAAACACCTGACATAAAACTAGATAAACTTAGGTAATGTCATAAACTTCCCCATTTCATGTAATTGTTGGTGAAATTACTACCATTCCTACTGGACAATAGTAATTGTAAAACAAGTTGAAGCTTTAGGAAATGTTGATAGCTGCTCGGCAATTTCATTTAATGACGTAAAGCCATTGTCACACAGATAAATTATCTTCAGTTTTGTTGCATTCTTCAATAAAATCTCTGCCAGACGAAATTGACAGGCAGTGCCAGTAAAGTAGTTAAACTTGACTTCCTCGAGGTGAGATACAATACTGGATGGCAGAGGTTCCCTCGTCCAATATGTTGCCAAATACTCCTGGAAAAATAAAAAAATCTGTCAGGTGCCCTTAATTAAAAACTTCTTCCCACATTCTAAGCAAGCAAAAAACAAAGGAAAATCAGTCCTATTTTATTTTGCATTTTACTCGAGTATATGTAGAATATTTGTTGCTTACCACTTGTAGTACTAGAGATTTCAAATATGGAGCAGCTTCAAGTACAAAAAATAGCGCTTCGGTATTCGCTTCGGTATTCAAATAATCATACACATCTAGATCTAGTCGTTCCAGCTTATCAAACATGGGAAGAGTAAGTCCTTCTCCTCTCAAATGGAAAATAGCCTTTTTGCAATAAAAAAGAAACAAAAGTCAATCACGCACATGAAACAAAAGACGGTAACAATACAATCAAAGCAATGAATTAAAGGCCTTCAAAGGTATAACAGAACAATCACATACTTGAAAATGGGCGATCACAAGAAGAGCACAAACTCACATGCCATAGACCATGTACAAAAGATATTAACATGTGTTCTCAAGGTAGACAAGATGTATACATTAATTTCGTGATTTCCAGCATTTACAAAAGCCTGAGATTTCAACGTATATATAAAGCCGCAAAGCCACCTCCAACTGTTTCTTATAGATCATTAGCATTCTTTACTGATGTGCAACAGGGCAGTACTACTATTCCTTATCTAGGCCTGAAAATCAAACCAAGTTACTCGATACTCGACTCGAGCTCGTTCGATAAAAGTCACACAAATCAAGCAAGCTTGAACATCATTTTTCGTTCAATAACTTGTAAAGCTCGGCTCCAGTTCAACTCGATAAGCTAAAAATTGATAAAATACATTTAAAATAACAAGCTACTCAATACTCGACTTGAGCTCGTGCGATAAAAGCTCGTTTGAGCTCAACTCGTTTAACAATCAAACCAAGCTCAAACACAAAACTTCAACCTTGATAAAATTCTAACCATGCTTGAACATTGTTTCATTCGACAATACTCGGCTTGCCCTTTCCTTATCTTATAGGAATTGAAGGGTCTCATCCATTGTCATAGACTCAAATGGCTCTAAGCTTGAAAGATTATTAAATTTTAGTTTCACTTTACTCAGTGCAAAAGGAAAACTGGAATACCAACAATTTAGTTAACATGTAAGTGGAAAATTGAGTTAATAACTCACATTAGCGGGATGAGACCATGCATGCAAGTCCTTTACGCTTGAGAGTCCTTTCAATAGCATGCGGAACCATGATCCAATCTCTTTAACTGACCTCTTTTCCCCCCGTCCAAAGTTCATTTTCGAGAGCTGCAGAAACTACTTGTGAATCGGTCAAAAACAATATTTTCTGGTATACCACCAGATGATTTGAACTTGGCAAGCCTGGCAGCATAAATCTTGATTGAATAGCCATCACTTAATCCATCTTCGAGTGGGGTCTCGGAATTGAGAGTAGTGAGCGCAGGAGCATAGATTTCTACACAATTCACATTCAACCATTTACATCTTCTGATTTCAATTGTTTCCAGGACTGAGAAATTAAATATGATTGAATGAGTATCACGAGAACAATTCATAATCTCGACACCCTCAAGACATAAGGTTTTTAAGTTGGGAAGACAATTGTTGACGGGCGCTTTCAGAGTACATGGCAACACCAGTTCCAAATGTCTCAATGAAGTGCACTTTGAGAATTTTGCGGGATAAGATGAGGTCTTTGTAACCATAAAATAATTTGAAAATCTCAAGAGGATTTCTCGTCATCAATGTATCAAACATACCTGATCTTCCATCTAAATATTTGATTTTTGCAACATGAAAGATGAAAAGTTTTAACATTTTTTGTACGATAAATCATCTTTTGCACGAAGTAATACATAGATGCCCTAGGTGATATGTTCCTCCTCTGCTCCCGAAATACCTCTCCATCACTAAAGTCTAAATTGTAAATGGTCTTCCACTTACGTTTCCAATCTTTAGACAAAACACTAGTTCGCACTGCATCATTCGTGGGCATGAGGGACAATATATGACTCATAACATCTTCTGGTAAATTGCTTATACTATCTTCACCAATGCAACAATCAATCTTTGAAGAATTCTTAGTGAAACTATTACCAACTTGAATACTTGTAACCATGATTTCACCAATTTACCTGAAATTTCAATAGGAGAAGACAGAGAGAAAATACAAGAGTAATTAATGTTTAAAGATTTTTTGCATACATACAATATAATTCAAGAGATGCTTAATTAGATAGTGATTATAACAGAAGAAGCTCAATTGAAACCTGTGAAGTGTTAATCCAGGTAAAAGGCTTGGCAAATGAAAACGAATTGGAATATCTTAGACCAATCTGTGTAATTTTCTGCTTCGTATTCCTGAATTATTATTATTATTATTATTATTATTATAGAAGGCGCCATGGGCTAGGGTTTCCAACGGATTCACGAGAGAGGGTGGTGAACCTCTTTTCTAATATAGATATAGATATAGATATAGATAGATAAACTCACCAATGCATACACCCTTAAATCATTGCACGCAATTAATGCACATATTTGAAGTAGTGCAGATATGAAATTTCAGTAAAATAATGAAAGCACGCAAACTCAAAAAGGGAAAATTGAACAACATAAATTAAAAACCCAGAAGCAATGATACTTACTGACTGGAAGGTGAAAGAGCAGTGGAAGTGAAGCACCAAAAAAGTTGGTTGGGGACGATTTGGGAAGATGGAAGAGTTGAATTGGAATAATCCAAATCTGAGTAAGAGGAATCTAAAGGAACAATTTACTTTGAGAAGGATTGGTCTAATACTAATTCTAAAAGGTTTGGGGACTATTGGGCTCACTTGGAAGATTAAATGTAGTGCTGTCAATGGGTCGGATTCTGGTCGGATCAGGCTCGTTCAGATCCGGCTTCATTTATATCGGATCGAATCCTGTCGGATTCGGATCTTGTTCGGATTATGCTCGGATCTAGATTTTTTTAATCCAACGGATTTGGCCGGATATCGGATATTTTTCGGATCCAATAAATTTGTATTTAAAAAGTTAAATTAATATTTGGTAAAATTGCAGAAAACGTCCCAAACTAATTATTGATTTTGGATTTTCGTCCCGAACTATTTAACTTGGCGAATTTCGTCCCGTAATTTAATATTTTTTTGGAATATCGTCCCAAACTAATTACTAATTTTGATTTTTCGTCCCAAACTATATTAACTCACCAAATTTTGTCCCATAATTTACCATTTTGTATGAATTTAGTCCCAATAATAAATTTCTAATTTAATGAAAATGACGTTCAATCTTGTAATTAATTTGGGACGAACTCAGCAATATTATATAATTATTCATGTTAAAATTTACCATGTCATGACACTTAAGGAGCCATGTGATAATTCATCGGCAAATGCGCAATTCCGTCTTATGATTATAGTGGGACGATATTCCAAAAAATTATTAAATTACGGGACGAAATTCGCTAAATTAAATAGTTTGGGACGGAAATCCAATATCAGTGATTAGTTTGGGACGATTTTTGCAATTTTGCCTTAATATTTTTTTCTTAAAATAAGTTCATTATCTTTTCAATTTTATTTAATTTTAGCTCACATTTTCAAAGTTTCTTTACTATATTCATATTTGTAGAATGAATATATTGGTTTAAATAAATTTATAAACGAATTATAAATTACTATCTTCTTAAATTGACGTTGAAATATTATTAATGATACTTATTTTTATAAATCATTTTGTATATATATATTTCTTTTATTTGTTGTCGGATACGGATCTTCAACGGATCGGATCGACCTAAATCCATATTCACTCCATGAGTTTCGGATTTCGAATCTTTATAATCGGATTAGGTCCATCGAATCTCCAATCGAACAATTATCCTAATAAATCGGATCGAATTCGAACGGAACCGGATTGAAATCCGCCCCATTGACAGCCCTAATTAAATGAATCGGGATCTACTTTAAAACAATTCGGCCCAGTTCACCCAATAATATGATATGAGATGTTCACTCCATGGATCAAAATATATATTGTTATATTGTAGGTTTTGCATGGGTGGCTAAATATTACTATTAAATTTTCAGAAATGTTTTTGAAAATACGAGAAAAAAAAATTCTAAACAAAAAGAAATAAGAGAGACATAAGACAATCAAGGAGTTTTGAATCTACATCTCATTTTATATTAATTAATTGATTAAAAGACATAAATTTTTTAATATTTTTTTTATCAAAACTATGTTAAAATGGTTCAGGTCATTTCACATTATAGAGTCACTCCCAAAATCCAAACAAATCCAACCCATATTGATGGGTTTGCTGGCCATCCCGGCCCATTCCGTAATCGATCGCTTTCAACTCTTAACAAAATAGCCCAATGACAGGTTGACAGACTTACATTGAATTACAAATGTATATAACAAAACTTTAACTAACCATAACGTAACTAGGGTCTACCTGATTAAGTAAATTGGGATTTATAATAATCATTTAAGACAAGTTCAATCGGGAAGAATGTCCTTGTGTGTTTGCAATTCGGAGGAGAAGAATAAGTTTGGTTCATTTCAAATTTTCAATTACTTTGATTGGCTAGATTATTAATCAGCTTTTATAGACTCCACGGCCACATAATCTTTTTCTTTTAAGCTTTACAGTTAAATTCTCACTCAGTCATGGAAAATGTTTTTCACATGACTACTACTACTTGTATAATCTTTTAATAAAGAGAAATTTGTAACTACTTATCTAACAGAATCTATAAATATAGCATGCATGGTTGTATCAATATATATACCCTAAAAAGAAATAAACCCACATAGTCATCTTGCTTAATAAAACTTCCACCAAAATGTAATTAAATTGTAATCATAAATTAAAATTTTATTTTCCTAATATATTTCTCAGTCAATTGAAAGGAGAAACTAATCTATGTTTTGACCGAAATTTATTAAAAACTTTTAGGAATTTATGGTGGAAATATATTCTATTCAAATATTAATCCTTGCAAAAATATACTATACAACAACCTAGGTGACTTCATTTCACAACAATCATTGCCCTCGTGCACAACATAAATCAATAATATCTTTGAGGGAAAAATGCATCAAAACCCTCATGTGTTTTGAGAAATATTTTATAGAACTCACTTGTGTTTCATCAAATATTTCACATTCTCCCTTTAACGATTAAATAGTTGACACCGTTATTTTATTTATTTTATTCTCCATATTTAATGTATATACCTAGTTGAAAGTGTTTGTAAAATATAAGGAGGTTCTATGTAAAAGAAATAAAAACAACACATGATAATTTTGCGCAGGTTTTTCAAGACATTGGTGAGTTTGGTGCATTTTTTCCAATAAATTCTTTCAATTAAACTGATTAAAATTGAATTTCAGTCTCATTAACCGCAAATGAGGTATATACACTCTCCATCACTTTTAGCGCGAAAGGGATATTTTGTAACTTTGTATAGAACACAACGGGTTTCTATGAAAATATTCTCGTGCATTTTTCCCTATCATTGCTAGCTTGCTTCTGGGGTACTGGAGTGTTGATATGTGTGTTGAAGGAGTTTGACAGTTTCCATGATATGATCTCATCATGTTGATCTCGCTCGTGCCCATGTGGGTAGCATGAAGAAGATTCTGCTGAGGCAAGTATTGTTCAACACTTACCAAATTCAATGCAATGGAAAGTGAATGAGCTAGTTAGAGTGTTTTTGTTCAGGACCAGAATTTATGCCTGTTTTTTGCAGGCACATCACAAAAGGATGTTTTTCTTTACATTTTACCCTCCTTTCATTTATTTTGTCTTCTTTTCCATTCCTCATCATTTTCATTTTTCCTTTTTTTTTTGTTCCCTCACACTTATGCACTCCCTTTCCTCTTCTGCTCATTACCACAAACTTTTAAATTCAATTTCAAATCATACCCCCCATCTTAACTAAAAAATTAAACTTTATACTCTATCATGACAACATGCACAAATACTATATATATGACAAAGATACATCTGATCTGATGACATTGAAGTTAATTACTACGTAATTAAAAAGGAAAGTTAAAGTTACACTCATTAAAATGACAAGAATTAAAGTAAGGAAGAAAACATAGTAGGACGTAGTTATTCATTAATGATTTTCAAAGAAAGACTCGTACCAATTTCAGCTTCAAAACTTTTTCATAAGGCTCCAACCCCAAGAAAGTCTATAAATGGTGGGGAGATTCTTTCCTCTGCGGCTGGTTCTTTGGGCTGTGGTGATACTGTGAAATGTGAAGGGCAGTTATAGTGTTGTGAGTGTTGTAATGTTGCAGTCATCAAAGGGTATGAATTGGTTTCATCCCAGCTGGATTTATTATTATTATTATTATAATTGTTGTTGTTGAAAATGCTCATCATCTCACTCGTACTGGGCCCTGTTACACCAAAACAACCAAATTTGATGATATGTAAAAAGATAAAAGATCCTCTCCGTCTCCGTCCTTTTTCTTCATATTTCAATGAACAAAACATGTTGTAAAGAATAATTAATGATAGTCCTAATTTTGAAAATAGACAGTTGAGGAGGAGGAAACACCGGTTTTTGCATCATCACTTTTTCTCTGTTTATTTTCTAATTACTTGATCATGGCTAAGGCTAAAGTAATAATTACATACATATAATACTTCATTTAGATTTTGAAATCCAACAAAACTGAAGTCTATACTAATTAAACATACCTGGAAATAAAGCAATAGATGGTTGTGGAGTCCAAAATCCATGATTATTGTTAGTAAAGATTCCTCCACCACTGCCACCACCACCACCGCCGCCACCACCACAAAAAGAAAAAGTAGTAGAAGTAGTAGTAGGAAGTCTTGGTGGGTGATCATCATCAACATGATCATCATCATCTTGATTTCTCTTAAAAACAAATTGGCCCATTTTTCTCCTCCTGTAAGCACTAGATTGTTCTCTATATTTTCTAGCCATAATAACATGCCAATGATTCTTGACTGCATTATCTGTTCTCCCTGGAAAAAGCCTCGCAATCATTGCCCATTTGTTACCATACAGCCTATGAGCAGCCATTAGTCTATCTTCTTCTTCCTCTGTAAAAGCCCTTCTGTTTATCCTTGGATCCAATTGGTTAAACCACCTCAACCTACAACTTTTACCTGATCGATGATACATATATATACATACATACATATATATAGATTAATTAATTAATGGGCTAACTCCACTTAAACTTAAATAATAACAACAACAACAACAAGGAGAACAGAACACTACAACTACATATATATATATATATATATATATATATAATAAAGAATTTAATTACCTGACCTTCCTTGTAATTTTTCAGCAATGAGATTCCAATTTTGAGGGCCATAAAGGGCAACAAGTTCTTTGAGCTTTGAGTCTTCTGCAGGTCTCCAATGGCCTCTTGCACAAAGCTTTGATGATTGTGAGTAGTCTAATTTGTTGGTTAATGCATGCATGTTAATATTAATATTAATATTAATGTCTTCGTCTTCTTCTTCTTCTTCTTCATTTAATAATAAGGTTGTGTTGAGATCAATCATGTTTTGATCCCCAAACACGCCACTAGAGGAATCAGAGTTTTGCTTATAATCAGAAGTAAATTCAAAGTTGGGGTTTATGGAGAGAGAGCTTAAGTGGTCAGCAAACATCATTCCCACCATTGAAGAAGATGAATTAGAAGAAGATGTGTACATGTTCTTCTTCTCGTTGTTGTTGTTTGGCGCCCCATAAATAATACTAGTACTAGTACCAGTACCAGTACCACTACTCTTGTTGCTGGACATTTGTTTTTCTTTCAATTAATTAATTAATTCTTTTTGTTTTTGTTTTTATTTTCTGACAAATGCTAGCTGCTTCTATATTACTGTTACGATGTCATTCTGATGATGAAGAGATGAGGAAAGGAATAGATTTTGGGAAGAAGGGTGAGGTACTTTGTGAAGCCAAGGTGGTACTCTATAGCCTACCTAAAAAGAGAGAGAGAGAGTTTCCGGTAAGGGGTGGACTGAAATTGGGTGCGCAAGGAAACAGGAGAAAGTATTTCTAACAGAATGCTTTACATAGATAGAGTATTTAATTATTTATATATAAGTCTGTTGGTTTACCTAATCAGATAAAAAGTATATCTTTCACCATCCAAAGACTTACGGTACTGGAAACTATCTTTTTTTTAAGGCTGACCTAATCTTTTTTACCCCACACGGGTACTTTTCAAATTTTTAAGTTAGAGTTCACAATTTCTTGTGAAAATGAACTTTTATATGGAAATATTCAAAAAGAAAAAAAAGGTGGTCACCCCTTTAGATCTTTTCATGCTTATTATTGGATACTTTCATTTAAATTTACAAAACCATATATACCTTGTTACACATTTATTATTACTCGTGGTATATATATTTCATCGGATCATTGGTGATGGTATACTCAACCGAAATTAAGAATGGAATTTCCTAGTCTTTTTCTTTTTCTCTTTTTCTATTTTTGAGAGGGGAATTTGCTCGTCTTATGTATATTAACGTCTAACGACAAATTAACCGTAATTCTAATAATTTGAAAATTAACAACCAAATTTCTTCTTGACAATTTCTTTTGATTAGCGGTCAGGGGTTCATACTTTGGGGAACAACAAAATTGGCAACAATGAAGTTATGCCGTGTAGTCCTGATCGTTATATTATTATTTTGTGAGTATTGAAATTGCAAGGAGTGTATTATTATATATATTTGTGAACTCTTTAAATGGTTTGAAATTAAATCATAATGTTGCCGTTGGTTATTCAAATGCATATGGCGAACACATGACATAATTAATATGAGCGGAATTTCTAATCGATGAGGATTGATGATGTGACAGTGACTATAAGTAATAAAGAGTTAATATCGGCAACGTAGTTATAGTTTTTTTATTTAATAATGGGGGATAAAGTGTTAAAAGGGCAAAGAGTGGGGGGAGATGCGATTTTCCCAAATTCTTAGGGAAAAGAAGTTATTTATTTGAAATGTCCAAAAAGGCAGAGAGAGAGAGAGAGAGAGAGAGGAGTAGGGTTTAATTTTGGGGGTGTTGGGGTTTAGTTTAGGCTGTCTCTCTCAACAATGACAAGAAAGAGTCATACCTGATGTCTGATCATCATGCTTCCCTTTGCTTTGCTTTGCCTCCTTTGATTTATTAATTGTGGTCTGTGGAGTAATTAATAAACACACACTACACCAACCAACTTTTCAATCTAATCCTTTCTTAATTTGATTATACTATTTAAAAAAATTAATTACTACATAATATACTTCCCCAATCCATCTATCCCTATCAATCTATCATTTGATCATCTCAAAATAAAATATTCTAACTTCCCAACCCAATGTATATATATTGCGTCATAAGTTATTATGAGTACTGCTTTCATTTTGCAGTAATATATATAATATACAGTGCACAAAAGATTTGATCCCCGCCACAAAATTTTGTACGTACTCCTGATCATCAAGTCTCTTTATTTGAGGTTTCTGTTTACACGTTTTTATGTTGTTATCCTTAAATCATTCATTATTAATGAAGTACTATTATATTATTTTTCTATACTTTGAGAGGACAATTGTAATAAAAAGAACCTAATTTACATAATTGTATATTTTTATTTTAAAAATAGAGAGCTAAATAGCTAATCATCGTTTTATATATGTAAGAGTTGCACAGTATGGAAAAAGAAAATCATCAATGGTTTTAAAATATGAAAATAGGACAAAAACATTAGAACATAGGTAACCAATGATTTCCTTTAAACATTTTTCCTATTTAAATATTTTAGATTTGTTTAATTTTTGTCCTAGAAAATAGGTTGTGTTGTATCTTAATATCGTGTGTGATAATATAAATTTTAATTTTCAAAATTGAATTATTTTGTTATAAAAAAAAAACTTGAGACAAATGGAAGCATAATTATCCATATTGTAATACGTTTGTCCCAAATATTTGATGCCTATTTTCTTTTGGGGAATTCTCAATACAAGAACTATTCTCTTAAAAATATTATTTCTTAAAATTATCATTTCGCAAAGATATATTTATGATACGTGGGGTTTATTTTTTATTTATGATTTTTGAGGACATATGTAGAAAGATATATATAATTTTTTCAACTTTGGGATACATACGATATTTTCTTTCTTTTAGTTCAGAATGGCATACAAAAGACGTCCGCTGTGTTTTGCCTAATATTGGTAAGAAAAGATACTTTGCATTAGTTTTAGAATTAGGAAAAACCTTGGATGTGTAGCTCAATAGCTCGTATTGCACTAATCTGAAATATCTCATAGTTAATTGTTAAGAGAACATGAAAGTTGTTGATATATTTTAATAGAACAATAGGGTTATTACCATATTCTTGAGTTAAGAGGGGTTTATATTACTATTTTTTTTTAAATTGAACATGGTTATTTTTGCATTTTATTGTGAGAATATAATGATTGCTTTCCTTGTAAATTATAAATAAAACTTATGCTTAGACCAAGCAAAGTAAACTACGACTTAGAACGGAGAGTTAAATGATAATAAAAAAACATTAACTATAGAACTCCAAACATTATCAGTTGACCCAAAATTAATAGGTGTTAGAAAAGACGTTACTTATCTCTTATAATGCATTCACACAAGCGCTCATAATATTTGATTGTGACTTCACCCACACATTCAGTTTGGGCGTCATGGAACACTTGCTATCACCAGCATATTAGAGTGCCCATAAATCTCCCCATTGACAATTGCTCCCACTGTGAACTGAGACCGTGACCTTGGCTCTGTTACTATTTTTAAAACCTCAGATACTGTCAGTTGCCCCAAAATCAATTAGTATTAGAAAATACAAAAACTCTTACCTAATAATGCATTCACACAAACGCACGCAGTATTTAATTCTGCACACTCAGTTTGGGTGTCATATTGAGGGTGTCCAACATTAACTTTTTTGCTTAATATTATATGAATAACAATTTACTTTAATTACCAATTAGGCAAAGCAAAGAGACTGATTTCGCATCTCAGTTATTTCACTGTTTTAATTCATGATTTGGTGGTGTATTGATAACTTATTTAAGCGAAAATGGTCAAATTTGTGTAATAATCGCGACTTATTTTCGCTTCGATGGGAATTCAGTACCGTTTAGTTTTTAACAGTGGAGACTGAAGTGATGACTGATTCACGTCTTTACTTTGCGTCTTGTCAAGATAGTTTTACTTTAATCAAAGTTGAAATTCATTCACTAAAACTGTTAAAAGTACTTTCACTGAAACCAAACCATCGACCTTTATGATTATCTATCTCACTCTATATACTAAAAACTAATATCAACCTTTTATCTATATTTTTTTTATTATAAAAGTACATATATATATTTTTTATTATAAAAGTATATATATTTGCTTTCATGAGCATATCGCATGTTATCGGAATTGTCTTAGGCAATCTGAAAATAACTTAAGTGAAATAAATAATTCATAGTAGAGACTAAAGATGAAAAAAAGGCATGACATGGACCACTCTGTAAAAAGTTAATGATAAGAGGGACCAAAATTGATAATTACCCTTAAATGATTCATGGCATTGATAAAGTGCTTGAAAGAAATAATATATCGAAAAAGTTAAAAGGTCTAAGAAAATGGGAGACTAAACCAAACCAACATCAAAGGGAAAATATAACCATTAACAAATATTGAATATGGAAGAAAAATAAAAAATATCAAGACATGCTTAGTCTCAGTGTATTTCATGAAAAACCGGTGAAACCGGTGAATAAACAGATGAAATTGATGAAAATTGGTGAACCGATAAAAGTCAGTGAAAACATGTGAAAATGATTAAAAAAAATCGGGTGAAATTAGTGAACACCAGTAAAGCTGGTGAAAGAATGGGTGAAAGCGGTAAAAATAAATTGCCCGTGAAATCGGTAAACACATGTGTAATCGATGAAAATTTGGGTGAAGTTCGTGAAAAATGGATGAAAGCGACGAACTGTAAAATTAGTGAAATCGATGAAAACATGTGGAATCAATGAAAATTCAGGTGAAATCAGTGAAAAACGTGTGAAATAAGTGAAAATGAGTTATATTGGTTAAAATGAGTGAAATTTGGAAATAAAAAGAGTTAAAGCGAGAAAAAGAAGTTGAAACTAATGAAAATTGGATTAAACCGAAAAAAAAATATGATAAATTAAGCTGGTGAAAAAAATGATTAAACTAATGAATTAAATAGGTGAAAAGTGGAGTAAATAGGTAAATAAATATATTTCAAATGATACGGTAATAGAAATAACTTGAAATCCACTTAAAAATCGACTGTAAATCCATTTAAATCAAGAAGTAGTTTTCATTATTTTAGTTGTTAAACTATGCAAAATATTTGAACTAGATATTTCTAATCCTTCCACTTCAAATTTACTCATCCAAATTGGCCCTTAGTATATACATCAACATAATTGTATTTTTGTATCATGCTTGGTGTCACATTCACATTACAAATTATTGATGATAAAATCACAAATATGAAGACAAATTATATTAAATGTTGTATTTTGTTGTAATAAAAAATAGTTTTGTACTTTATTCAGTAATTTCATATTGGTTAAATAAAAATTTAATGACGTTCAATGATATGTACGTAGCTGCCCTTAAAACAAATTAATTAATTGAACTTTTAAAAATTTTCTTATGAGCTTATTTTAGAATTTTGTTAATTGTTAAAAGATTACATGATCAAATTAGTCATTATTTTATATTTGATTACAACAATTTAAAGTGATAATTTCTTTTTATAGAATAATGATTTTAATTAAAGATAAATTTCTTAAAAATTAAATTGAGCATAAGTCATTAACTTGTGCTATTTTAAGACATTATAAATTAATTTTACTCTAATTTATAAAATTTATCCATGAAATTAATTAGACACGTATAAATTACGTGCACATTTTTAATTTATTTAAAGTCATTTTTTTATTATTTTTTTTAGTGGACAAATATCTTATTTTTTTATATATTATTTTCACTGGACATTTTTCTTCAGAATCAATATACACTAGATCGATCTTCGACTATTAATAGTTGTTGTGATGGAGATTCCTTTTTTTTTTTACACTGTAATACCTTATTATCTTTTTTACTAATTCGGCGGCAATGAAACTAAATTATATATTAAAAATAAATTTTGGGGACGAAATTCCTCCATCCCATAAGATCAAAAACTTGGAGCAGCATACTTTTTTCAGACAAATTGAATTATTTGCTTATGCAATTTTATCACAATATATAATTTCTGTCAGAACATTACAATATAAAAGAATTGACGTCATAAAATAAGCCAAATAATGTTATATAAAAACTAATTTTTCTTGTCTATTTATTTTTCTTTCCTGGATTATCAAATATTAAGGCTTTATTTTTTAACTGGTTTTTTTCCCCCTACTCCCACTTAAAGTAATAATTTGACTCAACTTCTTTGTACTATTACTTTAACTTTGAGGTAATTATAAAATTTCAATGGTAACTCTTATTAAAACTCCTACCCTAAAGAAAGCAAAATTTATGGACAAAATTTAAAACAATCTATATGGAAACTCACGAAATTAGATTTTCCAAATATAGCTACCTCACAATTTAATTTTGTGATAACTACCTTTTACTTTTGGCATCCCATAAACCATGGTGAAATGTCATAACAAAGCTACTATGGGTGATGGAATGAGTGTATGACTGACTCCACATCCTAGCTATAAGGATGTACATAAATAAATAAATACATTTATATCGTAGTAGGTTCCAATGAATGTGAGGTCACTCAATCACTTTACCAAAATATTTTTCAACTCTTGCACTGCGCACACAGATGATGTAAGTATAACTATTTTCATCCAAAATTGAATTAATGTTGATTTAACATTCCTAACTATAATTAAATAACTTTTAAATCTATCACTATACTATTTAATCATCATTAAGATTAGTTGGCATTATGGAAGAATACGTTATAGTAATATTTTCTAGAGATTTATTATGGAAACAAGAAAAATAATTTAAAGATTAAGATATTTGATGTTAAGTCCTGTTTATTGAGAGAGATAAATAGTGTAAAGATAGATAACTTTATCTCAAATCATGAGGTTTAGAATTTGAATTCGATTCCCACATGTATGAGTATTTTTTAGTTTATTATTAGTCTTTGTAATTTGATATTCTTGGAAATATTTTGAAGTAATAATTGATGATTGGCGTATGAATGTATCCACAACTTTTTTTTGTTTGGGAAAAAAATCAGATTAGAGTTTTATTTTTTTTAGAGATTTTGAAATTGAAATAAAATAAGTTTATAATAAAAGTAAAACAATATTATTTATTTGACTTTTGAGATAAAAGTAAAATGCTTTCTGAAAAATTACACAAACATATCTATATCGCTGTATAAAAATAATAACATACTGCATTTTAAATCAAGGTCATTAAAAAGGAAAATTGAAGGTGAAATAATCAATTGGTTAAGAAAAAAAAGGATGAGATTTTTTCACCCGTCGCTAGAACTTCGCAAAACCCAATTGCAGACGTTTTCATTTAATTCATGGCAGGGCAGGGCCAGGAATGTACATACTACGATTTTCATTCTTATGGTCAATTTTTTTGAAATTTAACCTTATACTTAAAACATACCTACTGCTTTTTCCTCAACAATTTAAATAACTGTTGAGACGATAACAATAAATTGATTTGACCACATTTTCCAGTTTTATACTGGCCACTGTAGATTTACATATAGGGTCTAGTAAGAGTTTTTTGCAATTCACTGACTCCCGTGTTGCCTTTAATAGGAAAAATTCTCACTGTAAAAAATTTAATGAACTTTGTAAATGAGATCTTCTGAGATAGTGATCTCCACACGCAATTAATTGTTACGCAATTTCTTAATAATGTGAATGTATTTTTAAAGGGTTTAGTACAGTTTGCCAGCTTGAAATTGGATAATAATGTGGATTAAAATTATCAATAAATTTGAAAATATTGAGTTATTTTGTCAGCTCGAAATATTATAAGATAAAATTGTCATTCAGCATACATCACCCACTTAATGATGAGCAGCGATAAAACGATTTGTTAAATTATGCTACCAAATGTCAGGCAACATTTTTTGTATGAATGTGCGGTATATATATTTGACTGCTTAAGCAAAATATCTTGTGGGAGAGCATTATGTTTAAATATCTTATTATAATAAATCGTGATTAATATAAATTATGATGTACTATTTTTGACCGTCCAGAATGGTAATGGCTGACCCAATATTTTGTTTATTAGATATTGTTATTAATGCAACTTTAATTTTATATTGTGCACGTATATAAAGTGGAAAGAAAGCTCCACTACTGGAGATAACGAAAACACAATCGTTCAATACAGTATATTGTACGTACTGATAATATATTTCTGATGTACCATATATTTTTCTGTGAACTTGTTGTGTCAGTTGTTTTTACTTCCATTTTAGCAACTTAATTATATTTCAAAATAGAATAATGGTAATTTAATAAAATCAATGCATTAAGAATTTTATTTTTTGTTTTTTTATAACTTAATGCATTAAGATTTGGTAAAACTTATATCATACTACTATCAGTAATAGATGATTTACTGTTGAATGTGTATAAAAAAAAGGAAATAACTGGGAATGCATTTTTTGTTATCTGCTACCGTAAATCGTAATATTACCCATATATTAAAATTCCATAATATTATTAGGGTATATTGTTCCCAAACAATCATAACTGTGAATCTGTTTAAGAAGAAAAGATTAATTATTGAAATTATTATTATTATTATTATTATTATTATTTTTCATTTATATATATATTTTTATATATAACCCAGGTGTCAAAACTTACACTAGACTAATCATGTACCTTCAGAACCCTTGCCCTAAAAACCTGAAGGATGTAAATCGCAGGATGTGCCTCCACCAAGCATCGGGATCCCACCATATTGTTGTACACTCTGCGCACAAATGGGTCTTCACCACAAATGATCCTTAGATAGACCCATGAAAATGCTTCAATCCAAGTTTCAAATGGAATTCGAACCCCGAAAGATGTTGAAAATATTTTATTCCAAAAATTTATATTTAAAAAAATATATTATTAGTATTATACTTGTAGGAGTATGAGTGAACAGTGAAGTAATTAATAGATTTGAATTTCTAGTTAGGATTGAGGGCAATGTTTTGCTGTTGGGAGCAATAGGTTACTTCGATCCTACACACATGTATTCATTCCAGCGCAATCTGTGATCGACACCTGGCAAGTGGGGGACAGCTGGGGTTGTTCCTGCAAATTGCATTCTCAATCAATAATTTTCTGCCATGTGGCAGAAGGCATTAATTTTATATTTTTTAATAAAATCTTCTACAGCAATGGTTTCACCATGGTTAACCTATGCAGTTTTCAAAAATTTCAACTTGTAGGCGGGATATTAAAATTTCGGATCTCAAATTTGTTTAAATTTTGAAATTCTCTCTTACAAATATGAAAAGTAAAAATTGATTCATTTAAACCCAACAAACTCTACGTATATAAAGAAGAGGGAAAAAGAAAAAAAGAAAAAGTAAATTTTTAAGTGCTGTGAATGGATACAATTTCATGACATTTTCTCCACTACCAGCTCCATTTACTCCTCACTTTTCAATTTTCTGAAAATCGATTCAACCATCGCCACCTTCCCAACGCCTAAAGTTTCTGTAAATCGATTCAACCACCGTCACTCCCTGCTCCGACACTGCTCCCCATCCACTGCCACGGTCGCGGCCGAGCCCCAAGCGTCGGCCCTATTTCTTCTTTTGATTCCGGTTATTCTTCTTGCTATGCTTTTCGATCCCCATCGAGAATACGGTGGTAATTTTTCATTTAAAAAATTGATAAACATATTAAATCTCTTGTTGTGTGCTGATTTTTTCTCCATTTTTTCCGGCAGATCTAGTTTTGGATGGTGAAAAGATTGACATTAATTTTATGCAAGCTGGTAGCTCATATTTGATTTTGGGCCGGGTCAGAAATTTACTTTGGGCTATTCATACACAATTAAAGTGGATTTTAGAAATTTACTTTGGGCCGGGTCAGAAATTATATGGCTTATTCATACACAATTAAAGTTAATTTCAGAAATTTACTTTAGGCTAAAAGATTGACAATTGTTTAGGTAAATGGGTTTGTCTATAACTAAAAAACTAAATTTTGTGTAATCTTTTGGCTGATTATTGGAATGGATTTGTTTAAATTATATTATTATAAATTTAATTTTCTTGTTACTCATTTTGCAGGTATATAAATGTCTCGATCAATCAATTGAAGAATAATAACAAGCCTATGTTTGTAAATATATAGTTAGATAAATAGGTTGATTTAGTTTTATAATTTGTAATTTTTGTTTTGCAAAATGAGAGTAGCCAGTAACTTGTAACATGCATTTGTATTATAATTAGATAAATGGGTATGTTTAATTTTATTAATTGTATTTTCTATTTTGTAATTGCATTATAATTAGAAAAGTTGTGATTTATTTGTCATTATTTTTCCTTGAAATGTGACTCATATACATTTACATATTTATTTATTAATTATTTTTCTTTGACACGTGACTCATATACATTAACATATAGTATATTTTACTAATTGTTATTCTTTGAAATGTGCACTTATATAGATTTGCAAAAAGTTTATAGTAACACATCTAAACTAAAAAACTGTACACTCCAAAACAAAACTGGCATACATCAAAAAAATATTAAGCTTAATGACAACTGAAAAACTAATTGTCATAAAATTCTTCTTATAACAAATGTTGTTCCCCAATACATTATAAACTCCAAGTTCATGTAACCTCTTCAAAATGGCACTATCACACACAAAAGTACGTCCCACTAGTCGATAGTAGCCCATCTCACAATTAGAATAAATCTTTCTTCTATCCAAAATATTACAAAAACAAGTAATTTTAGACATTATCGTGCCTAAAATAAAGAGTCGTTGTTGAGTGGCATAGTTGTAGACCAAGGATGTTGGGCAGCAAGAAGTTGAGTGGCAAAAGGTATCGCTCCTAAAGAATGACTATTAGGTTGTAAAGGGCACGCTCCACTAGACTGAGAGGTAATGAAAGGCTCTTGAGGAGGATAAACAAAGTTGTATGACGATTCTTGCAAATTTCCTCTTGCAACCGGCATAACATATGGTGATTGGTTGATATCAAGCTCAGCGGCAATAAATGATTGTTCAAAACGACGTTGAACATTTATTGCTCCTACTCCTTGTAAATCTCCAGCTGCTTGTGAGTTTCGGCCTCTCCGTTTCACGTTTTTCAAAATCCTTTCTGAAATGAATAAATGAAGAAATTAATAAAAAATATATTGTTGAAGAACAACTTTACAAAATTAATGAACTAAAACTTACTTGCCATTTGAACCTTTCCTTTCCTCTTTTTGCCTTTAACATCCCAATGACTCTTTTTTGATCCCCGTACCCTAGCAAGTTGCGGATTACGTAGATCATTTGCTTGAGGGGTCTTTTTAGTAAGACCCATGTCATCTACATGTGTACTCATATTTTCAAACCAATTGTTCAATTTTGAACCGAAATCTTCTAAAGTATCTTCCATCATGGATTTTGTCTCTTTATGCGATTGAGCTCTAATGGCAAGATCGTAACTTTTTCTAACCATTTTATTTACAAATACCATATCAAATGTTTTGTTGTTGTCACTACAACTAGAACCTCCTTCATCACATATTATATTAGTTGCAAATCTGGTCAATCTCTTTTTTATGTACTTCTCGGGGATGTAGTTCAAATTTACCCTCTCAAACACCTTTAATGCATGACTACACAATATACCCCAAGTTTCAAATTTATGACAACTACAACTCACACATAATGTCTGGCTATCAAACTCAACTGTGAAAGTATCAGAGTTTCCCACCCTATAGATCATTGTAAAACGCATCAAAGAAGTACCACCAACCTCATGTTGTGAAGTGATAAATAACTCTGACATCTCACGTTCTTGTTGTTGAAATAAGGCGAATACCTCTAGAGTGTATAACTCAGCCGCATGAATCAACCATGGGTTCTTTCCTACAGGAAGTTTACAATGGTGACTACGCATGTCTCTCTCTATTTCATCCAAGCGCCAAGATTCTTGAACTTTTTCATAATCAAGAACACAATTGTACAAAGTAGAAGTTGGTCCACCAAATTTTCTTTTCAATGCCGCATTTGTGCCTTCACTCCTTGATGTAGCATTAAGCCCGGCACTAAAGCGGTGACAACTAAATGCAGTCGCCCATTTGTGACGCAAGTCGTACATAATATTAAACCAATTAATCTCTTCGATATTATATTGATCATTCATTTGTTTCCATACTTCCTCAAACTCTTCCACAGAACCGCAATTAGTCATGCACTTTTGCCACAACTTCTTAAAAATTGTATCATTATTCAAGCTGCCAAAATATGAAGGTGCATTCTTGTTAATGTGCCAATGACACAATCTATGGTATGAGTCTGGAAACACCGTTTTTATTGCTTTCATCATTGCTCCACATTGATCAGTGAAGATTGTCTCAGGTTGTTTACCACCCATGGACTTGAGGAACGTCCTAAACAACCATTCAAAAGAACTCTCCGTTTCATTTGACAAGAATGCACATCCAAACATTATATTTTTAAAATGATGATTAATGCCCACAAAAGGGCAACAAACCAAGCTATACTTATTGGTTTTGTAAGTAGAATCAAACGAAAGCACATCGCCAAAGTTTTCATAGTGGATCTTGCATTTGTAATCTCTAAAAAAGAAATTCACAAGTCGTTTATCTTCATCCCTTTCCACATCCCAATAAAAATAGGGCTCTTTGTTCGTCAAATTCATAAAATGATCAACCAATTCATCAACGTCACATCGATCAATTTGTCTTTCCCTTCTTGCACGGGAAAGAGAATCATATGCATCTTTTTGAGTGAAACCGACATTTTCTCTCCCATGGACCATCGTTTGCATAACATCATAAGCATCAGAAAGATGTATTCCACATTTCACCATTAGTTCAATGCATTTCTCTGAATCAGGACTCACATGGCGTGCTGATCTTAACATATATGTTTGACTCGGGAGACACATATCGTGAGTATGTTCCTTTTTGAAAGCAGTCACCCTCCAACTTTGGCCCTTTAACCTTGCAACTCTGATTTTGGCTTTACAGTTACATCGTTGTGTAGGTTTCACATAAGCCGGTACATTTAGCAACGAACTTTTCTCATCTTTACTTCCTTGACTAGAACACACATAGTCTTTTGCTCTTATTTCTGAACCATCCCTAAACCGCTCAATATTACCTTTTCTGACGCTAAAACCTTTTGCATGTGCATACATACAATACATTCCATATGCAACAAGTTCATTTTCAACTGATTTGCCAACTTCTAATCTGCTCTCCATTTCTTCGATGGTAAGGCTAGAAAATTCTATCTCAGCTTTTGTGGTGGACGATGGTTGCCTCGTCACTTCAGCACCATCATCACAGTTCAAATCTAACAAAAAGAACAATAATTAAGTTAATTTGATTATCACAAACACTTAAAATGGTGCAATTTCACTAATCACATACCTGGACAAATTTGTATATCATCGTCTTCAAGTGACATGTTTGGAGTTTGTTCCATTATATTAGATGGACTACATATAAGAAGAAAATAAATAAATTATTAATTTCTTAAATTTAAAGTAAGTACGTTATGATAACAAACTTTCCCCAAAAAAATCACAAAAAAATAAAGAGAACATTTATCTTGTTTTATTTTGGTGTATAAATGTGTAAAAAGTAAACATATTAAAATACTACTTGCAAAACTTTTCTTTTGTCTACATTCTCCCATCTCAAAGCATAATAAAGGAATCAAAGTAAGCCTACATGGATAAAACCAAAACCAAAACCAAAACCCTCTGTTCCTTTTTCCCTAACCTTACAACAGAGGAAATAAATTTTGCAACTTCTAGCAAATTAACTAATGAATTATCAACAGCAATTCAAGTATATCCAATTAGATTTGAGAGAAAAAGGTTCTTGCTCATTTATTCATGAAACTCAGAAAAATACATGAAGTTATGAGCTTACATATTTATACCCATGGCCATGGCCACTAATTTAAAAAACTAATTACCCAAAATTGGTTAGTGAAGTTAATGCACCAAAGAAAATGACTAAAAAGTACTGTTGTAACATACTAATAAACAAGAAAGGTAGGAAAATAGAGTTAAACAATCACATTTATTATAATTAATTTTAGTATCTATAAGTTTAATATTAGTATAAAATACTTGAAAGATAGGGCGGTTTGGGGGTTGACCACCGGTGGTCGGTGGGCGGTGGTCGGTGGTCGGTGGGCGGTGGTCGGTGGTCGGTGCCGGTGATGGTGCCGTTTACAAGAATTTTGAAGAAGAAAGTAGGATTTGTTGTGAAGGCAAAAGTTTAATAAAATAAATGGTATAATTAGGGTTTTACAAAAACTTATTTTAATTTTCGATTTCAGTTTTTTTTAATTAGAGAAACCATGGTTAAATCGTAGTTTCATCCAGGTTTGTTTTTTTTTTTGTTTTTTTTTAAATTATGAGCTTCTGCCACATGGCAGAATCTTATTTGTTGATATTAGAAATTGGCAGGAATCATTCCATGGGCCTTTATTGGCCAGGTGTCGGCCAAAGACACCACTGGAATGGTTACAGGGGTGTAGGCCCGAAAGTTCCCGAAGGGTCATGCATACAATACAAACTATGTAATATGTAATATGTATTGTATGATTAGAATGTGTTTCCAGACAAGGACAATCAACTCTCTCTGTCGCAAATTTTAATGAGGGTAAAGTCTCTCTGCGTGTGCGCGTGTGTGTATTACAGGCCAAAAGAGTGTGCAGAGAAATGTGTATTAATTCAACTGTTGTTTTTTTATTATTATTATTATAATAATAATGCATATATATATATATATATATATAATTTTTTCTTTCTTTCTTTCACATTTGGTTTGGATGCAGAGAAATCCGTGCGTAGCTTTCTTTTCTTGCACCCCCTTCCCAATCCCACGTGTGGGTGCTTTCCTGCACCTGCTGATGACTAACCGAATTGGCCACACGTACATTAAATCTCGCCCACCACTTTTTTGCAGTACTCTATGGGCCTGTTTGTTTGGTGTTTGGGAAAGTAGTTTGAGAGAGTTTGTGAAATAATTTCAATTTACGTAACGTTGTTTGTTTGGGTTGTAAGAGAGTGATTTGAGAAATAAAGTAGTTTGAGATTTTTTTTGGAAGAATTATGTTGTAGGTGTAAGATGTGTAAGACTTTATGTCAAATCATGTTTGTTGTGAGATAAATTGTGTAAGAGATTGATTACTTTATGTCAAATCAGAGTAGAGTTTGTATATGTTTTGTTTAAAGATAAGAAAATAGTTGTTTGTTTGGATTTTGGGAGAGTAGTTTGAGAAACTTGAAAGATGAAAAATTTATTTCAAAAAATAGAAAACATGTAGGCCTATATATTTTTTGATTTGTTTCATTGATAAAAGCCTCATCATATATTTTTTTCAGAAATATTCATCTTGTCAAAATTATTAATTTATTGCGTCCATTTAACATTTATATAAAAAAATTTTTTTTATAGAAAATCTAAATTCTTTTCAAATTTAATTAGGGTATTTTTAAGTGAATAGATTTGTTTTCACATTTTTTCTGCAAATTATGAAGAATACTTACATTTACAATGACTAAAATACATTGTGGCTTACAAAAATTTCGTTTGACAATAGAAATACATGATTTTTTTACTAATAAAAATAACACATAATTTTTTACTAATAACTAAGTTCGATCGTATATATAAATTATGACATATATATGTATTTTGTTTTATTATTAAATTTAGTTTAGTCCTAAATTTTTTTAAAAAATGAGAAATATAACAAATAAACTAAAAGAAGCCAAAGCTAAAATGGAAAACTTTAAAAAAACATTCTGCAAAAGTATAAAAAGTAAAGAAACAAAAAAGCAAAAAAAAAAAAGGATTTTATCAAGTACAATAGCTAATATTAAAGTGGTTTTTCAAGATTATTTTTTAATTACAAATGACGATAACTTAGTGTTTGGGATTGTTTTTAATTTTCATTAAAAAATGTATTCAAATTTTGCGTTAACTCCATTATATTTTAAGCTTTACGAAATTCATTTATAAATATTAAAAGTTGTAATTAGTTAGTTCATTTACATTTAACTTATCAAAAAATAAAAAATATTAAAGTTGAGAATGTTGAAACCGCGAAATCCACCGCACCGCGAACACCCTTACATATATGTTTGGTTTAGGCTAGAGATCTCAAGTCTTACAAAATATTGAGTTGGGTTTGTTCTAGACTAAGATTTCAAGACTTGTTTGGGTTTGGTTTAGACTGAATATTAAAAACCCGCAAATATTGAGTTGGGTTTGAGTAAGTACAAAATAGCACTAGACCGCACCGCGAACACCCTTACATAAAATTGTTTATTAAATCGCGTGGATAGGACCGAAAATCATGTTAAGTTACATGATATTCGATTTGAGCTCGTTTGATGAGCTCAGTTCATTATATAAAATCAAATGGGCTTGAACTATATTTCTCAATTTTTGAAGCTCGGCTAGAGTTCGATTCGATAAGTTAAAAATTGACAAACCACGTGTATAATTATCAATTTACAAGATACTAGGCTCAAACTCATTCTATAAAAACTCGTTCAAGATCAGCTCGCTTTAAAAATCAAACCAAGCTTAAGTATAATTTCAAGCTAAATAAATAATTCAAATCAAGTTTAAAAAATATGTCGTTTGAAACTACTCGTCCCATATACAAGTTATAATAGAAAAATTATTAAATATATTAGGGCTCTTCGTATTTTCCTCGAAAAAGTTAACGATAGTCAAATTTTTAATCATATCAACTAATGGCTTAGAGATTCCTATGTACTAACGTGGCTTGTCTTTACAAATGCTAGATTCGGCACAAAATAATCTATCGATTTAATTTTCCACTTCCTATTCTTTCCAAATGCTAGATTCAGAACAAAAAATCAATCAATGTATTTTTCCATCTCCTATTTATGCTACATTAGTAACCTTAAAAAAGGGTGTATAAATTAACAAGTTATGGTTTAGTTTTAATCCAAACACACAGAAAAAAAAAAAAAAAAAAAAGGGGTGTTCCATAACAAGTAAATTGCCCACATATAGTTGACAACAACAACTTAGAGCTAGAAAGAGATTAGTTACCCAAAAGCAAGGAGAAATTATGTAAAGATAAGGTGGCCAATTTGTTGTGTTCGTACCAAACAACCTAGTTTGTTAGTCCATCTAAATGTTGTTACATGCATATATATATTGAGGTGAACAAAAAGGAAATGTTTTAAATCCACTTGGTGGTAGTGTTCATAAAATGTTCTCCACACATTAACATGTGGACTTGAAAACATATTCTAAAAGAATTGGACCTACATGAAAAAATAATTCAAGTAAACGAATAAAATATGAACACATTATTTTTATATGTTAATTACAATAATATAACTGAGGCTTTTGAGAATCTCCTTTTTCATAAAATCACTCGTTACTTAATGTACGGTGAAAAATGTCCAGAAAGAAAATTATAAATGTGCAAAGACTATATTATATGATCATGTCCAAAGAGTTTAATTCTATATTCATTCATTTTGCTAGTAAAAAACTAATTAGGTTTTTGTTAGTTAGTTTGTTAAATTTGGGACCCATATATATATAGTAATTAAGAAGTAAGTTTTTCCATGTGCTAATAAATGTTGTAGTATTATATTGATATTGAAGGAAGAGGTGAATGGAGATAAAGAGAAATGACCCACCAAATAAACGTAGGACTATTTCCATGAGATTCTGTTGGGTGTGTTCCCTTGGAACAACATGGAAAGGCAAATAAATACAGTAGTATGTTAATGTTATGAATTATGGCTATGGGTGGTACCTTTTGGCTTTAGGGGTTAGACATATATATATATATCCATCCATCACTCAACAACAAGACAAAATATAACCAGTAACATGGGATTGCATTGCTTTGCACTCACCACACACGGTGATCAGTACAACAAGAAAACATCATTCATAAAAAATTTCCAGTTCCAGTACAAATAATATATGTAAACAAAATTAATAAACCATGAAAATCAGTTATCTAGATCTATCCAAAAGCCATAGGGTCCAACTGTTCTTCAATGTCTAGTACTGGAATTTTCCAACTTAAATAAATGAAAATTCTAGGTAAATATTGGACTACTCATTTAATTTGTGACTATCATTTTTTCAATTGGCGTTAAAACAAGTGTTGAAAAATAGAAATATGCTTAATGGGCGGGCAAACTATTTCCCAGTCTATGAATCAAATTGTGCAGATTATATATTACCAACTCAAGCTTGAAATGAATTTCAAAAACTATAGAACGAAAAATATTATTCAAATTTGTTTAAAGCGTATTCAAATGAGCTTTTGACAAATCATACAAACTCAAGTTAAATATAAAATAAGCTGATTTGATTTTCAAAGTAATTAGTTGGTGGTTGGGAAAAGAAATATGTGGGTCAAGTTAGATGAAAGTAATAAATGTTGGATAAGAATTATTTTGTCTCCATGGACATTAACGGAGTGGTAAGAATGGAAGTGATGTGGAGAATCTCTTATTCGATAATATAGGTTCAAACTTCGTGTGGGACAAATTTTTACTAAAATATTATAGAATTTGTATGCACAATACATTCCTCGATTTAAATCCTTCGGGATTAATCTTTTTTGTAAAAAAAATATTTCTAGTATTGTATTTTATAGCTACAGTTGAAAAGGGTATTATGTATGAGTGACGGAGGAGGTTGTAATTGTATTATATCAAAAATCCACAAACGAAAAGAGAGAAGGAACAGAGATTAGAAGTCAAAAACAGTAATACCCCCTGACAGAACTCGTTAGGGAGAAACAGAAGACCGACCCCAAAAAAAAAAAAAGAAAAAAAAGACTTTTATTGGTGTCTCCATGAAAGCCTAAAACAAAGTAGTAGGAGTAATATTTTTTTTGCTTCAATCTCGTCAAAAGGACATTTTCCTTCATTCATCTGTATCCCCATTTCCCAACCAATTGGCTTCCAGTCTAGTCTCATCAATCAAAATCCCATCTTTGCCTACTCTCTGCCATAAACCAGATCAAAGCAACATTAATCTGTAAACTGCAAAAATATTCCCTATGCTTTATTTAGCACAAAAATATTCATGTTATTTTTATTTATTAATAAAAATCATCTCTTCTCTTGTGTTATCAAAAAAATCTTTCTCAAATCGTAGTATATATTTTGCAGGAAAAATTACAATGAAACCCTAACTCATGTAAAATGCAAGAAACATTGTTATTCATTTAGAAAGTTGATAATAATTCTCTTGTTGACTTTGAAAATTGACGATAATCTCATATTTACTTAAAAAATTAGCAATAACCTCCTTATTGACTTATGAAGAAATTTCAAACGAGTTTCATCTAATAAGAAGGAACAAAGGGGATTTTTCTTAATAAAAATAATACGAAATTTTTTGTCAATCAAACAAAGCAAATGGAGTATATTTGCATTTAGCTCAACTGTGAACTACAGGTTTGCTTGATTTAATATATTAAACAAATGTAAAATTGCATTTCTAGACCCAAGAGATTGAACCTCGGTGCCGTTCTTCATTAACTGCAATTTATTATCCCAATATAAACATTCTGCAATATTTGGTCTCATACTTCTGAAAATTAGCACTTTTGGTCCCCTATAAATGTCTCAGTTTAACACTTTTTGTCCGAAAAGAGATGATCGGGCCAACAATGAAAGTACAATTTTATAAGTGACCAAAAGTGTCGAGAATCCAGTTCTATGGAACAAAATATGAAATTTTCCGTACTTCCAAACAAAGAGCAAAATGCAAATTTTTTGTTTCCAAACCTTTCCCATGTCATTAACTAATCAATCTCAAACTTCAATTGCACTTTGCACCACTAAACCTTGAAATTGCATATTATATAGCAAAGTGCACCCTACTGGAGCTAGTGCCCATTATATTTTTTTTAATTTGAGGGTGCAATGTATGTATATTTTAATTTAAGGATGCAAAGGCAAAAACAATATATTTTTGGGGTGAAACACGTCAAATACTAGACATTGAACCATTTTTTCTATCTAAAATTGCATTATTCAAATTCGATTTTCAATAAAGGAACAATTTTAATATATGTATATATATATATATATATATATTAAATTCACCATTATAAATAAGTGACGTACATTTATTCTACAACATTTTGCATAGCTGCATCCAGCAGTAGTGCTTGTACGTTTCTGTGGCAAAAGAAATGATGAAAATGGACTCAGCTAAATATACAAATAGATTTTGGTTCTCCCTATTTGTTCAAATTTTAACAGTCAATTTGGTAGTACAAAATAGCCATAAATTAATCTAATAGTTAGTCTATGTAGACAGCTCATGAACAGTTAATAGTAAAAGAGTAAAAATAGATGACATGAATGAATCGAGTATTTGTTACACAGGCATGTATTTCCAAATATAGATAATAAAGGTAAAAAGTTAAACAAGTACTACAATATTTTAACAGTCAGTGTTCTAGCTGTAGTAACCATATTGGTGCAGAAGGAAAAAAATAAAAAAAATAAAAATGTAGGAGTATTTATATATATAATATACACACACATATCTTAAAGTGAAAATATAATTTCTTGGAAAATAAAATGATATACTAAAAGTGGCAAGTAAAGGTTGGTTTTCCACACTTTCCTATGATTTTGTAGATGTTAACAAGTCAGTGCAGGGGGAGTGTGTGATTAAGTGAGTGGATGGTAAATGAACCCTATTCCTATTCCTATTACTGTACTGGTGACCCCACTGCTCTCCTCTTCTATATTTATCAATGACTTTTTTTTTTCTTTTTTTTGATAATAATTTGTCTTCTGTCTGTTTTATATAAGTATGTAGTTGACGTCAACAGTGTGTGAATGTACAGTACAACTCTTCCCCTATCTCAGACGGACTCTGGTACACTGTTAGCTTAAAGCCAATAAGGTAGGGGTAGCTTTGGAATTTATGCATTTTTGGTACAATGATGTAAAGATGCAGCAGGTTGTATATATATATATATGGTGGGGTAAGGTAATATATAACATCATTTTTCCCTCTCTTTTGTGTAGTAGTCACTAGTCATACATACATATATATTATTTGTGTACCTATTTTCCTACCAACAAGGCATTTATAGAATGCAACAAGAAAATCTTAAAAAACAAATTTCAGGCACTAAACAGACAATATTACAACCTTGATGTTAAAGGAATGTTTGAAAATGCTTAATAAAAGTACTTTACAGTTGCTAAGATTAAAAAAAAAAAAATGGAGTGTTTGAAAAGAGCATCTTCTAAATTTACTTTTTCATTAAAAAGTTTAAAAAAAAATAGAAAGAAGAAAGGTATCAGAAGCAAAAGCAGGCTTAGACATGAAGAAGTGCAAACATTAAATACTTTTTGGTTATTGTTTAGAATGTACTGCCTTGTTTACAAAATAACTTTCCACACCCTTTTTGCTTAATTTGCAAATAATATATACTTTTTATTATATATATATTTTGGTTTCTTTTACTTGTCAAATTAAGAAAAACACAAACAATTGAAAACACCCCCTTATTTTAATCATGGAAAGGACCGACAAACTCAAAATTTAAGTTGTAAACCTAAAACCACAAAACAAAGCAAGGCAAAAGAGGGAAAAAAAATGAAATTATTAGTATTATTAGTACTTGGATGATTTACGATCAGACCAGGAGGTCTAGTCTAGTCGCTTTACAAAAAACTCCCTGATGTTTTAGAAATTACAAGCAGACCCTCTATAGTTAAGAATATGTACAAAACATCTCTTACAAGTTACAAATTTATCAATCCTTATAAGAACACATCCTACAACTTTTAAAAATATTTACAAAAATCGAGTGTCCTTATAATTTTTGAAAACACAAATTTTTCTATAATTGTGTTGAACCCCAGAATGGGAGTGTAAATCACCCTTAATATTTTATAAATGAGCAACCCTTTATTGGAGTAGTAATTTAGGAGTAAAAATTCGAGTTGATCATTTCCAAGAAATTAATAAGAAGAAGCATTTAATAATCGATAGGCAGTGTCAGATTGTTCTTAGTAAGGGTGAAAGCATTGCATCACACAGAGTCAGGATTCACATATATATATATATAAGATCTTAAGCCCTAACTAAATTTAGAGTTTGTCCTTTGTCACAATTGGAGGGACAGATTTCAAGTATTCGTACAACTCAATTCAATTATAGCTCTGATCAATCTATTATTGTAGCCAATGCCTGAAAGTATAAGTCACTGAGACTTTTGAAATACTAATTTAATCACCTTTGACTGCACTTTTTTTATGGATCCCAGATGGCCAGATGGTAGTAATTAAGTAATAAATTAGAAATAGATCAGATGAGATGAGAAGATGGTCATTACTTACTCTTAATTTTCTGGGTTTTTGTCAGTAATAATTTTTTTTAAGCAATGCACTTTTTACAGTTCTTGTAAAGGACAATTTTAAATGAAAAAATAATGATAGATAGTATTAGCATTTGAACAAATTAATTCAACTAATTATTTTAGAAGCATGTAAAAAATTTAATTTGCACGTGGTTAAGCAGTGGTTCATCTGATGCGTATATGGTCTGGTCTGCTACAAGCATGCTGAGCTTCACATAATGAGATATAAAAACAACTTATTCTGCGCTCAGTTATCTCCCCAATGTCACAGGCATATCCAATTTGAACTCATAAAATTCAAATTAAATAGGAGTTAGTAACTCATATCCAAACAAGAACTCACAAGGCCCACAGCAAATGGAAATTTGTCTGATGTAACTCCAAAATTATGTTTGCATAGTTAATACATATTCAATAAATATCATGTATTATTGTAAAACAAGTTAAATTTTTGTAGTCATATGACAAAGAGAAATGGTGAAATGTAAGCAACGAGGATATTTGACAAGTTAATACTGAATAATGTTCTTTTATAAGACTAATAATATGTATAAATATCTTATTCTAGTATTACAGTACCGACAGACAGACATATAAGGATTAGAGAAGAATTAAAAATAAGAGTAGCTCAGTTCACATCTATGTGTGCTACTGCTGGGGTATCATAATCATAATGTAGAAATGCAAAGCTTTATATATTAGATAGAAGATAGAAGTTAAGAGTTAAATGAACAACAATATACAGGGCTATTCCAGTGAGAGTAGGTTGGATGACAAGGGAGCAAAATACCAATTGATTGGATCAAATCCATTATGAATCCAATGCTATTTGTTGCATAATGGGGAAACGAAATGAGATGGTATCATCAAATCTTAACTTGTACTGTATCAAAAGAATTTAAATTAGAAAGAAGTCTGCAGTAGGAGGGTAAAGTGGATTGGTTATGTTTTATAAAGCTAAATAGGGAGTATTATTATTATTATTATTATTTTCTGCTGGGATACAAGAGCACTAAACTAATACAAAGCATATCTTTGCAATCTCTTATATACTATCATAAAGGAGCTCTCAACACTAGAAAAGAAGTCTACCCAACAACAAAGAGACTATGAGATGAATGCATCTACCTGATGCAAGTAAAACAAGTATTGGCGAAGATTACAATATAGAAATTGTCTTGTCATTTATGTTTTAACAATTTAGTCCAAGTCTTCTAGGATTATTCTTATTCACATGGTATAGTTCTACTTATACTTTTGTAGTCTCCTCTATAAATAGAGTTATAAACAATCTGTAAGTTATACATTTTGTCATGTGAATTGCTTCAATGCTAGAGAGGCTTAGGCATTTTCTCTTCCGTTTCATCCCCTTGCTCATCATATTTAATTCCTATTTTGCTGATATTCTTAATTCATGCAAAGCAATTACATTCTCTTCATTAATTCAGTAGTTCCACAGAGCAAATTTACTACAAAGGTAAATTTGAAACAACTGCAATTCTCAAATTTTAACAATTAAAAAAAATAAAAAACATTTACTAGTTAAATTGCCAATTCTCAAGCTGCAAACCAAGTCTCTATAATGGACCTTCTAGCCTGACTATTTTCCCCTTAGTTCTCTAGACCTTCATATTTAAACGTTAATCCTAGATTTTCATTGGCAATGATTTTAATATACTTATTTTATAACATAAATGCTTCATTACTCGCTCACACGAGCAAGCCGCAAAACAAAACCATTTAATATCCTATAAGAACTACCAATCAAAATATAAAATATTCCCATAATCCTAAGAAAGGCTTTTTCCATCTGATATGCAATCAACGAAGGCGAAAGCTGCTGCAATTCAACAATAATTGAGATAACCAAATAAATCACAAATTACATGGTTTATACTATATACCTCCCACAAAATCATATTATGATTCATGAACAATCAAAACGGAACTACACAACATTGATGCAAAATCGTAAACACAGTGGAAGAAAAACCTTTGCATTTCCAAATGAAAAACTATTGCTATCAAAAAAATAATTTACATTTCAATAAAGGTACTAAATTTACAACACCATGTATAACAATTTCAATTAGTACACAAATGTAATTAAAGGCAACTTACATGATTCTAAAACAGCCTCCCTTCCGCCATACGCAAACGTTTCTCGATCAACCGAGCATTAAACTCTCCATCACTAACCTTCAACATATCCGCCAACGAAACATCAAACCCATGTTCCATCAAAACCCGATGCCTCGGTTTAATTTTCCTCTCCAAACTAAACGAAAAAAATTGCGGAAACCTCTTCAACTCCTCCAAATCCCCATTCATTTCCTCCACGAAATACTTCACCTTAGGCTTATAATTATTCTCAACGCTGAACGTCAACAAACCAGGCGACCTCAACACCATACCCCTCACCTCCTCATGCTCAAACCCCAACCCCATTAAAAACTCAATCTTTGGTACCAGAGTTAGCTCGACGCTCGAAACCAATAACAATGTGGTCTGAGATGTCAATTTATTCGGCCCAGAGAATCCCAACTGGGTCAGGAACTCGAACGTGGGCTTCAATTGAGTTTCCGGGTCGGATACGAGGATACGGGGGCACCGTGTTATGGACTTGCTGATATCTGGAAATGGGATTTCGACAGTGTTTAATAAGAAATCGAGAATTGGGTAGATGTGGTAGTATGGGTCGGAGGTGAGGAGGTGAGGGTACATGTCGAGAATGCGGCCTATGGAGGAGAGGTGGAGGCCCATCGAGGAGAGGCATTGAGTGATGGAATGGAGGGTGGAGAGTGGGGCAGAACGGATATTTGGGTTTATGTGGAGGGCTTTTTTGGGATTCACATTGAGGGATTGGAGGTAGAGTAGTTTTCGTCGGAATTTGAGGCCGGAATCGGTGGTGGGGGTGGGGATGGGGAGGGTGTTTGGGGGTTTGGGTGGGATGGAGATTTGCAGGGCGAGGTTCATTTTGTGATGACCGGGTTTTGTTGGGGCGAAGGGAAATAGTGTTAAAACCGGCCCATTTGGACTGGGGGACCTTTTATTGGGCTGTAATTTTAGTGACCAGAGTTTATAGTCCCAGATATTTTTAAGAAACATTTAACTGTTACTTTGTCACCCCAATTATGTGGTGGAGGCAAATATCAGTTATGGGCTTATCCAGTATGCAAAACCAAACGGCCCTTTTATTGGTCATATTCATTTGAATTTTATGGACTAGTTCTTTCTCTATCTTCTCTGGACTTTCAGGAAAACAGTAGGTATTCTTTTTGCTTGGTATGGTAGGATAAAAATTCAGGCCCTTTTCATGGTCTTCCAGAAAATCAAACAAACATGCATTAATAATTTATTAATCAAATATTTACTCCCCCAAAAAAAGATATTATTAATCAAACCATTCTAGTTGCTCTCTCTTTTTCTTTTTTTTTTTTACCTGAGAGACCAACCATTCTAGTTGCTCCTAAACTAACATTTTGAGTGGCGCTAAGCCAACTTTAATTTCGTGGTCTTTAAATTTTCACGCATTATTTAAACAAAATAAAATAATGCATCAAATATAATTTATTTCGTAAAAAACATCGGTATTACGAGACAATTTTGTTCAATAAGAAAACGATTACATTCGGAAATGAAACATAAACGCTTAAACTCTTAATAAAATACTACTCTCCTAGTATTTTTTGAAGCAAAATTACTAATTATATTTGCATAATCAATCTTCTTTATCATATTTAAGTTGTAGTAGGTAATAGGTTTACAAACATTGTTTTTCAAATTTCGTTTTGCTATTCAATTAGTCTGTTGATGATATTTACTCAATTTATATAAGTGTAATGGGCACAATTTAGACCACAGCATATTAATTGGAAAATTGAGAAGAAGGCAATATAGTGTAATGATTTTAAATTGTGGGCTACTACTGCAAGTATTGGCTTGGAGTAAATAACTTGACTATGTTATTCTTCTTCCCCAATTATGCAACCATCTCTGCCTTCTTACCCAATTCTCTCTCTTTTTTCTTCGGAATTTTTTTCCAGAACGTCTATTCGCAATGCAACTTCTGATCATCTAAAAAAGTAATATTTCTTCAAAATTTATATATACTATATAAAAAAGAAATATGGAGGCCTTTGCCCATGAGTGGCCCTAAGCGGCCGCCTACCTGATCTACACTCAGGATCGGCCCTGTCAAAAAGTTATGGTTTCAACTTCCTCTAGTGCGCACATGTATTTCTAATTTTATACTAATATTTAGTTCAAACACAGTAATATAAGTCATTATAATGTACTCTTGAAAATGAAACAAGCAAAACAGATTTCTTGATTTAGTGATTGATATAGTATTGTATGAAAAAAATATGTGGACTAATATATCTTTTTAATACATTAGTCTAGATGAAATTTATTGCGCAATTGGAACAAAATTAAACTCCGTATAAGTTTGAGTACGAAGTCAATTTGATAATTATTACACTATGGAAAACAGAGCAATGCTTTTTATTATCAGTGAAAAAACGAATGAATTAATTCTGTGTCCTACTTCAAATCAAGAGTCTTATACTATATTAGTGAAGTGAAGTCGTTTAAAGTAAAAAATTTGAATTTGACGCATGGAAATGATTTTGAACATGCATTTGATCGAAAACATGATGAGTAGGCGTTTAAAGTAGCAACATATACTATATAAAAAGAATTGAACAAAAATGAATGCGAAATAGTAGAATAATATTTGTTACTACTTACTACTATCAGAATCAGACTATGTTATAAATTGAAGAAAGGACCAAGATTGATTAATGGTCTTTGTTTTGTTTTGTAGTATTTGAAAATCACGGGGCTCGAGAATCGGGAAGTAGTTACTCCTACTTCTGAGCCCAATAGAATTGAAACAGAGTCCAAGTTTGACCCATCTATCTGTATCTCTTTCTGTATGTCAGCTCGCAAACTTCAAAACACCTTTGAATACTAGTAGTATTATTGAAGACTACGCTCAGCTCCATTTCCCTTTTTTTAACTATATATATGCAGCCAGCCAAGAGGTTAATTTCCGCAACAAGTATACCACTTTTCAAACCAAATTTTTAGTTAATTCACATTGTATATATATTGTAAAATTAAACCTCTTAATTGATTTGAATTATAATTATACCTCTTCAATAATATATCATATGCGTATTTTAACCCATTTCATTTTGAGTACATTCAATATTAACTATTGATATAATGATATGATATGATAATTCAATGACAATTTGTCACCTCACAGCCATTGGAATTTTACTTAATACTACTATTGTTTTATCTGAACAAGCGATTTATATTTATATACTAATTAAAATATATTTCTTCAATTACTACTAATAAATAATAATGCATTAAAAAGGACCCGAGGAAGCTTCGAAAACTTGCTTCTTCAGATGTTAATTACAGTCAGGACTTGTGAAAACAAAATATATATGATGGAGTTTTGTACATACCGACGTACTGTATTACATTAGACAATTCCGTGAAATTATTGATGTAGCAGATTTCCCAATATATGTAAAAAGAATTCCGTGAATAATATGAATGATGGTTGGTTCCCAATCCCATTCTCGTGTTAATTTAATTGTCAAAAAAAAAAAAAAAAAATGTCTCCTTAATTAATTAAACTATGATGGTACATACACTTAGGGCTGTCAATGGGGCGGATTTCAATCCGGATCCGATCCGAATCCGGTCCGATTTATTAGGATAATTGTCCGATTAGTGATCCGATGGACCTGATCCGATTAAGAAGATCCGTAATCCGAATTATATGGAGCGAATATGGATCTAGGCTGATCTGATCCGTTACATATCCGTATCCGATATATATTACTATATGTTGTTTATATATTATGTATTTAAATAAAAATAAAAATAAAACTATCTATGTTCCACTAAAATCTTTTACTATATTAAAAATAATTTTAAAAGAAATGCATGAGAGATGTTGGTGGACTGACCAGATAACTAATTGGGTCTACATCATATTAATTTATACTATTTAATAAGAAAAATCAAACCATAACCATTCATCCTTTAATTTTTATCTTCTCTTCCATTTCTCAATATTGAGTTTTCTTCTTCTTTGTTCCAATTTATATCTTTTTTACTTATATTTTTGTTTATTCTTTTGTTCTAATATTTATCGTTTATATTTGTCCATCATATTCCATCTTCTACAATTTTTAGGCAATAGTTTCGATGAAGTAAGTAAAATTTTACATTTTTAATTCATGATGGTGGAATCTGCAAGTGATTTGGAGGAAAACGAAAAAAAAAAATTAGCTTGCTAAATGGATCCGGATAATTTATCCGGATCCGGGATATCCGCCGGATTCGGATCCGGTTGCTAATATTCCAGATCCGAGCGGATTCGGATCCGGATCCGGATAGAAGAAATGGAAATCGGACTCGGATCCGGATCTGCCCTGATCCGGTCCGAGTCCGACCCATTGACAGCCCTACATACACTTATAGGGATATAAGACCTTTTGCACCAAATACGAGAGCTCAATTTTACATCTCTTGTTTCGAGAAGCAACCATTGTAGCATTGTGGGGTGACTCAACTATATTCTATATAATTAATTAAAATGTTAACACAAATAAGATATAAAATTCATGCATCTTTATTATTTGTTCAGTACATCCACTACTTGCATTTTTTAATACTTCATTAATATTATTAAATATAGATTTTTTGTAAGATTATAAATGTGTAATAATTGTATCGTTTCACATTTTTACCCTTTATTAACATACTAATAGACAAAATACTAATAGTCAAAGAAAAGATAAAGTAATGGGCCATATGCTTAATTTATCTTTTAATTGTGAACGGGTTTCGCATTGGTGTATCCGCCGTGAAATTACAATATACGTCTAATTTTGCATGATCCAGCCCATTCAGGCCCTTAACTTAATAGCACATTAATGAGAAGGTCATCTTCGTAATTTACACATCATTAATCCAAGGGTTGTCGCTTTAATTTCCAACTTTTTGTTAGTGCAACAACAACAAAAAAATGTGTTAGTGCTGAATAATTATAATAATACTAGTGTTTGGTTATTGAATTTCTTTGTAAATATGAATGTAATTCAATAAATATCTAATTTAATAATATTAATGTAATGATATATAGTATAATGCTCGTTATTCAAGAAAAAAAATTAAAAAAATCAATTTTTGTTTAAGCCTGATTATAATTTAACTCTAGGTAAACCTTCAACATTTACGCTTAAACAGCCGAAATATAACGCTTAGATAGCTTTTTAAATTTAAAAGTTTAAATTGCAATATTGAGAAACACGAAACATTTGACAAATATGCCAAGGAAATATCATTACTAGTAGTAAAATTGAATATACATCTTGTTTTCTTACAATCCCAGCCATAACAAATGAACACACCTCCATTCCAACTCATAAGCTGGACCCTAAACAAAACATTTTCTAAATAGAGTAATATAATTAATAATACCACTCCTTAATTAGAAAGCGGGTGGAAATAAATCCACCTCTGCACCCCTCCTCCCCTTAAAGGGCTAAAAAAAAACCAAAAATAATAGCCTCAAGAACAAGGACAAGCCCCTCATAAATTGAGTGCCCTCCTACATCAAACTAAAAAAGGACCATTTAAAATTAGCCCCCTAAATTGACTCTAGAGACCAACTTGGTACAACTACTACTATAATAAAGTCACACTACTAATACTTGTGACCATATATATTTATATATATTAGTAAAATAAAGTAAATCACACCTAAAGTAAGTAGCTAGGGGGGGATATATATTAATTAATTGTCACCCCTAGTAAAAATTATTTTTGAAATGATCCTTCAACGGAATTGAGCTCCGGCAAAAGTCTGGCCAAAGGACCAGCTAGCCGGGGCTGCATTGTAGGAGACGACCGTGCGACCATCGCTTGTGGTGACCTTAAATGAGAGGCTTTGACCGTTAAGATAAGTATTGCTTTGCCAATTTTGACCCCAGTTCCTTGACATTGGTTGCCACCCTGTCCTGGACCCCTTGATTGAAACTGAATGAACATCACCAGCACCACCAACGTTGGTTATGAGTACTAGGTTGAAGTAAGAATGACCATTGATGGTGAACCTTATGCCTCCCCTTCTTCTGCAGGCTACCCTACATATTTAAAGTCACACAAGGTGAAAAAGTTAATTTCAATAAAATGGAGGGATGGATGGATGAGTTATTAAACAATCAGGGCCTATCTGTTCGTATTTTCTTGGAAAATTTTGTTTGTTTGGATCTCTACATGATTACAACAGTTGTTTTGGGTTCTCAAAAAAACGGAATACTCCTGTGTTGTTTTGTTTGAATTTTGAAAGGTGTGAAAGCACTTCCGAGTCACATGGGTCATTAACTGCCCTTTATGTATAAAGAACCAATAGGGAATTTTCATTCATAAAATAATTTTGCATTTCAAAACAGTTCTAACTTTAAAGAGCCGCTTCAATAATTCTAATTTTGCCCTAGCCCCTTGTGCAATATTTAAACAAATGGAGAAGCTAATAGGGGTAAAAGTGGGAAGTGGTGAAAACATTAAGGGCAAAATTGTCCTAAAATATTCAGTGACTATGGACCACTAACAGACAATTAATGTGTTAAGATGAGTCAAGAAAACACCAACCAAGCCATTGTTAAATAAGTTTCGTTTTTTTCTTACTTATATGAAATGAAGACAAAAATAAGGCTAAAAATAGTAGTAGTAGTAGTATTACAGAATGTATATTAATTTGACTTAATTAAAAAATGAAATAATTACCTTCTGTAAGCAACAGGCACAATTCCAGCTTTGTACTGAGCAATGTGTTGAAATACAGGCTGAGAGAGGTCAAAGTGGTGTTGGGGAGGGTTGCACCACCCCCCTGCATTGTTGGGTAAGGCATTGTTTGGTGGGCAGAAATTTGTAGCAGTAACCACAATAGAATTTGGTAAGCACCATTGTCTTTCATTCACACACCTTATTTCATAACATGAACCACAGCTCAACCCATTGTTGAACAGAGCTGTACTCAGTGCTGCAGTGTTTGTACCATACCCTTGGCTGTACAAATTACCATACCCACAAGCCCCACCTATTCAAAAATAATATGGGTTGAACATTTTTCATGAAATAAAAAAATGGTAAATATTGAATTTTTTTTTGCATACATACCCATTGTTCCTGAGGCATCACTCCCTCCATAAAAGGTAGCATGAGCATTAACCCAACCTCCACCATAGCCATGAACATGTGAAACCAATTGAAGAAAAGCCAAAAAGAGAAGTCCAAGAAACACCATTTTAACCGGCGGGCCTGCAGAACAAGAAGAAAAAAAATTGACCCTCTTTAGCATTTGGCTAACAAAAAATATTAATTGTAAGTAGAAGAATGAAATTGAAATGTAAGTTATTTACTTTGTAGATTTAGTTAGGCCTAGAGAATTAGCAAATGGTAGATAGACAGATAATGTGAAGGAAGTTGAATGAGAGAATGTGAGAGGAGTGCGATGATATAAATAGAGGGAGAGAGCTTAGGCTTTGTTTGGTACAGTCATTAGTCACACTACAAAGGCTGCTAGTTGGGGACCATAAACTGCTGGGATTCAAACCACCAAACAGGTTCTGTGGTGCCTAAAAAGGTAGTAAAATTTTAATATGAGAGTTATTTAATTTTGGGCATGCTATTTGCTATTCCAAGTGGGAATTTTCACTTCATTTTTTTCTTTTTTCTAGTATACAATAATTAATTCATTAACATTTTTTTTTTCCGCTTAATGGACTACATTTTATTTCTTCTGTTATCCCGTTCTTGTTTTCTTCTTATTGTTTCATTGTTTCTGACAGTGGAATTTAAGAATCATGTTTACCTTTACTGACCGTGTCGTTTTTTCTTCTCGACTATTAATTATTTTCTTAAATACGTGCATTGCATTTACACTTGAGATTTGGGTTTAATGTCAATTCTTTTGAAATTTGACACATTTTGTCTCTATAAAAGATAGAAAAATAGTTAATTGTTTGACTAAATAATAGGCAGGCATAATCAAAAAAGCTAATCAATAAGGTCGTAGCCCGTTAGAAAGATACTAAGTTGTAGTCGAAGTTTAAGATTTGAGTTGATGTATTTATGGTTACTTAATTAGAAAAAATAAATAAAAAAGATGCATCTAATTTTGGAGTAAATTGTGAAGGAACAATATCTTACATAACAAAAACAAAATAAAACAAAAAGAACCTAAAAAGACTATCTCATATAGGGTTTTTTCAAGTTAACTCCCCATGATATGTTTAATAGGCAATTTACCTCCATATGAAATAAAAATGCAATTTAACTCCCTATGAAATGAAATGATGAGCAATTTACCTCCATGTGATGAATTAATTAGCAATTTAGAGGGAGTCAATGTGCTTCTTTCATAAAAACATAGGGAGGTATTTTGCCATTTTTATTATCACAGAGAGTTAAACTGCCTAATTAGAATATCACATGGAGGTATTTTGCCCTTTTATTTATTACAGGGAGTTAAATTATCTATTTAAAATAACACCAGGAGTTAATTTGCTATTCACTCATCTCATACATAGGCCCACTGGAAGAATTCGGCCGATTGTGTGGATTACGCGAAGCTGAGTCATAACTTTTTCAAATGAAGTTGATAAAGCTCACCAAACTCAACATAAATTTATTCATAAATTCATACATAAATTTTTTAAACTTTATAAAACATTGATTTGACGCTTATTCGACTACAACATACTTTTTCCCTTTCAAACTCTATTAAAAAACATCATATATGCTATTTTTTTTCAAACCTCCCCATCCAAATCCTATTCAAATATGGTTTCAATTTTTACTAAAATTACAAAACGCAACATTCAAACTCAATACTAATAAATAGTTCTTAAAAGGTTTTACCAAAACCATCCACCTATTTCTTAGAAACAAATATTCACGAAACCGATTCAAAACAATTTCGAATAGACCCATAGAGTTAGCCCACTTTGTAATCCAAAAATTCACAGTCTCTGTCACGCGAATGAATAATAGACGCTTTTGTTTTATTTTATAGGGAAATTTACATAGGCACTCCCTGACTATTACCCAAATTACAAGAAATTACCCTCCTGTTTGAAATATTACAAAAACACCCCCTCAACCAAAAATTGTATTACAAGGACACCCCCTTGTTACATAAAATATATTACCAATACATCCCCTAAAATTATTACAATGTTTGAAATGTTATTTTATCGTATTCTCATGTTTTCTTTTCGTTGGTAATTTCCACCAAATAAAACATCAGACCACATTTGACAAATAAGTTCACAGATTATGCACACACATTCCAAAAATATATCAAATGCTTGAATTTGATCAATAATACGAAGAAAATTACATCAAACACTTTAATTTTATGTCTTTAAATCAATGATCACTTTCTTTAATTAATTACATCATACTGAAACTACGTTGAAGATTTGAAATTCCACCAAATTTTCTCTTTAATTATTACACAAATATTTATAGTTTGTTCACAATATGTAGATGGGACAAATCCTGCGTACAACTTGTACTTTTAACAGCTGATTTCAGCCGGTTCATAAGGATTTCTAGTTGAGGGAATTAAATGAAAAAAAGTTATGGTTAGAGAATTAAATGGAGGTAACCTTGTATTGTTTCTTCGAATTCTGAAAAGACAGTTCCTTGTGAGTTAATGGCAATTTACCCCTATTTGATATTCATATTGTTCGATTTATTTTTTTATAATTTGAAAAAAAAAAGCAATTTACTCCCCTGTAATTTTAATATGACACTTTATTTCTCTATGCTATGATAAATATGGTAATTATCCATCTATGTTATGATAAATGTGTCAATTTATCTTTTATATATGTTATCAAACACTTTTCATGCCCACTTTCAATTTCAATAAGTGAATTACTCTCTCTAATTCAATGAGATACATTCCTTCTTTAAAATTTTCACAGAGTAACAGATTTATGTTTTTCAAATCATAAATGTGAACATCACGTATGGATAAATTCCTATTAACCCTTCCTTGATAAATAAAAAGAATACGTGCCCAAGTTGAACTAGGTAACCTTTCCTTTTCAGAAAAAATGGTTCGGTGGAAAAGTGTATTATCCGTGCACATGGGTTGAGAATATTGTGTGTAGGCCGTATATAACTAATTAAGCATTTAAATTAAGTATTTAATTTCATTAAATACCAACCAAAACTACATAAATAATTAAACTGCTATATATATATTCAATGCCAAATATTGATTTGCAATTATATTTATATACTTCAAGATAATACACGGCCCTATTTGGAAGAGTTTTGACCGGTTTTACGAGTATTGATTTAAAAGAAAGGTATTTGGGTGAATTTGGTTTGACTTTTGAAACACCATTTGGTTAAAGTTTAAATGTTGAGTTTTGTTGTTTTGAAAAAGTTTAAATCCCACTTAGATTGGTTTCGGATGCTAGGGTGTGAGAAATATTAGTGGTAGGTATAAAATCAATGTCTGAATATCAAAAGTTTGGGACTAAATTTGTGAATAGATTTGTTCTGATTAGTTTGTGAATTTGACCAAAATTCATTTGGTATGAGTTTGACTAGGTCTCGCAAAAATATGTTATATTATTTATCCTACAAGTGGTTTTTTATTTTTTAATTCAATATTTCAATGTAAGTAGTATCAGAATCACATTCAAAATACATTATTAACCATACACAGTAGTGAATTAGAGCTTTTGCAGGTACAATATATATATATATATATATATATATATATATATATATATATATATATATATATATATATATAATTGTGATATGTATAGTTCATTTTTTATATATGACTATTGGAGTATTATAATACAAAGTATAATTTATCATATTATTTATATTTTGTCATTTTCATTATCGTATCAAGAAAATGGCTTACAATATTTGATTAGAAAAAGATGTCTGCACGGAAATTGACTCTGACTAATGACATGTTTAGCGAAATAAAAGGGCCGAGATTTTCGGGATCGATATTATAATTAGTGGCTATTTTTTTTGTATTTTTATGATATAAATAAATGATATTTTTCAAGTTGATCAGGGTCTACTGCTCTATCTTATTATTTTAGTCTATCTTCATTAAATTAACCATGCTTATGTACGTTCTTATGGCTATAAAATTACCACGAACTTGTGAAAATCAAATACCTCACATAAGCAATTAATTAGTTCAATATAATCAATAAATTAGACGTTTATATACAACTAACTCTGAGCAATTTGATGCACAACACTAATTAAGCCGGGTCCAACTTGTACCCATATTAATTCCAGCGTGTCCGATATTCATAATTCATATTCCAATTTCCATATCAATTCTTTCAATTTTCTTAATTCTCTTTAATTTGATTCCTCTAAATATAATAGCATGCAAGTTGAATGAGAAGCTAAAGATAAGAATATGAAATCAGACTAGCTAGTATTCTACTATTAAGACTTTGTTTGTCTTGTTTGTTACAAAAGATAACATATATAAATGGAATTTAAAAACCAATTGGAGGGCCTCTTTTTTTCTCTTTCAGGATATACATACATACAGCATCCCAATTGGCCAAAAAATTGAAAGCGACTATAAAGAGGTTAAACGGCGGAGATGAGGCAGGAGCAGGAGCAGCTGCACATGCAGTGTACAATCTGTGTGCACATGCACCCTGTTTGGTTCTTTCATATTGTTGTTCGACCATATTCAAAACAGATTTCGCTTTTTCATTTTGTTTTTGGTTTTTAATTTACTTTAAATTTGTAGAGGAAGGAGAGGGAAATTACAGTTTTCGCTTTCTTGACCACACCCCATGTTGGGTCACTTTCAATTGGGCCCATTTGGATTCTCTTGAAAATGAAAAAAGATTACTTACGTTTGTCTTTAATTACAGTGTGATCCTCAACTTTTTATTTAATTAATTTTGGAGGGAATCAAAAGAGAAATACATATCACATTTTATTTGTATTTCACGCAATTTACATCTCTGATAAAATGTATCTAGAGCAATCCATCTCTCCATTAAAAATAAATAAATAAATGCATACGAGTGGGTGGCACCCTTATTTTTTTATTTTAATTTTATATATAGTGACATTTTCATTATAATAAAACAAAAAGTTGAGTATCGAAAAGATAAGAGTGAAAAGACATATTTCAAATATATATGGTCAATTTCTTATTTCAAGCGCTACAAGGAAATAAATGCTTTTAATGTACAAAATTGATACTAAGAATTTGTAATTTAATACACTCTTTACCTTACTATATTTTTAATTTAATTATTAACTCCATATTACATGGTTACACCCATGTGACTTAGAGTTCCTTTTCTAGATCTCTATAGGAGAATTTAGAAGAAGAATATATCCTAGTTTCAATTTAAATCCTTCATCCGCGAAACTAACTTATAGTTTGTTAATTAATGAGGAATTAATTTTTTTTACCACATGATATGCTATCTTGCAATTTCGTTATCATTATACATAGAAAAACAAATTTGATATCATTATACATGAAAATGCAAATTTGTTATCAGTATGATATGCTATCCGTTGCATGCATCCTTTGTATATATCAAGCCCAATTTTTCTTCGAAGTTAATGACAATTTACCCCTCTATGTAATGTTCCCTATGTAATTTGTAATAGAGCAATTTACCCTATTTAAAAAATTTAAAGAAACAATTGACCCATTTTAATTGGAGAGTGCAACTCATTTGACAAAATTGAGAGTGAAAATGAAAAATGTTTTAAAACATATGAGGTAAACTTTAGTTGTGCTATGAATGTTGCAATGAAAACTTGATTAGTGGTATCAAATCTACATTTTCTTGTCCAATAATATCAAATCTACAAAATGATATACAAATTCCCTGTTAATTAATTGATTGTACAAATGGCAGAGATTTCTTTCTTTCCTTTTATTTCAAAAAAGCAGAGATTTCTTTCATTCAATGACTTCTTTTTTCCTGGGATAATATGGATGAAATTTTAGGTAAATCTGGGCCGTGCATCTCGAATAACTTCCCATTACCTGAAGCCTAGATTTTGTTAGGTTTTCGTATCTTTCTTTTTCACAGCAATTCTGTCTGGTTGCTTGTAATTTTTCTTTTGTATATAATACTCTGGTAACTAAATGCCAAGTGAATAACGAATAACTAGCATAGTTGACTTGAAAAAGTCGAAATATTCCTCCGTAAAGAAAAATAACTTAAAGAATTTAGAATTTGGTTTTGCAACCTAGGTTGATTTCCAACTGTCGAAGAATCTATTGAATTGAAACATTTACTATTTTTTTTTAGTTCTAAGTATAATCATGGTAAATAGTAGACTTTGTTTATAATTTTAAATTTAATCTTTATTGATGGATTCGGAACATTCTAGAAGTATGTAGAATATTCTAGAAGGGTGCGGAACCTTCTAGAAGCATGAAGAATATTGTAGAATGTTGAAGAACCTTGTGGAAGGTTCTAGAAACTAGTAGTAGTATGTACTAGAACATCGTGGAAGGTTCTAGAGAAATGTAGGGACTTGTAAATAGGACTTTTGTAGAATGTTCTAGAGATAGGGAAGTAGTATAAATAGAGGTAGGAGCCCTCATTTGTAACCAACCAAGAAGTTGTAGCATTCTCCAAGCATTAATAAAGAGCATTCCTTTCAAGTTCTCTTGTGCACTTAACTTTCCCACCACACTTCCTTAGCAACCTTTGTAGGGACGAGGAAGGCTGAACTTAGCCATTTTCCGAAAGCGTGTCGGAATCGACCAAAGCCAGGGGTACGTCGAGGCTAAGTGCCGCACGGTACTTTCAAGAAGTTCTAAGTCCGTGACACTCAGCTAAATATACAAATAGATTTTGGTTCTCCCTATTTGTTCATATTTTAACAGTCAATTTGGTAGTACAAAATAGCCATAAATTAATCTAATAGTTAGTCTATGTAGACAGCTCATGAACAGTTAATAGTAAAAGAGTAAAAATAGATGACATGAATGAATCGAGTATTTGTTACACAGGCATGTATTTCCAAATATAGATAATAAAGGTAAAAAGTTAAACTAGTACTACAATATTTTAACAGTCAGTGTTCTAGCTGTAGTAACCATATTGGTGCAGAAGGAAAAAAATTAAAAAAAATAAAAATGTAGGAGTATGTACATATATATAATCTTAAAGTGAAAATATAATTTCTTGGAAAATAAAATGATATACTAAAAGTGGCAAGTAAAGGTTGGTTTTCCACACTTTCCTATGATTTTGTAGATGTTAACAAGTCAGTGCAGGGGAGTGTGTGTGATTAAGTGAGTGGATGGTAAATGAACCCTATTCCTATTCCTATTCCTATTCCTATTACTGTACTGGTGACCCCACTGCTCTCCTCTTCTATATTTATCAATGACTTTTTTTTTTCTTTTTTTTGATAATAATTTGTCTTCTGTTTTATATAAGTATGTAGTTGACGTCAACAGTGTGTGAATGTACAGTACAACTCTTCCCCTATCTCAGACGGACTCTGGTACACTGTTAGCTTAAAGCCAATAAGGTAGGGGTAGCTTTGGAATTTATGCATTTTTGGTACAATGATGTAAAGATGCAGCAGGTTGTATATATATATATGGTGGGGTAAGGTAATAACATCATTTTTCCCTCTCTTTTGTGTAGTAGTCACTAGTCATACATACATATTATTTGTGTACCTATTTTCCTACCAACAAGGCATTTATAGAATGCAACAAGAAAATCTTAAAAAACAAATTTCAGGCACTAAACAGACAATATTACAACCTTGATGTTAAAGGAATGTTTGAAAATGCTTAATAAAAGTACTTTACAGTTGCTAAGATTAAAAAAAAAAAAAAAAAAAAATGGAGTGTTTGAAAAGAGCATCTTCTAAATTTACTTTTTCATTAAAAAGTTTAAAAAAAAATAGAAAGAAGAAAGGTATCAGAAGCAAAAGCAGGCTTAGACATGAAGAAGTGCAAACATTAAATACTTTTTGGTTATTGTTTAGAATGTACTGCCTAGTTTACAAAATAACTTTCCACACCCTTTTTGCTTAATTTGCAAATAATATATACTTTTTATTATATATATATTTTGGTTTCTTTTACTTCTCAAATTAAGAAAAACACAAACAATTGAAAACACCCCCTTATTTTAATCATGGAAAGGACCGACAAACTCAAAATTTAAGTTGTAAACCTAAAACCACAAAACAAAGCAAGGCAAAAGAGGGAAAAAAATGAAATTATTAGTATTATTAGTACTTGGATGATTTACGATCAGACCAGGAGGTCTAGTCTAGTCGCTTTACAAAAAACTCCCTGATGTTTTAGAAATTACAATCAGACCCTCTATAGTTAAGAATATGTACAAAACATCTCTTACAAGTTACAAATTTATCAATCCTTATAAGAACACATCCTACAACTTTTAAAAATATTTACAAAAAATCGAGTGTCCTTTTAATTTTTGAAAACACAAATTTTTCTATAATTGTGTTGAACCCCAGAATCGAAGTGTAAATCACCCTTAATATTTTATAAATGAGCAACCCTTTATTGGAGTAGTAATTTAGGAGTAAAAATTCGAGTTGATCATTTCCAAGAAATAAAAAAGAAGCAGCATTTAATAATCGATAGGCAGTGTCAGATTGTTCTTAGTAAGGGTGAAAGCATTGCATCACACAGAGTCAGGATTCACATATATATATATAAGATCTTAAGCCCTAACTAAATTTAGAGTTTGTCCTTTGTCACAACTGGAGGGACAGATTTTAAGTATTCGTACAACTCAATGCAATTGCACAGAACCTCAATTCAATTATAGCTCTGATCAATCTATTATTGTAGTCAATGCCTGAAAGTATAAGTCACTGAGACTTTTGAAATACTAATTTAATCACCTTTGACTGCACTTTTTTTATGGATCCCAGATGGCCAGATGGTAGTAATTAAGTAGTAATAAATTAGAAATAGATCAGATGAGATGAGAAGATGGTCATTACTTAAACTTAATTTTCTGGGTTTTTGTCAGTAATAATTTTTTTTAAGCAATGCACTTTTTACAGTTCTTGTAAAGGACAAAAATTTTAAATGAAAAAATAATGATAGATAGTATTAGCATTTGAACAAATTAATTCAACTAATTATTTTAGAAGCATGTAAAAAATTTGCACGTGGTTAAGCAGTGGTTCATCTGATGCGTATATGGTCTGGTCTGCTACAAGCATGCTGAGCTTCACATAATGAGATATAAAAACAACTTATTCTGCGCTCAGTTATCTCCCCAATGTCACAGGCATATCCAATTTGAACTCATAAAATTCAAATTAAATAGGAGTAACTCATATCCAAACAAGAACTCACAAGGCCCACAGCAAATGGAAATTTGTCTCATGTAACTCCAAAATTATGTTTGCATTGTTAATACATATTCAATAAATATCATGTATTATTGTAAAACAAGTTAAATTTATGTAGAGTCATATGACGAAGAGCAAATGGTGAAATGTAAGCAACGAGGATATTTGACAAGTTAATACTGAATAATGTTCTTTTATAAGACTAATAATGTATAAATATCTTATTCTAGTATTACAGTACCGACAGACAGACATATAAGGATTAGAGAAGAATTAAAAACAAGAGTAGCTCAGTTCACATCTATGTGTGCTACTGCTGGGGTATCATAATCATAATGTAGAAATGCAAAGCTTTATATATTAGAAGATAGAAGTTAAGAGTTAAATGAACAACAATATACAGGGCTATTCCAGTGAGAGTAGGTTGGATGACAAGGGGGCAAAACTACACATGAGATTATACCAATTGATTGGATCAAAAATCCCATTATGAATCCAATGCTATTTGTTGCATAATGGGGAAAGGAAATGAGATGGTATCATCAAATCTTAACTTGTACTGTATCAAAAGAATTTAAATTAGAAAGAAGTGGAGGGTAAAGTGGATTGGTTATGTTTCATAAAGCTAAATAGGGAGTATTATTATTATTATTATTATTATTTTCTGCTGGGATACAAGAGCACTAAACTAATACAAAGCATATCTTTGCTATCTCTTATATACTATCATAAAGGAGCTCTCAACACTAGAAAAGAAGTCTACCCAACAACAAAGAGACTATGAGATGAATGCATCTACCTGATGCAAGTAAAACAAGTATTGGCGAAGATTATCAGCTCCATGATAGAAGGAAAATGCCTTTCGGACAAGAGGAATATGCACTTGCTATATCTTTAGTCTTTTACTCGATGATTACAATATAGAAATTGTCTTGTCATTTATGTTTTAACAATTTAGTCCAAGTCTTCTAGGATTATTCTTATTCACATGGTATAGTTCTACATATACATTTGTAGTCTCCTCTATAAATAGAGTTATAAACAACCTGTAAGTTAACATTTTGTCATGCGAATTGCTTCAATGCTAGAGAGGCTTAGGCATTTTCTCTTCCGTTTCATCCCCTTGCTCATCATCTTTAATTCCTATTTTGCTGATATTCTTAATTCTAGTAAAGCAATTACATTCTATTCACTAATTCAGTAGTTCCACAGAGCAAATTTGCTACAAAGGTAAATTTGAAACAACTGCAAATTCTCAAATTTTAACAATTCCAAAAAAATAAAACATTTACTAGTTCAATTGCCAATTCTCAAGCTGCAAACCAAGTCTCTATAATGGACCTTCTAGCCTGACTATATTCCCCTTGGTTCTCTAGACCCTCATATTTAAACGTTAATCCTAGATTTTCATTGGCAATGATTTTAATATACTTATTTTAGAACATAAATGCTTCATTACTCGCTCACACGAACAAGCCGCAAAACAAAACCATATCCTATAAGACTACCAATCAAAATATTAAATATTCCCATAACCCTAAGAAAGGCTTTTTCCATCTGATATGCAATCAACCAAGGCGAAAGCTGCTGCAATTCAACAATAATTGAGATAACCAAATAAATCACAAATTACATGGTTTATACTATATACCTCCCACAAAATCATATTATGATTCATGAACAATCAAAACGGAACTACACAACATTGATGCAAAATCGTAAACACAGTGGAAGAAAAACCTTTGCATTTCCAAATGAAAAACTATTGCTATCAAAAAAATAATTTACATTTCAATAAAGGTACTAAATTTACAACACCATATATAACAATTTCAATTAGTACACAAGTGTAATTAAAGGCAACTTACATGATTCTAAAACAGCCTCCCTTCCGCCATTCGCAAACGTTTCTCGATCAACCGAGCATTAAACTCTCCATCACTAACCTTCAACATATCCGCCAACGAAACATCAAACCCATGTTCCATCAAAACCCGATGCCTCGGTTTAATTTTCCTCTCCAAACTAAACGAAAAAAATTGCGGAAACCTCTTCAACTCCTCCAAATCCCCATTCATTTCCTCCAAGAAATACTTCACCTTAGGCTTATAATTATTCTCAACGCTGAACGTCAACAAACCAGGCGACCTCAACACCATACCCCTCACCTCCTCATACTCAAACCCCAACCCCAATAAAAACTCAATCTTTGGTACCAGAGTTAGCTCGACGCTCGAAACCAATAACAATGTGGTCTGAGATGTCAATCTATTCGGCCCAGAGAATCCCAACTGGGTCAGGAACTCGAACGTGGGCTTCAATTGGGTTTCCGGGTCGGATACGAGGATACGGGGGCACCGTGTTATGGACTTGCTGATATCTGGAAATGGGATTTCGACAGTGTTTAATAAGAAATCGAGAATTGGGTAGATGTGGTAGTATGGGTCGGAGGTGAGGAGGTGAGGGTACATGTCGAGAATGCGGCCTATGGAGGAGAGGTGGAGGCCCATCGAGGAGAGGCATTGAGTGATGGAATGGAGGGTGGAGAGTGGGGCAGAACGGATATTTGGGTTTATGTGGAGGGCTTTTTTGGGATTCACATTGAGGGATTGGAGGTAGAGTAGTTTTCGTCGGAATTTGAGGCCGGAATCGGTGGTGGGGGTGGGGATGGGGATGGGGAGGGTGTTTGGGGGTTTGGGTGGGATGGAGATTTGCAGGGCGAGGTTCATTTTGTGATGACCGGGTTTTGTTGGGGCGAAGGGAAATAGTGTTAAAACCGGCCCGTTTGGACTGGGGGACCTTTTATTGGGCTGTAATTTTAGTGACCAGAGTTTATAGTCCCAGATATTTTTAAGAAACATTTAACTGTTACTTTGTCACCCCAAATATCAGTTATGGGCTTATCCAGTATGCAAAACCAAACGGCCCCTTTATTGGTCATATTCATTTGCATTTTATGGACCAGTTCTTTCTCTCTCTTCTCTGGACTTTCAGGAAAACAGTAGGTATTATTTTTGCTTGGTATGGTAGGATAAGAATTCAGGCCCTTTTCATGGTCTTCCAGAAAATCAAACAAACATGCATTAATAATTTATTAATCAAATATTTACTCCCCCCAAAAAAAGATATTATTAATCAAACCATCTAGTTGCGCTCTATCTCTCTCTTTTTTTTTTCCTGAGAGACCAACCATTCTAGTTGCTCTAAACTAACATTTTGAGTGGCGCTAAGACAACTTTAATTTCGTGGTCTTTAAATTTTCATGCATTATTTAAACAAGAAAAAATAATGCATCAAATATAATTTATTTTGTAAAAAACATTGGTATTACGAGACAATTTTGTTTAATAAGAAAACGATTACATTCGTAAATGGAACATAAACACTTAAACTCTTAATAAAATACTATTCTCTTAGTATTTTTTTGAAGCAAATCACTAATTACATTTACATAATCAACCTTCTTTATCATATCAACATCTCTTGTGACATAGTTGATCGAAGGTAAGATTTAATCAACTTTAGCTTCAAAATATTGTCTCGTGCCGGTATTCTATTTCAATCAAATTTTACAATTTGCTTGTTTAGTTTTATCCCTGGACTCCATTATATTTTTCTTTTAAGTTGTAGTAGGTAATTGGTTTACAAACATTGTTTTTCAAATTTCGTTTTGCTATTCAATTGGTCTGTTGATGATATTTACTCAATTTATATAAGTGTAATGGGCACAATTCAGACCACGGCATATTAATTGGAAAATTGAGAAGAAGGCAATATAGTGTAATGATTTTAAATTGTGGGCTACTACTGCAAGTATTGGCTTGGAGTAAATAACTTGACTATGTTATTCTTCTTCCCCAATTATGCAACCATCTCTGCCTTCTTACCCAATTCTTTCTTTTTTCTTCGGAATTTTTTTCCAGAACTTCTATTTGCAATGCAACTTCTGATCATCTAAAAAAGTAATATTTCTTCAAAATTTATATATATGCCACCTGTCAAAAAGTATAGGCCCTAAGCGGCCGCCTACCTGATCTACACTCAGGATCGGCTCTGTCAAAAAATTATGGTTTCAACTTCCTCTAGTGCGCGCGTGTATTTCTAATTTTATACTAATATTTAGTTCAAACACAGTAATATAAGTCATTATAATGTACTCTTGAAAATGAAACAAGCAAAACAGATTTCTTGATTTAGTGATTGATATAGTATTGTATGAAAAAAATATGTGGACTAATATATTTTTTTAATACACTAGATGAAATTTATTGCGCAATTGGAACAAAATTAAACTACGTGTAAGTTTGAATACGAAGTCAATTTGATAATTATTACACTATGGGAAACAGAGCAATGCTTTTTATTATCAGTGAAAAAACGAATGAATTAATACTATGTCCTACTTCAAATCAAGAGTCTTATACTATATTTAAAGTCCATAGTGAAGTGAAGTCGTTTAAAGTAAAAAATTTGAATTTGACGCATGGAAATGATTTTGAACATGCATTTGATCGAAAACATGATGAGTAGGCGTTCAAAGTAGCAACATATATACTTTAAAAGAATTGAACAAAAATGAATGCGAAATAGAATAATATTTGTTACTACTTACTACTATCAGAATCAGACGGGATATTCTTACTTAGACCTGGTCTAGGAGATTTTCCTAGACCTTGTGGTTGTAAAACACTCCACATTATCATTGTGACAGCACCACATCATCATATTTAATGATGTGGAGTGTTTTTCAACCACAAAGTCTAGAAAAATCTCCTAGACCAGGTCTAAGTAAGAATTTTCCGAATCAGACTATGTTATAAATTGAAGAAAGGACCAAGATTGATTAATGGTCTTTGTTTTGTTTTGTAGTATTTGAAAATCACGGGGCTCGAGAATCGGGAAGTAGTTACTACTACTTCTGAGCCCAATAGAATTGAAACAGAGTCCAAGTTTGACCCATCTATCTACCTATCTGTATGTCAGCTCGCAAACTTCAAAACACCTTTGAATACTAGTAGTATTATTGAAGACTACGCTCGAATCTCGATCAGCTCCATTTCCCTTTTTTAACTAAATATATGCAGCCAGCCAAGAGGTTAATTTCCGCAACAAGTATACCACTTTTCAAACCAAATTTTTAGTTAATTCACATTGTAAATTTATTGTAAAATTAGACATCTTAATTGATTTGAATTATAATTATACCTCTTCAATAATATATCATATGCGTATTTTAACCCATTTCATTTTGAGTACATTCAATATTAACTATTGATAATGATATGATATGATAATTCAATGACAATTTGTCACCTCACAGCCATTGGAATTTTACTTAATACTACTATTGTTTTATCTGAACAAGCGATTTATATTATATATATACTAATTAAAATATATTTCTTCAATTACTACTAATAATGCATTAAAAAGGACCCGAGGAAGCTTCGAAAACTTGCTTCTTCAGATGTTAATTACAGTCAGGACTTGTGAAAACAAAATATATATGATGGAGTTTTGTACCGACGTACTGTATTACATTAGACAATTCCGTGAAATTATTGATGTAGCAGATTTCCCAATATATGTAAAAAGAATTCCGTGAATAATATGAATGATAGTTGGTTCCCAATCCCATTCTCGTGTTAATTTAATTGTCAAAAAAATAAAATAAAAAAATGTCTCCTTAATTAATTAAACTATGATGGTACATACACGTATAGGGATATAAGACCTTTTGCACCAAATACGAGAGCTCAATTTTACATCTCTTGTTTCGAGAAGCAACCATTGTAGCATTGTGGGGTGACTCAACTATATTCTATATAATTAATTAAAATGTTAACACAAATAAGATATAAAATTCATGCATCTTTATTATTTGTTCAGTACATCCACTACTTGCATTTTTTAATACTTCATTAATATTATTAAATATAGATTTTTTGTAAGATTATAAATGTGTAATAATTGTATCGCTTCACATTTTTACCCTTTATTAACATACTAATAGACAAAATACTAATAGTCAAACAAAAGATAAAGTAATGGGCCATAGGCTTAATTTATCTTTTAATTGTGAACGGGTTTCGCATTGGTGTATCCGCCGTGAAATTACAATATACGTCTTCTAATTTTGCATGATCCAGCCCATTCAGGCCCTTAACTTAATTGCACATTAATGAGAAGGTCATCTTCGTAATTTACACATCATTAATCCAAGGGTTGTCGCTTTAATTTCCAACTTTGTGTTAGTGCAACAACAGAAAAATGTGTTAGTGCTGAATAATTATAATAATACTAGTGTTTGGTTATTGAATTTCTTTGTAAATTTGATTGTAATTCAATAAATATCTAATTTAATAATATTAATGTAATGATATATAGTATAATGCTCGTTTTTCAAGAAAAAAAAATTAAAAAAATCAATTTTTGTTTAAGCCTGATTATAATTTAACTCTAGGTAAACCTTCAACATTTACGCTTAAACAGCCGAAATATAACGCTTAGATAGCTATTTAAATTTAAAAGTTTAAATTGCAATATTGAGAAACATGAAACATTTGACAAATATGCCAAGGAAATATCATTACTAGTAGTAAAATTGAATATACATCTTGTTTTATTACAATCCCAGCCATAACAAATGAACACACCTTCATTCCAACTCATAAGCTGGACCCTAAACAAAACATTTTCTAAATAGAGTAATATAATTAATAATACCACTCCATAATTAGAAAGCGGGTGGAAATAAATCCACCTCTGCACCCCTCCTCCCCTTAAAGGGCTAAAAAAAAAACCAAAAATAATAGCCTCAAGAACAAGGACAAGCCCCTCATAAATTGAGTGCCCTCCTACATCAAACTAAAAAAGGACCATTTAAAATTAGCCCCCTAAATTGACTCTAGAGACCAACTTGGTACAACTACTACTATAATAAAGTCACACTACTAATACTTGTGACCATATATATTTATATATATTAGTAAAATAAAGTAAATCACACCTAAAGTAAGTAGCTAGGGGGGGATATATATTAATTAATTGTCACCCCTAGTAAAAATTATTTTTGAAATGATCCTTCAACGGAATTGAGCTCCGGCAAAAGTCTGGCCAAAGGACCAGCTAGCCGGGGCTGCATTGTAGGAGACGACCGTGCGACCATCGCTTGTGGTGACCTTAAATGAGAGGCTTTGACCGTTAAGATAAGTATTGCTTTGCCAATTTTGACCCCAGTTCCTTGACATTGGTTGCCACCCTGTCCTGGACCCCTTGATTGAAACTGAATGAACATCACCAGCACCACCAACGTTGGTTATGAGTACTAGGTTGAAGTAAGAATGACCATTGATGGTGAACCTTATGCCTCCCCTTCTTCTGCAGGCTACCCTACATATTTAAAGTCACACAAGGTGAAAAAGTTAATTTCAATAAAATGGAGGGATGGATGGATGAGTAATTAAACAATCAGGGCCCATCTGTTCGTATTTTCTTGGAAAATTTTGTTTGTTTGGATCTCTACATGATTACAACAGTTGTTTTGGGTTCTCAAAAAAACGGAATACTCCTGTGTTGTTTTGTTTGAATTTTGAAAGGTGTGAAAGCACTTCCGAGTCACATGGGTCATTAACTGCCCTTTATGTATAAAGGACCAATAGGGAATTTTCATTCATAAAATAATTTTGCATTTCAAAACAGTTCTAACTTTAAAGAGCCGCTTCAATAATTCTAATTTTGCCCTAGCCCCTTGTGCAATATTTAAACAAATGGAGAAGCTAATAGGGGTAAAAGTGGGAAGTGCTGAAAACATTAAGGGCAAAATTGTCCTAAAATATTCAGTGACTATGGACCACTAACAGACAATTAATGTGTTAAGATGAGTCAAGAAAACACCAACCAAGCCATAAAATAAGTTTCGTTTTTTTCTTACTTATATGAAATGAAGACAAAAATAAGGCTAAAAATAGTAGTAGTAGTAGTAATATTACAGTATGTATATTAATTTGACTTAATTAAAAAAGTGAAATAATTACCTTCTGTAAGCAACAGGCACAATTCCAGCTTTGTACTGAGCAATGTGTTGAAATACAGGCTGAGAGAGGTCAAAGTGGTGTTGGGGTGGGTTGCACCACCCCCCTGCATTGTTGGGTAAGGCATTGTTTGGTGGGCAGAAATTTGTGGCAGTAACCACAATAGAATTTGGTAAGCACCATTGTCTTTCATTCACACACCTTATTTCATAACATGAACCACAGCTCAACCCATTGTTGAACAGAGCTGTACTCAGTGCTGCAGTGTTTGTACCATACCCTTGGCTGTACAAATTACCATACCCACAAGCCCCACCTATTCAAAAATAATTTGGGTTGAACATTTTTCATGAAATAAAAAAATGGTAAATATTGAATTTTTTTATTGCAAACATACCCATTGTTCCTGAGGCATCACTCCCTCCATAAAAGGTAGCATGAGCATTAACCCAACCTCCACCATAGCCATGAACATGTGAAACCAATTGAAGAAAAGCCAAAAAGAGAAGTCCAAGAAACACCATTTTAACCGGCGGGCCTGCAGAACAAGAAGAAAAAAAATTGACCCTCTTTAGCATTTGGCTAACAAAAAATATTAATTGTAAGTAGAAGAATGAAATTGAAATGTAAGTTATTTACTTTTAGGCCTAGAGAATTAGCAAATGGTAGATAGACAGATAATGTGAAGGAAGTTGAATGAGAGAATGTGAGAGGAGTGCGATGATATAAATAGAGGGAGAGAGCTTAGGCTTTGTTTGGTACAGTCATTAGTCACACTACAAAGGCTGCTAGTTGGGGACCATAAACTGCTGGGATTCAAACCACCAAACAGGTTCTGTGGTGCCTAAAAAGGTAGTAAAATTTTAATATATGAGAGTTATTTTGGGCATGCTATTTGCTATTCCAAGTGGGAATTTTCACTTCATTTTTTTCTTTTTTCTAGTATACAATAATTAATTCATTAACATTTTTTTTTTCCGCTTAATGGACTACATTTTATTTCTTCTGTTATCCCGTTCTTGTTTTCTTCTTATTGTTTCATTGTTTCTGACAGTGGAATTTAAGAATCATGTTTACCTTTACTGACCGTGTCGTTTTTTCTTCTCGACTATTAATTATTTTCTTAAATACGTGCATTGCATTTACACTTGAGATTTGGGTTTAATGTCAATTCTTTTGAAATTTGACACATTTTGTCTCTATAAAAGATAGAAAAATAGTTAATTGTTTGACTAAATAATAGGCAGGCATAATCAAAAAAGCTAATCAATAAGGTCGTAGCCCGTTAGAAAGATACTAAGTTGTAGTCGAAGTTTAAGATTTGAGTTGATGTATTTATGGTTACTTAATTAGAAAAAATAAATAAAAAAGATGTATCTTATTTTGGAGTAAATTGTGAAGGAACAATATCTTACATAACAAAAACAAAATAAAACAAAAAGAACCTAAAAAGACTATCTCATATAGGGTTTTTTCAAGTTAACTCCCCATGATATGTTTAATAGGCAATTTACCTCCATATGAAATAAAAATGCAATTTAACTCCCTATGAAATGAAATGATGAGCAATTTACCTCCATGTGATGAATTAATTAGCAATTTAGAGGGAGTCAATGTGCTTCTTTCATAAAAACATAGGGAGGTATTTTGCCATTTTTATTATCACAGATAGTTAAACTGCCTAATTAGAATATCACATGGAGGTATTTTGCCCTTTTATTTATTACAAGGAGTTAAATTACCTATTTAAAATAACACCAGGAGTTAATTTGCTATTCACTCATCTCATACATAGGCCCACTGGAAGAGTTCGGCCGATTGTGTGGATTACGCGAAGCTGAGTCATAACTTTTTCAAATGAAGTTGATAAAGCTCACCAAACTCAACATAAATTTATTCATAAATTCATACATAAATTTTTTAAACTTTATAAAACATTGATTTGACGCTTATTCGACTACAACATACTTTTTCCCTTTCAAACTCTATTAAAAAACATCATATATGCTATTTTTTTTTCAAACCTCCCCATCCAAACCCTATTCAAATATGGTTTCAATTTTTACTAAAATTACAAAACGCAACATTCAAACTCAATACTAATAAATAGTTCTTAAAAGGTTTTACCAAAACCATCCACCTATTTCTTAGAAACAAATATTCACGAAACCGATTCAAAACAATTTCGAATAGACCCATAGAGTTAGCCCACTTTGTAATCCAAAAATTCACAGTCTCTGTCACGCGAATGAATAATAGACGCTTTTGTTTTATTTTATAGGGAAATTTATATAGGCACCCCCTGACTATTACCCAAATTACAAGAAATTACCCTCCTGTTTGAAATATTACAAAAACACCCCCTCAACCAAAAATTGTATTACAAGGACACCCCCTTGTTACATAAAATATATTACCAATACATCCCCTAAAATTATTACAATGTTTGAAATGTTATTTTATCGTATTCTCATGTTTTCTTTTCGTTGGTAATTTCCACCAAATAAAACATCAGACCACATTTGACAAATAAGTTCACAGATTATGCACACACATTCCAAAAATATATCAAATGCTTGAATTTGATCAATAATACGAAGAAAATTACATCAAACACTTTAATTTTATGTCTTTAAATCAATGATCACTTTCTTTAATTAATTACATCATACTGAAACTACGTTGAAGATTTGAAATTCCACCAAATTTTCTCTTTAATTATTACACAAATATTTATAGTTTGTTCACAATATGTAGATGGGACAAATCCTGCGTACAACTTGTACTTTTAACAGCTGATTTCAGCCGGTTCATAAGGATTTCTAGTTGAGGGAATTAAATGAAAAAAAGTTATGGTTAGAGAATTAAATGGAGGTAACCTTGTATTGTTTCTTCGAATTCTGAAAAGATAGTTCCTTGTGAGTTAATGGCAATTTACCCCTATTTGATATTCATATTGTTCGATTTATTTTTTTATAATTTGAAAAAAAAAAGCAATTTACTCCCCTGTAATTTTAATATGACACTTTATTTCTCTATGCTATGATAAATATGGTAATTACCCATCTATGTTATGATAAATGTGTCAATTTATCTTTTATATATGTTATCAAACACTTTTCATGCCCACTTTCAATTTCAATAAGTGAATTACTCTCTCTAATTCAATGAGATACATTCCTTCTTTAAAATTTTCACAGAGTAACAGATTTATGTTTTTCAAATCATAAATGTGAACATCACGTATGGATAAATTCCTATTAACCCTTCCTTGATAAATAAAAAGAATACGTGCCCAAGTTGAACTAGGTAACCTTTCCTTTTCAGAAAAAATGGTTCGGTGGAAAAGTGTATTATCCGTGCACATGGGTTGAGAATATTGTGTGTAGGCCGTATATAACTAATTAAGCATTTAAATTAAGTATTTAATTTCATTAAATACCAACCAAACTACATAAATAATTAAACTGCTATATATATATATATATATATATATATATATATATATATATATATATATATATATATATATATATATATATATATATATTCAATGCCAAATATTGATTTGCAATTATATTTATATACTTCAAGATAATACACGGCCCTATTTGGAAGAGTTTTGACCGGTTTTACGAGTATTGATTTAAAAGAAAGGTATTTGGGTGAATTTGGTTTAACTTTTGAAACACCATTTGGTTAAAGTTTAAATGTTGAGTTTTGTTGTTTTGAAAAAGTTTAAATCCCACTTAGATTGGTTTCGGATGCTATGGTGTGAGAAATATTAGTGGTAGGTATAAAATCAATGTCTGAATATCAAAAGTTTGGGACTAAATTTGTGAATAGATTTGTTCTGATTAGTTTGTGAATTTGACCAAAATTCATTTGGTATGAGTTTGACTAGGTCTCGCAAAAATATGTTATATTATTTATCCTACAAGTGGTTTTTTATTTTTTAATTCAATATTTCAATGTAAGTAGTATCAGAATCACATTCAAAATACATTATTAACCATACACAGTAGTGAATTAGAGCTTTTGCAGGTACAATATATATATATATATATATATATATATATATATATATATATATATATATATATATATATATATATATATATATAATTGTGATATGTATAGTTCATTTTTTATATATGACTATTGGAGTATTATAATACAAAGTATAATTTATCATATTATTTATATTTTGTCATTTTCATTATCGTATCAAGAAAATGGCTTACAATATTTGATTAGAAAAAGATGTCTGCACGGAAATTGACTCTGACTAATGACATGTTTAGCGAAATAAAAGGGCCGAGATTTTCGGGATCGATATTATAATTAGTGGCTATTTTTTTGTATTTTTATGATATAAATAAATGATATTTTTCAAGTTGATCAGGGTCTACTGCTCTATCTTATTATTTTAGTCTATCTTCATTAAATTAACCATGCTTATGTACGTTCTTGTGGCTATAAAATTACCACGAACTTGTGAAAATCAAATACCTCACATAAGCAATTAATTAGTTCAATATAATCAATAAATTAGACGTTTATATACAACTAACTCTGAGCAATTTGATGCACAACACTAATTAAGCCGGGTCCAACTTGTACCCATATTAATTCCAGCGTGTCCGATATTCATAATTCATATTCCAATTTCCATATCAATTCTTTCAATTTTCTTAATTCTCTTTAATTTGATTCCTCTAAATATAATAGCATGCAAGTTGAATGAGAAGCTAAAGATAAGAATATGAAATCAGACTAGCTAGTATTCTACTATTAAGACTTAATTTGTTTGTCTTGTTTGTTACAAAAGATAACATATATAAATGGAATTTAAAAACCAATTGGAGGGCCTCTTTTTTTCTCTTTCAGGATATACATACATACAGCATCCCAATTGGCCAAAAAATTGAAAGCGACTATAAAGAGGTTAAACGGCGGAGATGAGGCAGGAGCAGGAGCAGCTGCACATGCAGTGTACAATCTGTGTGCACATGCACCCTGTTTGGTTCTTTCATATTGTTGTTCGACCGTATTCAAAACAGATTTCGCTTTTTCATTTTGTTTTTGGTTTTTAATTTACTTTAAATTTGTAGAGGAAGGAGAGGGAAATTACAGTTTTCGCTTTCTTGACCACACCCCATGTTGGGTCACTTTCAATTGGGCCCATTTGGATTCTCTTGAAAATGAAAAAAGATTACTTACGTTTGTCTTTAATTACAGTGTGATCCTCAACTTTTTATTTAATTAATTTTGGAGGGAATCAAAAGAGAAATACATATCACATTTTATTTGTATTTCACGCAATTTACATCTCTGATAAAATGTATCTAGAGCAATCCATCTCTCCATTAAAAATAAATAAATAAATGCATACGAGTGGGTGGCACCCTTATTTTTTTATTTTTATTTTATATATAGTGACATTTTCATTATAATAAAACAAAAAGTTGAGTATCGAAAAGATAAGAGTGAAAAGACATATTTCAAATATATATGGTCAATTTCTTATTTCAAGCGCTACAAGGAAATAAATGCTTTTAATGTACAAAATTGATACTAAGAATTTGTAATTTAATACACTCTTTACCTTACTATATTTTTAATTTAATTATTAACTCCATATTAATTACATGGTTACACCCATGTGACTTAGAGTTCCTTTTCTAGATCTCTATAGGAGAATTTAGAAGAAGAATATATCCTAGTTTCAATTTAAATCCTTCATCCGCGAAACTAACTTATAGTTTGTTAATTAATGAGGAATTAATTTTTTTTACCACATGATATGCTATCTTGCAATTTCGTTATCATTGTACATAAAAAAAACAAATTTGATATCATTATACATGAAAATGCAAATTTGTTATCAGTATGATATGCTATCCGTTGCATCCTTTGTATATATCAAGCCCAATTTTTCTTCGAAGTTAATGACAATTTACCCCTCTATGTAATGTTCCCTATGTAATTTGTAATAGAGCAATTTACCCTATTTAAAAAATTTAAAGAAACAATTGACCCATTTTAATTGGAGAGTGCAACTCATTTGACAAAATTGAGAGTGAAAATGAAAAATGTTTTAAAACATATGAGGTAAACTTTAGTTGTGCTATGAATGTTGCAATGAAAACTTGATTAGTGGTATCAAATCTACATTTTCTTGTCCAATAATATCAAATCTACAAAATGATATACAAATTCCCCGTTAATTAATTGATTGTACAAATGGCAGAGATTTCTTTCTTTCCTTTTATTTCAAAAAAGCAGAGATTTCTTTCATTCAATGACTTCTTTTTTCCTGGGATAATATGGATGAAATTTTAGGTAAATCTGGGCCGTGCATCTCGAATAACTTCCCATTACCTGAAGCCTAGATTTTGTTAGGTTTTCGTATCTTTCTTTTTCACAGCAATTCTGTCTGGTTGCTTGTAATTTTTCTTTTGTATATAATACTCTGGTAACTAAATGCCAAGTGAATAACGAATAACTAGCATAGTTGACTTGAAAAAGTCGAAATATTCCTCCGTAAAGAAAAATAACTTAAAGAATTTAGAATTTGGTTTTGCAACCTATGTTGATTTCCAACTGTCGAAGAATCTATTGAATTGAAACATTTACTATTTTTTTTTAGTTCTAAGTATAATCATGGTAAATAGTAGACTTTGTTTATAATTTTAAATTTAATCTTTATTGATGGCATTTTAATTTTTTCAGAAAGAATAACAGCATATATACAACTAATGTATTTTTTTAATTTTCTTAGATAAGTATATATATATTATACTTATTTGATAAGGAGAAGTTAGCTTGTGGCTTGTGCAATGTATAGTGTGAGACATGTTTGAATCACAACTTTTCATTAGCAAACTATATTGGTCATGTCTCGTGATCAAACAGTCTAACCATTATTACAAGCTAAAGCCATAAAAATGAATACGAGTTCACAGTGTTTATTCAATTGGTATATATATTATATATGACTAAAGATAATGTAAAATGACACTCAATATATATATATATATATATATATATATATGGTTAAGGAATAGACAATCCTCTCTTTTTTGTATTAATATATTACAGCAAAAACAGCACCATCTTCTTAGATGGATTGCACTTAAAGTTGACTAATTAATGACATAATCTGGCATTAGTTCATCATGCATCCTATCAGAAAGTAACAATTCCAAATGGCATTATTCCGTGCGTATTCGATAACACACTAGTTGACATATAAAAATTATAAACTTTCATAATACTATTTTATTTGAAAAACCTTCCTCTTACCAAAAGTGTGGACATTGGTCATATTTTGAAATACTTGACCCAGTACCTCAAGGAGCGCTCTAGATTATATCAATATATATATATATATATATATATATACATAAATTTTGATATGCCATTTATCATCTCATAATAACCCACAAAAACAAATCATTTTTATTGGTTATATTCCTAAATACAGTGGTCAAAGTCAATAGTTATAATAAGAAACTAAATGCTAGGAATTAAAATAGGACATCAAAATAAGAAACAATCGCATATTTATCTAACAAAAGATGGTTGTATAATTAGTTTAACTTCAAAACATTAATTTTAGACATCCCAACGCATGGCCAAACGGGCCCTAATTAATGTCATCTCCAATGACCAAGGGGAAGCTAACTTCCCACCTAAAGGGATGGAGATGGCTATCTCCATTGATTCATGGGGAGGTTCGCTTGAATTCAATCATTCATTGCTCCAAGGGTTGAAGGTATCAATGCTGGCCCATCCTTAAATCTTGAAGCCAATTATTTTTTGTATTTTATTTTATTTATTTTTAGTTAATATCATTCTTTTTTAAAAAAAATCTTTAATTTATGATTAATTTTAAAAATGTAACTTCTTTTTAAGAAACTTAAATAAAATTTAATTATTGAAAATTAAAGATTAAAAGAACATAACTTTAATTTAAGAAATTTACCATTAATAATTTGTAATTTAATAACATTGTAAGAAACTTAAATATAATTTATTAATATTATTATTAAGTGATAGTGGGAGAAAATGAGAATTGGAATTAAATAAAATTGATAAATTGAGTCATTGAAGTTGACTATGAAAAAGAATGAGAAAACTGAACTTGAAATATAAGGAAAGCTGGACTTAAGTTGATAAGCCAAGTGGCCTAAGAACAATTTCGTTTGCCCTCGATTAGTGGAGTATATATTTGGATTTGTTAGGTCTTTAACTACCAAATCGCAGCTCACCTAACTACCACATGACCATTTGATGTCTTTTCTGCTATCCACTTTCAAAATATATACATACCACTCTTACTATAAAGCACTTCCACCTACTATTCGAATTTGGTAATTTATTTTATTATGTTTAAATGCAAAGTCAAAATCACAATCAGTTCCATTTTTTTTAATTGTCGAGGTCAACATATTATAAAAGAATTAACTTATAATTTTCTGGAAGTAACAAACTAGCCAAACAACTTATAATTAATTTAAACAATGTTGACTAGCTGGTGATGATTGTCAATAATTATAAGATACATGGCTAAATTGCAAGCCACCCAAGTATTAATTACACGACCTTGGCTATCAACTACAGATTGGTTAAAATTGAAACCATTTAGGTTGAATGCCTGCACCAAACATATATACTAAATTAACTCACTACGGACTAAACTTATTTTGTTATGTTTAAAAGAGATGTACATAATTACCTCCACCGTAATTAGAAAAAAAATGTGAATAATTAACGTGTAGTTTGAATTTTTTTTCCGGACTAGTTTAGCATGCATCGATTCAATCTCAAAACAACTTGCTTTGAGATTGAGGTGGTGTTTCGAATGCTTTTACTTGTACTAGATTTATAGATTTTTGAACTTAAATTTCATAAAAGCAGTTGAGAATAAAAAGTGATAGTATTTGCATTTTAAGAGAAAAATCTTTTAACAGCAAGTGGTGTTTGCAATTTACGTTGAAAAAAATGTTATCAAAAGCTAGAAGGAGCCTCCCGTGTTGCTTCTGCTTTTCTATTCTTTATAGGTTTTTTTTAAAAGAGCTCACCGAGAAGTTAGCTTTGAAAACACTCTACAACTTCTTTTAAATTGTAAAAACAGAAAAATAATTTTCTTAAGTTGTTGAAAACACCACCCGAATAACACTCTTTAATTATAAGACATGCAAATATACATGACTTGACTTATGATTGAATTTGGTTTACACAAGCATTTCCCATGATTTTTTTCTCCAAAAAAAAAAAAAAGAAAAAAAAAAGAAAAAGCATTTCCCATGATTTAAAAACTGCGAATTTATTCCTAAGTATATTTTCTACTTATAACAAATTACAGAAACAAATATTATCATTACAAGGGTGGGAGTTCGAATCCCACTTGGAACTTGGATGGAAGCATTTTTATGGATCTGTCTGAGGGTAATTTGTGGTGAAGACCCCTTTGTGCGCAGAGTGTACAGCAGTATGGTGGGATCCCGATGCTTGGTGGAGGCACATCCTGCGATTTACATCCTTCAGGGTTCTAGGGCAAGGGTTCTGAGGATCCAGGATTAGTCTAGTCATGTAAACTTGGACACCTGGGTTATAAAAAAAAATAATAAAGTGAGCAAGTTTGTTCAAATAATTTTCCACCAACCATTTGATTTCCGTAATGTTTAATAAGGCCACTCACTCTTAGTAAATGACTCTAAGTCTCTAATGTACGATGCAAGTGAATGCCATTATTTCTGGATCATTAATTTGCTAGTCATTTAATTTCCATATATATATATATACATTAGAAAATGATTTGAGAAAACTAGCTCATAGATTTCCTAACGAAAGTTGCAGAAATAATTTTAAATGAGTCCAATATTTGGTGGAGTTTGAATTCAAACATTTTGATTATAAAATAATAAAAAACCTAAAGACGTGCATATCCATTTGAAATTAAACTTATACAAATATTATTATTAGTTCATCATTTAATTTAAAATACTCAGGTCTAAAATTAAATCTCCATCTAAATGAAGCCTTATGGTTATTGCAACACCGACCGTGTCGAAATAAACTTCATAAAATGAACCAAATAGCTAATAATTTTTGTTTTATACATGCAAAATCCTTCACGATCCAACAAATGTTGGGAGCCGGGAATCATTACCATTTTTATTATTTTATTTTCTATGCCAGGCCAAATTAAAATTTTTTCCCCCAAATAATATTTAACGTTAAAGTTTGGGTTCATGCATCTTAAAAGTTAGGTACCTAAAAAAGTACGTATTGGATTTATGGAATTTATATTATAACAATATACCCAATTTACAAGTTTCTATATTATCCAATTTTATAATAATCAAAATGCATTTCGCAAGTTTTGGACACCAATAATCCTATAAACATATTCTTCAAAAGCCCAAACATTAAGAACAAATCCGAATACTTAACATCTTAAGGGATTTGTATTATCACAAAATATTTGCAAAAAAATGTCAATTTTCATATTATCACTTAATTATATTTTCAATAACGCACAAGTTTCTTGAATTGCCTAATGATACTCAAATACTTTACATTCTTTTTATTTATCAAAACCAATATCTAGTGATTTTAAACATTTTAATATTCGAAAACATGAAACTCTTGCGTACCTGAAATACATCGAACACGTGTATGAATAATATTTCTCACTGTTTTGGCCATTTTGAAAATGAGATGAGAAAATGATCGATGGACATATATGTATTTGTATTAAGGTCAAGAACGTGGTTTGGTGATCCATCCAAGAATTAATTACGTATAAAATTGGATATTTATATATCAAAATTAAAAGACTTTTGCTAGTACATGTTAATGTTGAGGGAGACCCAGAACTACTCTTAAACAAAAACTCGTAACTCGATTGACGTCTAATTTGTTAAGAGTACTCCAAGTTTCCAACAACAAATTAATTTATGACAATAACTTCAATTGAAATTGACCTTATATACTTTGACAACAAAAATAATACTCCCATCTGTCCCATATTTCTCACTCCTATTTCCTTTTTGAACTTAGAATAGTTAACATAAAATTTTATTTAATTAGAGACAAAGCAAATTAAATGACTAGTCACGATCTGTCAGTATGAAGGTGTACCGTCACTTTGAAAGAGCCAAACTTCAGCTTCTATAACTAAATAAATGGAACCTAATTTGAAGTCTTGGGGATCAATTAACTAACTGTACAAAACATGGGGGCATGGCAATGAGTACAGGTTGATTAGGCCGTCCCCGACAATGAAAAACAATGCAAGGATTGTTTTGGGTTGGGCCGAGTTGGTCCGGGCCAACCCATTGAGTCCGATATTGTCACTATATCGAGGAGTTTTCTTGACTTCACTAGCTCGAGCTTGGTACGTGGATGTTTTGTATTTGTTGATTGCAAAATGAAATGAATATATCAAACGGCCGGGTTTTTGATATGGGGCGGAGCCAGAATTTTATATAAGAGAAAATGGGATTAAGCTGAAGAATTCTTTTTAACTTTCATAAATTTATATACTTTCATAGTATTTGATGGAGTTGATATCTTTTAAACATTCAAATTACAATAAATATATATCAGAAAATTTAAAGATGAATTCAGGAATATCATATGCATATCTAGCTAAAAACATATAAAGTTATTTTAAGACATGAAAAAAAATCAATCATTCGATATTTATAGAACATTAATAACATCAAAAGGCATATATGTGAGGCAAAAATTTATTTTTGACCCTTTAAAGTTGTTGCATTTTAGAATTGACTCTTTATTGTGGTACGTTGACAATATAAGTCCTTTATTGTGTCATCGTCATTAATTTTAGTCCTTCTTACCAAAAAATTATTCATCGCCGAAAATCATCAATGGTGACATTTTTTAATGTATAGAGAAAATCTGAGGCAAAGGTGATGTGAATTTGACATATTTATTTATTTACAACAAAATAACTAAAATTGAAATTATAGACCCATCACGTGACTTAGACTTGCAAATTTTGGAGTCAGAATCTGAAACCCCGAACTTTTTAAATGTCACTCGACACATGATATTTTTGATGAAAATTAAATTTTCCGGTCATAGAGACATAAATCAATGATTTTCGGCAAAAAAAATAAATTTTCCAGTCACATAAGACATAATTTGATGATTTTCAGTGATAATTAAAATTTTCCGACAATAAAAACTGAAAGATGACGGTGACACAATAAATAACTTATATTACGACAATAAATGACCAATTTTAAAAAACAGCCACTTTAGAGGTCCAAAAATAAAATTTTACCCATCATAAATATACTCCAACATACATCTCAGTAAACAATTACTCAATTTCACTTGGTGAAGTCGAGGTAAACACGCTCTCATGAAAGCGCATCGTTCTTCTCAGATTTATAATTTACAACTGGACTCCATTCCTTATTTGAATATGAAAATTAACCTGAAACCAAACAAGTCAAATTATTCTGTCGATTTCTAGAGGCTTTGGACATTCCATTTTAAACACTACGTCTTATTATGGAATTAGATAGATAAATTTTAACCAACAGATCCATACATTATAATTTGTTGCGTGAATGGTATTAATTTTTCGTCCTACTTATGGATCGATTTTGCATATTCGTTCCTCTTAAATTTTTTTTTTTTTAATAGATGCATCCATCTTATCAATGTAATGTATCAACGGTTCATATTTATGTTATTTTACGATGGAAATGACCTCACATGCAAATACCTGCATTACTTGAAGGTCTAAATCTAGGTGAAGGGACGAAATTACCCTCCAAGAGTAATACAAGTGAGGCCGTCTCCATTGTGTAATAGTCGAAAAATAAACTGGTGATAGCTTACAATGATAAGACGGACGCATCTACTACGAAAAATTTAAGAGAATTAATGTGCTAAAAGCAGCCGATCAAGGACGAAAAATGTGATTTACTCTATTTTGTTTTACATCTCTATTAAAAGATTTGAATTACAGTGAACCCGTGCATGAATGCATATACCATATTAGGCCTCTCAGCCCCATGTGCTGGGCTGCTGGCTTCACATTTCGTCATTTTCATTGAGTTGGTGTCACTTTAATTAATTAATACTACAATATATATACTTATATAGGCTAGCTATCCCCTGCAAATAAATTAAGGCCATTTGTTACCCATCACTTCTGAGGATTTAATTAAATATTGACAAATGATACATCAATTTCCTTTCTTCTGATTCCTTTTCATTTCTCCCAATCCTAGTTTATGGAACGACTGTCAATTTAAATCCTAGCCTTTTATTGGAAACTTTACTCTCGACCACGGAAAAGGCAAAAGGAAAGGACACTATATAGTTGATGTAATCATTCTGAATATAGTTGATTGAAGTATTATATGGAACGAACGTGAAGGTTAAAAGGGTCATTCCTCGCTAGTAAATTAATTTAAGAATGTATTTGTCGGGTAGTTCTTTATCAAATTGAATTTAGCCCAACTCATCAAATCACAAAACAAATAGTGCTTGTATTGCTTTGTGATTAGAGAGAATGAATATTGTCTAATGAAGAGATATATGATACACCTTGTAATTGGATGAGTGTATCCAAACTCAAATTAACAATAATTTTCTGTATTTGTCCGCAAGTAAATAACATGTCCGACTTTCTAGAGAGTTGTTTTGCGCATTATTATTATTATTATTATTTTCTAGAGAGCCCATTGTTTATTTTAACACAGGATAATATGTATTATTTAACTAAAAAAATAAATTAGGGACAAAATATAAATAATAAAGTGACAAGAATTCAAATATTGTCACTAAAATAATATACATAAACACATTAGTGATAAGAAATGTAAAAAAAATAATCATTATTGACATTTAGTGATACGTAAAAGTGAGAACTACAAAGTTGTCAATATTTATTGATATCGGGTTGTCATTGAAAATGTATCACTAATTATTAATAGTGACAATTTAAGTTCTATATACATCGTAGCCATTAGTGACAACTTTAAAATATATTTTATCGTTATTATTTTTGTGACAAAAAGTACAATTTAAATAATGTCACTAAAATTCATTTTTTTATTTGCTCGCTGCCATGGGAAGTCTGTCCTAATAAAATAAAAAAGTACAAAAACATCCATATAGGTCAAGGAGATGTCTTTCACTTATTAAAACAAAATATGTTTTGGCTAATAATAATAAAACTTGATGTTTATAGAGGTTATTTTGGCTTTTCACTTATTAAAACATTAAAACTACTTTTTTTTATAAATTAGGAAAGTGCACGTACGTTGTACGTGTTAATTTCACTGATATTGTTTTGTAAATTAGAGTATAATTAATTTTATTATATCATAAAATAGAGCAAATTAATCCATTTTGACCTATTTAATTCATTATTCACCGATTTAACCTTTTTTAGCCAATTTTATTTATTTTTACTATTAATGTTTTTTTAAATGTTTTACCCTTTTTTTTTTTTATCAATTATAACTTATTTTCACTATTTTTACAATTTTGTCCTTTTGTTTTTTTCCGTTTTAAATAATTTTTCTACCGGTTTCATCTTCTTTTGTCAGTTAAACTCTTTTTTTTACTGATTTCACACACTTTTATCATTTTAACCCGCATTTAAACTTTTTTATCATATTTATCCGTTTTCACCTATCACACATTTTTTTCACTGATTTCACTTGTTATTTTCACCAACTTCACTTGAATTTTTAAATGTTATTGTTTCACAAATTTCATCATTTTTCACGAATTTCACCCAAATTTTAATCAATTTCGCATGAAATTATCGATTTCAGTGGAGATTTTTTTTACCGATTTCACCCAAATTTTCATTGATTTCACCATTTTCCACCAATTTCACCCGTTTTCACGAAATGAATTCCATGAAATTTCTTGGTTATGCATGTCTTGATATTATTGAATATTCTTTATATTTTTCTGTTCTGGCCAAAGTAAAATTACGTAATTAGCTAAGTCATAAATATTTTTAATTCTTTCATAGTAAGATGCGATTCAATCTTAAATTTTTTTGTAACATAATGATAATTAAGAGAATTTCATTTTAAATTTTATATTTAATGTGTTTATGACTTATAGTGTACTAAATCTTTAAATTAACATTTTCTTACTCCAATAATTACTGATGCTAAAATATAATAGTTATAGATATATTTTTTGGGGTTTTTTAAAAATAATATAATTTTTTAATGTTTCATTTTTATCGATAAGTGAATAAGATTATAAATTTTAGGAGTTTATGTAGAAGATAACTTAAATATAGCAAGACTCCATGTCTAAGCATACCTCTTAATTACTTTACATATTTACCATTGAATTAATATCATTTTATAATTCAAATAAGGGCATTTTAGTCCGCACAAAAAAATTAAGAAATATTCATGCTTTTATAATAGCAGATAGATAGATTGATAGATATAGATAGATAGATAGATAGATTGATAGATATAGATAGATAGATAGAGATAGAGATAGAGATAGAGATACATTAAAACTAGTCTAGTTACATTTTTTGAGATAAACATGAAACTAGCTTTCATTCAACTAGAAAAATCAGAGTTTTGCCAACTCTTCCGATCCAGTCTTTGATCAATATTTAATTTCTTTTTTGCTGATCTTAATATGAAATTCATGATCATAATTGTTAATAGATGATGCTTACAATTTACAAACACAACACGGATATGCTACGTCAAACTTTTTTGCTGCACATGCTATGTTATAATGTTTCTCAAAACTGCAAGGCACACATTATTTTATTAATTATATGTGAGCATGAATGGATGGATTCACGTGCAAATCCAGTTAAAATTATTCTTTGCACAAATGATATATATATATATATATATATATATATATATATATATATATATATACTCATTAAAATCTACATTATTATTATTATATACCAGAAAACGATTGCTCGGACAATTATGGCAGACAAGGAAAAATTCGCACGGTAGTTTGTGGATTAAAGTGGACTTTAGGAAATAAAAATTAATATTACTATAATTCTTCACTTTTTATTTTATTTATTACGTACTGTTCTATAGTTTTATCCTACAAGACTTATTAAGAAATAAAGGAATTTCGATAAAACAAAAACGTAATAAGCGTTTATACTTGATAATGTTTTCGGAATATGCTATTAATTAATGAGCAATCGTCAATAGCTTGATCAGACTTAGACTTGATTATTTTATCCACATCAAAGAAGTAAAACTAATAATATTTCCGCTCGAAATTTTGTCAATATTGTTAATAATTTATATCATCATTTAGTCCGTAATTAAATTTGACAAGGACTAGGTGAGTCTGATCGAATCTGCATTGCACACATTAATTAATGATTATAACAAGAATAATTTTCGAACTCATATGTTCTTCACATAATTGTTGTTAATTTATCTTAAATTGCTAGATATTCACATTTCATATTTCAGCTTTGCAAATTTGTACGCATCAACTTATGAGTCACTGAATTTTAATTTTATTCTATTCAATTAAGCTGGATCATACAGTGGCGTAGCCAGGAATTTAAATCGAGGAAGGTGGGGAAACAAAAAATTTGCAAACTATTATTATATATCATAATTATTCCTAAAATCAAGTAATTAAGGTAAATATATTACATAATACTATATAATCATTTCTATATTGTGAGATAAGCAATCATTAGACATAAGAAGAAATATGAAATAACTTGACCAAATGTAAATATCAACAGCTAAAATTTTACTTAGACATGTTAAATTGCGTTCTACGCTCTTTCATGAACCTGATAATCGATTTCTACCATATATTTTGTCAATAAATAAAAAAGTAGACCAAGCAAGTCATCTAACTCAATATAAATTTTTTATCCTAAGTAATAAAAGTAAGAATAAATTTAAATATTCATTATTTAAAGTTTTAGAATATCAACTTTTTTATAATATTTTGATGATTAACTTACCTACTTGGTGAAGAAAAGAGGAAAGAATAACTATCTAACAAGAAGTTTAAGAAGGAAATTATGTTTATGTGTAGGAAATTTTTCTTAATCATCTAAAATAATTGTAGAAGTTTATTAATTGAACAAATTGTAGGAACTTTGTTATTCAATTTCTACTTGAATAGGTAAGTGAATAATTAATATTGTACGCTCTATGTTCATGACCAGATTCAAGATTAATCATTTTGGAGACTTCGATATTGGGCTTGGGCAAGAACTAGATGACCAATAAAAAAAAGTAATGACTAGATGACCAATTTCTTTTTAAAAAAAAACTAATGTTAAATGAGGAAACAAGTAATTAATGGGAAGTGATACATTAAAACTAGGAAATAAGTCACGGGCTGGGGGGTGCGGGTTGCTCCCACCCACAGCCCGCACCCCTCCCTCCGCCCCTGAGATCATATATCCCCGAGTTTGTGTGGCTTCGACTTTAAATCGATCTTGTGAAAGAGATAAATCCTCATAATGTAGTTTGAACATCCGTTAAAAGTTTCCATTTAATATGCTCAACGAAGCTATGAAGCTATTATATATATCATGTCTAATGCACAAATGCTCTTCCAAAAAAAAAAAGAAAAGAAAAGACATCAGTTTATTATCTTACCTTTTTAATAAGTGCGTAGCTTCTTTTATAAGTACAATGTACATACATAATAAAGTTACATTTTTTTGTCTTTCTTCATTCTTCGGTAAAGTTACGCATGCATGCACCATCCAATAGAAGCAAAGATATATAGATAGTTTATCTACTAAGTACTGCGGATTTGGTACAACTGGAATAATTAATTTATAAATATTCAGAAATTAAATACAAAACAATTCGAACACGAAAGCATTTGTAAACCCCAAATTTAGAAATTAAGACATCCATCGTTGCTAAGAATTCTTATGGTCGGCTTAGTTTACATACGTCTTAGCCAAAAATACCTTAATGTGGTCCAACGTTGTTTTCTAGTGGTCACAGCCCTAACAGTCTCATACTCTCATTCCAACATATTTGATTTATTTATTCTGCTTGTCCCCAATTTAATTTTAAAAAAAAATCTTGACCCGAAAAAGACCAACTTCGGCTTATTTTTTTTGATAAAATAACTGTGAAAAATTAAATTATATATACACCAAAAATATGATTTGCCAAGAATATCTTTCTGAGATAATTGAAGGCCGGCTTCATCTACACACACACACACAAAAGAAAAGAAAAGTCTTCACGCGTATGTAGGGGTGCACATGGTTTTCAAAACCGTACCGGATTGTCCTGTACCGGACCGGGCCGAACCGTACCAAATGTTAGGTTTTTTTTCTCAAAACCGAAGGTCTTGGTATAAATGAAAACCGTACCGAGTATTTTGGTATGGTTTTGGTTTTAGACTTCTCATATCGTAAAAAACCGTACCGTACCGAAATTGAAAAGAAATATGAATTAACTATTCTTTTTTTAAAATTTACCACTAAATTTTATAAATTTATAATCCAAATATTATTGAATACTATATTATTTATATATTATATTATAGTCCATCATAGTTTATAATTACTACATTCCTATCGTTCAATTAAAAAAAGATATGCTCAAATTTAGCACAAATTAAACTTGTTATATGTTGAAAACTTAAAATGCAAAAATTCTAGACACCAAATACCAAATAATAAGTTTCTTCACATAATAAGACAATGATCAAATAATTAATCAATTAATTTTATTCAATTAGGTCGAACTATAGGGTCAAATTTGTGAACATTTTCTTTTTCAATGCTTTATTTAATTTAAAAAAATAGTTTATAAGATATTATATTATTAATTTCTTATATAATTGTCAACTATGTGATAAATTATATATGAAAAATTGCACGAAAAAGTTTGTTCAAAAAAACTGCAAAATCGTACTGTACCGTATCGAAACCGCACCAAACCGAGTTTGTTGGTATGGTTCACAAAACTCTAGTCTGGTTTTGAGTTTTTAAAAACCGCACTAAATGCTACGGTACAAATTTTGTTAAAAATACCGCAGAACTGTACCATGTGCACCCCTACGCGTATGCATTTTTGGTATTCCTATTATCCAATTAATTTGGGGTAAAAATATATATAGATACATACGGGCGATAATTTTTTGGAATTATCGGAAAATGACGAGGGCTCGAATATGGATACCGACTTATCAAACAGTATAATATAACATTAATTGTCTTGAATGAAATGAAGCAAAATGTTAGGCACATGAAAAGATCCAATATGTGTCATGTTTCACATAGAAATTAAGCAGTGTCCACATGAATTTGGGTAACGGTTTCATGGTCCCTTTTCATATATTGATGGCCAAATTGAAAGGGAGATATAATGAATTTTTTTCGATGGTAAATACATTCATTGTATCAAAATATATCAAATAATATATTATCAATATATCATAATCAGTTAATTATAAAGAATAACTAATGATTATATATATATTAAAAGAAAATTCACATTAGGAATTTTTCGAGAGAGAAACATATGAAATTTGATCAAAGATTTAATTCAAGACAATTGTAAGATTTTTTTTTTTTTTTTTTTAAATTTTACAACCAATTCATTATACCAAATCACTACACGACACGACCAATACTAATGTATGAATCAGCACATTTATATGCAAAAAATTTATTAGAGAAAAATTCTTGTCCAAGCCTGACTTGACCAAACTCTACCAACCACGAAGCAAGTGCAATCATTTGATGTGGTCAAGGCTGGTAGATACTATGATTTTTCATAGAATAAATTTAATTTAATTTATACATGTATAACTATTCGAAAAATCATACACCATTAAATAAAATTGATCCAAGTTATCAAAAAGAGAAGAAGAAATTGATCCAAAAGGACAAAAAGTAATGCAGCATGAGCTTTTCCTTTATAAGAGCACAAAATTTTGACTCACAAATGGTTTGTTTATTTTAATGGGCCAAATTATGATGTCCGTTGTTCCACACTTCGATAATCAATTAGGCCCTTGGGCCAATTCCTTTTTCTTTTTCTTTTTTTGATAAATTCTTTGGGCCAATTCAGTAATTAAAAAAGGATTTAAAACTTCTAAGCTGATGAGTTTGGACTTGTCCTAAGTTGTCTTATTTTTATTTCGTTTTGAATCCAAAAAAATTTAAATGATTATTACCAACACTTTTGTGAAGAATGCACTGTAAATATACACAAAGATGGCATTAATACATTGTGTGGCACATTTGGGCCTGGGCCTTCATACTAAATTAAGAGATTTGGGCATTTGGCCCTTATGTCTATGCTCTGAGAAAATTTGGAGAAGAGGTATTTGTACCACACTTGGTCCAAAAGGAGTGGGCAATCAGCCAAATCGGGTGAAGAATGTATATGTATGGGGTATCCCCTATTAATTAATCATTATCAAGTGAATTCTTTTGATTTAACTTTTTAATGATAGATCGATCTGTTACTGATTAACTTTTGGATAAATTAAATCATTTTATATTTTATTTTGAGAATCATTTTTAAAAAATCTGATAATTCACAAACTCGTTGAGTTGTAAGATGACAATGAAAAGTAAAGATTACTTTGGTAAAAGGAATTCGTTCCAAGTGTAAGTTGCATTACTTTGTTAGGAAGCAAATGAAATGGCATATATATATATATGATATGATCTAGAAGAGACATGGGCTGCTGCTGTACAATTGGTAGCAAAATGCCTAGAAGTGATCAATTTCAATCCCTTATCCATAATTGGGAATTTTATTTATTCCAAAAAAAGAGAAAAAGAAAAAAGAGGTGATAAGATATGTCACATTTGTAACAGAAGATAATCCCAAAAATCAGCTGGTTACTGTCAACAGCATAGAAATGCTGACCCCTCCTCCCTCATGTACATATCATATATATATATATATATCTCCATTTCCATACATGTTATATATATTCAACTTCGATCTCATTCCATATATGGAGTATATATATAAGATTAGCAAATCCAAGTTAATTATTTATCCTATGAATAAAAAGCTAGTGAGGAAAGAAAGAAACCCTTAGCTTCTTCCTTCCTTCATTTCAAACATTTGCTTCTAAAAAGTGAGGAAAGAAAAATGTGATCACCATAGGTCTTGCATGTGGGCACGATGGATTTGTGATGCAGCCAAGGATGACTTGCCGGTAATAAACCCCTTTCGTAAACATTAATTGTGATTTGTTAATTAAAAAGTGATCAGGATGATGATTCGCTTAAAATGTTTCTATATATGGGAGTACTGTCGGCAAGTTGTTTTTGGCTACATTTCAACCTCGTGTTCACATGCTAGATCTGCGATGATTGAGATATATCAATGCTCGTCGTTCGTATATATACACATCAAACTTCAAGCCAGCTAGATTTTTCCTTAAGAAATTAATTAAAGTATGTTTAACCTTTCTCTTTGTATTTAATTTACACCCATTTCAATTCTCTCTTATATATTATGATAAGATTCTTTAACCATGTTTGTTACTTATATATGATCTGCCTTTCTCTCTCTCTCTCTTTCTCTCTCTCTCTCTATATATATATATATATCTTCTCATCATTTTTCTTGGAGATTAATTCACCTAAAGAAAAAACGAAATATGCCTTATGGCCTGATGTCATAGCTCATCCACATATTAATTAATTAGTCATGAGTCATCGATCTATACATTTGCTTACAGTTATAGTTAGAGTTGTCATCGATCAAATGATTGTTGCTGGTATATAAGTGCAAATAAATGTTTTAACTCATCTACATATTACTCCAGATATTGTTTATGGTATCTTTGGCCTAATATTTCTTAGGAAAATGTAATTTTCTGTGGAAGTCTAATTTTTTTGTACAGAATAAATATGGCTTGAGAATATATATGAAGCAAATGCCATTGATGAAATGTGAAGTTCAATACTATGTATATATAGCTAGAGTTCTTTATTCATATTTCATATATATGAGGTATTGAATTAATACAATTTTATGATCAATACATATATCACCGCTGCATTTAAGAATATATATATATATATATATATATATATATATATATATATATATATATATATATATATATATATATATATATCATGCAAAAAAAATGGTTAGAATATATAGGGACAAGAGTAGGCCAAAACTCACGTGAGATAAGAATGCATGCTTTGTATGTGTAAAACCTATTCCAATGATTGAAAGATATGTCAGATCTGATGAGTTAGATGAATTTCACTCTTGCTAAATGAAGACTTTATGCCTATATATGAAACCCCCAAAAAACAAAAGGATTTGTGGAAGTTAACTCCTAGTGATATGTCTATTGTACAATTTATTTATTTTTAATATGAAAATAGACAATTTAACATTATGTGAAATGAAATAATGAATAATTTACCTCCCTGTAATATGGAATAATAATGAGCAATTTACATCATTGTTAGTGAAGGTGTTGCATACACACTCTATAATGCTACTGAGACTATTTCCATATCACATGAATGTAAATTGTCCATTAAAAATATCACAAATCCTACATAATTACTTTTTAGTTTCCTCTTGCTGTAACATTTTTAAAAACTATATATATATTTGTTGGAAATCCCCTTACCTTCCGTGAGTTGGAGATTGCTTAGAATTTCTTGTGCTTTCATAATATCTAGTTAGTACATTTCGTTAATTTTCTATTAAGTTTTACATAGGATTTTCTTGAGGCTTTTTTTTTTTTTTAATGTAAGTTTTAATTTGGGTTATTTAAAGTCTTGTAAGTCTAAGGATGTTTCACTTTTTCACTCACGTTTTTTATTAATAGTAGACTTTTCTATGTTTTGAGATAGTTTTTAATGTTTGTCTGGCTATTTCTGCTTGTTATGTGTCAGTGTCACATCGTAATTATAATCATGTTTATGTATTTTATGCCATCTTAAAAAGTACCATTATAATTAACTTCACTATACACTAGAGTTGATCCTTAAACGATGTCGCGGAGGACTCAAATCCCTAAATTCTCTGCAAAATGCCCCAAATATATGTCATTTCATTTGATCCCCCAAAACTAGTTAATCGCTATCTTCTCTTCTATTTTCTGGAGAAACCACTTTCCAATATCTATATTCGCCAGATTTAACCTATAGATTTCAATTCCGAATTCCCCTATGAAACTTGTGTTAGCAGCAGAGTGCTGTAGATGATTGATGCATAATCACGTGCTTTGATCGACGTTCTATTTTGTTTGTTCCATCTCTTTATTTTAACTATCAGTATTTTTGCATTTCCATACAAGCTAGAGTGATTAGCTATATATATACTTGGACTTTGTAATGTATCGTGGAGGTCTGTTCATGGATTAGGCTTTAGAATTTTATACTGATGAACTCTTTCAGTTGGCTAATTGCTTATTCTGCAGTGCTTAATGCTGGTATCAATTAATGATTCAAGATGGTTTCAGTTTATTTCCTTGAAACGGCATATATGCCGGATTTAGTTCTACATATCTAAACACTTTAATAAGAATAATGTTCATAAACTTGGACTCATATTTTTTTTGTCTGGGCCAAGAAAATGATTTATGTTTATTTCAAGCCATGATTCAGATTTCTTTGTAGCTTATGAACATATCGTATTTCTAAGGTGATAATACCTGACCTCTAATCATGAATTATATCATGGAGTAGTTTTGTTTTTAAGTTGAAATAAGTTTCAATCTCCAGGATTACATACAAGTTGAAGTTCAGTTTTATAATGTAAAATGAAAAGAGAAACTAGACAATGAAATATCATGACGAGACTCTTGTCTTTCTGACTGTCATATTCTTTCTTACCTGAGGTAATTGGTGTTACTATAAGCATACCACATTGATATGTTAACAAATTTTGTTTGCTAATCTACAAAGTCAAACACATAAATCCTGTTATTTCACGTCATAAAATCTCATCACTTGGTGGCTTTGGTGGTTTCTTTTTTACAGAATGACAAATCCCCATGTATGAAAGATTGATTTTTTTCCACCAGCTTTCGGTGTATGAAACTTTATAGAAAGTTATATCCTTTTTGAAACTGTAAGATTCAATCCTTGTTCCATAGACAGAATGGTCATCATCCTGTACTTCACCCGATGCCCTGGCACCAATTTAAATTGATAGAATCTACACAAAATTGCAAGTGCCATTTTCATCTGCAGATATGCCGAGTCCTTCCCGAGGCATATCCTTGGTCCTGCCTGCACAATGATGAATTCATTTCTTTCTTCATTTTCCTTATCATTTCAATCAACCAAACATAGCCTTAATGTACCTACCTGAAATGCAGTGAATTTAAATGGAGACGCATTCTGGAAGATTCCGTCTTTGAGCCATCTTTCTGGTTTGAACAAAGCTGCATCTGGACCCCAATTGTACTCCATTCTTCCCATAGAGTATGGTACATATGTCACCATGCCTCCAGCCTTCACTTTGGTTCCATCTGGTAAAACATCATCCTCTAATATCCCTTTCGGATCCTACAAATAATACTCAAATTATTTATTAAATGCACTTCTTTGTATTGTTTTGCATTATATTAATTTTAAGAAAATCACTAACCTGAGGTACTGCTGGGTATAACCGAAGTGTTTCTGTTATCACTGCATGCAAGTAAGATAGCTTGCCTAATGAATCATAATTCAAGAGTCCTGCAAATTTCTCGACTCTTTGATCGAATGATTCTTGCTCCTTTCCATCGTAAATATTTAAAGTAACACCCTCTTCCAGTTTTGTAAGCTCCGAGTAAAGCTTCTCTGCTACATCTTCATGAGTCATTATCATGTAAATAGCCCAAGTAAGTGTAGTAGCAGTTGTATCACGTCCAGCAATTACAAAGTTTAGAACTACATCTCTCAGGCTCTTATCATTCATGTCATTCTCGGGATCTTTACCTAGCTCAATAAATCTCGATAATATGTCGTGCTTTATCTGATAGGAAGATGGTAAAGTAAACGAGTAAAACTAACTTTCTAATTGTATTGGGTTGTAAGAAGTTTATGTTTAGTTACCTTATCATCTTTATTTATTCCTTTAGGTTCATCTATTTCGGCTTTCCTCTTCTTGATAACAGAGTAAGTAAAATCATCTATAGTTTTAATGCTTTGATCTAGCACAGATTCTGATCCCATGTTAAAGAATTTCTTTATTTTCCATAGAGGGTCAATGAACCTAAGAGTTACTATTATGTTTGCAGTATCAAAAGCCCGCGCAAAGCAATTATCTGGTAGATCGGGAGCCAGTGTTCCTATTTCTACTCCAAAACCGACCTTGCATATTGAATCAAGAGTCATCCTCATCAAAAGTTCCTGGAAAAATCATGAACTATAAGTATCTTTCTGCCAATGATAATATTACTTCTGATTGAGAAACAGGTAGTATACAAAGCCAAATTAAGCAGATATTTTTTCATGATTGTACATGTATCAATTTCTTTGCCAGGTAGATATCCTTCATACTTGAAGAAAATTGTTTCGTTAAAATTGCAATTTTAGTCCCACATGATTGGACCCTCAATATTTTTTGTTCAGTGATTGGTAAAACTGCACTTATGATCCCATTTTTTTATATTGTTCTATTGCCCCCTTTCTACTCCAAGTTGGAACTTGGAAGTACCAATGGTGTATAAAAATCAACAACTGCAACTGTTTATTTGAGGGTGTTTTGGGCTTAATTTGAAATTACCTGCATATCTATTTCCTTATTAATGTAGGATGGTTGACTTAGAATTGAAGATAGTTTGAGGCTATATTCTCTGAAAACCACAGTACTAAAATCTCTCAAATTCTTGGAAGCAAACTCAAAGCTAGCTGTTTTCCTCTGTTTCCTCCATAGCTCCCCATCCACATTAAAAATACCTTCTCCAAGCAGGACCTCCATGTACGAATGGTACACTTCACCCTTAAAAAAATAAAAAACTTTAATTCATGAATAAAGATAAGTCTCAAGTAAATATCAGCCAAAAGTCAGCTTTCCACATGTAAGATCAATAAGCATCCCCCACATAATTGGATCATTGATTTATGGCAATTTGGTCAAAATTAAAACTGTTTTTGTTGCTTTGTACTTTTTAGGAAAGTGACGTAAATTTGTCAAGTTATCATCACCTTTGGATAATTTTTGAAGTTTGTCTTTAGCACATGCTCTACGTTGGCTGGATCTGCAATGTAAGTATAAGTCGTGAACGGCATTGGCACGACTACGGTTCTTGACTCGGAGAAGTATTTGACTAACCAATCGTGCATTCTGTCGTAATTCATAAGCTGCTCCAATGCAGCTCCTAAAAAGGGCCACGTTTTGGGACCTTTGGTATTCCTCTGTTTCAATCTGTAAAGGAAAAGCCATGAAAATAACATGCAAAAAACCACTATTATTGTTGTTATTGTTGACGACAAGTTACCCTGCTTTTCCATTTTAATGAGTGATTTATTTGAATATGGGCTTGTTTTCTTTTAAATTTTTATAGAGGCTAATGGTTTTTCAGTTAATTAATATGGATGACAATTAATAATTATTGTAGTTAGGGTATAGGTTCTTGAAGTAATCAACAATCTTTGCGTTTTTTCATTTAAAAAATCACTTCATATTCTTTGTGTCCTCAACCTAATTTTAATACTCTATATGAGTAAGTAAAAAAGAGAAGACATTCTTATTTAATTGGTTTAGTCTTGGTTTGAAGTGGGTTTGGCGAGTCATTAACATGGAATTGATTAATTTTAAATTCTTTCAATTGATATTATCCATTATTAATGCAAATCTATTGGGAATAAATTACTATATTAATGTTAATAAAAAATGAAAAAGAGAGACCTTACTGAGGTTTGATTTGGTTTTTCATACTTAATTTATTGCAAAATTAAGTCATGAATTGATCGAATTTGAACCAAATTTGTGTATAAATTCAATACGATAAATAAGATCTAAATTGCACTTGCAACTTCAAAAATGATTTGTAAATTAAGGAATGTAGAAGACAGTGTACATCCCTATCAGATAGTTTATCTACTTTATTTGAAATACGAATTCTCGATCACGGGTATGTGAAATGTATATATGTTCATATCATTTGATCAATATTTTTATTATTTAATCTAATGATCTTCATTTCCTCCCAGATCACTGTCATACACATCTCCACTTTCCTTTCCTCTGTATTTGTAAATTTAGCACCACAAAAGTAGCAATTTTATAATAAATCTACTTAATTAAACTTGGCTAAGTCATCACAAATTTCATTTTTTTTTTTAAAAACGACCTTTCATTCTTGATTAAAAGAAAAAAGAAGTGGACTTAAAAACAAGAAACTCAAAGATCGATGTTTTTCAAAGTTATTTAAGATGTTCAAATCAATTTACAATTGATTCAATGTCAATAAGTGTGTTTTTGTAAAGGCTTTTGTTATTGGAATGAATTTACTAATAATTGAAGAAGTGGACTTAAAAGTGTTTGGGAAATGATCCTTTACCACTTTTCTATGATTTTTGCTAAGTAGCTAGCTTAATAATTCCAGCTACTTAATTGATTCTACTTTATTTTTCCCTATTTTTTAAAAGTTAGTTAGATTGTGAAGACGCATAAGCCTGAAGAACACGTACAACTTCCAAACATAAAAAGCCTTAGGTAGACTTTCCACATGCCAATTTAAAATATGTCTAATCCCAAGAAGCTTCTAAAATGTCAATGACATTTGGTCATATGACACTGCATGAATGCACAAAAAACTTACTTCTTTGTCCCAAATTATCTGTCCTTTTAGAGAAAAAAATTTGTCCCAAATTATCTGTTACTTTAGGATTTCAATACACATTAATTACATATTTTAGGTACTTTTAGAGAAAAAGTAAGAGAGAGAGTGTAAAACTTGAATAACATGTAAATAGCTAATGGTGGGATAAATAAAGAATAATAATATTTGAGGTATATAATTTATTTTTTCCATAAAAGTGAGGCTATGTAGTAGGTACCTTAATATGTGTGAAAACATGTAAAATGATGATCAAAGACATATATAATAATATCCACCTAATAGATCAAGAGGTGTATTTACAAAGGTTTCAAACGTTTGTGATATGGTTGTGAATTGGTGAAAGTATAGGGGAAAACAATGCAATTAATGACCTCTTTATTTTATAAAATTTTATACTGGCTATATATAGCTAGTTGATTTCTGTTTTGTTAATTATGTATTGTACTATTAATTGGTTAAGTTTTGCTATACTAATAATTAATCAATATTTTGAGATTGATAATGATTTATTATTCCACTAATATATATACTAAAAAAAATTAAAACTGGTTCCTTTTTCAAATTGCGGCGCAGACTGCGGCACAAGTTGGTAATTGATCAATTTTTTCTTTGCTTCATTAATTAGTCTTTGTTCAGATTAATTATTGAAGTAATGAAATAGCACGTTTATTCTAAAATAAAATTGATTTGGCTCAAAATGGAATGGAATCTTTTCATATATACTTAGAGCTTAAATATAAGTACAATTGAGAAGCTTTAATTAGATGCATATATGGAATTCTTTTTTTATATACAAGCAAATCTCATTATATATAAGACTTGTACGTAAAATATATTTTCTTGACGAATTTGCCCATTCTCTTGTACAGTTGCTCTTCTGATCAATCTGATTCTCATATATCCCATGCATTTTTTTTCTTTTTTTCTTAAATACTGATCAGATCATTAATTAATCTCACTGAAATTCATACAGTACTGAATTGAACTTCATTGCATCTGTGTAATAACTCCCAATATTGTTGTTCAGTGCACTAGTGTCTTGATTGTTGAATAAAGGCCCATTGGATAAATTATGATCATTTAGAAGTTGAATCGAGTTCATGTAATCAAACTCCCATAGATGTGTTAAGGAACAAGTCCTTGGGAATATTTTATATGGTACTTGGGGTTCATCTTGACTAGGATCAGTGGCAGCCACAATTTGACACGAATCCTCGACTTTTTGTTCAAAGTTTCTTCCCAAGTTCTTCTTCTTGTAGATTCGACACAGAACCCAATCATCCAACTGACATGAACAATTAATAGAGAACAAAACAATAAATAACAAGTTAGTTAGTTAGTTAGTTTTAAGATGTTTGTTAATTGAATAAAAACACACACAAATTAATTTATTAATATAATCAATTAGCTAGCTTACCCTCATGGATCCATTTTTCTTGGTGGGTTGTGATCTTGATTCGCTTAGACGATATTCATGCATGATCCAATCAGTCTTGATGCCCTTTGGTGGCTTACCTTTGTAGAAAACGAGGGCCTTTTTCACGCCTACATATTTTGATCCACTGTAGATGGCTTTATCCGTGCCTGTGGCTTTCCAATATCCAGACACGGCTGCTCTATTGGGTCGTACCCCGTTTGGGTACTTCCTGTCTCGTGGGGTAAAGAAGTACCATTCATTTTCTCCAAACTCCACTTTCTCTGAATTTCATAAACTCAAATCAATATAAATATATATATATATATATAAAATATATCAGTAGTAGTACATATAACATACTCCTATATAGATCAAATTAATTAATCGAATGATCATGAATCATGTACTAACCAGGCAATTCCCAAGGATCAAATTTGTAGATATCGACTTCGGGGATAATATTTGAAACAGGGCAAGGCTTTGAAGTAGCTTGGTTTCGAAGGTAGTACATAATTAGTTCTTCATCAGTGGGATGAAATCTAAAACCAGGTGGAAGATTAGAGCTATTTATTCCTACCATTTTAATCAATTAATGTTCAAAGAATTGGTTTGAAGCTATATATATATATATTGGGAGAATTTTGTGTGTTTGAAATGTTTGCAAGCATATGGATAGTCCTTTTATATTTGAGGTTTTTTTGTCATCTTATGCATTATAAGTTGCATCATGTATTTTGATTGGTAAAATTTATATATATGCTTCCTTTTTCTTTTTCTTTTTCTTCTTCTTTTTCTCTCTTTTTTATTTTTATTTTCATTTTCATTTTCTTGTGGATAACATTAATTTTGGTATATCCTCTCTTGATAGAGTTTCTTGTTTTTTTGTGATACTTTAACAAACTTGATTCCTGCACTCCTCCGATCCATGTCCAGTCAAAGAACCAAAAAACAAAAAATTGATGATATGGCAAAAAAGAATTTTGGTTTTTTGACTTTTAGTGCCATATAGTAAAGGTTTTTCAATTCTGTATAGAAATCAATTAAATTAAAACGCGCGTGTTTGTTTTTCTTTCAACTGAACATTTCGTCGGTATTGGCTAATGTGGCCTACTTTTTTTTGGTTACTTCTGAGTTCTGAGAATGTATAGTAAGACTAAGAAGTTTCAACTAATTGATAATGCATGAATAATCACCTGTTCACATATATTTGTTCAAACATAAATAAATATATATATATATATATTCAAACATGAATATATATATATATATATATATATATATGCAAAAATAGAGTTGCCATTATTCCTCATGATTAGTATAATTACATTAATCTCTATCTCTATCTCTATCTCTACTATTATAAAATCATGAATATTTCTTAATTTTTTCATGAAGACTAAAATATTCCTATTTAAATTACAAAGTGATATTTAATTAAATGGTAAACATATAAAAGAATAAAAGTAATTAAAGAGGTATAATTAGACATGGAGTCTTATTATATTTATCTCCTACATAAACTCCTAAAATTTATAAACTCTCTTTTAAATGAATTTTGTAATTTTAATCTTAAGAAACACTATTATTTTAAATAGCCCCTAAAATATATATAAAATTCATTATATTAGCATCAATATTTATTTAAGTAAGAAAATATTAATTTAAAGATTTAGTACAACATATATAAGTCATAAACACTCTAAATATAGAAATTTAAAATGAATTTCTCTTAAATATCATTATATTACAAAAAAAAAATTAAATTGAATCGCATCTTACTATGAAAGAATAAAAATTACTTATAACTTAGCTAATTATGTAATTTTGCTTTGGCTAGAATAGAAAATATGATGAATATTCAATAATTTCAAGACATGCATAACTTCTATGTAATTCTTTTCAAGAAAAACGGGTGAAATTCGTGAAAAATGATGAAATAGATAAAACATAATCATTGAAACATGTGAAATCAATGAAAATTCGGGTGAAATTGGTGAACACAGGTGAAATTGATGAAAATTTGGTTGAAAATGATTAAAAATAAAACCCTGAAATCGATGAATATTCGTGAAAAAATGATGAGACCGGTGAAACGACAACAATAGTGAAAAACAGGTGAAATCGGTGACAAAATGAATAAAGTCGGCAAAAATGTGTCAAATCAATAAAATTTCAGATGATATTGGTGAAAAGACCATGTGAAATCAGTGGAAAAAATGTGTGAAATATGTGAAAACGGGTTATACGATATAAACGTTTGAAATCAGTAAAAAAAAGTTTAACAGACAAAATAAGGTGAAACCGGTAGAAAATTAGTTTAAAACGGATAAAACAAGAGGAGAAAATCGTAAAAACAATGAAAATAAGTTATAATAGATAAACATGGTTAAAAAGGGTAAAAAAAAACTGATAAAAATAAAAAAAAAATCGGTTAAAGAACAGGTTAATTAACTTTATTTTATGACATAATAAAATTAATTTTTGGGTTTCATGATGAGTATATATATATATATATATATATATATATATATATATATATTCCAAAATAGAGGGTGTATGTTGCCAATTCTTTGGACCAATTTGTCTGGTATTTGGGAGTTTTTAAGAGATTCAAATGAGTTCAGTGTAACCGATTTTTGTATATTTAAAAAGTTGTTTGTTTCAATTTTTTACTAGCTAGAGTGACATAAATATAATATAAACAAAAGATGTTTGTTTTTATTTTTAGAAAGCATGAAAACATTTCCTGAAATCGATTTTTAACATTTAAAATGATGTTGCTTGCTTTCTTGTTTATCATATAGTATAGCTAGGCAGCTCAAATGACGTCATTGATAACATGCCATTTCTAGCTGGATCAAGTTCTGATCATGTTGTAACTTGTTAACCTCGTTCTAACATTTTAATAAAAAAATTAGATGTTTTGGACTTTCATTAATCTTCATACTCAAAATAAAGTAGCTATCAATACCCACTTTACAGGTGGACACGTGTCCTTAATTTTATAAAGGGCTGGAAAAAGAAAGATAAGTGTTTGAAAATGATAGTATAAAAATAATGGGCGAGTTAACTTGTGGTTCTTATCTAGCCATGCCACTTCACAAACACGGCTTCTTATTGGAGCAGATCAGCTTCTTGATATGAACAATGGAGAATAATTATTATTTCGACTAATCATGCTTAAGTAATAAATAAATAGTTTAATGTCACGTGGTATGTGTATGATCCACTGGATTAACATCACTCTGTCGACACTGCCGTGGCTGGATTGTTCAAGATACATCAAGAAAAGAATATATTCTCCATTCCATATATATTCTTTCATCGTTTATTAATTATTCCAGTCAGTTTAACTATATCTAAAAATATTACAATTATATAGTTCAGTATTGATTTAATAATATTACATAAGGCCATATATATTTTAATATCTAAAAGGTTTAAAACATTATATATATAATCGATTTGATAAATCAATTAAAAAATTGACTTTACACTCTAACTAGCCAGTGCTTTTTTTTTTTCTTTCTATCTTCGGATTTAACATGAAGCTTTAGTAAGAGTTGGAATACATAATTTGATTTTAGATTTTCTCCTCAAAAGAATATATAATTTTATTACATTTTAGTATAGATGATAGTTTTACAGAAAGAAATAATAATATAGAGGGTTGTACTTTGGTATGTAGCTACTAGTTTTAATTTTTATACTTTTATCATCAATCATTACATTAGAAATTATTTTAATAATTTCCCAAATACAAAATAATTACAAGTAATAAATCATTATCAAACACTAATATTAATTAAACTAGAAAGAACCAACGTTAATGAAAGTTGTTATTGGGGTCTCCAAAATTAAATAACAAAAGAAACTATAAGTGTCTTTGGATATTTTGGTCATGGCCTTATATTTATCTAATTTTATTGATTATTTTAGGTTATTAGTTATATCCGTGCGTAGTAGTTAGTGGGCTTGTCTTTATTGACCACTTGGATTTTCCTTTTCCCCCATCCAGGAAGACTTTAATAAAAAAAAGACTTGGTAATTAATTTACGCGAGTTTTCAACCCTTTTTTTTAAAAATAAAGATAAAAGGACATTGATGAGCATCAAAGTTTTGAAAATATATAGGAAGTGATGATGATGTAAGTTGGAGATATATTGGTTTCTTTTATACATGGAATGTTACGTTCTTCATCATTTCTTTATGTCAAATAATTAATAAATGAGTTATTGTACTAATATTTCAAAAACAATTTCAATTATATCCTTTTTGCATCCTTAACACACCCGGCCACTTCAATCTATCGAGAAAATTATAGTTTTAGAGCAGGTTAATTTGTTTACTCATTCAATGTACATTGGTAATATATGGGTTGTTTTTCTAAAAATGCAAGCCGCTATTAATACAAACACTCCTACCTTTTAAATGTAAAATAAGTAAGATGGGATAATTTTGAAGAAGTCGGATTTAGAAGAGGTAAAGGGAGATGAGGCAAGGCAAGGGCTGCTACTATATATGATCATGCCCGGCCATAATGGGTCAAATAATTTATGACATGAAATTAATTAATTAAGACGATTTTGTTAATAAGTATTATTACAGGATCTCTGGAACTTTTTTATTGTATACTATTGTTAGATAATATTAACAATTAGATGACATGGAAGACCTTTTATTTATATATATCGCACGTACGTACGTATATATATAGGATTCCAGTTGAACTTGGATTGGGTATTGACGTTTGCAAATATATTTTTAATTTGGAGCATTACGTAGATCTCCGAACTAAAGTTCACATGTATCCTTAATTAATTTTATAAAAATTATTAATTACTTCCATTCTTTATCTATGTATTTCATTTAATATACATTAATGCTTACATCCCTACTTAAATTGTACGTGCTTGAGCCATAACACTGGATAATTAAATTATTTGATGTTCCACCACATCATATATTATATATGTGCAACGGATTTTCCCTATTCTCGCTAACTAACAATCAAATAAGTATGAAATCAATATTAACTTAGTAATTAGTTATTTATCTAGTTGACTGGGTTTTTTTTTAATTACATTTTACAATTAAACAAGTAAAAGACAGTCGTGGATTATTGAGATTAAATGTCCCACATTGCTTGAAAGCAATAGTTAAGTCCACCTTATAAGGCATTGGACAATTCTCACCTTATAAGCTAGCTTTTGATCGATGTTGAGTTCATGTATATATTCTAATTTTCATTTAATTGATAAACCTTATCCCATCTTGGTCAAAATTCAATTCAACCATATATGGCTATACTAATTTTTCTCCTACCCCAAAAAGGAAAAATAAAACACATTCGAAAAAAAAAACTTTCATTGACTTGGGCTTAGTTAGTTAGTTAGAGATAATCACTAATCAAGCATCAATCGTGATTGGAGAATCTAGTTGAGCTTATCGTAAAACCATGTCATGCATACTACTGATTGAGTAATGAGTAGAACAATTATATTATAATACTGCGCGCTTAATTTCTAATTTTAATTGGTAAATCTTTTAATTAACCTCTTTTACATTTTTGATAATTAAAACAATTTATATTCTGTTTTGTAAATCTATAAAGAACCATTACTTATTTGTACGATTCTGTAACAGTGATTCTTTTCTTTTTTATTTTAGGGTTAATTACAGGGACCTCCCCTGAGGTTTGGTCAAACTCGCGTCCATTCCCCTCTAAGAATGCTAATTACTCGGACCTCCCCTGAGGTTTGAAAAACCTTACAACCGTTAGGGTTCCGTTAATTTTTACTTACGTCATCATAAATTTTTGGTCGATTGCCAATTTTGCCCCCGACTTACTGTAGCATATTTGTATGGACTATATTACCCCTCTCAGCAAATGTTACATTGTTGCATGAGAATGGATCTAATAGCAATGTCAAATTACATTTGTGGATTAAAATGTTATTAAATTTATATAAAATGTGTGACTTTATTAATGTATATTCATATTTAAAATAACATTTTAAATATTTCTAAAGTATTTTCTTACTTATTGTAAAATATATGCAAAGAGAAATACACTAGTAACTCTTATATAACAAATTATTTCAATGAAGGCTTGTAAAATTTATATAATTTGTAATTCAAAATGTAAAATGAATAAATTAACAATAATGTGTAGATATTAATTTCAATCTTTTTTCATAATGTTTTCAAAATTGAAGTACAAAGAAGAGTGAATAAATTATTGTTAATCATAAGAAAAATTAAAGATAAATAAAAAGATCATTATGAAAATGCAAAAATATTAAGATTTATCCATATCCAAATCGTAATTTCAATAATATCAGTTTCTTTTCATAATTCTAAAAAAAAATTAACAACAAGGATAATAAATAAAAATTATGATTAATAAGGAAAAATTTAAACAGAAAAAGCATTATAAAAATGCTAAAATATTAATAATTAAGAAAATCAATTATTTTAAAAAAAAATTAAATAATACTCATTCAATAAGAAGTATTAATTTATTTATTGATTACTTAAACCCAATACTATTAAATAATATTTACTATAAAATACTAAAATAAATCTTGTTTACATAATTAATAAATTATTTTTTACGCTATTGATAAATTATACAGTATTGAAATATGCATTTTATAAAAATTTAACTAAAAAAATCAATAAATATTTTTTTCACAAAATTTAAAGATACTAATTCAAATACCCTTTTATAAAATAATTATCTATGAGGTATTTGTAAATAATTAAATTTATGGGTTATTATATATATATATATAAGTGTTTAATATTTTCAACAATAAAATCATAAATTTATATCTTACTTAAATACAATACAATTAAATAATATTTTATTATAAAATACAAAAATAAAATCTTATTTACATATTTATTATTATTATTAATTGCATAATTAATAAACTATTTTTTTTCTTTTTTATGTGATATAAATCGGGGTGGGGTTATTTTTTCTTTTCTTTTTATGTGTAAATTTAATTTTATTAAAGTTTGGGGACTAATAGGCAAATATAAATTTTTGTAAGGTTTTGTAAACATTAGGGGAGGTCGAAGTAATTAAAATTGACGAGGACAAGAGGGTAATTTCACGCATTCCATCCACCTCCGTTAGTCTCCGTTAGGGTTTTGTAAGGTTTTGCAAACCTGAGGGGAGGTCTGAGTAATTAGCATTCTTGGAGGGGAATGAACGCGAGTTTGACCAAACCTCAGGGGAGGTCCCTGTAATTAACCCTTATTTTATGGAGTATACAATTGAATCATGCACGTTTAACTTTTCCGAAAGTTGGTATAACGTATGATTTTGTGTTATAAATCTAAATATCCACTTACTGTTTTAATGACTATTCCACAATGAGGTTTCTTGCTGAAATTGTGTTGATTCAAGCTATTTAATTTATACGTACTACTAATTCATTGTAGTAGAAGTATACTTGCAAGAAAGCATAAGAAAATTAAAAAGTGGGTAAATATCACTTTTGGTCCCTCTTATCATTAACTTTTTACAGAGTGGTCCCTTTTATGTTTTTTTCCCACTCTAGTCTCTACTATGAATTATTTGTTTCACTTTAGTCCCTACAATGAATTATGTGTTTCACTTTAGTCCTTATCAGGTGGTTCCGATAACACGTAACATGCATATGATTAATTTTTAGGGTATTTTCGTCCATTCACTATTGATACTATTTGAGATATTGTTTAATTGGTGAGCAATTTTGGTGTTTGAAAAAGATTTTAGGAAAAAACTTTAGTTTGGAACGAAATCTACGATTAAGTTCGATTGGAATGAAAGCCTAGGCTGGAAATTTAGTTTTTTTTTTTTTTTAAATTATTAGAAAGACGAAAATATCCATGTTAGTTTACTTGAAATGACAAGATTGCCCTCATGAGCATATCACATGTTATCGGAATCGCCTTGGACTACTTGATAAGAACTAAAGTGAAACAAATAATTCATAGTAGGGACTAAAGTGAAAAAAAAAAAAAAGGACCACTCTGTAAAAAGTTAATGATAAGAGGGACCAAAAGTGATTTTACCCTTAAAAAGTTGAACCATGGGTGGACTTGATTTAGATTTATAATCTATAATAAGCGTTTTGTCAAGTAGTGGACCCACTTCAAAGTAAATTTGATGACCTGGGCAAACTTTGGGGTGTTTTGCACTTTCTACTCCAACCATGGGATATATATAGGCACTTTACACCTTCGAAACTCAGATTTAATACTTTATCCCCTCATATAAAAAAATTCAACATTTTGCACTATTTTTTATTTTCAGGTAAAAATGATCACCTGAATCAAAGGCAAATAGGTAATTCAATTGTAGATCTTTGACATTTTACACCCTCAAAACATGAGAAATTGGCATTTTGCATCTCCGAAAAAGAATTAGCACTTAGCACCCTCGAATTAATAACAACTCAGCAACTTGCATCCCGAAACACTACATATGAAAACTTTGCACCTCGAAACACAAAATTAACACTAACACCCTCAAACTAACAAAAAGGGGGGGGGGGGGGGGGGGCTGAACTAAACAATGACACAACGATGGAGCAGTAACTATAAAAATATTTTGAGGAATATTGGGACAACCATGAAAATCAAGTGCATCACAACATGGTTGTCCCAGAAAAAAAAAAAGAGGGGTTTGAACTTTTTCCTTATTTGAGGGTGTTAAATGTTAATATTGTGTTTTGAAAGTTTAAAGTGCTAAAAATCTACTTCGGATGTGCAAGTTGATGAGTTGTTCTTAATTCAAATGTGCTAAGTATTCATTTTATTTCGAAGGTCTACCAGAAAAAGAATGAATGAAATTAGTTCAATGTGTGCATTAGATGAGGTGAGAATAGTGTTACATGATTAGTTTTTATCTCTAATTGATGAAAAATGATTGTAACCGGCAAATTTTTATTTTTTAAGTTGTGTCAACATGTAGTACTGTATGATCTGTATCGACAAAGTAATTTTTGAATTTTTTTCAACAAGAACTTGCAAATGTATATGTTGACCTTAAGAGGTGTTGAAAATTTGAACACATTCTAAATGACGTAAAATCGTCATTTCATGAAATAGGCTATAGGTGAGACCTTTAAAATCGGTGCCGAAAACGAAATATAGTCTGATGGGCTAAATCCCAATCGCTTACGTTAACACATGGGTCCAGCCCATTTTGTTCATGCAACAATTATTCTATTATGTAAACACGAATAAAATATAATCTAAGGGCATCTGCAAGGGAGTCTTTATAATTCAAATTATAAGAAAAATTATAGGTTTTTTCAAGAAATTGAGTTTCAAGTGAGCTCTTAAAATTAATGAAACTCTTATATGATTAACTTTGAACTCTAATATATGAGAGTCCAAAGTCAAGTGGAAAAAATATTATATGCATGAAAGTACAACTACTTTTGCATTATATGGAAAAAATATAAAATAAAAATATTAAAATATAAACTAGTTGGTGGAATGCTGAGTAAAAAGTGAGAATGTATAACCATGTTCATCCATTAAATTTTAAAATAAGAGGTCATAATTTAAGAGAATTATTGGAGATGGCCTAATATGGCTCCTACAAATTACAAAATGGACTCAACTCAATTTTTAATAATCAAATGTCAACGAGGTCAAGCCTGATGACGAAGCTTAGACTTCATGATCCTAAAAGTCATGGGGTTCGAGTCCCACTGAAAATTCACAATTTTCTAGTTTAATATTAATCTTGTTAATTGTTACAAGTGACGCAATGGAGAGCGTTCCACTAAGTTAAAGACAGGCTCGTGCAAAAATCAAAACTCATGTCTAGCACTGTATTTAGTAAGTTCCTCATTTACTACACCATATCACTGGATGCATATGCATGTTTGACTTAATCACAACTTTCTAATGTACTCTTTAGAACACATTCTTGTAGTTAAAGAAAAATTATGTCATATTTTCATATTACATGCATGTCAATTTCGAACTTCTTTTTTCCGTGTCAACTTCTGGGCCAAAGAAAATATTGTCTGATGGGCCAACAACCAAATAGCCAACACTTGGGTTTAGCCCACGCAACCTCTTCATTCACGTGTGTGTGTTCCTACGTACAAATGACAAATAGTGAGAAAACTCGAAAGTCAAGCCTAGGTAACAAACAAACAATGGTTTAGATTAATGAGAATGGATATTTCAAACCGAGCTCAACAATCAACATTAATATTGCTCAAAAAAAAAAAAAAAAAAACAATCAACATTAATAAAGTCAAAACTTGAAGCCAAAAGCAACCTAAATTAGTACTACTTTAGTGGACTCAACATTAAAATTGTCAAGGATCTGATTTTAAGATTCTAATACAGATTAAAAAGGAAAAAAAATCAAATTATATTTTTATATTAGAAAATAGACTACATTGCTGAAGTAAACCACTTATAAAATTGTAAATAAAAATTTCATGTATAATTTTGTTAGTAATTCATTAATAAAAAGTAGAATACATTGGGAAATAGGTTCTCATATTTACTGTTCATATGAGTAGCCTCTAACGGTGCAGGTTTTTTTTTTGGCTTATTCATTGAGCAATAACATGACAGTCGACAGATAGAAGCTACTGGATCCTTCATGATTAACTTTCATCACATCCACGTATATATTTAAAAATGGTGGTTGGGGTCGGAACTACTTAAAATGCAGTAAATTTCGAAGTTGAAATATTTATGAGCAATATATAATGAAAACAATTAATTTTGTTCAGGTTGTATTAAAGCGATTCATTTAGCTCAACGGAATATGCGGCATTTTCAATCTGTAGTAAAATGTTCTGATGTAATTAATAGGATTTGAACTAAGTACAATATATCAACATATGCCTATAAATATTGATAAATCATATCTCATAAATTAGTTTTTAATTTTAAGTTATTTTAGAGTCTTAGGAGCCTTAGTTTTTATCTTTTATTTATTTTATTTCCTCTAGGAATCCTATATGTTTTAGTTAGTTAATCTTTTTCCAGCTATATACCAATTAAAGCCGCACATAAGAGCAATTATTCTGCAAACGAGTTTTTATCATAAATATATAGATCTGAAACGCATAAAATGAATCCAAGATAGATAAAAACCCAAAAGAGAAAATTCTCTTCTATTTTTTTTTTTTTTAAATCAATAAAAAGTTGTTTTAAAATAAGTCCACAAGTTGGACTTTATGGCTCTATTTGGATGGGTTTTGGCCCGGTCTCGCGGGTCTCGCGAGACCGAGCCAAAACCCTTCCAAATGAGTTTTTACCAAACCTATAAAACCATCACTCAAATTCTTCAAACCTATAAAACATTGATTTGACACCTACCACCTATTTTTTTTCCCAAAATTCACTAAAAAAGACATTGATTTGACACCTACCACCTACTTTTTTCCCTAAACCCCAACATCCAAAACCCATCCAAATGAGGTCTCAAAGGTTTCATCGAAACCACCCAAACCAATTTTTTTAAACCGAGACCCGCGAAACCGAGCCAAAACCCATCCAAATAGACCCTATAAGTCCACAAGTTGGACTTTTATAGCCGAAAAGAAAATAACTATCTAAAATATTCCTGTTAATTAGGTCCTAATTATGGAATCTCAAATGTGCAATTACCAAATCCCTGAAACATAGTATAGTAGTAATTAATTACACAATTAATTAAGTCCTTGGAGTAAGTAGTGAGGTTTTGGTCCCTGGGTCAGTCAAAATAATACAGTAATAATATTTACTTTTTCTCCCCTACATGCCTGCATCAAAAGAAAAGAATCAAAAGATCTTTGTTTTTTGTCAAGGACTAGAACCGTTTATTGTGTTAAATATATTCATTCTTGAAGCAATTTTACAATTCCCTCAAAAAACAAAAAAGAATCAATATCGTTGTTTTCCTCCATCACATTCACATCCATATTAATGCAATTATATATATATATATATATATATATATATATATATATATATATATATATATATATATATATATATATATATATATATATATATATATATATATATATATATATATATATAATATAATATAATATAATGAAACCATTAATTAATTATTACTACTTCTAAAGGGAATTAATACTACTTAATTAGTTGAAGCTCTTCGTGGGGTGGGACGCCTTTTGGTGAACCTAACTATATTAATCATGCAACTTATTTGATGGCTAGCTAGCTATAGCTGTGTACCCCGAGTTAATTTTACTGCATTAATTCCAAAGAAGATTACGTACTAGATAATTTCAATTAATGATAAACATAAGGGTATATGAAGAAAAAAGTAGTATACAGCTTTAAACATTTCCCATGTCGCGGGTAATTAACCATTTTGGTATGAATTTTCAGTATATATGTTTTAAGAGAAAGTTATTGCAGGTTAAAATGTTGTCTAACCTCATATATATACCAGGATCCAAATATAATTGTTTAATTTACATTTAATTCTCTGAATCCAAATTACGTGAAATTAAAAGTCCATTTAGCTCCTAATCATTAGATAATTATTACAAACAGACGATTGGTCTATTGAAATGGATTAGTACCCTCGAAGTGACGATTCAAGTTCGAATCCTGTTTGAAAAAGTTCAAAATGTCTGACACGCCTCGAAAATGATAGGCCCATAACTAGTAATTATCGACAATTTTAGTCTAAATTAAATCCAGTTTAAAAAATAGGCCCGAATTTGGCTACTTGTGGCCTCTACTTCAACTTACGCATCTTTTATAGGGTAATTTGCATTATGCACCCAAAAATTAAATGCATTACAGTCATTTTGTATTTGGGATTTGATTTTAAATTATTTACAATGATAATAGAAACATATACGAATAAATATGAAAAGAAAATACATTTTATTAGTTAAGCTTAATAATTTAATTTAATTTAATTTAAATCTAGGTTGAACCGACTCATTAAATCTGGGTCGACTCAATTAATTTCTTAGAACATCTTCCATCATTGGATATTATAGAGGAAAATAATTTTGATACCAAATTTTTGTCCAGATTATACATTTGATATCAAGTTTTCTTAAAAGTTATATTTGATACCATGATTTAGACCATCTTGACACATTTCATTTAGCCATCAATTTTTTAACAGAACTCATCACGTGTAGCGCACATATTCATTAAGTAGCAAAGATTTTGCACGTGCAAGGTGTAAAATTTTATTTTTAATATCAGACTTTTACCTACTTACACTTTTGGTAGCAAACCTTTGAAAAATATACATTTAATATCAAAATTTGATGGTCAAATGACCTTCAATTTTAGTATTAAATGTGTCTTTTTTAAAGGTTTGGTACAAAAAGTGTCAAGTAGGTAAAAGTCTGGTATCAAAAATAAAATTTTACCTCCTGCACGTGCAAAATCCGTGCCACTTAATGGACATATGCCGCGCACATGATGAATTCTATTAAAAAAATTACGACCAAATAAAATATGTCAAAAGAACCTAAATCATGGTATCAAATATATTTACTTATAAAGTTTGATATTAAATGTGTAATCTGGACAAAATATGGTATCAAAAGAGGTTTTTCCTCATATTTTACTATCTTTTCATTAATTCAAAAGATAAGTTAAAGGATAAACAAATATTTTTGTTCTGTTAATATTTCTTAACTGCAAATACAACCATGAAATGTCTAAGTAATTCTTTTCAATTATGAATTTTGTAAATTTATTTAATCTCTTGTATTGGTATATAATTAAGGGGGAATCTAGGGTGCCACTAATACCACATTAGGTGGTATTATCACACAATGTGTATCACATTGTATGGTATAAGGAGCATAATTTATACCATAAAATGTGACACAGATTGCGTGGTAATACCACCTAATTTGAAATAAATATTATATGATGTGGGGGTTATACTAAATATATGGGATTTATACTATGTAATGTGATCATGTACCATAGGATATATCACCTAATGTGATATTAATGTAGTTTTAAATGCTGAGTAGTAGTAAATATAGGAAAGGACAATTTATCTGTCCATGGGTCTGGCAAATAAACTTCATTAACGTAATCTAGTAAATATGGCTTTCAATGTGAACACTATTTTAATCTGAAAAATAGTCATTCCCACACCTGCCAACATTATCTACATTTACTTATGTTAAATTTTGACGTACACTTTTGAAAACAATGGTATAAATTAATTTTGTGGCGTGTATTGAAAGTAAGAAGGTAATTATTAAAAACAATGGTATAAATTCGTTCTACTTTAACATTATAATTGAGAGAATTGCATTTTTAGTACTACACTTTAGGTCAATTCTTAATTTTAGTAGATCGCTTTATGTGTTCAACATTTTTGATACGATCATTTAACAAATTGTGAAATATTTGGTTCAACCGTTAATTGGTGACGTGGGAGTTAAGTTTAATTGCAAAGTTGATGTCGTTACTTATGTTGACTGATAGTTTTACCCAATAACATTTCAGGCTACCAAAAAATCCCACATCTCCAAATTTAGTGACGATTTTAGTCTATATTGTTAAATTTCGAAATTGACTAGAATAAGACCACGTGCAGACCAATTTAAAATTTTACTTATTTTATTTAAATAAATAATTTGATTTATAAATAATTTTAGTAAATTAAATAATACTTTAACATAAATATAAAAATTAAGAAAATATATTCTTTTCAAATATAAGATATATATAGTAATATTAATCTATTTATTATTTATTAAAATAATAAATAATTATAATTAAAAAAACTAAAACCCAATCCATCCACCCTCTAAATCTTTTTAATTATATAATTTGTTAATTTAATAAATATTTAATAGATTAATACTATTATATAAATCTTATATTTGAAAATAATACATTTTCTTAATTTTTTCGATATTTAAATAAATCAAATTAGTTATTTACAAAACAAGTAAAATTTTCAAATTGATCTGTACGTGGTCTTATTCGAGTCAATTTTGAAATTTGGGAACAATCTAGATTAAAATTGTCACAAAATTTGAAGATGTGAGGCTTTTTGGTAGCCTGAAATGATATGGGAAAAAAATTTCAGTCAGCATGAATAATGACATCAACTTTGCAATTAGACTTAATTGTCACGTCAATTCTTAACGGTTGTACCAAATGTATCACGATTTGTTAAAGCGATGTACCAAATGTGTTGGGCACATAAAGCGTAGTAACAAAAGTGGGAATTGACCTAAAGCGCAGTTAAAAAAATGCAATTCTCTCCATTATAATTGTATAATTAAGGGAAAGAATATTGGAGGAATTATGTAAAGGGAAAATATTTAAGTTAATTGCTAGAAAAACAAAAGCTACGACAGGGAATTAAATTGGGGTGAAATGTTTTAAGTAATTTGATATATATATATATATATATATAATTAAGATTGGTTATATACCATAAAAACAAAAGCATTTATTTACTATAACGGAGAAAATATCATGACTCAAATGTTTTACCAAAAACCAACAATACAAAATATATAATAATATATAAATAGATCATATTTTTTCATCTGACTTTAATGTCAAATATACCACCTTATTTATATAATAATACTCATCTGAAACATGATAACTCTAAATTTGTTCATTTGGTTGCCACCAATTCTTTTCTGATCTACCAAGCAGCATGGAAAACAATATTTTAGTACAATATACGTTGCAGCTAGGCAAGGAATGTAAAATCTTCCCCATTGAATTATTTCAATTCAAATATCACTACTTCATTTAAGCAACATTTGTTAAGAGAAAGAAAAAAAATCATTAATAAATAACAAGTTTAGAAGTTGGATTACTTACCGCGATAGATTTAATCCACCTGGGTGCTAGATGAATTATACGTGATCGGGGTTGGACAAATGACACTTAAGCATGAAAGGATAAACAAATGTTCTTTCATGCTCACGTGACATTCATCTAACACCCGAATGAATTAAATTCACTGGATAGACTGGATAGAATCTAAGTAACCGAAAAAATGTAAAAAAAAAAAAAAAAATAGTACAACTTTAATTTGGGCTTTCAATTGGGATTCGAGAACTGAGTCACTTAAACAGCTAGAACTGAGTGCTTTGGATTTGACAATGTTTATTATTTGGCCCATGCCCTAATAAAGAAAGGACCACCTAACCAAATTTACTAGCAAATTTCAGCATCACCTAGCCAGGGCTGTTCAAATTGGTTAATTAGTTATGATCAACAGTTGAAAAGACAAATAATATAAAATTAAAAGAATTTGTCACAATCGAACTAAGTCGTTTTCATCATTTAGTTTTGAATTATCTTGCTCTTATAAAAAACAGGTAAATTGTAAGGTTATTTTGGCAACTACTTTATAAGGAAGTTGGGAATAAGTCTGGTCCCAAAAGAAAAATCCTATTAAAAGAAAACAAGATGAAACAATTTATGGTTCCACAAAATCATGATCGTCTACATATAGTATTACTTTCTTTCTCTCATTTCTTTCGACAGGATAACCTTGAAAATCTCACTGCAAATTGATATACGGTGAAGGAGTTGATGGTAATTTACCCAACTATGATATGCATAATTTTTAATTTATCTCCTAAAATTTGAAAGAAAAACACACACACATACACACAATCTCTCTTAACATTTTTAAACTTAAAATAATATCAATTGACGAAACTATCCCTCTTATATGTGACATTGTATCCCCTGTATTATAATAAATTTGACATTTTACCTCCTTATATTATCATATATGTGATCTTTTAACCATCTGTGTTATGATAAATGTTGCATTTTACCCTATATGTCACAAAAAAAGATTTTCATGCCCATTATCAATTTCGACAAGTGGATTGTACCCTGTAATTGAAGGAGGTAAATTGCTCCTTTAAAGTATCACAAAGGGTATTATTTTTTGAATTATAATAGATTAAATTGAACAGTATGCATATCATTGGGGTTAAATTGACATTAGCTCTATGGTGAAGTCTTGAAACTTGTTCACATTTTCTTACCATGCATGTCCTTTGAAGTTCTATACATTTGAATATTGTTCAATTTTCCAAACCAAAGTTCTATAACCTAATTTGGGAATTCTAATTTCACCACAAACAAAATTAATAGTAGAGCAAAAAATAATATATCAAGTAATAATATAGTAACGAGGTATTTTATTTTTTACATATTTAACGACAATTCTTTTAAATTTGTAACAATCACGATTTTGACATGTATAACAGGGACAAAGTTATTTTTATTAATATATAGCAATTTATGTTGTCCAATTGACAAGCAACGACACATGTTCAGTAATTAGTGACAATAAAAACCGTCAAGACGACTTAGTGTCATTTTTTAATTTACTATCATATAATTAAGTTCATAACATATACATCACTTATTGTTCTTGTCATAATTCATTTTCATTTTTCGGAAATTATTTAACTGTTGTAAAATTAATATTAAAGTAAAAGGTAGAAGTTTGAGTAAATGGGTTATGCCGATTTCAGTTTTTTTAGATGGTTAAGTAATTAAAAATGATAGTTTAAACTAAAAAAAATATCCCCACAATTGGGAGTTCATGAAATCTCATTCTTAACCAATTGACTAAGGTCTGATCAGCTGTGTTGATTAGTTCAGTTAAATAGCTAAAACAATAGTAGTTTTTATCACCTGTATGGGTATATGTACAATTTCCCTAGATTACAGAAATTACTTTTTGCTGAACTATTTATTTTATGTCAAACTTACAAAAATACATACCAACTGTCAACTGATATGATAGATTTATAGAATATCGATCTCTTACACTCAATCGACAAATAAAATAGTAATGCAAAATATAAAAGTATATTCCACCACGTATTATAGTACATGATAATAATTCCATGTAAGTTTTGGATCACAAATTTAATTAATTTGGTTGAGTGAGTTTGCTGAGACCCAACATTTCTAAAATTAGGTACAGTAAATATTTATTAAATTATCAGAAGAAAGGTACGTACGTACACTACTTACTAAATATTTTTTAATTATATATATGTTCATCGATCCTTATATATAGGCTAGCTAGTATATATATTCTCCTACCAACACTACTTTTTTACATAAAGTTGCAAGCATATAAATATATATAAATATATATATATATATATATATATATAAATAAATGGGAAGGTCGTCTCCTTGCTGCTATAAGGTTGGGCTGAAGAAAGGGCCATGGACACCTGAAGAAGACCAAAAGCTTTTGACTTACATTCAACAACATGGCCATGGTAGCTGGCGTGCCCTCCCACCTAAAGCTGGTACGTAATCATATATTTATATGCATGCAGAAAATTAAACTAAATATTGCAGATGCTGCAGTTAGTTATAATTACAATTTACATGTACGTACGTAGGGCTTGAAAGATGTGGGAAAAGCTGCAGATTAAGGTGGACTAATTATTTGAGGCCTGACATTAAGAGAGGAAAGTTTAGCTTACAAGAAGAACAGACCATCATTCAACTTCATGCCCTTCTTGGAAACAGGCATGCATCTTAATTAATTAGTACAGTAATTATATCTTGTCTTTGAAATTAAAATATTAATTATATGGAATTTTGATTTTTTTTATTTTTTTTTTGTTTGTTACTTTACTTTTTCCCATGTGGAGTACAACCATTTACTGCTTTAATATCTGAAGTTGACATATACTATGAGTAACAATCAATTTGTACCATTGAAGTTGCGACTATGCCCAAATATGAATTAATATTGATTGTCCCCACTATAATTAAGTCTTTATTGCAACTAGTACGTATACTTCTGTGTAATTATTATATATATAGGCATTATTCATTAGCTTCCTTTTCCTTCTTGCATGACAGACAAATACAAGCTAATTAAACAGTCTACTATACTATTGGAATTATTACCAATTAATTAAAATACTAGTATTAATTTAAATCAAATTTGTTAATTAATTAATTATATATTTAATTGTATCTATATTCTATCTAGATGGTCGGCAATAGCAACTCACTTACCAAAGAGAACTGACAATGAGATCAAGAACTACTGGAACACGCACCTGAAAAAGCGATTGACCAAGATGGGTATCGACCCAGTGACCCATAGGCCAAAGAGTCACGATGTTCTCGACAGTAGCCAACCCAAAGATGTAGCCAATCTTAGCCACATAGCCCAATGGGAAAGCGTTAGGGTCGAAGCCGAATCCAGACTGCAGGTTTTTGGATTATCGAGGAGATTCGTGTCAAACCCTAATACTAGTAATTACCACTTCAGAGCCACAGCTCCACCGGTTCTAGCACTACCGCCTAGGCCGCCACCGTACTGTTTGGACATACTTAAAGTCTGGCAAGGAAGTCATGTTCAAGATCAGTCCCCAAATTCTATATTCAACTTCTCAGATAACATGATAATTAACGTTAACGTACCTACTACTTTTGGACTAGTACACGAAGATTCATTCCTAACAAACATCAATTCAGTCGAGGGTACTTTGGACAATTCAGTGGAGGTGTTCAATAATACTACTATTACGGATTATGCTACTACTTATGATTCCATAAATAATTATCCAGGCTTCATGGAGGGCTTTATAGATATTACCCCTACTGTTATTTCTGATCAGAATCTTCTTGTTGGAGGCTGCAGTACTGCAGGGGGAGTTTTCGAAGATAACAAGACTAATTACTGCTGGAACAATGCATGTATTGACTAATTCCGTGACTAATTCGCCAATGGGTTCACCTCATGTTTTCTAAGAAAAAATATATGTTATGTTACATACCACCTAATTTTCTATCTCATATATATTTTTGTACCGGACCTAAAATATGACACAAATGTGTGATAGAAAATTCATTCCGTTTATCTAGGCAAAATCATGAGGAGCAATAACTTGTGTTTGTTAATGCTAGCTAGCTTTTTATTATATATATATATATTGGTGGTTGTTTATATATTTACGTTAGTTGATTAAGTGTAAGATTATTAATTAAACATTATTTTATTTGTTGATTGGCAAAAAAAGGTTGTTTACTTTTATTTGTCGTATGATGGTTTCAATATAAACTTAATTTTTTTTCTATCAATTTTACCTTTTTTAGTAATACTTGTAATTAATGTTTTGATACTCCCTCTGTTTTCTTTAATTGTTGCTTTGAAGGATTGCACACGAATTAAGGAATGTCATAAAATAATTATTTTTTGAAGCAAAAAACTCAAAATACCCTTTTAATCAAATAAGCTTAGCATTAATTAGCATTAATGACAAGTATTAGTAAGAAGGGTAAAATTGGTAAAATAACATTAATTTTACAATAAAATCCTAAAAGCGACAAATAAAAGTAAACAAGAAAATTTTGTACAAAGCGACATAAAAAAACGGAGGAAGTATTTTGGGATTTTTGCTCAAAAAAGTAGTTATTTATTACATTTTCTAATTCGTGTACAATCCTCCAAAACGACAAATATATATGGAAAAAAAAAGGGTGGGAGAAGTAACATTTTCATAGTTAATGTTTAGACAATACATCAGCATGCATATATGCATATTGATTTGATTGGGTCCATATGTGACATAGTTAATGCTCTCATTAAATTTTGTGATATTCGTGACCATTTTGGTCTGTCTAGATGAAGTATACATGATGGAGACATCAATTTTACAGTTCCAAGTTCGTTCGTTGAAAATGAAGTTAATTAGTTTATCATGATGTGAATGTGTTATAAAACTAGATGAAGCTATATATATATATATATATATATATATATATATTCTTCTTTTGATTTTCTTTTGCTTGACTTTGATCTATATATCTCAAGTTTCACTCATCATTATCTTAGTTGAACTATGTCAAGAAACTACATTTATTTCTTGTCAACATAATAAATATGGGCCGGCTAGTGATATATATTGCAAGATCAGCAATTGTTGTTGTTAGAGTAAAATTAATACATTTTCAGAAATACCTTCGTCATTAAATACTTTTTAATGGTTGTATTTGTTGAGTTTTATATATCGGTACATTAATTAAGTAATTTCTATAATTAATTCATTTTAAACATATCAACTGCATCATCTCCTAAGTCGATTGAAAAAATAATGGCATTTTTTTAAGGAAAAACGGCTTCTTCTCCTTCCTAAATGATAAGATTAGGAAATTTTAGCTCTCAATTTCTTCACCTGTTTTTTTCTCTTTTATTTCTCAAATAATTATTTATCCAAAAAAAAAAGAAGGTTTCTCATACAGTGTCTCTTTTATTTAAAAAACATTAATGAGATAATTTCAGCCGAATAAAAACAATGGAACCTTGAATTTTACTAGAATTCTTAGCTAGCTCTTTCAATGGAGAAATTAAAATTAACTGGTTCTTTAGCCAAATATTATTTAATTTTCGTTTATCTATTGTAAACTGATATGACTTTGATCAATAAAGGAAATGAAAGAACTGAATATTGTTGTAGAAAATAGTGTAAATTAAATGCAGAAATGTTCTTGAATCTCAAAGTGTTCATCTGTACAAATAAGCCAATCCAGCTCTGCTTAATGGGTAAATACATCAGGGGTAAAAAGGTAAAATTATTCTAACAGAATAACTAACTTAGGCGGTGGAAGAAACGTCTATACACAGACTTATAAAACCACGCTTTAAACATAAATAATTGTAAGCCCTACGGTCAAATAGATCAACGGTGATCAATTCTTCTCAACTCAACCTTTGATTCTTCCCCAAATTTGCTGATAATTGCATCTCTGTTGATATCTGTACTTCAGTTTTCTAAATATTTAGCGTGTAGAAGTTTTTTTTTCCCAAACATATTTTGAAAACCTTTTTTTTTTTTTGTCTTTCAATCTGGATTTTTCTAAATAATAAACTGAAATTACACTTTTCAATTTAAATTAACAACTAATTTTTTTTCCTACGACACTCATTCCATCAAGGGGTGCTGAAAATTTTGGTTTTTTATTTGATACACACATGTAACTCATAAACAAGGAGGAGCAAGAAATCAGAGTAAAATTTCAAAAGGAGAGTTATAATTTTGTTTCGCAGTTGGTGACAGAATTGCTAACAATGGTGGAGAGTGCGTGGTGACACTTACAGAATGATTCGGTATTGATTGAGGAGAAGATTCAGTTGATGTGTTTAAAAATATTTAATTATAGAAATCACTTATTTAATGCACTAATATATATAAAGCTCAACAAACAAAAAAACCATTAAAAAGCATTTAATAACGAGAGTATTTTTGGAAATTTATTAATTTTGCTTTGTTAATAACAATTGTTGATCTGGCAATATTGCTAGCCATAAATATATAGCAGTATATCTAGATGGTAATGGATCATTGTATTAAATCAGTTTTTCCTAAGGTAAGGTATCAAAAGTGTAAGTAAATATATATTGGGTATGAAAAGTGCGATTTCCTCTATTTTAATTTATATTATTGATCTCCCTTTATATTTTTTCTCTTTATTTACAACAAATCTTCTTAACTTTGTCGCTTTAGTTTTAGTTAAGAAAAATAAAAAAATTGACAATTTTAGATAGTTTTTACGCTTAAAGGTAATTCTTGAAAATTAAAAATTTCAAGTCATTATTTTTATATGAGAAAGTATTTTTGTGTAAAGTATTTATTTCATGAAAGAAATGCTTATTTTCAAACATCTCTAAAAGAAAATAAAAGCAAGAATTCATGACGCATAAGTTGGACATACTTTATACATATCAAATGTACGTTACACAGCCCCAAGGCATATCTCTAACTGGCTGACCAACAATTCATAAGGCTTACTCTAGCGGCAAGGGTGGTGGTTCGAATCCCATTTGAAACTTGGACGGAAGCATTTATATGGATCTATCTAAGGGTCATTTGTGGTGAAGACCCCTTTGTGCGCAGAGTGTACAGCAGTATGGTGGGATCCCAATGCTTGGTAGAGGCACATCCTGCGATTTACATCCTTCAGGGTTCTAGGGCAAGGATTCTGAGGATCCAGGATTAGTTTAGTGTAAGTTTGTACACCTGAGTTATAAAAAAAAAAATATATATATATATATATATATTTATATATTTGTACGAATTAAAATCTCTCCTAACGAATAATGTCCAATTGAAATGCATGTGATCATGTCTCAAAATTAATTAATTGTATTTAATGTGTATCTATGGGTAAAAATAAATATATATAGAAGTTAGACCAATTACAAACAAATTAAAAATAAAACTTTAAGCTTAATTCAAGCTATTGAGTAGATGCTGTGATATCGGAATTAATGAAGTTAAATTTATGTCAACTTGCATTCAGGCAACATTAAAGTTGCATTTAATTCCAACACCGAAAAGGTCTAAAATGTTATAACCTGGAAAGGTATAATCATGAAGAGAATCTTTAATGAGTAAGATATTCATTTCTTTTTCATAAATGCAAAACTTTTCCAATTCCACATCAAGAGTTGGATTTTCCATGATTCAAACCAAAGGTGGCCAATGATCGAGTAGTTCAAGTAGTAGCGCAGTTGTTGGCTATATTTACACTCTCGACGGGCCTTTTAGAATATATATATACTAGTGGTATTTATTATTTATAGATATTTTAATTTTGACAGGTGTATACTAATTAGCATGCACCAGTTGAAATTAATTATGATATTCTGAAATATATATTTTTGTTGTTTTCCAAAACAAAAGTTAAATAGAGAATAAGGATATGTTTGTTTGGCATTTTCGAAAATTATTTCGTTTTCAGAAAAAACGAAATAGACATATTTTTTACTTTTTAAAATAAATTTATCACCTCATAGTTCTCTCCAACTTATTCTTCCAAAAGTCAAACAAACAATATTTTTCTTATATCTAAAAAAACATATATGAATTCTACTATCACGTGACATAATGTAATCACCTCTTACCCAACTTATCGCACATAACGAGGGAAAAAATATTTGATACCAAACTTTAGTCCATAGTCCATAGTTCAGAAAACACATTTCATACCAAGATTCACACCCTCTTACATTTCTGACAGAATTCAGCATTTGCCGCTCACATGCCCGTTAAGTTAACGATGGTGGGTCTTTATATGATATGGGCTAAGTGTGTGGGTAGATATGGAAGCCCATCATCTGTACAAGGAGGAGCCCATCACAGAAGGAAGTGGCCCAATTTAAACTGGAACTCTGATATCATATTAAGCATTGTAATTTAACATTTATGAAGAAAATAACAACAGTGTATATTGAAATTAATGGAGAGTTTTTACATGTATGAAAAACTAGATCTGTAATTGAATGAATGAAATCTAAACCTACTACACCTATTTATAACAAAAAAATAACGATAATCCTATTACTAAGCTATTACTAAAGGCGGTGATAATATAAGTAAAACAAGCTTTATTTTAAAATAAACACTTTTTGAAACACTTCTTCTTCAATAATCTGCAAACAATCATTTGCTTAAACATCTTCTTCAATTGATTCAATAATTTTCACGTGAAGCTAAATACCCTACGTACGCTCTCAACTGGTGAAATAACTCTAATTAAATATTGATTACTTATTGCTAACCTAACATGCATGTGTAACTGTATGTCAGTTATTTATGGATATAGCCATATAGGTATCTTTACTATTTCATTCATTCTAATATAAATTTTTGTTTATCTCAAAAAAATATAATTTTTGTTGTCTTTTGAACTGGCATAAAAGTTCAGGTTCAGATAAAATTTTAATTCTCAACAAATTATATTGATTTTTTTACATTTCTAGCACAATATTCTCCATTTGTTTAAAATCAAATCTTGACTTGAGTGTTAAATTCAATACAATAATTGATGTAATGATATAATCTTCGTCTAAAAAAAATAGAGTAGCTTCACAGAAGTGATTCCGATCTAATTTTTTCTTCAATTATGGAAAATTTAAACTATTTCGTTTCTGCTATCTATCTATCTACCTATATATATATATATATATATATATATATATATATATATATCAAGACATCTAATGTATTATGTGAAATTTATACGAAACAATATTATAAAATTAATATTTATTGCATAAAATTAATTTTCTTAACTAATGAATATTCGGTATGAAATTAACCAGCTATACATACAAATCTGTACGCCATATTAAATTTGGTGTGGGTTTCGTGATTTTAATAGTATAAATGGATTCTAGTATAATGCAATAAACATTTCAAATTATAGTACGTGTGTTGTATTTTCCATTGTTCATGATCAGTAAAATTCTAACATTTCCCTATAGATGAATTGAATTGCATGTGTGGTCCTCCACTCCAAAATCTCCAATGTATAGGTATTACTGCCAAGAAATTAAAATGTCTGTTGATCAGAAGAATGAAAAGGCCAAGACGTACAAGACACCATAAAATTAATATTGAAGGCGATGGATAAATTAATTATGAGATCGAATATAAGTGATCGATCGAGTAGAGCTAGCTCGTTAATTTTCACTACGTACAACAGCTGATCGAGTATTTTTTACTATAGCCCCCGAAATTTCAGGTACTAAAACTCGTATCCATTTCTTTACAACCTTGCCAGAGACATTAATGATTCATTCATATGCTACTTAATTAGTTTGCTATTTTATTATAACTAAAATCGAATATATATTTATTAAGAGTACTTAGGGAAACTTCTAAACCAGCAGGCAGGCCCCTACACAATATATATTAATTGTACGACTTGTATTTAGTGTCTTGCACACTCAAATCCACACGACAACATCCCAATGAAGCTTTCGAGGAGAAATCCATATCCTAATTTAATTTGTAGACCAAAATTATCCATGCTATCAATAATATTATTCTTCGTTCGAGTTATCTAATTTTTTTTAAAAAAACATTTTAATTTGTATGTACTTGCTAGATGTCTACATGTCACAAATTAAGCCTTTCCATCTCAGTTTCAGATTTTTAAGTGTCTATACATTCTATATTTAATTTTAGCTTGCTAGGCTTGGAATTGGTATCTTAGATAAGAGTTAATGTCAATTTACATCATATGAAAATGCATAAATGTTCAATTTATCTTCATGTGATACAAAGAGAGGACTTTATCCCTCTGTGAAAATTTTAAAGAAACAATTTATCTCCTTCAGTCAAAGAGTTTAACTCACTTGTTGAAATTGAGAGTGAAACATGAAAATTGTTTTTGTAACACAAGGAGATATATTGCCACATTTGTCATAGCACGGGAATGAATCGCCATATATTTATTGATTTTGTTTATCTATCTACTATATCTTTTGGAAAAATGGAAAGTGCAGAGTTGCATATGCAGGGCACATGAAATATGGAACTCAAGTTGGATGAATAGTCTTCACCATAAACAGGCCCCTCAATTTTTCTGTCAATAAAATCCAAGATGAAACATATATGACATAATATGATTCACATAGGAAGGACAAATGTAATAAAGTGTAAATTTGTACAATCAATTTGAGGGATAGTTAAATTAATTTATTTATCAAAAAAAAAAAGTTATATTAATTTATATATTTATGTAGTTTCATTGCATAACAAAATTACCTTAAATATATGAAACCCTATAGCTCAAATGATTTGACACAAAATTGAAATGGTTGAATGTTTTCTCCAGAGTTGGATATTTCGTATAACCAGACTTGATCGTGCCAAACATTAAAAAATTTATATGATATGTGTAATATATTTGTTGTGGTTGGATGATAGATTTAGCCAATTCAAATGTGAGTAAGAATTTTCCTCATCATAATTGGTTTAACTCAGTAGGAATTTAATTATATTCTACAAGATGGGTAATCTAGTCAATGAAAACTTTTGCTATGGAAAGAACAAATGTAGCTATGCAATTTAGAAGACGTCATGTTAAGTTGTTGGATGAATGAAAGCGGGTTAAATTGAATTTATGATAATGTATTGAATTTACTTTGTGACTTAGTCAGTTTCATGAAAATTTATTAAATTACAAGACAAGTGTATTGTTCTTGCAATATAATTATTTTGGGTTCAATCCCAACCGGGGTAAAAAATCCCCTAATGAAATTTACCATTTTTATTGCATTGTCAATTTTTTTGCTTTAAGAGATGTTATTATATATGAAACTAATTATACATTAAATGGTTCTTAAAAAAAATTATACATTAAATGGAATCAATTTTGGGCTAGCTTTCTAATTGTAGAATCGTGGTGGCTCGATTTCATTATCCAATACCCTAGTTGCCCAGTCCAAACATTTCTCTCCGGAGTTAATACCTGGGCAGCCCATTTAGATCAAATTCGGCCCAAAATTTGAAGTTAAATATAATGATCCAAAGTAAATTCGAAATTTGCTTTTTCTTTATTAGATAACTATCTTATTTTCATGATATGCACAAATTCAAATCATTTATTTTAATTTATATCAAAATAAATTATAAGTATGTTTTGATTACTTCAATTTTCTTGCTTCTATTAATTACAACTGGAATAATTTTTATGGTGCTAAAAATATTTATAAAAAATAAGTTAATCGGAACAAATGTTTCATATATCTTTTTCTTTACGAGATATAGATTAGGGTAAATTACGAATACCCCCCTCAGGTAAGGTCTAATTACAAAAATCACCCTCACGTATTGGGTATTACAAAAATCCCCCTCAGGTTTGTCACCTTCTTACAATTAACCCATTGCCCCTAAAATGTTTCAATTTTGCCCTTGAGTGTAATTTGTATTGTTTGTAATGTTTTATAAATGTTAAATCTTGGGTGTTAATTATTATATCTTATATATTAGAAAAGAGATAATTATATATTTACTGCCAAAATAATTGAAAAAACTTATAATTGCCCATAATTTTTAATAAATATTCCAAAAAAAAGGTATTTATGTATTTATTAGCAATTTAAATTATAAAATATTAAATTAAATAGATTTTTAATAATATATTTTATAAATATGAACAAATTGTTTACACATTAGTTGAATGAATTTATTTTATAAGTTAGTAAATTTAACAAAATTATATGTATTATAAATAAGATATTTTAATTTATTAAAGTTTATATTGTATTATAAATTGAAATATTTATTGAAATTTATGGACAATTATAAATTATATCAATTATTTTGGTGGTAAATATATGATTATTATTTTCTAATTTACAAGATATAACAATTAACACCCAAAATTTAAAATATATGACATATTATAAACATTACAAATAACTTCCAAGGGCAAAATTGTAACATGTTAGGGACAAGGGGTTAATTGTAAGAAAGTGACAAACCTGAGGGGAGATTTTGTAATACTCAATACGTGAGGGGCATTTTTATAATTAGGCTTTACCTGAGGGGGGTATTCGTAATTTACCCTATAGATTATGAAGATTGACAATATTTTAACTCAATAATATCAATGAAAAATTACTTAAACTATACCTCAAGTTTATTGTAAATAAAAATACTACCATTTAAGTTTGGCAAATGATTTTAAATACCCATAAGCATTAAATTCATTACATTTATCCTATTACAACATTAATTTATGACGCAACATTTTTGAAATGTCATCATAAAAGTCATTATTATTCAAGAAATACCTCTAGTATTTTATTTTATTTTGGTTAAAAAAAAAATCTCAACTACCCATTAGGTTTATTGCAATTACACGATCATCCTCAAACTTTGAGAAATTGCCCAAAATACCTTGAAGGTATTTGATCCACCGCCTTGGGTGGGGGTTGGGGGTGTTGGGATGGGTTGGAGACGATCGGGATAGGTTATCTACTTCTTAAAAATTTATGAATATATTTATTTACTAATATTAGAAAATACATAATTTTTATTTATATATTTATTGCAATTTTTTATTTTATTTGATTAAACGTTCTAAATGGCTAATTTCATTTTGTTTTAATTAAATTGTTCACAATATCATTCAAACCTTTTTTTTCTTACTATAATCTAAATATCTTATATTTCAATATTTTCAGTTCAACTATTTTAAAATAATGTTAGAAAAAGTGAACGAAAAGAGTAATAAGAAGTGAAAAGGACGGAGACACTAATTAGAAAATTAAATTTTATTCTTTATTTATTGCACATTTAAATATGCATATCTAGTAGTAGGTAGAAAGAAATTATTACTTTATTATTGTAATACTAAAATATGTATATTTATTTTATTTATTGTAAAATTAAATATAATATTTGTTTTAAAATAATTCTAAATGCGTATTTTTATTTTATGTTATTAAACTTTTGTTGATTTTATTTTTAATATTTTAGTATAATTTTAAAAAATATTCACAATTTAAATGTATTCAAATTAATAATTGGGAGAATTACTAAAATTACCCATGAGATTAAGTGTAATTATTAGGACCACCCCTAAGGTTTGTGAAATTTATAGGTAATTCACATAATAAAGAAGGGCATTTTCATACTTAAAAAATTTTAGTTAGTTTTTTTGGATGGACTTTATCCTTTGGTAATGTAATTTCTGTAATTTCTAAATTTGAAGGTTGTCTATGTAATTACGTTAAATCTTATGTGTAATTTGTGTTATTTTACCTTATATCTGTAAATTGTATGCTCAAGTTACAATTATTGTAAAAAACATAAATAATAAATTAATATCCTGTGAGGTAAATTTTTTAAAGTTTATTTTTTAAACAATCTACGCTGTTATGTCAAATGATGTAAAACATGTAAATCAAATTCAAATAAAAAGTAACAAAAATTATAACATTCGATAAGACTCACATCCACCTCCGTCTTTAACATGTAACCATTTTTGTGCATAGTACTTTAGTGACAATGATAGTGCCAAATCACTAGCCAAATTATTTATACTTGAAATGGTACAAGCCAAAAACTTGCAATTTAGAGATTAAAATTGATCTTTGGATGTTAAACTCCCGAATTACATTCCATTAAAAACTCTTATGTGCGAAACAAAAAGAAGAAACAATAAGATAAATATCATTAGATAAAACTTGTCTTAAAAACCAATGACCAAAAAAAAAATATATTGAGATACACAATAAATAAAACAATTGAAGAATAAAGGGATATGAAACTAAAACAATGAACAAAATTGAAGTGAGCAAAACATATTATAATTTATTTTGATATGAATTAAAATAAAAGATTTGAATTTGTGCATAGCACGAGAATAAACTAGCATAAGATATTTATAAGATATAAGATATGGAATGTTCTAATAATAGTTTCCTTATGTTGGATTGGTGTAAAAATTAAATTAAGCTATTTGACTATCGAGTAAAGATTAATTGCTAAAATTTATTTGAATTCGATTAATTATATGTTTCAAACGAGTTTGTATAATAATTTTTGTTTAAAGAATTTTCAAACTTGATTTAATAAGCTAAGAAACGTTTAAATACTATATAAAAGTATCAAGTTATCAGAGTTCGATTAATATTCAACACGATTAAAGTTTATTTAAGCTCAACTCGTTAAACATTAATCAAATGTAATTCAAATCAAATTTATAACTCGAAACAAAACATTAAACTGTTATTTTCACCGATGAAGAGAAAATGTAATTGCTATTAATTTGTTTTGTTCTTCATGTCTCTTTTATTTTTATTTTTTAAGTGTGTTGATCTTTATGTTTCTCATCTTAGCAACTACAGCAAAATTGTAATAGTGATAATAATATCGTCGAAGTATTAAATAAATAGTAGTAATAAAAAAAAATAAAAAAAAAGAATAATATCGCATTTGCCCTCCTAGTATATACACACAAGAAATTAAACGCCGCCGTAAAAAAATACTCATCTCTCTCAACAGCCGCCGTCTTAATTTCTCTCACTCCACAGATTCATAGCTCAGATTAACGTTCGCGGAAACGACATGGCCTTGAGGGCTGTTATGCTAAAGAGCGCCAGAGGAAAAGGGGAGTGCTCCTTTGGAGGCATCCGGAGGTGGACCCACGCAGCGGCTCAATCCCCGGCGCTACAAACCTCCTTCGACTCCAAATCTCCACCGTTGATTCTTCCGGAAAATGAAAACAATGACATCATCGGAGTTGAATTGCCGAATACACCTTTCCTCGGTGGGTATATGGAGCTCATGGCTGTCCCCAAAAGGAAGGTACATGTATTTATAATTATGTTTTCTCTATTTAGGGTTTAGGGTTTTGGATAGTATGATTACTAAGTCTGATTACAATTTGGCATTTTATTTTAAGATGAAAATGCAATGCATCCTGAGGTTTTATTTCTTTTATTTCCCACATGATCTAATTAATGGCTGATACTCTAGTGTGTTGACGACTACGGTCATGGATTTTTAGGATTTTGTGTTTAATTTGTGTTCAGTCATGTTGTGGCGGACTTAATCCTTTATTAGAAGATTGTGTTCATAGCATGGATTAAAATTTTGTTTTTGGGATATATTTCAGTCACTCAAATATCAGTCATTGTCTGATAACTTTTTGAAGTATTGGCAAAAACATTTGGAAATCTTGTAAATCAAGAAACATGTTGAACTAGAACGTCTTTATATTTTCATTCCGGTTGTCCCAAAAACAGAAATGTGTCCGTGTTTTTTAGTGGAAACTTATGGAATTCTTAATCCATGGTTTGACAGCTTTGATGATCTATCTGCTGAAAGAAAAACTTTAGTTTTAGGCTGGTAAGTTTAGTACTTTGGAAGTTTGAGATCAGTAATCAGTTGATGGATTTGGCGCTTTTACGATGGACTAGATCGTGGCAATGGGATTCTTGGTTATCTCAACTCTCAAGTGATTGGGGGGAGGCGGCAGTACTGGGATATATTTTGTTCCTCTTTATCATGTGAGATAGCAACATAAAAATCTTTTTATACAACTGGGATATTGAAATGTCAAGATTTTGGAATAGCAGTGATTAGGAGTTTTCAAGAAAAACGGGGAAGTTGAATTGCCAGCTATCTTTTTTGAATTTTGAAATATCATTGTGTCAGTTATCTTCCTTGTCATCTTTCCCCACTTCTAATATTCTATGGGCAATGAAGATCTTTTGATAATTGACCTATTACTCATGAAATAGAATTTAAATCATTCCATTACATTTTGACCCTTTTAAATAGAGTACATTCTGATTAAACTCTCCATTGTATGTTCTTGTATTTGTTTTACAACCAATTCTAGGGGCTTTGACTGAAGTGACTTTTTGATAAAATTCTCCATTGAATCAACCTACATTAGTTCTTCTACCTTCGAGCCCTAGATTTATAATTGAGCTCCTTTTTCCTTAAATTCTCTTTGCCTTTCCTCAATAATCAAGTTAACGAGTGATTATAGGAATTTTTGGTTCTAAATGTGAAATGCTTATTGCAGACTACTCCACACAAAAGAGGTATAAGAAATGGGCCAAAGGCTTTGAAACCTGTTCCAGTAATCATCCGTTGCAAGTAAGGTTTTTCATTTCTCAATGCTGAGTAATTCTGTTTCAGTACACTACATCCGAATTTTAGAATTTCTGGCAGCATTGAATTAACTATCTGACTGCTGAATCCTTAATAGGGAAAATGATTTCCCCTAAATTCGTACTCTATGAGTATAGGGGTATGTCTTATGAAATATAGCTATACATTCATAGTTTTACCATGTGCAGTCTTACAATTCACGTAGTTAACAAAGCTCAATTGATGTTACTAGAAAAGATATAGAAGGGATATACAAAAAGTTAACATAAATAATTTAATGATGATAAGAACTCTGATAATCTGTTTAGTTCCCCTAAGAAATAGTTGGTTTTGACTTATTGGCTTTTGATATTCATGAAAATTTTGTAAGAGAGTTTTCGCAAACATTTCTTAAGTTGCTTGATGAGATGGCCTACAATCATGTCTTGATCTCTTTATTAAGTCGATCTTTTGTGCTTTATCGCAATTAGTATGTTCATAATAATGTAAAATTTACCAAACATGTTCTAAGTGTCAGAGGGACATCACTATTTCGTGGGAGTAATTGGTTGTTTGTCTTAATATTTCCTGAGATACTGTTGTGAATGTAGCTAAGCAGCAGAATGAGGATAAATATTGGGCAAAATAGCTCGGTAGTAACAGTAACTAGAACTTATCTGTCTGTGTGAGTAGTCATGATTTTGACCTCGACAAGAAATGTCACTAGAAAAAGAAAGCTTTTGGATATTTTGCAACCATAAAAATTTCTGGAGTTACCTCTCTAAGTCTGTTTGCTACTTAAGTCGTCCTTGTGGGCAATGTTGAATTATACTACAATGTCTTGTGACAGAGATAAGAGCGACAAAGTTTTGAACTAATAGGATAGCTTTTGATCACTTCTCATTGTATGATGTCCTGCTGAGATTGATAACAGTTAGTTTGTTAGTCATTTAAATTCCATTCCGTAATTTGACCAGTCGGTACTTACACTGAAATTGAATAATACAGTACAAATTATTTTCATGTAAATATTGCTGGCTTATTAATTTTTTCATTCTGAGAGCAACTGATTAATAAGATATATGGAGAACCCATTACAATTTACATGTGACTTGGCAGGGTCTGCGGTCGGGTGAAGCTACCACACTTCTTCTGTTGCAGTGGGATAAAGCCAAATCCCGTTGAATAGAATGGTTAAACCTGTTCTTGTTTCCCATTTTTTGTGGATCTTTCATCATTATCAAAGTATAATTGGGTATTAGTTAAGCAGAAAATGGATGCCTTGTGATAGATTGAACTTTTTTTAGAGTATTTTGATCAATTAATGTCATGCTGCTATTTCTGCAGATTCAATTGCTATAGTATTGACGGCAATGACTAGTAGTAGTCACATATGAAATAATTTTTTCAAGTCGTGGATAACTTTTAGCTGATTTCTACTATTTTATTTCTTTGTATGTTCATCAAGTGACAATTATTGATGATCGATTAAAAGGAAACTAAAGAAGTTAAACATACACAAAGCAAACCATGTGACCGATGGCTAGCTAAACATCTAATCTAATGTGATTATTTGACTGGTGGCTTTGGTACGATAACAATTCACCTTTGGCGGGGAGGCTTGACATGTGTGAGGATCTCATGTCGTAACTCGGAACTTGAATTGATGTGTAGTTTAAAGATCGGGTTGCATTTTTGGGTTGCACTGTCATTATATAGTACACCTTTTAATACATCGTAACACGCTCGGTCCTATAACTAATAACTAAGGTCAAGCGATATAGCTGTGTTTGCCATCATCGTCTGTAATTCGAACATGTCTATCATTTTTGCAGTTGCTTCGAAGTAGCCTTGTTTGTCACCATTAAATATTTGTTGTGATGAGGTTCCTTTTTTACTTTGTCAAACTTTTTAGTTTTGTGATAATGAAACGTTAATTATTTAAAAAAAAAAAAAGATAAAATGTTTCAAGCGATCAACTCTGGTTTGAAAAATTGTTAGTCTTTAAATAGCAAAAATTCTTGATCGGTGAAAGTATGTGCCTTTTAATCAAAATATTCGAAAAACGGGTCAAAAGTTTTGTTATTATAAAATAACTAAACTTAAAAAAAATTGATCTCAAGTTTATTATTTAATAATAGATGAATTAAAAAGTCCTATTTAAAATAAAAGAGGATATAATTGTTTAATTTCAAAAAAAGAATTGAAGCCAGCAACACACGCTACAACTAAAAAGAAACCTCTGATTTTGAACCCAAAAATGCAAATAAAGAATTTATAAACCATTAAAATATTACCCTGAAAGAAAAGAAGGGTTTAAGAAGAAAAGAGGTTTAAGATCAGCAGCCATGGGCGACATTTTATCAACGCCTTCACAACCAAACCCTAGTTCTTCACCCACCACCGAAAAATCGTCCACCATGTCTTCCTCAGATTTCTCACGACCCCGTGAAGAAAGCCCCGTCAAAGAATCCACTAGTCCACCAACAGACACCAACGATTCAGTAAATCAAGAAACGGAAACCCTTTTGCAAAAAGATTCAGGCGAACCCAAAACCCCTAATCAAGAATCTTCAGATCCACCAAAATCTGCAGAAACCCAAGAAAATTCAGCTGAAAAGGTGATCCTTTCTGAAGAAGATTTGGAAAATTCAATCAGAGAAGGGGATTTTGATGACGAAGAAGAGGAAGAGGAGGGTGAATGTGGGTTTTGTTTGTTTATGAAAGGAGGTGGATGTAAAGACACTTTTATAGAATGGGAAAAGTGTGTTGAGGAAGGAGAGAAGAACAAAGAAGATATTGTTGAGAAGTGTTTTCAAGCAACTTCTGCTCTGAAGAAGTGTATGGAGGTACATTCTGATTACTATGCACCCCTCTTACAAGCTGAAAAGGCTGCAGAGGAAGAGGCTGTGAAGCAATTGGAGGAAGAGAAAGCAAAGTCGAGTGGTCAAGAAGGGGGCGGAGAAGCGTTGGGGAAGAAGGAAAAGGGGGAAGCTTTGGATGGTTCTGAGAAAAAGGAAGGGGTTTGAAGATGAGGTTTTGGATCATATAGTTCTTTTACTATTGAAAAGATTGATGATTAGTGAGATAGTTATTGAGGTAATTGACAGAAAACTGGATTGTTTCTGACAGATATTTAGTATATTTTTGAATAATTGTATTGAAAACTAGAGGGAATTCTTTCGATGCATATTGATGATCTTAACTGTGGCTTATGTCAACATACTTTGGCAAAATTATGTCTGAATTTATTAAACCTCTTCTACTGATGCTGCCTAATTTTGATCTTTTGGATACAAGTTCTTTCCATGTAGAAGGAACAAATGTGATTGAGTCAATGTTGATGCTTATAGCTAGGACAGATTATTGGTTTTTAAATCTGTTTGATTGCCTTCTTGTTTGAGGCTTTATTCGGGTGCTTAGAGTAAATGAATCGGGTAATGATATAAATGAAGAATACAATACATACTCGTGATTGGTTGTGTATCCTATACAATTGATGCTTCAAGATTTTGGCGTCAAGTAACTCATTCTTGTCCCTACTTGTTATATGTAGGTTATATCTGGTGCAAATTTGTCATGGTTTGAGCTTGTTCGATTATCACTGTATATATTACCTTTTAAGTTATCTACTCTGCTAATTTGATCACTTCAATATAATCTCCAATTCGTTGTTGGTCAAGTATTACATTTCTGTGTGCTATTTTGTGAAGTAAAAGATTGTGATATGGTAGAAACAATCATTTAGTTACGCAAAGGACCTTACAAATGTAATGAGATGGATTGTTTACATTTTACAGTCATCCATTAAAGATGCAAAGGACAGGAATGTCAATTATTTTCTAGTACTGCAACTTATACACTAATAACAATCTATGGATGTTTCTATTCATCTTTGTCCTCATCTTCATCATAATTGAAAGGCAGTGGCACCGATTTGAATGCACGATATTTGCCAACATTATTCAGATGTTCATTCTCCAACCTGCACATCAAAGAATACATCACGTCAATAACTAACATGTTATATCAAGAAATGGTTTTTTGTGTATTTCTCGCATATAATTACCTGAAAAAATTCCATATACCACGACGAATGATCTCTAGGGAAGCCACAAGTGTTATCATTGCCTGTCTATGCAATGAAAATATAGTGAAATTCATCACAGTCTGCATCCAAGCTAGCCTAAATAAGACATTCAGTACCTGCAAACGAGAGAGAGAGAGAGTAATATTAGTGTCAAACTCAAGAGTCATTTTAACTTAAAATTCTCATTCTAGAAACTTACTATGGCTACATAGTAAACATTTTTATTTTGGACGAGCAACTTGTCTCTCAAAAATCGATTCCTGGAGTTTTTCTGGAAAAGTCCCCAATCTATAACAATGTCCCAATATGCGCAATAAATTGTCACAACTATTGAAGTTGTCCAAGCTATACACCGCCAAGTAACTGATCCATTGAGGTTATAAGCCGTTCTAGTACAAACTGCCACAATCGTCAAGAAATATTTCAAGCCGTTGTATCCTTGCATAATATCTCTCTCTTCAACCATGCGGCGTAGACACTAAGCCATCAAGATTCAAGAACATGCATGATTCAGTATGTTGAAAAGTTACTTATAGATAGATAGATTAATTTACGTACCTGCATAAAACGCCACCAGTATGGTATTCCAGCTACGATGAAGGAGAAAGTGGTGAAAACATCATTTGAACTGCAAGTGTTAACTCTATGTCTGAAGTCTCCCCAACCGTAGTAGCAAATGTAAAACTCTAAACTCCTAATTGCTTGAACCTGCATTACATAATTAATTAATTAAAATAAAATACGCAAATTAAGAAAATTGAACTCTAAGTAGAGATGATTTGAAGTGATTTAGAACCTGGCTCGTAAGTTGGTCCGCCAACAAAAAGTCCGGTAGTGTAACCTTGTAGAGGGGAGCTAATACACCATGAAAAAGGCACGTAAGTAGGAAGAATCGACTTGACCGGTACATTATGTTAAAAGGGCAGAGAGTAATAACAATTACAAGCTGCAAAAAAGGATAACTTACAGAGTTAGAAACGCGTAAAAAAAAGTGTGAAAAAAAAAGAAAAAAACTCATAATGGATCCAATGGAAGTAATTGTACCAGTACTAATCCAGCAGGAAGAAGTTCCGTGAAGGATTGATAGTCTAGAGTCATTGGATCCATTTCCATATCCAGATTGGCAAGAACACTGCCAAGAGCAAGAACACTCAAACAAAAACTAAGAAGTAGAACCTCTCTGTAGCCTAACTCTGTTCCTTGTTTGAAACCGAATATGAATGAATAATTGACTCGATATCGCCTCCAGAAGAATATGTTTCCAGCATACATCAACATGTGGAGAACAATGAAGCCGAACAAACTGCAGCAAACATTAACATGACTAGTAAATGATATATATATCCTTGTACATAGATTTTGGCCATTGAATATGGAATCAAGAGCGAAAATTAACCTGTAAAGAGGAAACATAGTGTCCATGTAAAGTGCGCTCCCTTCGTGATCTAGAATATGCCTTGCACGAATAACTAAGACTAGGGCCAAAATAAGAGAAATCGTGCAGCCAAGGAGAATTCCTGCATAAAAATGAGAAATTTAGATTTTAAGGGTAATAATTGAAATTCATGAGAGTGAACTTCATTTAATTGTGGTATTTTAAGTAAACATGATCTATTCTGATCTTACCCATTGAAAGTGTAATCCTATGTTTTTCCCTTTTGGCCTTTGGCCTCAAGGTATTCATCCCTTTACTGCGATTTGAATTGGAGAAATGCTTGATGAAAGTTGCTTCTACCCTTTCCATCAATTTGCTTACCTATATTTGCACAAATTAACTTAAGTATATAAGACATCTGATAAAATAATGAAAATATCTCATTGCGATTTCAGTTTTAAGTACCTCGTCAGAGCTGCCGAGGTAGGAGTTGTCAACCATTTTCATATAAGATTTTGAAGCACTTCTAGAAGCAATCTAGAATAACATAACATAGCCTCGGACACTTTAGTAAATAATCACATCCTATATATAAATGGAAATATCATTCAATTCAAATATATATAATATATTAGGTAAAGATGCAGGTACCTTATCATATTTCTTCATGATTTTTGATACTGCCAAAATATTGAGGAAACTGTTGCATTTTGAGAACATCAGGCAAATACAATACATGACCGAGAAGTTAACAACTACATAAAGAAGATATTATTAACTCAGCCACCAACCTGAAGCTTTTCAAAAGCCTTAGCTTGTAGTAAAATTCAACGAAAGCCGTCTTAAGTATTCCTTCTGCTTTCTTCAAATTATCCTTACTGAACTTTAAATCTTTTTGATTAGGAATATTGAGAACCCCTTTAATTGTGGATCGAGGAGTTTCTAAAGTCGTGTTAAACTTAACATTCTTAAGTATCTCCAATGGTGCTGGCCTTTTTGCACTTTTGTCAATTTTCTGATAATTTTCTTTAATCTCTATTATCTCCATTTCCATTCCATCTCCACTTTCATCACTACTCGATTCATTTGATTGCTTACCAATTCTTGTACTCTGATCTTCATCAATGACATCCATATGAACTTTTCCTGTATCAAAATATACAAGTATTATATATTAATTAATTAAACACCTATATGTACACACAATCAAAACATTAATTGACTTACTACTAGTTGCTCTGGCAGCAGATGGAGTTGTAGCTGATAATGCAGCTACCGAAGCTTCAAAATCGGAAGCAAGCTTTGTAGTTTCCTCTAAGCTATTAACCCATCCTTCCGGATTCTCGACTTTACCACGAAAAGCAATGAAAGCTTCCATTTGTTTATTCAACACCCCTGCTTCATCCATTATCTCATTAACTTTACATCTATAAAATTTCAAAACTTTATTGAACTCATCATCCAATCTTTTGAAATAAACAAGCTCGTATTCACCCCCTTCTTCTGCGGTCATGAGGAACGTAGTCTCGGAACCTTGGGAACCGGAATTAACAAGAATGGGTTGGTTTTCAATATCTAGTTCGGTTTGGTGTGGACTTGGAGAACGTCTCATATGAGTTAGGCCACTAAAAGATCGGTATAGAGTGAGGTTCCGCATTAGGCTGAGTGGCTGCTTGGATGCTGGCCTGGTTTTTTGCTTGAAAATTTCTAATTCTCTTAGAAGAGTTTTCAAGAATTTGTAGTCTAGGTATGCTTCATGCCATTCTGGCACCATTTGTGATTCGAATTCTTTACCAAACTTCATTATTCTTTCAAACAAATGAGGTTTAGTAATAGTGTTTGGGAACAATTAATTAATACGAAGATAGTGAAATCAATGTGTGAGTTTAGTTTATGCTCCCAATTACCTTAATATATATATATAAGCAACAAAATTAAGAATGTAAGCAGAAGGACAGCAGCAGTCACAGTTTGACCTTAAATCAATTTTTAAATCTTATTGCAATGTCTATTAATTAATTGGTCCTTTGTTTTGTTTATGCTACTCGGTATTGGTATTGCTTTTGCCTTTTCTTTAGTTTTCTTTTCTGTTAATTTATTTATTGCCACGTCAGTCCGCACTTTCAAGATTTTTCAACGAAAGATCAATTCATATGCAACAAACCTTAAACTAAGGAAGTGGTCACGCCTGGTTTTGCCCAACAAATTCAATTATAGCTAGTATATATTAAGCCTATGTTAATTTGAAATATAGTTGATAACACTGGCTAGTATAAAATTAATAGGCGTTACCAAGTAAAACTGGGTTGAATTACTCAATAATCTAGCTTTACTTTGTCTCCTTTCTGAGTAATTATCTGAAACTTAATTTTTATTAGCAAGACATTAATTAATTGTTTCTACTTGAGGATTAATTGAGCGTTTATGTTATATTTATCTGTACACATATATTCGTACCATTAAAAAGCTTGGAACCAGAATATTCCCCCACATGCTCGAAACTATCATCTGAAATGTTTTGTTGCATAAAATTTTCCATTACTTCTAAAAATTTCAGCACGGAATCCACCATTTGCACAAAATAAATTGTTTCTCATCGGCATGTTCCAAGAAATATTTAAGTTTATAAATACACAGGTTGATCCTTGCAGTTTTAAGTTAACTATTGTAAAAATAATTTCTTCAAATATTCGATCTAAAACGACGTGTGCTGAACATAAGGGGGTTTGTGCTCAATTTTTAATAGTACAAGGTGATTCATGCAATAAAAATATTTTATAGGATAATTTCGTGCATGCTTCCTCTTTCACATATATTTATATATATGCTAATTAAAAATTATAGAGAGTAGGTTTGTAAATACCATCAACTTAAAAGATGGATTGCAAATAATTTCAAATATTTAATTAACGAAGAAAAATTGTTCTAAACTATGTCAAATTGATCATGTAACAACCTAGCTCGTTCAAAATATCCGTCAAACCAAGTACCAACACGTGAAAGGAATTTAGGATAAATTCATGTCAGCAACAATGAAGTTTCTTGAGTAGGTACGGTATTGAAACGAATTCGAATATTTTATATTGTAAAGAATAAAGGTTACAATCATAGCACTATTTATATATGAAAAAAGCAGTCAACTCGAGATTATTTTTTATGCATGAGTGGAATATGTACACACTAGCTCGTTCGTGTGTTAAATAAAAAGAAGATTGACACTTTTGCATGGATTAGTTCATAGTTTTAGATAAACAAATAATTGACTGAGAAATTTCGATCCGAATACTTGAAAAAGCAGTACTTAAATAAATGCTTCATTTTTATAGTTCAAAGTGATTGTTGAAAATTCGTGTTAGGGTCTTTGCAAGCATTCTAATGAAAGAGGTAATCTTAATTATATAGAAAGATTTACTAGTGGTAATCTAGAAATATAGGTAGTAGTTATGGCAATGGCGTATCCATTGAAAATTTTATGAAGTGTTCTTGTATTTTTCTACATAAATAGATTATTTTAATGCGTTACTTTTCTTTTTCTACATAAATAAATGTGGCGGGTTCTTTACGTTCTGTTTTTATATTATACTAGCTTATTCCTGTATTATGCATAAGTCTTAATAATTATTTAAGTTTGTATTAAAATAATTACATCGTATTTTCATTACTGTATTTTTCATATATGTGATATGCAAGTTTGAATATTTTTTCGAGTGCTATATTTTTTTAATCAAAATAAATGCTTCATATATGTTTTTCTTTATGGGATATGAATTATGGTTGATTAACAATACATCATGTTATCTCAATAATATCAAGAGAGTACTGTTAAAACTATCCCTCATGTTTAGTATGAATAATTGGCACCCTTTAAGTTTGAAAATTACTCAAACTATCCGTAGGTATTGGATACATTCATTCTCTTACGACGTTAATTTCTGGCGGCACATGTTTATGCCATCAGGAAAAGAAAAATAGCCAGTAATCTCCCTTATATTAAACTATTTTAAATTCTTAAACCATCTCTAAGATTTAATTTAATATAATTACACTTACACAATCAATCTCCAACTCTGAAAAAATACCCAAACTACCATGACCCAGAGGTATTAGATTAACTACAAATATCCTTGCGACCTTTATTTCTAAAGGCACAAAAATAAATAAATGGTGATGAATATACAAAATTTCTTTATCCAGCATACAGTGAATTCATGAATGGTGTTTTATCTTATAATATTCAATCATAAACATGAGTAATCACACATACAATGCTGGGATAAATTAAAAATTAAGACGCAAATTAAATAATAAAATTAGTTGATGGAGATATATATTACTGTATCAAAGCATGATTCTTAGTTTTAAGCTTTTAGACACCAAAAACTATAATTAGATGAGTATTACCAATGTGACACATAATAATAAAATCTTTTGGACATAAAAAAATAGAAAAGAAAAATATAACAAAAGGTGAGCATGCATACATACCACGGAATTTCGATATTGAATATGATCAAGCAAGATTTTATCACTACCATCCAATTGACATTCTTGAAAATAAATAGTTTACTTTTTCTTGACAATCAAAATATCTATGGAAAAAATAGGTAAAATTGCAGAAAACGTTCCAAATTAATTACTGATTTTGGATTTTCGTACCGAACTATTTAACTTGGCGAATTTCGTCCCGTAATTTAATATTTTTTTGGAATATCGTTCCAAACTAATTACTAATTTTGATTTTTCGTCCCAAACTATATCAACTCGCCAAATTTCATCCCATAATTTACCATTTTGTATGAATTTAGTCCCAATATTAAATTTCTAATTTAATGAAAATGACGTTCAATCTTGTAATTAATTTGGGACGAACTCTGCAATATTATATAATTATTCATGTTAAAATTTACCATGTCATGACACTTAAGCTGTCATGTGATAATTCATCGGCAAATGCGCAATTCCGTCTTATAATTATGGTGGGACGATATTCCAAAAAAATATTAAATTACGGGACGAAATTCGTCAAATTTAATAGTTTGGGACGAAAATTCAAAATCAGTGATTAGTTTAGAACGATTTTTGCAATTTTGCCGAAAAAATATGATATTTACCTCCTACCAACTATATAATGTGCAATATTTCGTTGCCTCAAACAATTACTCTAACCCTTCATAATTGATTAATAAGCTCCAATCAATCATTCTTCGGATTTCATATATTTACCTTTTTTAACTTCATACATTAATTAAATTGTTCCTGGCATCACATGCATGCCAACACATAAGCTAGTGATACAACTTATGCTATGTGCAAAAAACTTAGGGGTGGGCTTTTTCAGGAAAACAAGATGGAATTATATATGGGTTCAGGATCTCAAATTTACTACCCGGTCCAGGTTTTCGGGGGAACCTGATCTCCCAGTCCTAATTATCCTAATTTCTAAAACCCGTTGTGGATGGGTTTTGAATTCATGACCTGATCAATTATTGTTATATGTTCAGTACCAATGTTTTTATTTTTTTTTTTTTTATTTGGCCCCATTGGTCAAAATACTTGACTATGGAACTGCACTGCAGATGATTTAACATTTCCACAAACTAGAGAATTACCAGGTAAATAGATATCATGCACATGCATATTTCTGCTTTTCTACACAAGCTTACAAAAATAAATAGTTTACTTTTTCTTGACAATCAAAATATCTATGGAAAAAATATGATATTTACCTCCTACCAACTATATAATGTGCAATATTGCGTTGCCTCAAACAATTACTCTAACCCTTCATAATTGATTAATAAGCTCCAATCAATTATCTACTCTTTTTTTTTTTTTTTTTTAGAGAAATCTATTTGTTTTAATTCTACACGATTATTTCACTTTATTTTATATTTTATATTTCAGAATAAAGTTTTAAAATTTCTTTTATGTATCTTAATCTATTGACTCGACTCTATAAATTGTCAAATTTTTGCTTATTTGTCAAAACACCCTTCTTCCTCGATTTGCTTAAATTCGTACAATAGAAAGAAAAGAAAAACATAGATCAAATATCCAATGCTTCATAAAGCTAACAATAAGGTAGAATCAATCATTTATTTTATTTACGCCAAAGAACCTTAAAAATGTTAGGAGATCGATCATAGATTGTTCACGTTTGACAATTAAGATCCAGTAGAGATGCAAAGAATGGGATCACTGGAAGAATGTCAATCGTTTTCTTGTAGTGCTATTTAATTAGATCAAACTTTTGTTTTCATTTCATTCACTATACACAGAAAATATATAGCAATCTATCGTCGGTGTTTCTATTCATCTTTGTCCTCATCTTCATCGTAATTGAAAGGCAGTGGCACCGATTTGAATGCACGAAATTTGCCAACATTGTTCAGATGTTCATTCTCCAACCTGCAAATAATAATCAGATTATGACATGGAGTAATAATATAGGAGTATGATTTATTGAGAAATTATTCTCTACATGTTTGTTTATGGTAATTACCTGAAAAAATTCCATACACCACGACGAAAGACCTCGAGGGAAGCCACAAGAGCAATCATTGCCTGTCTATGCAATGAAAATATAGTGAAATTCATCACAGTCTGCAACCAAGCTACCCTCAATAAGACATTCATTACCTGCAAATGATCAATAGTGAGAATAATAGTATTAATTACTGTCACTTCACTGAACTAGATAAATTTGCATTCTTTAAACTTACCATGGCTACATAGTAAACACTTTTATATGGGACAAGTAGCTTGTCTCTCAAAAACCGATTCTTCGAGTTTTTCTGGAGAAGTCCCCAATCTAAAACAATGTCCCAATACGAGCAAAAGATAATCACAATGAATGAAAATATCCAAGCTGTATACTCCCATCCAACTGCTCCACTGAGGGTATAAGCCGTTCTAACACAAATCGCCACCATGAACAAGAAATATTTCAACGCATTGTATCCTTGCCAAATGTCTTTCTCTTCAAACATGCGGCGTACACACTAAGCCATCAAGATTCAAGAACATGCATGATTCAGTATGTCGAAAAATTACTTATATATAGATAGATACATTAATGGGGTTTAATTTACGTACCTGCATACAACGCCACCAGAATGGTATTGCACCTACGATGAAGGAGAAAGTGATGAAAACATCATTTGAACTGCAAGTGTTAACTCTATGTCTGAAGTCTCCCCAACCGTAGTAGCAAATGTAAAACTCTAAACTCCTGAGAGCTTGAACCTGCATCAAGATTACATGATTACTTTAATAAATATATGCAAATTAAGAAAATCGAAATCTAAGTACAGATGACTTGAAGTTATTTAGAACCTGGCTCGAAATTTGGTCTGCTAACACAAAGTCCGGTAGTGTAACCTTGTAGAGTGGAGCTAACATAGCACGAAATAGGCAGGACAGTAAGAAGAAGCGACTTGAACGGTATACTATGTTAAAAGGGCAGAGAATAATAGCAATTACAAGCTGCATAAAAAAAAAGGGTAATGTCAAAGTTAGATACGCGTAAAAAGAAGTTTGAAAAAATATGATTGGACTGATGGAAGTAACTGTACCAGTACTAATCCAGCAGGGAGAAGTTCCGTGTAGGTTTGATAGTCTCTAGTCACTGGATCCATTTCCATATCCAGATTGGCAAGAACACAGGCAAGAGCAAGAACACTCAAACAAAAAGCAAGAAATAGAACCTCCCTGTAGCCTAATTCTGTTCCTTGTTTGAAACCGAATATGAATGAATAATTTACTCTATATCGCCTCCAGAAGTATATGTTTCCAGCATACATCAACATGTGGAGAACAATGAAGCCGAACAAACTGCATGCAGCAAAAGTTAACTTGACTAGTAAATGAGAGATATCCTTGTTGTACATAGATTTTAGTATAGAATCAAGTATGAAAGTTAACCTGTAAAGAGGAAACATAGTGCTCATATAAAGGTCACCGCCTTCATTATTTAGGATATTCCTTGCACGAATAACTAAAGCTAGGGCCAAAATGAGAGAAACCGTGCAGCCAACAACAAATCCTGTATGCAGGATAATGTGAAATTAGATTTTTCTTTTCTTTGGAAAAATAATAGAAGTTGATATTAAAGAATGTTCTTACCCATGGAAAATGTGACCCTATGCTTTTCCCTTTTCGCTATTGGCCTTAAGATATTCATCCCTTTACTGCGATTTGAATTGGAGAAATGCTTGATGAAAGTTTCTTCTACCCGTTCCATCAATCTGCTTACCTATTAATTAATAATATTGCACAAATTAACTTATGCATACAAGACATCTGATAAAATAACGAAAAGAAGTCATTGGGATTTAAATTTTAAGTACCTCGTCAGAGCTGCCAAGGTAGGAGTTGTCAACCATTTTCATATAAGCTTTAGAAGCACTTCTAGAAGCAATCTGGAATAACATAACATACCATCAGACACTTTAGTAAATAATCACATCATATATGGAAATGTCATGCAATTCAAACATATAAGAAGATTTAAAGATGAATATATATATATATATACCTTATCATACTTCTTCATGATTTTTGATACTGCCAAAATATTGAGGAAACTGTAGTGCATTCATAAACACAGCAGGCAGGCCAGGTAAATAACATATATAAATCAAAGAAGAAATGAACATTAACATATTACTATTACTATATATGTATGAAGTCAGGCTCAGGCTGAGGCTGAGGCTGAGGCAGCAGCAATATATTACGTACGTACCTGTAGCTTTTGAGAAGCCTTAGCTTGTGGTAAAATATAACGAAAGCCGTCTTAAGTTTTTCTTCTGCTTTCTTCAAATTATCCTTACTGAACTTTAAATCTGTTCGGTTGGGAATATTGAGAACTCCTTTAATTGTGGAGCGAGGAGTTTCTAAACTGGTGTGTAATTTCACATTGTTAAGAATCTCGACGGGTGCAGGCACGGGCCTTTTCGCCCTTCTCTCAATTTTCTGAGAGAGATCCACATGTTCTTTAATCTCTGAATTTATTACCTCCATCTCCTTTCCATCTTTACTTTCATTATCATCATCATCATTCATTTGCCTACCAATTCTTAAACTCTGGTCTTCATCAATAACATCCATATGAACTCTTTCTATTATATCATAATAGAAACCAAAATCAAATATTAATTAATGAATTAAACACCAAACCAAACCAATATATATATTATATAGTAAAAATAGAAATACTAGCTAGTGACTTACTACTAGTTGCTCTGGCGGCAGAAGGAGTTGTAGCTGATAATGCAGCTATAGAATTTGCCAAATCGGAAGCAAGCCTGGTAGTATCCTCCATGTTATGAACCCATCCTTGAGGATTCTCAACCTTAACACGAAAAGCAATTAGAGCCTCCATTTGTTTATTCAGCATCCCTGCTTCATCCAGTATCTCATTAACTTTAGATCTGTAAAATTTCAAAACTTTATTGAACTCATCATCCAGTCTTTTGAAATAAACAAGCTCGTATTCTCCCCCTTCGTCTGCGGTCATGAGGAAAGTAGTTTCGGAGCCTTCGCCTCCGTCGCGGCGGACGGTGTTGACATGAATGACCTGGTTTTCGATATCAGCTGATTCCGTGTGGTGGTGGTGGTGGTGGTGGTGGTGGTGGGTTTGGCTTGCAGAGCGCCTCAAATGTGTGAGGCCGCTGAAAGATCTGTACAAGGAGAGGTTCCGCATTAGGCCATGTGGATGTGGCTTTGGGACTGGCTTGTTTTTATGCTTGAAGAGTTGTAATTCTTTGAGGAGAGTTTTTAAGAATTTGTAGTCTAGGTATGCTTCCTGCCATTCCGGCACCATTTGTGATGCAAATTCTTTCCCAAACTTCATTTCTGTCTGTTTTCTTCTCGATTTACTTACTTATTTCAACAATTAACTAATTAATGAGCTTTTTACTATACTACTGGATGGGATGGGATGGGATGGGATGGGATGGATGGAAAACTGCAAACCAATAATAAAAAGTGTTAGTTTTTTTTATACATGTATGTTCCCAATGCCCTTAATATATATATAGCTAGTACTCCGTATTACTATTAGATTTAGATATTAGTAATAGGAAATGTAATAAAAAAGGACAGCAGTAACAGTTTGACCTTAGTGTACCGATCAATTAAGATTGCTTATCTGGAGTAGCTATCAGAGACTATAGAAAATGGCTCTGCTCTTACGTACCTTCCCGTTCCTTGTTTGTTTTTATTTTGTCTCTTGGACCACAGCATTTTATTTTGCTTTTTCTTCTATTTTATGTCTCCTCTCGTCTCGTCATGCCATCCGTACTTGTTTCAATACTTCTTTTTCTATTCTTCTTTTAATTTTAGACGTACAAATCATAATTAGACCAGGGAAGCCGCCACTCCTTGTTTTGCTAAATAAATTCAATATAAAGGCAAGTGGTATTTTATGCTTGTATTTTACTCTTTTGATATGGTCAACTGATTAAATTTAAAAAAATTATAGTAATAAATAATTTAATTAATATATTTTACTAATAAGTTGATAATATTATATTAATATTTACAAGATTTAATACACCATAAATATGAAAAATTTAATATAATAAGTTACTTAAAAGATTGAAAAGTTTGATCGAATACTGTAGTAAATAGAAAAAAATAAATGGAACGGAGATAGTACAAAATAAGTGTATTTCATGTGAGGATAAATTCGGGATTCAAAGAATAAGGAATCAAATTTCATGTCAAAAAAACTAAAATTGAGGAATCCTATAATAGTGAGTTTTATGAATTAAATTCGTCCAAATTGGTTTCTCAAGAATTTTCAGTGGTCAACTTTTCTGGTCAATGTTCCAGTTAAAAACAGAGAGCAGGTATTTACTATTTAGGACGTTCCACGAATATTTGATGGATTGAAAATTACGTCATATATATATAATATAACCATTTGAAATATTTAACGAAGAAAAAATGTTCTAAATTTATGTCAAATATGACCAGGCCACGTGTGAAACCTTTTTCAAAGGAATTGACAGAAATCTCTGGCAACCCAACACGTGAAAACAATTTTATAAAGAATATTTTGATCAGTAGCAACAAAGAAGTTTCATCATCCCAACCAAGTTTCTTTCTCGGCTTGGAAAGGAAGTTAATTAATTTTCTTGATTCGATTCGATATATATTGACTAATGACTTGCGAAAAAGAGTTATAGCACTATGGAAAAAGAAGCCAACTCCAAATTTTATATGTATTGTGCATGAGAATATATGTGTACACACTCATTAATTCGTTCGTGTGTTAAACTTTTAACACTTTTGCATGGCCGGAATATGTCCTAGACTATTATATTATGAGACTAGCCGATAAGTTGACTAGGAAATTTCAGATCTGAATATGGAAAAAGCAATAACTAAAAATACGTTCACATTTTTAAATATCTACTCTTTTTTACTTTAATAATAATAATAATAATGAGACTGGTGACTGGTGAGATCTTGAAAATATATTTAGGAATAGTCTTGACAATGGTGAATTGTAATCATCCAAAATTTTACGCTGTGTAATTTTATATGTCATTTTATTTTAGATACTACTAGAAAAGTGTACACGTGGATGACATGGTTAAATTAATCTTTATTTTAGCTTCAACTAAACAGAATCATAGATGCAAAATTAAGTGCAAAGTAATTATTTAAAAATCACCCTCTGTGCAATATAACAAAATATAAAGAATATTCAATAATATCAAGACATGTATAATCTTGAATTTTCATGTAATTCCTTTCGTAAAAAACATATGAAATCTGCGGAAGTAGGGTGAAATCGATGAAATTGTTGAAAACATGTGAAATAAATGAAAATTCAGGTGAAATTGGTGAACACTGGTAAAGTTGGTGAAAATGGGTGTAACAATTAAAAAAGTGTCCCTGAATGATAAATACATTTGAAATCGATGAAAATTCGAGTGAAATTCGTGAAAAAAAAGAATGAAACTGGTGAAACGATGTCTCCAATAAGAAACGAATAAAATCAACGAAAAAATTAATAAAGCCTGTGAAAAATGGTTGAGTCGAAGGAAATGAAACGAATGAAAGTTCAAGTGAAACTGGTGAAAAGAACATGTGAAATCAGTGAAAAAAATATGCGAAATAGGTGAAAATGGGTTAAACTGATAAAAACGAGTGAAATCAGTTTAAAAGAGCAGCCGACAAAAACATGGTGAATTCGGTAGAAAAATTGTTTAAAAGGAAAAAATAAAAGTAATCGACGAAATCGTAAAAAATAGTGAAAATAGGTTATAACTGGTTAAAAAAAGGGTAAAACTGTAAAAGACAAATATTAAACTGGTAAAAATGAATAAAATCGTCTAGAAAAAGGGTTAAACCGATAAAAAAGAAATTAAATTGATGAGCTAAATAGGTAAAAAGGGGTTAATTTGCTCTATTTTATGTCATAATAATAAAATTAATTTTACTTATTTTGTAAAAACTATCCATGAAATTAACTAAATCCGTACAACGTACATGCACTTTTCTAGTTTTATAAATTCTTAATGTACATATACATATATGAAACACAAATACAAGTTCAGGGTATTTTCATTAAGTTTAGTATTTATATGAGAAATAATGTATTTATTATGCTGTACTAATACTATGCTTACTAGCCTCTTTAAGTAACATGCTTTCAAAACAACAAATTCTAAAGTACTACTGTTAGATTCCAATTGATCAATATTATCATTCATTAAACAAGAGTATTAGGGTAGTTTATTGTCACAACAAGACGATTCAAACAAATATTTTAATTTCTTTGTAAATGATTATTCAATCATTTGGCGTATAATGATTATTGAGACTAAATGTTCCAAAAATAATAATTAAGTCCACTTTATAAGGCATTGGACAATTCTCACCTTACAAGCTAGCTTTTGAGGTTGAGTTAGGCCCAAACCAAGTAAATGGACTTGGCCCAATCCATGTGGTGAATTATAATATGGTATCAGAGCCCCAGTTAAAGTGGACCGCCTCCTTCCGTAATGGGCTCCTCCTTATTCGCATGATGGGCTTCATTATCTACTAACATACTTCACCCAGATAACAAAGACCTGAGTTGTTATTATTCCTCCAGTTATTCAAGACTTGGAGATTCATTATTCCTCCGGTTAACAAAGGCCCGGAGTGTCGTTATTCTTGTGTTGGATCATCACCCACATGTCGCAAATTCAAAAGGGGGAGTATTGAGACTAAATGTCTCACATTGGTTGAAAACACCTTCCAAGCTAGCTTTTGAGGTTGAGTTAGGCTCAAACCAAGTAAGTGGACTTGACCTAATCCATATGGTGAATTCTAATAAAAATCACAAAATTGGGCCATGACATGCTTTAATAAATGTTGATGTACAGAAATAAGAACTCTTTGAGATGAAACATTATCATTATATATACTATACTCTATACTACATAAAAGAATAGCAATAATTAAAGGGAAATGCACAATATTATCAAATATGAACGAAATTATAATGTGAAATTTTTTTCACCAAACTTTTTTGTACTTTCAAAAATCCTGCATAAAACATCCAATACATCTCCTTCCGTCCATTTTTTAACGCGATTGTGCTTCACGCAAACAATATGCGAATTTTGTTGTTTTTTGCATATATTTTTTCAGTAAAAAACTTCTTTGTACTTTTGAATATTTGCACAAAACCCCCTTGTACTTTTAATATATTTAGGAATAATTTAGACAATTCAATTAAAATTTAACGGTGTTAATAACTAACGGAGATTATTGATATTTTATGCAAGGTTTTAAAATACCAGGAAATGTCATGAAAAAAATATGTACGATGTAATTTTATGCAGGTTTCACGTAACTGTATTTTCCCAATAATTAAACTTTGCATTGCTGTCAGCCACTAACTATTACGGAAAATTCTTGTCCAAGCCTGGTTTGGCCAAACCCATCCAACCACCAAGCAAGTGTATTGCACTTGCTTTGTGATTAGTCACTCTTCTGGGAGTTACATCCAATCCCAAAGCAAGTGTATTACACTTGCCCTGTAGTTGCTTTGGGTTCGGCCAAACCCGGTCTGGATAAGAATTTCCCAACTATTACATAAGAAATAATTACTAATGACTACTAATTGGATTTAAAAATCTTTAGGTATTTGAAAAACTGGCTTAGTGAAGGTTTTAATTAGTCCATTTTGATATCGAAGACGAATCTTCAATTGTAATTGTAGACTATAACAAGAATTTTATCTAACGTTGTCTTTATTAAAAAATAAGTGAAGATCTGATTTTATCGTACTTAAATATTTAGAAGATAAATTTTAATACACTTCTAGAAGCTATCTTGTAAAATTGACTATTAATTCTAGAAATATATATATATAAAATTATAAGACATATAGCTACAATTATAAAGTAAAAATGACAAATTGAAAATATACCAAATTATATATAAGACTACGTAGCTTGGGCTGAAAATCAAACCAAGCTATTCGATACTCGACTCGAGTTCGTTCAAGAAAAGCTCGTTTGAGCTCGGTTCGTCACACTAATTTTTTCGTTCGATAACTTTTGAAGCTCGGCTCGAGCTCGACTCGATAAGCTAAAAATAAAAAAAATACATGTAAAATATCAAGCTACTCGATACTCGGCTCGAGCTCGTTCGATAAAAGCTCGTTTGAGCTCGACTCGATTGAAAATCAAACCAAGCTCAAACACAAAATTTCAAGCTCGATAAAAATCAAACCAAGCTTGAATAATGTGTCGTTCGGTACTACTCGACTCGATTACAGCCCTATACTTAGCAATCAATATATACTTATTTTTCAATATTAAGTAGGTGCAACTAATAATGGAATATGAAGTAAATTATCCAATCCCATCAATCTCTGAGCAGTACAAATATATATTAGCTAAAATGGTAGTTGAATAGCAGGTTTAAAGGTATTTGGTCATTGCTGCCTCTAGTGAAAATGACATATAATGCTTCAATAACATTTTTATAAAACAGAATAAGAAAAGAAAAGAGAGAGAGAAAAAAAGTCGGTGAATTGTATAAACCACCCAACTATCAATAACTTTTTTAAGTTATCACAAATATATATATATATATATATATATATATATATATATATATGCATATATATTATTATTCCCTTGGTTTATTTAGCTTTGCGCGTAAATATATCTTTTTTCGTCCTTCACTTTCTAATGAGATTATATCACACTCTTCTTAATTCTCTAAAGTAAGAATGGTTTTCAACTCAAAAAAAAAAAATGGTTTTTTCTTTTTTTAGATTCAAAATTAACAAGCAATCCCAAATAAATAACCATAATGATAAGCGAACTTAAAATGATCATTAGTTTATATAAACAGAATATATATCTTTTATTTTTATGGTTGAAGATATATTTGGGAATAGTAGATGAGGATGGGCTGCGCAGACGTGGATAGGATAGGACTGTCAATGGGAGAATTCGGATCGGAGCAAGCTCGATATATATTATCGGTTTCATTTACAACGGATCAAATTTGGATCGAGTCCGGATCATACTCGAATTTAGATTTTTCGAGTCATTGGCCTGATTTGATTGATGTCGGACTTTTTTCGAATTCAATAAAATCTCCAAATTCAAAATTAACATATTTACTTTTTCCGAAACAATTATTATTGTTAACTTTATCGGGGTCTGGATCATGCTTACATGTTGAAATTTTTACTATTCAATTTTTTAGATGAAAATATAAATAAAAGTGGAATTATGAATGCATTATTAAATATTATCTTCATAATATGTGGTAAGATATTATCAAGTAATTTGATAAAATATTATATGTTTATATAATTTATTATTTATTAATTATAGAATCGTATCATATCCATCAAATTTCTAAGTTGATATAAAAACCAGAATAAATTTGGCCCAGATTCGCATCGAAGTTAGATTGGAATCCGCTCAATTGACATAATAAAGTTCGGACGCACATCTCAAAAAGAAAAGGAAAAGTATTTGGACTGCCCAAACACAAAAATAAATTTCAGCCGCTTCAATGAGCCCAACTTAATTAAAATTGGGTTTCATCCACTTATCTGGGCCAAACTTGATGATTCACAACTAAGCAACACTTATGGTCTTATATATAGTATTATAAATTTATGATGATTGTGGCTGAATGAATTTTCCATGTTACAAATTATTTAGTGTAATCGATGCGTGTGGTGCAATTTATCAATACACATAAAATATGTGGAGTAATAATTTACACTCTTCATATTTTTGCAATGTGAACATAATTTTTTAGAATCCTATTTTTTTAAGAACATGACCAGAATATGAAGTGATGTGGATTATCTCTTCACATGTCTCAAGTGTATTGGTAAACTGCATCACATTTACTTGACGACGAGGTGCAACGGTTATAATAAATAATCCCTAGTTACTATGAGTAGCTAATTTAAATTTAAACATGACGAAGTTACAAAATTTAAATGAAAAGGAAAAAAAAAGGTATATCCAAACAAAAGCGAGCTCTGGAATACAAACTGAGACCTCTGGCTCTCCTCCCCCTTCACTGAAACAGCACAGAAAAAGAAGATGACAACACTTTTATCTCTACATCCTTCATCTTCGTCTTCCATTCTCACAAACCCAGTTAAACCCCACTTTTATTTCTACAATAAAAAACCAACTTTTCACCATTTCAATAAAAGATCATTCTCTAAAATAAACTCAGTTCTCTCAACAGAAACTGACCCCAATATCTCAAAAGAAGTTCAGGCTTTTTGGCAATGGCTAAAAGATGAAAAAATAGTCACTTCCAAGACTCCGGTAAAGCCATGTGTTGTTCCTGAAGGCCTTGGATTAGTTGCAACAAGGGATATTGCAAAATACGAGGTCGTTTTGGAGGTTTCCAAGAAATTTTGGATTAATCAAGATGCTGTAGCTGCATCGGAGATTGGCAATGTTTGCTCTGGTTTAAAGCCTTGGATTTCTGTTGCTCTGTATTTGCTGTTGGAGAAATTTAAAGGGGATGATTCCAAGTTGAAATATTATATAAATGTTCTTCCAAAAAGCACTGATTCTACTATATTTTGGTGGGTTTTGTTCAAGTTTGTTGCTTTTTGTTTTCTTTTTCTTGTAATTTGCGTTTGTAAGTATAGTTTTATGTTCTACTCCAGTGCAGGTCAGAAGAGGAGCTTCTTGAGATTCAAGGTCAGTTATTTATTTGGCTTCCCTTGTTTGATTGATAATGATTTAAGCTCTGTGCTAAATTGGGATAAATTTTGTCATTTTGTTTGAGAATGTTTCTATTTAGTGTCTTCTATATAGTGAAATATATACTAATATATCCATGTCCTTTCAAGCACTTTTTGATACATCTTGGAACTGGTTTATAATTCTTGCTTTGAATTGGATTCTAATTGTTCTAAAGTTGTGCAGGAACCCAACTCTTAAGCACCACATTGGGTGTGAAAGAGTATGTCCAAAGTGAGTTTCTTAAAGTGGAAAATGAAATCATACTTCCAAACAAGCAGCTTTTCCCTTTTACTATAACACTAGATGATTTCTTTTGGGCATTTGGTATGCTAAGATCAAGAGCATTTTCACGTCTTCGCAATCAGAATCTTGTCATTATCCCCTTTGCTGATATGGTAAAATCCCATCTATCCCACCTTGATTTATCAATTCATTTGTAAATCGAAACATTTTTGTGCTTGAATCAGATCAACCACAGTGCAAGAGTGACCACTGAAGATCATGCTCAGGAAGTTCAAGGACCTGCTGGTCTTTTCTCTTGGGATTACCTTTTCTCGATGAGGAGTCCGTTATCACTCAAGGCTGGTGAGCAGGTAAACGAACTTCATTATTTTGAGTGAAATGCAAAAATACCCCGTGCTATTTTTATTAGCAAAAGACCCCCTCCCAACACGGAGTACATATTTTCATGGAAGATGACAATTATACCCTCATCAAAAAATGCAAAAACATCCCTATTAACCTAAAAATTAGCAATAATCCCCCTGTCAACTTTGAGTAATTGAGACAATACCCCCATGTTCACTTTAAAAATTAATAATTACCTCCCTATTGACTTATGAAGGCATTTCAAATGAGTTTTTTGCTAATAAAAAAAAACACAGGGTGGTTTTTGCTAATAAAAAAACACAATGGTATTTTTGCATTTAGCTCTCGTTATTGTACTAATTAAAGTTGAAATAGCATCAAGAATTGAGTTAAAAAATATCTGGGATGTCAGGTTTTTATCCAATACTCTTTAAATAAGAGTAATGCTGATATGGCACTGGACTACGGATTCATCGAGTCGAGTTCAGAGCGTGATGCATTTACGCTGACACTGGAAATATCAGAGTCGGATGAATTTTACGCTGACAAGTTGGATATAGCGGAGTTAAATGGACTTGGAGAAAGTGCTTACTTTGACATTAAGAACGGGCAATCTCTTCCACCTAGTATGATTCCATATCTTCGTCTAATAGCACTTGGAGGAACTGATGCTTTTCTACTTGAGTCAATTTTCAGAAACTCCATATGGGAATTTCTCGAATCCCCTATTAGCCGCTCTAACGAGGAGCTCATATGTCAAGTGGTTCGAAATGCATGTAAATCTGCATTATCTGGCTACCATACCACCATTGAAGAGGTAACATCATAACCTTGTCCTTGATTTCTATTTTAACTTTGTTCTTCAAATTACACTGCATGATATTGATTTGCAGGATGAAAAGTTGAAGGAGGAAGAAAATATGAGTCCAAGGCTTGAAATAGCAATTGGGATAAGAAGTGGAGAGAAAAAGTTGTTGCAGCAAATTGATGATATATTTAAAGATCGAGAATCGGAGTTGGATGTATTAGAGTATTACCAGGAAAGGAGGCTTAAAGGTCTTGGTCTAGTTGGGGAACAAGGTGACATAATCTTCTGGGAGCCTAAATAGAACAACAGATGATTCTCGATAACGAGGGCGTCATCATACATAAGAAGTACGTAAAGACTTCCCAAGGATTTCTCCGGACTATGGCCATGCATTCTGAAAGATCATTTGTAATCCATCGGATCTTTGTTGATCAATTGTAATTTTTATATGCTTGTGCATTTAATGTCATCAACTATAGGAGAATTAAAATAAGTGATAAGAGCGGCTATATTTTATTTATTCAAATTGTAGTTATGCAATTTTCATACAGTAATCATGATATGTATGATATAGTTTAAATTAACATCTTTAAATCTTTTAAAATTGGCAGCTTGCTGTCTAAATTTTTTGTATTTCTGGTTTACTTCTTTAAAGAATTTCCTGCAATTAATCAGATAATGTGTATTAAGATTTGGAATACAAAAATAGTCATTCTGGAAATAAGTTGGATATTTTGCAGTTAATGATAGCATAAATCCAAACAATTATGTGGCTATGTGAGTTTGGCGGAATAATTATTTTTCAAATCTAGGTTGGGCAAGCTCATTTAACCATATAACAAGTGCTTTGCATTTGCACAACTGGTAATTTTCAGGGAATTTTATTCAATTTCAAAGTAATTATATTGCACTTGTGTAGTTAAATCTAGAATCAATCAAACTCAATATGTGATAAAATTTCTCTTAACCTTGCTCAAACCAAACCTGTAGTGAGCTTGACCCACGTATGGGTAGGATCCATTGGACAAAAACTCTTCCATAAAAGATCTTTTATATATATATACACATTTATGATCATAAATGTAGTTGTTGATAATTAATTGTGTCAAATTTATACTTTGTGGTGGTGCACTTTGTATATAAAATATAATTGAATTTTTTTGGGTTAATTGCAGAACGTCTCAAAAGAAAATAATAGGAGTAAAAAATAGAAAACAACGGATTATAGTAAAAAAATGTTTCGACATGGTTTGGTCAAATCAGAAATCTCCTAAAAATTTCATCATATCTCAAAGCTAGTGTATATCAATTTGTCAAAAAATATACTGAACCCGATTTAAATAAGAATTTTCCGGGATGATACTAATAATATATATACAATAAATAAAAAAAAAGTAAAATAAGTACTAGCAATATGCTAACATAATCATGAAGTCCAAAACATGATCTAACTAATAGATTGTGATCCTACATGGAATGTTACCATTGGGCGAACCACTTTTCTTACAGCAATTATGACACAATTAAGGAAAAAAAGTAAAAACGAAGTAGTAATATGAGCAAGTGCAATATCCTTCTCACTCTGTCTTTTCCGATTTCATCTCCATCATAAAACCCAAAAACATCAGGGCTGTTTTCCGACAGAAGGTTTTTTATCATCTAAACTAACACAAAAACAAAAGAATATAATCCATCAACCCATCTTTGAATTATATATTAGTGTTTTCGTTGATGCTTAATATGAATACCCAAATCCAAAGACAGTCTCTTTTCCTCGTATTACTTTCAATTTTCTTGTTATGGACGCGGGTTGAATCGATCCGATTCGATCTGGAATCGGGTCACACCAAATGCATAGCGGAGGATATCAAGAGCAATTCAATGACTGTCGGAAAGTACCACATTGTTAACCCTAACGAGGGATTCCCTTTACCCGATTCTCACAAAATTACCGTTCGGGTAAAAAAGAATGATTTTTTTATTTATTTAGATGTCTACTTTTTTATTTGGTTTTTATGCTTTTGTTGGTCATCTGTGTGAACTTTGCATGAGCTCCTTCCCTCATGAATAAAATTGATCTGTATCTATTTTGTGTATTTTGTGCTGTTCTTTTGTTTTGGGGTAAATTTCGCTGAATGACGTTTTGATAATTTTAAGTTATGTTGGAGATATCATGATGTCTAGGATTAATTTCTTTGTGATGGGGGAAACTAGTAGAAAAACGCGTGCTGTCTTCTATTGTTTAGAGGATTGTATAATAATGAGCTTTTTCAGAGGTTCTTTTAAGTGATTTAAATTTTATGGTTTCAAGTTTCTCTCTTTCCAATGTTTGTCAGTATTAGGTGGTTGTTAAATTTTAGTACTCTCTGTAGTAAATATGAATGTTTGTTTGTAGGGGAAAAAAGGATATAATTATCGTGGCTTTTGAGTGTTAATTCATTTTTCATGTATACTAGTTTTGTTTCTAGGTTGGATGATATTGATTTCGTTGGTTGAATCTGATAGGTGACATCTGCAAATGGGAATAGCTATCACTATTCAGACCATGTAAATGAGGGACATTTTGCATTTCAAGCAACGGAGGCGGGTGATTACATGGCTTGCTTTTTTGCAGCGGATCACAAACCTTCGACAACTATCACCATTGACTTTGACTGGAAGTCTGGTGTGGCTGCAAAGGATTGGACCAATGTTGCCAAGAAAAATTCCGTTGAAGTAAGTGCTCTATCCTCGTCTTTCCCTTGGATGACTGAGTTTTGGTATAGGTGGAGATGGAGTTTGTGCCGGAGAAATAAAACACCACGTAAAGAAGCCAAGTTTTTTTGAGAGGATGAGAGAAGCACATAAATTTTTAGAAGGTGGGAGGAGAAAGAAGCCTAAGGTTGAAGAGAAACAATTAGAAGGAGGGAATAAAAGAAAAATGCATTGGGCTACCCTTTACCTCCTCTAAACCACTAAAGATCCATACAGAGTATAATGGTCTGGTATAAAATCACTAACCACATCAATCGGGTACATCCATGTTACAAATAGTGATGTCATATTAGTAAGCATCTAAATATTCAACTGGTTTCAAAGATCTTTGAAACTTATGTGAAATATAAAAGAAAGAAAATTTTCTAATGGAAATTAAGGATAAAAGAAATGTTACTTATAAAAGCAATGTCAACATTTAAGCTTCTTAACTATCCGACCATTTATCTTTCATTTCCTATTAAGAATTAAGAAGGATGGTCTATGTTGAATAATAAAAGTTAAACGGCATGTTGACTTGTATTTTATGAGGAACTGGAGTAGGAGTATCTCTTTGTCCCCTAGATTCTCTATTTCTCTTCTTTGAGAAAAAAGTAACAACGTCGTATGTAAAATACAAACATGGATCACATTATGTTTGGAATTAGTATGGGGGATTGACTCTATGAATTACCAATGTTATTTGTTTAAGCAATCATATTTACAAAGTTTTTCCTATATTAGCACCTAATTGATGCTGTTAGTAGTTTTAATGGTATTGCCAATATAGAATTTGTTGTTATCAGAGCATTCTATGATTTAATTGTTATTTAGTATGATAAAAATCTAGCTTGCTGACGATTGACGAATATTGAACATCTATATGAAAATTTGAATTCACAGATACGATCAATTGTCCATATCCCTTTTCAGCTTTTGTCATTCTTAACTTGAACTTTGTACTAATGTGACTCATTAGAATGAGTGAGTTGAAAAAGTTTCATATAAGTTGAATCATATCCATTGTTCAGTCTAAGTATTGAAAATATTTGGTTGTATCTCAATAGCAAAAATTATGATGGAACCAAATTGTGATCAAAATAAGTATGTGCGAAGCACGTTTGTGACCAGTACAAACATATCTGATTGACGAATATTGAACATCTGTATGAAAATTTGAATTCACAGATACGATCAATTGTCCATATCCCTTTTCAGCTTTTGTCATTCTTAACTTGAACTTTGTACTAATGTGACTCATTAGAATGAGTGAGTTGAAAAAGTTTCATATAAGTTGAATCATATCCATTGTTCAATCTACGTATTGAAAATATTTGGTTGCATCTCAATAGCAAAAATTATGATGGAACCAAATTGTGATCAAAATAAGTATGTGCGAAGCACGTTTGTGACCAGTACAAACATATCTGATAGATTTATATTTTACTTTAAATGTGTATTCAGTTCCTCTTCTTTTTCTTCTATCTATAATCAATACTGTTATTTTATAAAGAAAAATATGGTGCAATTTAGAATCAATGTTTTTGCTTTGCCTTTTCACTTCCTCCTCAAATTTGTACATAGTGTGCTTTTTATCACCGGATTCACTTGCTTTCGTTGTGGAATAGTGTTCTCAATTACAAGTAGGTTACAATCTAGACAAATTGTTGCTTATCGATTTCTAATACCTTTCATGTACACAACTTCTAAGGGTGAACTTACCTCTTTGCAAATTCATTTTTCTTTAGTCGTTTTTGGTTACAAGACTTTTGGCGACTACCATTTCCCATAAATTGGATAACTTTAGTAATTTTGGACTGGAACTATTGCTTAGCTAAATAAACAGAAGATCTTCCCTTTTTCTTGTCATTAATAACTTCTTCACTTTTCCGTTTTATCCAGTTAATGGAATTGGAATTGAAGAAAATGTTTGATACAGTCCAATCCATTCATGATGAGATGTACTATCTACGCGAAAGGTAAGCTAATAAATATTTACGCTGCAGGAATGATGATGTCATGTAAAAAATTTATAGTGTTTTCTCACGTACGGTTGATGATTATTGCATTGCAGGGAAGAAGAGATGCAGGATCTGAATAGATCTACTAACTCGAAAATGTTCTGGTTTAGTTTTCTATCCCTTGGTATATGCCTTTCTGTGGCAGGACTTCAGCTATGGCATTTGAAGTCTTTCTTTGAGAAGAAGAAGCTTATTTAACCAATTAACCTCTACTTTCTCAACTATTTTATACTTTTGTCAACTTATTGTACAATTTTCTATCAAAGATAGGTAAGAGACGAGTGACTTTTTTGGTTAATTTGGGGAATGAAATTGTAATAAATCTCAAAGATACTCTTATTTTCTCTTGTTTTAACAGCTAACATGTTTATACCCTCGAGTATTTATAAATTTATCCTTTTATTAAAGAAATTATAAAAAGGCTATTTAAACTCTGTTTACTACATACATACGATGATACTTTGGAATTCAGTTTGAGCTCAATTTGATAAAACAAAAATTATATATTTGATATTTCATATAATAATATGAATTTATTTGATCATGCCATATTTTCGAGGCTATTGCTCGTTGAGAACTTGAAATGTTTATAATTCAATTAAAACTCGTTTAAGGTTTGCTCATTTAAAAATCACCGTACAAATATCAAATAATGTTGGGTAAAATTTCTGGTTGAATCTGGTTGGAGGTTTTCCCCTTAATTCATATACCATTAAATGTATGTAATTCTGCTGCCCCAGTTAGTATCGACAGATCCAAACGTAGGAATACTAAATAAGGTTTACAAATAGGCAACAAAAATAACTTTACGGAAATTAATATGAGTTGTTACTCAATTTCGAGCTACAACACAGATTACAACCAAAGCTAAAATCAAATAGATCAAGGTTTGAAGATTGAACACTTACACAAGCAAATACAAGATTTAAATGTAGATGTCAAAACTAAAATGGTCATAGCATACAGTATGGGCAAACCTCCACTTGTAGAATCTATTCACAATCCATCTCCATTCACACGTTTAGCAGCAAACGCAGAGGTTGAATAATATAAAGCAGACAATCTTGATAATATGTTGTTCCACCACAACTATCATATCATGATGTAAAGATGTGCCAATGATGATCAGATGGTAACGTTTCTTTGATTTTTTCGAGTTTCTTCAAAATATCCAAAAACGACGGTCTGTGATTCATGTCTGCCGCCCAGCACTGCGCAGTTAACCTGAAATATAAAAATTTAAATGCTTATTTTATCAGCTTGGATTTCGATGAATGTAATGGCAGAAACTTGAAGTCTGTGCAGTTACTGGTAACAAATATCGAAGAGTATTAGAGCAAAAGAAACGTAAATAACACAGTACTACAAGAAATGTCCAAAATGGAGAATTTTGATGTTGTAAACTTTTCAAGTGATCAATCAACGTCCCTTCCATTATAAGAATTTTGGATATTAAGCTATCAGGAACAGATCAGAAATTTATTTTGCCATCATAGATATTGCTTCACGGTCATTTTTAGATTTTATTCCATGAGCCAATTTTCTTTTATCATATATTGTTAAATCACATAGTATAAGATTACAATAGCTACTTACTCTCTCAATTCAGGAAGGAAACCTTTTGCCCTAAACATTGGTCTGTGTCCTTCTGCCACATATCTGGCTGCTTCATATGGTTCATAATGTGACATTGGTGGGTCACCTTCAAGCATCTGCAACAGTATCCAACCATTTTGATTTATGTCTCAATCAAGTTTAATTTATTCCAAGTCATGACCAAACATAAAAATATAACATACCTCGTATAATATCATCGCAAAAGAGAATACATCAACCTTCTTATCATATTTCCGGTGTTTGAATACTTCAGGTGCCATATAACGGTCTTTTGAAATTACATAGAAAAAGCAAAGTATTAGCATCAATTATATTCCCACTTGTACATAAAACTGTTCATAAAATGGTTACTCACAGCTTCCAGTCTCGCCAGTCATCTTGTAGACATCATGAGAATGTTGAACCCTGATGAGCTTGCTCAACCCGAAGTCTCCTACTTTTAGATGGTCTGCACTTGAGTTGACAAGAAGAACATTCCTGAAATATACCATATATATTAGCCTGGCACTCCAAAAGTTCATCAAACAGAGATACAGCTGCGGAAGTAATATTTCCGAGAGCAATGACAGGTAATGCAACTATATGCTTTTTAGAAAACCAATCACATGTCATTTAACAAGAACAAAAGCAACTAACCTTGGTTTTAGATCTCTGTGTATAATGACATTAGGCTCACTGTGGAGATAAGCCATGCCTCTGTCCATACAAAATGATAACTATCAGATTAGCATAGATTAGCATATAACTAAATTCTATGATGCTGCATATAGATGTTTTTGATTCTATAAGCAATCTGGAGATCTATTTAAGATATTGCATGTATAAATATAATATATCCCTTAATCATCAGAGTTTTGATGCATAGAAGTAATAGCACCAACCGGCTACACCACCCAAAACAAATGATTAAAGAAAGGGTAAAAGTTAAACTCAATCTAATGAAGCATAAATATTTGAGACAAATATTTACGCACTCATGCGACAAAAATGAAGTATGGACATCTGGCTTAATCTTTCGTTACTCTTAAGCAATAGTGCGAGTGATTAGAAAGGTGATCAATACTAACATGCTACAAATGTATGTATTATGTAGTTCTCCAATGAATAGAAACAAGCATGCAACTAGTTCCAAAATACAATTTCTGTACCTTGCAATATCTAGTGCAAAATTGATTGCAGTTGATGGATTGAGCGCCCCTTTTTCCTTCAGATGTTGATGTAGATCGCCCTAGAGAAGAATATAAAATGTGAACCCAAGGTTGGGACAATTGAAAAAATTAAATCTTTCCAAGGAAGATATAAATTACATTTACTCACCCCTCTCAAGTACTCAGTAATTAACATTAATGGCTTCTTGTCAGTAACTGCTCCAAGAAATTGGACAATATTTGGATGACGAAGCTTCACTAGCAAATTGACCTCATGCCTGAAGTCCTGACTGAAATAGCAAGCAAGAGATATGGTAATTTACCATAATTGAGGAATAAAGAAGGCAGAAGTAAAAAGTTATAACAGATAATGCTGTAACTACTCATGATGCAATAAAAAATAATTAAAAAATTTTGTAACTTCTCAAGCTAGAAACCAGGTTTAGAAGCTGATTCAAGACACGCTGAAAAAGACATTTTTTTTATGATTAAAAGCTCTTATTCAACTTTGGTTCAAGCCCCATAAAGAAATCAGTAAATGGCATGGATACATAACGAAAGCAAAAAGAAAATTTCAGGTTGCACATGTGTGAAAATTTCATGGTACTACGCACAAATTTGAGTTACATACATTACTAATCTATCATCTGAAAGGTTTGGAAGGATGCGTTTGACAGCTACCGGTGTACCCCGCCAACCAGCTTTAACTATCTCACCAAAAGACCCCTACCAATATCAGATGCCATCAGCAACATAGAGCTTTGCAAATAAAATCTCAAATATTGCACTAGCTGAAGTGACAAGGGAAACAAAAACTTTTGAAGCATTATAACAAGAAAAGGCATGTCAGAAAATATAATACTCCAATAAGCAAACAGCACATGGAACAAGAGAGGCAGCCATCAAAATCATTTTACTCCCTCTACTTCACACCCTCTAACTTTTTATACAGACTGCTTTATGTCACTTCACCTCCAGAAGATCAAGGAGTTAAGGAACATTGGGGGAAATTTAACAACAAAAACAGTACAAGGCCCTCTGAACTAAAGCTAATGGTACAATAAGATAGGGAAAAAAAGAGGTATTTAAGTTTACAAGTATGAAATATCTATTAACATTGCATATGAGCAGAAAAATCCTAGGAAGTGACCTCTGGAAGACATGAAAATAATTTTAAAAAATAGCTAAATTTCCATTTTAGATTCTTATGCTTTTCAACAGTAAGGTAATGCCTACAAATTTTGTAATTGAAAATTGAATAAAGACCTAACTATGTCGATTGTGACTGGAACTATACTACTAATTCACAATTTAAACAGATTGCAACAGAGAATCGTATTATTTAATTAGTTCTTCAAGAATTAAAGGTCTTGAATAAATAATTTGTTATCTAAGCTAGGAAATGAATTTGTTATGAGTAACTCAAATGAATTCAGACCTTCCCTATGAGAACTGAGCTTGAGAAGTCCAGCTCAGTAGGGTCAATCTCCCAGTCACACTTGTTTGGTAGAGGAGGTGGAACGGGTCTTGGTTCAAAATGACTTCCATTCTGGCCCTGCAATACGTCAATGATACACACCAAAATTTCAATTAAGTTAAGGTATCACAACATTATTTTCATGTAAAGATAAGAGATCACCATAGTTTATCATTCAACCAACTAAACTACAACATGAATCTCCTTACCACCTGCTGAGAGTTACCAAAAATCAATCTTTTCATACACCTATAACTGAAAATCCCTTATTTCCTCTATCCACATGTGTATGTCTTTTTTGCTATATTTACGAAGTCACACTATTTCTTTATGCTGTTTAAGATTAAAAAAAATTGTTCTAAGAAATAATCAGTATAGTAATTATCCAATGTTTCATTAGATTAATTAGTCAATTTTCCTGTTTGACACTAAATCAATTATAGCCAAAGAAAGTGTGATTCACAAATATCCCTTAAATACTGGTGCTCTGGCTCGTATAGAAGTCAACTCATGGTAACAATACTTCAGTCTCAAAGAATGCTAAGACAAGATTTTTGAAATGAATGAAAATCAATAAACAGTCACTAAAAACTTTATTCATTCGGAAAAAAGTCACACGGAACTACCAACTACTTCCAACTCTTCGGCAAGGAAGCATTAAATATTTTACTTCATCAACAAACATATATAGAGAGAGAGAGAGAGAAAGATGCGAACCCATACCCATACAGTATCTAATGAATAAAATAATTAATATGGAAAGCATACCAGTACCTAAATGGTCTATGATGCACACAACGAAGAATATTTCAGAGAATAATGAGACTTACATAGGAGAGCCCACCATATGACTTTAATAATTCAATCATGGCAGATCTTTTTGCTCCTTCGGCATCAGCTAAAGGCTGTTATCAGACATACGAAGTTGAGATAGACAAACATATATGAAGAAGTCTGTTTTAGAAATCAGGTAGAATCTCTATCACATAAATATGACACTATAAAGAGAAATAAATATACTTATAGTTCAAGAGCTTTTAGGAATGTCGTGTTGTGTGTATGCTTATAGGTAAGCTAGGGACTAGTTCAAGAATCTCATGTCAAAGAGGCATCGGAAATCTTGGGACAATAATTCAAAACATCTCGTCACTATCCGATCCAGCACACACATTTTAATGGTGTAATTAGTTATTGACCTCATATCAATCATGATGTCGCATCCAATAAATGTTGAAAAAGAATCACAAAAACTAGATGACTTCCAGATCTTCATAAAGTAGTTCTTCTTTCTACAAGGTACATATGGTGTTATGAGTAGCACTTAACTTCAAATAAACTCTATAGAAGATTTTTTCATTTTCTCGTATTAAGGAGCATTTTGGATGGGCGACCAATTTTCAAGCAAAATATGCATTGATTCATACCTCAAACATATGAAATTAATTAATTTCTTAATTTCAGTTTATGTAAATGAAATATTAGCATATAGGAGTAGTAATTAAGGTGCCATGTAAAATTGTATTTTATTGGCTACCAGATGATTTTGAGTAAATTCTGATGTATATCTAATAATAGTTAAGCAAAATACATTGGAGTTCATTACTTCATCTCTTATCATCGCAAAGGTCGATAAGCTAATGCTAGGCAAAGATCTCACATTTTGTAAGGTCGAACAAATGAGACCACCAAAACACAAGCAAAAAAACAGTTTTTTTCTGAATATTTTTTTTCTGAATATTTTTATTACAAATAAAGAGAACATAAGCATCTTTAAATCACATTTTATAGACAGCAAGCATGAAATCACACGCAATTCAACCAGAAAGACAAAATTCTTGCTAAAAACAGAGTTGTTAGCTTTAATCATTCAATACAACCGAATTACGAATAAGCACATATAAACAAAAAATATCACCACATATAAGTCTATCTATGAGTGTAAATCAGGAAAGAAAGAAAAAGGCTCACGGTGTTTTTCCAGCGATCCTGAGCGTTGACATCGGCTTCGAACTCAATAAGACACTTGGCGACGTCGATCCATCCGTGAATCGCCGCCACGTGTAGTGGAGTCCGACTATCATAGTCTATAGCGTGCACCAGCGACCGATCCTCCTCCAGGAGCTTCCTCACCGCAGCGGCGTCGTTCTGGTGCGCGTGCCACAGAATTAGGGAAGTACGGCTCACCCGAGCCTTCTCTTTCTTTTTCTCCTTGTCCGCCGCCGAATGCGCTGCTGCTGGTGCTTCTCCGCCGGTGGAGTGCCCTGAGCCGCTCTCGCTTCCGCTCATGGATGTGGATCGTTTTTGTGTCGGATCCGAATTACGATGTGTGTATTTTCTCAATTGTAGATTTTAGTATAGTTTGTTTATTTACTCACTCTTGCGCGTGAGATGACGCGGAAATATAACTACGAAGTATTTTGCTTGGCGAAAGTCAAAAAGGATCTAATTGAGGGGGGAAATTGGACAACAAAAGAGTGATGGATCAATTTATTTTGTGAATAATAAGAAGATGAATTATATCCTTCTTAGACAAAAAAAAGGTAAATTATATCGAACTTGTGGACATTTTTATCATATATTTATAGAACCAGTCACCAAAAAGAAGCTTGTATAGACGTCATTACTAATCATGGATTGTAATATTGTGAATATCTTTTAAGTTGGTGGAATAGATCGACCAATTGTGTAAATCATATATAATGTTATTTTTGACAATTTCAAGTCATGAAGATTTGCATAGTTGACAATTGACATTTTAAACGTTTTTTTAGCAAAATATCTTAATAATTAAGGTAACTTTAGGATAACTTTGATTTTGTAAAGTAGTATATGTATTTCCATGATATATCACAATTTGAAAAATTTTAAAAATAACAATAATTATCAAAGCCATAAAAATTGTGTACATTGCACATTTTTTTTAAACGATTAATCTCGAAGGAGAAATCTCCCTCATGTATCAGAGGTTGACCTCTTGATTTAAAGAGGCACAAATCCCACAATACTTCAGTGAAAAATTGTCAGACACGAGGTTCGAATCTGCATTGTCAGATGAAATATTTCCCACCTCATCTCAGTCCTTACCATTCCGCTAATGCATCCGGGGACTACCAGGGAGGGATATGCATGAATTACAGGGTCATTGCACATGTTATATGGTGGAGAGAATTTAATTTTCTTTTTGTACATTTCAGACTACTATACAATTAAAATCTTAGGCTTTATGTGGATGAATTTTAGCTCGGTCTCACAGGTTTTGCAAGACCAGATCAAAACCCTTTTAAATGAGTTTTTGACAGACACATAAAACTCAACACAAACTTATTCACAAATTTACACTCAAATTCATGAAACCTATCAAATATTGATTTGACACTTACCATCTATATTTTTCCCCAATTCTCTAATAAAATATTAATTTGACATTTACCTTACATAAAGTTCTTGCTTGGACAATTCAAAAGTAGGAGAGGGTTTTTTACTAATAAATCGATATTCAAAATAATTCCATATCTAATTTTTTCCTCACATTTCATCATCCATAGTCAATTCAAATAAAGTTTCAACGTTTTTAGAATCACAAAACATAACCAAATGAGATTTCAAAGATTTCACCAAAATCACCCAAATCATTTTTTTAAAACTAAGATCCACAAAATCGAACCAAAAACCTTCTAAATAAGGCATTAAGTTTAATTTATAAATTATATACTATAATGCATGTCAGTGTGTGTGTGTTTTACGTATTCAAAAGAGTAAATCGATGACATAAAATAATAATGCCTTGACAACCTAAAAGGACATGAAACTTGAAACGCAAGTCAATCCAAAAAAAATGAGCTGGACAGGATAAGTTTTTTCCTTTTTGGTCAAACATAGGATAGGTTTTTGCTACTTTTAGTGGAACTGATCTTATAGGCTTTAGCAGTAGTATACAAATATGGACTTTTTATTTTTCCGGACAGACTGAATTAATGAGATTGACAATTACAGGATTATTGGTCATGAATGATCCAAAAGACTAAAAGAGTTACCATTCTCCTCTATTTCAAAGGATAATATTCAGTTTACTCCCTGAAACTAAAGTTATCCGACATTTTAGTACATGAAATTAATAATGTATCATCAAGTTTACCTGATAATTAGGAGCCTTTAGTTCGGACATTTAAATCACGCAGTCCAATTTGATCCGAGTTTCAAATGACCATGGTTCTGGCCATGTGAATGGCTTGATTTAAGGCCATGGGACTGAAACTTTCTTCCGCTCAGTGTTTTTTAATTTCCGGTACCCTTCATCACAATGTCTATCACAGCCCGACTGATTATAAGAGTCAATAAAATAGATTCTGACACAAGTAGTAATTACTACCAAGTAGGAAACCAACCCTTTGACTAAAGAAAATCCACCAGTAATCAGTGTGTAATTGTGTATAACAAACTAATCACAACAGCAAAGAAGATAGAACAATTCGCATACAATAGATGAGATTTCCAATATATACAGAAGTATCATTATTTACATAATTACAGTAATCATAATTCTGAATATTTCAGAAAGTATATTACAGTATCCAATTTAGAGAGAGGTTAAATGTAGTCGAATGCCCCAAATTCACATAAAGTCCTCTTGGTCTTCAAGAGAACGCTTACGTGCTCTCAAGTTACGCTTAAGGCTTTCAGGCAGAGGAGGTGTTCTTCCCCTACGAAATAAAACTGCAAGAGCCCGATTCTTTTGGCATAGATCAAAGACCTGTCAAAAAGTTATGGTAAATGACTACGAATTAGAGTCAGATTGAGATGTAGTAATGCTGCTTACCGAGGAAGCTTCTATTTCTGCTACCCCTTCACAACCTTGACCACCTCCTTGTAGCAAATCACAATACCTCGCAGCTTCACTTTGATCTTCAAATACCTGAATTTAATATTAATTGAAATCAATATGTAGAATTGATGATTTGAAAACTAAGAGTACATATTTTTTGTTAAATTGTTGTTCTGCTTTTTTCATCATCAGAATAATTCCTTTGTAATCCAGTTGCGTCATTGAAACTCATATTTTAGTGCAAGCATTCCCACAGTGATCAGATATAGAAAGTGCAGTACCAATAAGTAACTACACAAGTTCTACTACTTGAAAATTAACTATTAGCAAAGAGTGCTACTATCATTAATTCCTACTAGTATTTTCCTTCTAAGTCTGATTCTAATGTTAATTGATAGTGTTACACTAATGGGTGTTTTATTGATAGGAAATTAGGACTTGACTTTAGATTACTAGTCTAACTGAACTTCCAGTTTTACTTGCAAAAGTTTTTCATATAGAACAACAAAAAGCAAAAAGGGATGTCGAATCTTTAACTTTCTTTTTTTAAGTTCTTCAAAATGACAGTCCATAGATTCATTTATAATTTTAACTCGAGCTTCCTGATTTTATTGAGCTATAATACTCATGATTCTGTCAACTAAATTTCCACTTTTGCTGGTAGCGAAAAACAGTTGGATGATTGCATTCACTCACATAATAGCAGCTGATAATTATCTACAGAGGTCATTTACATAAGAATATATAGATAACTAATAACAGGGATTTACACTGAAATGGACAAGGGTATTCTGACTTTTGAGTACCTAGAGTAAGAACCTGCACTGTACTTGAATGCAAGATGCTGGTGTTTACAAATTCACAATACCAGTTAGACAATTATCAAGTAGTTTACTGAAATTAATCACCCATGATATGACCACAACGGATGCTTAGGTACCTAGTGCTGTGTTAAGTTCAAATATATTGTTTCAAAATTACAGTGTGGCGTTATTGAAGCAAGCATGTAGAAACTTACAAGTACACCCTCTTGGACATCCTCAACAAGCATCTGAAATTTGGTACTGGTTTCGGACTTCTTTGACTGGTTTCTCCACTTTTCTCCTTTGGAAAACAGAAGTCCAAGCTCCCGCTCAACTTCACTGCACAAGAATATACCCTCAGCATATGGATGCAATTGTTTGACACCCACACATGCACGGAGAAAAGTTGAGCAGAACAGAAACTCAAATCACCTGCGGTTTCTCCGAGTTTTCATTGTACAGAGCTGGTTCTCCTGATGAGTCAGCACATAAACAGATTTTGAAGTATCTCTCCAAGGGTTTGCCTCCAAAACTGCAGTTGCAACATATTCTCCTTCAACATTAAAAATGCAAAAATACACCCACACCTTCTACATGAGATACTTCAATAGAAAGAGTTGAAGCAAGAAAATATTAATTTTCAGCAAGCAAAGTTTAATAAATTGTGCCTAGTGCTACATTGAATGTTTTCAAAGTTAGAAGAAAAATAAGTATTGACACCAATAACAAAACGGGGCAAGGACTTAAAAGCAAATTGTTGTAGCTCATTATTAAACTGGTTTATCAATCTTCCAGACTACAACCCAGCTGCTTGTTAATCTTCTATAGAAGGATACTAAAATAAGAATATTCCATGGAAAAGGACCCACATGTTGCGGTATCTTCTTTCGGTATAGGAAGACAAGAAGAGAGAAAGGGTAGATATGATAGGAAAATTTAGAGGGGCCCATGTGACCTGATCTTTAATCCTACATCGGTTAATGATGCGATGGGAGAAGTTTTTCCTTTTTTTGTCATTTTTTCATCAATGCTGGCCCAGTCGAGGTTTTTAATCCTGATGGGTTTCATTAGATATCTTACAACTAGAATCCCTCTTTTTTCCGATCCAGTTTCTCCACCACCGCGAACCCCAGTTACCGATTTAGAACAACAATCAGGAGAACATTGATTTTTCGATCAAAATTACTATGTGAAATCTTCGGTTTTTTCCTCTTCCTCTATCCCTATCCCATAGGCTCCCCCCTCTGTGTGAAGTCCGTGCATTGTGTATTGAAGCACCGATTTCTCTTCCCCTCTTGATCCTCATTTAAGGAGCAGTAAGTAACAGACACAGCTGGGTTAGTCCTGTGTGCGTAAATTTCACAAGCTGAAGAGTCGAAATCAAATTATTAGACGACATGAGACACAGAATTGGTAAAGCAAGCACCATTCCACAAGCGGTGGTAAAAAGTTTTTAACATGGCTGAGCATAACTATTACTCCCTCCGTTTTTTTTTTAATTGTCGCTTTGGGTTGGTGCACACAAATTAAGGAATGCAATAACTAACCACCTTTTCAAAGCAAAAACCCAAAAATACCCTTTCACCATATGATTAGAACATTTATTATTATCTCTCATCCTTTACTAAAAAGAATCATTAAATAAGGGCAAAATTGGAAGAAATTACATTGATTTCCTAAAGCGACAAATAAAAGTAAACAAACAAAAGTTGCCAACGACAAATAAAAAAAAACGGAGGGAGTAGTATATTAATATGTCTAAACTTAATTTACTTTAAACTCAAAATACTAACTCTTGCAAACTACAAAGATTAGCTTATATGTTCACCCACATAAAAGGACAAAATTAACAAATAGGATTAACAAATGATAGAAATACGAAGTGAACCTCTATGGAATGGATATGTCAAGTTGCAAATTTAGAAGTCTCAATTTGATGCAAATAACAGCTTAGACCAACTACCCCCCCTTCTTAAGAGCAAAATTTGAGTTGATTACGATACCCAATTTAAGTAAAATAAAAATCAAAAATAATTTCGAGAGATAGCGTTTAATTACCGTCATAGCTACTACTATCAAAAGTCTGGTGGAGATGACGACGTATGTCGTAAGCGCGTGAAGACACTTGTTTCACAAAAGCGTCGGAAGTTCCCGGAATCGTGCCGTCCATCCGCATCGCTCTCTCCAATTCCTCATCTTTCCGACCATTTTCCATATCATCTTCTTCGCTCAACGTACAGTAAACTTTCCTCCTCTGATTTATTCTGGAAAATTCTCGTGAATAAATTCGATTTTTATCTAAGAATTTGATGCGTGTATAAGGGACAGGGGACTGCCACCGCCGGTGGTGGCGGTGGAGAGGGAGGACTATAGACGGCGAGACTGATGAGAGAGAATCCATGAGTTGGTGATATCCAGTATTAGCTTTCAATGCGTACAATTTTGTTGTATGTATATTCGAGGAATTTGCAGGAGGACTTGATGGATGAAGGGAGAGAGGAAGTAGAGATTCTTTGGAAACTAATTGAATCTCTTCTTCGTAATTAATTATGCCAGATTTTTTGGGCTTAGGGTCAGGGTCAGGGTCGGGTCAGGTAGGTGAACTGGATCTTATAAGAAATCATGATTTATGGGTGTACGGGGATGGGTTTTGGCCCGGTTTCGCGGTTTTTGCGAGACCGAGCCGAAACCCTCTCAAATGAGTTTTCGGCAAATCCATAAAATCATCAAAAATTTATTCAAAAATCCACACTCAAACTCTTCAAACCTATAAAACTTTGATTTGATACATACTACCTACTTTTTTAAGTTTTTCTAGTAGTGTTTCTTCAAATGTCATTAAAAAAGACATTGATTTGACACATATCACCTACTTTTTCCCCTAAACTCGGACATCCAAATTCAATCCAGGTGGAGTTTCAACTTATTCAAACTACAAAACTCATCCAAATCAATTTTTTTTAAATCGAGTCAAAACCCATCCAAAATAGACCTACACGATTCATGGTCAAAAGCGGAGAACCAATCTTTGAAACTCAATGAATATACAAAATCTACGTGTCACTTTTAGCCTCCCGTATTGGAGAGATATTTTTTTTCATATAATGCACATATATATAGGATGAAATTTATCTCATTTAATTTCTGCATAACCTTTCACAACGGATACGATGTGGAGATCAACTCTTATATTTATTTGAGAATAAATAATATTCTCATATGTATTACTATATATTATTCTTTTAATTTGATGTACAAAAAACCATTGTATTGTTCCGCAGAATTTTTAAGATTTTTATTTTTGTGTAAAATAAATAAAATATGGTTTGGATTTAATTTTAAAGGTAAGGAAACTACTTTTAGATTATAAATAAAATTGAACAATCAGGATGTTAAATTTAGAATAAGTAAAGTATGTTTAAGTAGTTAATTGGGTATAATTCTTTTCCATTTTCATTAACTTCGGGTGATGAATGTTGTACATGTTGTACAAATAAAACAATTGTATACATGGATTTTTAATATTTTATAATTATATAAGATACTCTGCTGTGGATATGAAATACGAATTAAAAAAATTTCTTTTCCTAAACTAAAAAACTAAAAATATATAGCCAGTTATTGTAAATAGATTGGGCTACAAAAAATATAATACCGGACTTTATTTTCAATAGTTATTATTGTGTGTTGGAGGGTTCTTGACTTGCATTTGACTATGTCCATAACAATTATGTTAACAAAATACAATAAGTAAATCAAGCCCAACCCTTCTTCCATGGACCTTCTGAATATAATGATATTTTCTCTATCTAATTCATTTCATTTCTAACCCATTACATTAACTATTTCATTCCGCCCAAGCCCAATGCAGTCCCACAGGTAAACTTAAAAATCCAGACCCTGTTCACACATGATTATTATTATAAATAGTCCTATAATTAAAAACACAATTGTAAAATATTTAGGTAATATTATATCAAAACGTGATGAGATGTAACCATCCAACAAAGTCAACCAATAATGACTAGAATTATATATAGTTAATAATACCTACTGTATATCTGATCTGATTAGGAAAACAAATATGATAAATCATATCATCTTTCATATTAAAATCTAATCCAATAGAATAGAATACTAATCATAATCCACAACAAACAATGGGATCCTATTCGACTACAATCGGGTTTTCCCTACTATAAATATGACCCCTGATTTAACACTTCGTTACTACCTATACAATACAATAATCATTGCATCCCAGTCGCATTTGATATTCTATTCAATTCAATTCAATTCAATTCAATTCTCACTAGTATCAATCAATCAATAATCAAGAGATATGGAGCTTGATTTGTCACCAAAGTTGGCGAAGAAGGTTTACGGCGGAGAAGGTGGCGCGTATTACGCCTGGTGCCCCGATGAGTTGCCCATGCTCCGCCAGGGCAACATCGGCGCTGCCAAACTCGGTCTTCAGAAGAACGGCTTTGCTTTGCCCCGTTACTCCGATTCCGCCAAAGTTGCTTACGTTCTTCAAGGTATATATATGTCAGTACTTCACTATTTTTTTTTTTTTTTTTTTTTTGAGATGGATTACTTCATTAATCATTTCAATATTAGCCTTAATACATACAGTATTTATTCATCTGTGACGTAGTACTATAAATTTATGATCATTAGGTTTATTTGGTGTTTTTGCATTGGTTGATTAGATGTGAATTATTGGTCACTTTACGAGATAACTTTTGTTTTCTACATAAATAATTAATCTATGGAACAAATTATGCTTTGTCCACCTTTCAAATCCATTAGTTGGTATCACTGAAATTATACTTGTTACTGTTCTGCAAATCAAAGATATTTGTATGTTGTAGAAAGTCCTTTCTTTGAAATCCTGTTTCGTTTGGGCTATTTTTGTACCTTTGGATTTTGCATTCCCCCGATTTGTGATCCACTTATCGAATCTGAATGAATTTGAATATTTTTGTGATGAAAAAAGGTTAAGCAAAATAAAAATTGATGCAAGGAAAAAACGTTTTAGTGCTTTGCTCAATAAATTTCAAGATCAAACATAGCTCAAGTAGTAGATATATTCAAAATTTTGCTTTTCATATGGACATGTTTGGAATCAATCTATCTTTTACCAAAACATTGATAAGATTATCTGAAAAGGTATATGGCCAAACTGTATATGTATGAGAAAGCTTTCTATCTGCAAAGTTTTTCTAATTGTGCACTTATATCTTACCTCACTGTTTGCTATTTGGTTCCTAATCTAGTTTTATACTTCATAGATCTTACTTCATGACCAATGCTATAACCCCACTCTATGAATTTGATAATTTTTACAGGTAGTGGAGTTGCTGGTATTGTCCTCCCTGAGAAAGAAGAAAAGGTGCTTGCAATCAAGAAGGGTGATGCCATTGCTCTTCCATTTGGTGTTGTCACCTGGTGGTACAACAAAGAGGACACTGAGCTAGTGATCCTCTTCCTCGGTGATACCTCAACAGCCCACAAATCCGGTTCATTCACCGATTTCTTCTTGACTGGTTCCAATGGCATCTTCACCGGATTCTCTACTGAATTTGTCAGCAGAGCATGGGACTTGGAAGAGAGTGTTGTGAAGACCCTTGTTGGAAATCAACCAGAAAAAGGCATCGTAAAGCTTGATGCTAGCGTCAAGATGCCCGAGCCCAACAAAGAGCACTATAATGGCATGGCATTGAACTGTGAGGAAGCTCCTTTAGATGTGGACATCAAGAATGGTGGAAAGGTTGTGGTTCTGAATACCAAAAACTTGCCTTTGGTCGGCGAGGTTGGACTCGGTGCTGATCTTGTTAGACTGGATGGCAATGCAATGTGCTCTCCAGGATTCTCTTGTGACTCTGCATTGCAAGTCACTTACATTGCAAGGGGAAGTGGCCGTGTTCAGGTTGTTGGTGCTGATGGCAAACGTCTTCTGGAAACAACTCTTAAGGCTGGTAATCTTTTCATTGTACCAAGGTTCTGTGTGGTGTCTAAGATTGCTAATCCTGAGGGTATGGACTGGTTCTCTATCATCACAACTCCAAAGTAAGTATCTATCTCGATTATTCGATAACTTTATAGCCTAATCATGTTTGTATTTTCCCAATTAATGTATGTGTATGTCGTATTTGCAGTCCTATTTTCACTCATTTGGCTGGAAGAACTTCTGTTTGGAAGGCATTGTCCCCAGAAGTCCTGCAGGCAGCTTTCAATGTACCTGCAGATGTGGAGGAGAAGTTTAGCTCCAAGAGGAAGGCTGAAGAGATCTTCTTCCCACCACCAAAATGATGAATCAAACTTTGGAGTTTCCTTTAGTTTTAATTTTAGTTTGGACATGGAAGTTCTATTTCTCTTCGTTCGTTACTGTCTACTTTTTTTTCTTTTTTTCTTTTGGACAACTTTAGGTGGTTATACTTGAAATTTTCATGAATATATAGGTGTTTTTATTTTAAAATGTGGTTTCTCTGCTTTCTTATATCTTATGATGCATCTTTAGATTTTAGAATGAGTTTAGGCTTGGCTGATTATCAATGTATTTATTCCCTAGCAGCATAAACTGACTATAGTTTTTGGTACATGTTTGACAAATTATACATCACAAATCAGGGAATAAATATTGAAAAACAAATACTAAACAGAAAAAATAAACACAATTGTCTGAGTATGATAAAAAGTAACTAAGTAAATAGATACTGTTTGTTTCCCTACAAAGAACAAAAAGGAGGTTGAATAATGAACTATAGAGTAGTAGATTGAGGCATCCTCAGACAAAAATCCCGCAAAGCAACCTCCACTTCTTCTACAACCCCAAGCTTCTTAAACCACTTTACAAGTAATTCTGAAGATTCTTTTCCAAGTACAATACTATCCTTCTCCAATTCAATCAAGAAATCCAAAGCCTCCTTCAATTTGTTTTCCTTTGCATAAGCATCTACCATTAAGGCCACACATTTATCGTTAGGTTCAACACCAGCTCTCCTCATATTTTCAAAAGCAACACGAGCCTCACGCATTTGACCCGACGCTAAATAAGCATTTATGAGAAGCCCACAAACCTTAACATCAGGAACAATACCCGCCAATTGAGTAGCATCAAAAACTCTTTGAGCCCCTTTAGAATCACCAATCATGGAGTATGCTCTTAGAAGTGCTTTATAAACTTCTCTTCCAGCGTATATTTCTTGCGATTCCATTTCTTTCAACAAATTTTCTGCCTGGTCGAGCATTCCAACCCTAATGTACGCCATGATCATTGAACCGTATGATCTTCTATCCAATGGTACACCAAGCAACTTCATTTCCTCAAAGGAATCTACAGCTAGATTGAGGTTACCAGCCTTGCTATACATGTGAACTAAAGCAGTGAGGGTTACTTGATCAAAAACTAAACCTTTGTTCTTCATGTCTAAAAGAGTATTTTCAGCTTCTTTCAATTTGTTTTGCTTTGCATAACCATGGATAATTTTTGTGTAATCACGAATGTTAGCTTCAAATGATTCTTCTGTAAGGGCATGCTCGGCAATCTGAACAATACAAGCTAATTTGCATAAGATTAAATCAATAAAAGAAATAACCTTAGACTCAATGGAATGAACATTTATACCTCATAATAAAGTGGATGGTTTAGCCTATCCAATTCTTTGAGAACTGAAAGCCAATCAGCTCTTTGAGGGTTAGTACTCTTTGCCCAAGTAGCCAACATGAGTGAAACACTACCATTTTGAGTTGAATAGCAAATTATTTGTTTCATTAACGCCTTACATCGATTAGTCATCTTCGTTGAAAGTTGCGAAATTGCCTGTTTATGTTCCTCAGTAATGTTGGCACCTTTCTTGACCCACTTAAATTTTTGTTTTTCTGTCTCTTCCATGACATTCCCACTACTCTCAACTTCACTTATGGAGTTCAAAACTAAAAGAGGATAAGGGTGGGATTTTTGAAATTTAGAAGATAAGGGGTTTGTAAAGATTGAATTTTTACAAAAATGGTAGTGAAAGGGAGTTAAAAGCTTAGGTTCGTGTATACAAATGGGATTGGCCGAAGAACACAAGTTCGAGGCAAAGAAAACCATTGTGGAAGGAAGTACCAAACCAAGAACCATCAAACAAATTTCAAAAAAGGGTAATTTCTTCAGAAAAAAAAAAAATTCAATTTTGTTGTTACTTGTTCTTCGGCAAAGGAAGAAACTAAGAAAACTCAAATATGAGATAAGGATAACCAATTAGAATGAAAAGGGTATTTGGATATCTATAGAAGAAAAGAGGAGAAATCAAGCATAAAAAATGTAAACAAGTAAAGATTAATATTACAGATGCAAACAAATTATATTGATTCAAGGGTTTATTTGAGATTCTTACCATATTAGTTTACTCGCAGAATTTCTTTGTAGAGGAGGGCTGGGAAGCACTGAAGCAAGCAGGGCCGAGTGGAGGAGATAAACGTATTTGAAAATTTTATTTTTACTCAAAATGGATTAATATGCTTTAAATATTAATTCAGTATATTTAACAGAATAATTATATTACGGCATCATGTAATTAATGTTTTCATACAAGTATTAAAAACTAATGATTTCACGTTAATATAATTACCATAACTTTGACCCTAAGAGGAACTACTCCCATTTGTTTATATTTATTTCTCCTTTCTTACTTTTGACCAATCAATCTAGCTAAATTTCAAAAAATATAATAAATAGTGTAATTAAATAATTTAAATACTAATTTCATAATACTAACACCACATATATTTGTTTTAAAGTTTTAAAGCGTATACATCACTTAAAATATTGAAAATTAGGTTGATTATATTGATTTTAGTGTAGTGTGTAAAACTTAAGCAATACAAGAGAGATTATTGATATAAGCAATACAAGAGAGAAATTACTTTGCGTTATCAAAATTGAGTCTGTTAGAGCAAGTCCAATGCAAGTATGCAAATGGGGATGCAAATGTATAACTACCATTTTGCATACATTTTTTGGTGGATTTTTCACTCCAATGGGGATAAGGAAAAGGGGATCCATTTTACATTTTTCATTTTCAAATCCTATATTTACTTACTCTTGAAGAGAGAGAAACATGATATGCATATGGTAGTTGTTGAGAGGGAATGAATGTGATTGGATAAAAATATTTAGTAAACAATAAAAATATTAATAAAATGACATAGAAACTCAATTTGCATACTTACCATTGGAATGAATCAATTTAAATGAGTATGCAAACAACTATTTGAGAATGCATAATTCATTTTACATCCCCAAATATACATACTACCATTGGACTTGCTCTTACGTTTCTTTAGAGAAAATAATTTTTTTAATATGAGATTATTTCTAAAAATTAAAAAAAATATATATATATTTATAAAAAAGAAAAGAAATTGTTTGACTTGGATCTTTTGCACTTTGCACCCACAAAACATGGAAAATAGGCATTTTGCATTCCAAAAATTTAAATTTAGCACTTTGCACCCTTTTTTATTTTGAGACAAAAACTCAAGGGCAAAAATAGGTAATTTAATTGTAAATCTTTGGCACTTTGTACCCCAAAATAAAATTAGCACTTAACACTATCTAATTAAGAATAAATCAATAACTTGCACCCCTAAAATACAATAAATGGGCACTTTGCACCCAAAAACACAAAATTAACACTTAACACCCTCACATTTAAAAAAAAACTCAAATCCCTCGTTTTTTCCGACAAAGTTGACCATTGGGATGAAAAAATTTAAGGCAAAATAGATAATTATTTATGGATCTTTGATATTTTGAAGTAGACAATGGGTCTTCGAGAACTTTACTTGTATTTTATTTAGTTATTTATGGATATGTATAGTGATAAAAAGAAAAAGAAAGATGGAGAGAGAAATGAGTATCTAGTATTTATAATTGTATTTTAAAGAGAAAATGAATTGCCTATTTTGCCTTAGATTTTTTCCACTCAGATGGTCAACTTTGACGGAAAAAAAAGGGGTTTGAGTTTTTTTAATTTGAGGGTGTTAAGTGTTAATTTTGTGTTTTGGGGTGCAAACTGCCCATTTATTGTGTTTTGGGGAGCAAGTTGCTGATTTGTTCTTAATTAGAGAGTGTTAAATGCTAATTTTATTTTGAGTGTGCAAAGTGCCAAAGATTTACAATTGAATTACTTATTTTTGTCTGAAAATAAAAGAGGGTGCAAAGTGCTGCATTTCTCATATTTCAAGGATACAAAGTACTAAATCTAAGTTTATGGGGTGCAAAGTGCCTATTTCCCATGTTTCGAGAGTGCAAAGTGCAAAAAAATCCGACTTTTCAAGTAGCATCGAAATTCGGAATGGTCTTTGAAAGGTGAGACAAGCATTTCCTAAACTTTTTTTCCCGTGTGTGGACGGGTAATTTACGGGTAAAACTACATAAAAAGTAGGGAGTTTAGTTCAAAATTCGCTCAGAAAATGGTTTTGCATAAAAAACTGTTGTGAAGCTTCAACTATCTTGAAGCAAAGTATCAGCATCTTATAAATGGTACCATAAACAAGTAAGAAGTTTCACATTCTGTACAATGATACAATCTCTTGGAAGAATATACTCAACTTACTACATCAGATTAAAACCTATGTGTTTGTCTTTCAAAAGACAAATAATCAAGCCAAATCTTACCTCACAAAAGCACTTGTAAGAGATACAAATTAGAAGAAACTACAGCTCACTCAATGATACAATGAGGCGACTTCAACCAAGAAACACCGAAGAAGGTTCAACGTAGAAAAAAAACACGCAAGGTCGGATATATATGCTCTCTTCCTCTTGTGGATATCTTTTATTCATTTTGAGGAGAAGTGGCATCACTTTGATTAGATTGTGAAGGCTCCGCATCTTGATTCGAGAAAATTTCCGACTGTAATGATGGAAATATCTTATTCACATGCAACCATGTTTGTTCCCACACATTGTCTCCCCCTAGTGTACTAGTCGGTACAAGCACTCCATTTGTCTTCATGACTAGCAGTGTGTTCTTGAGAAGTTCGGGTACTAATTCCTGGAGCTTCTCACTCCTCTTAACCTTAAGTTTCATATACTTTTCCATCCGGCCAATTACATTACGCCACAATTTGCAGAAACTCGACAATTGTGATAATTCGTTGAGTAAATGTAGAAACACTTTCGTGAGCAGCTTCAGTGCAAGAACAAGTGTCCCTTCTATGTTCCTAAACTCCTTTTGAGTTTGAGGATTCCCCTGTGCAATTTCGGCCAAGTCATCAAGCATTGTAAATATTACCATTTCAAAACATTGAGGCCATAAGCTAAGTGGAAGACGAATCTCATCTACTCCTGTTAAGCATGTCTGCAATGATAGTAGAGCATGGTTTCTAACTTCTTCCCTCTGGTCCAAACAAACTTTCCTCAATCCCTGAACAAGTCTCAGCCACATCTCCCCTATATCTTGACATAATTTTGCAGCTTCTGCTTCTGACATAGCTTCCCTAGCATCCTGGCCCCACCTTACCAAACAAGCAACAGAGCCTGCCAGAAGATCCACAGCATGAACAGATCTATCAGTCTGCCCTACTCGAGATTCTGCAAATTGTCTCGCTGCATCTACACAAAGTACGAAATTAGATGGTGCCAAGTGGGCCCCATTGGTCATTATAAATGATAGGGCTTCAAATCCTGATTCAGAAGCATCTGGGTGTCTGGCCGTGATAGAAAGTAAAGAAGCAATTGTCCGCCAGCCCATTGGAGATCGAATATGAGTCGCATTTGCTTTCACCAGGCGATTGACCTCCTGTGTGATCTGCTCACAGTATTGGTCAGCAACTCTTGCATCAAGCTTGAGAACAAGTTGTAGTGATCTCAAAAGTTCGTCAGCCAAGTTCTCCTTATATGGAAGCAATCGTTGGCAAATACGAAGAAGTCCAAAAACTGCCTTCTCAACCAAGGCACAAGCCACCACTGTTGATTGAACAATATTAGCAATGTGCTCATAAACACCCTGCCACAGAAGTCCAATTCTGTCTCTGTTGTTCAAGGTAATTGCAATTAGCAATTCCAAGCAGAAAACTGCTGTGTCCTCATCCTCGGGTGAAGTATTACCCTTCTGTGGCCGTCCAGCAGCCCATATGAGCGCACGTGCAAGCTGTAATAAAGAATCAGCTTGTAGGAACTTGCTTTCTGTAAAGATGGTGTCAATATGGCACTTCTGTATAGTCTGAAGCGTACGCTGATGAGCAGCCAGTTGTTGTTCAGTAGGCTGAGACCTTGGCTCTTCAGTATCTAGAGACAAGAGTTGACTGAATCGACCCATCAGGCCAGAAGATCGTCTAGGAGTACCAATTGATTGGATATGAGCCGATGACAGTGAGTTTGTAAGAGGCTTCCCATGTCCAGGTTCAGATGACATCTCTGAATCATCAGCTGCATCACTGGCCACACGAGCAGGTAGAAGGCCAAGCTTGTGCAATCTTAAGATGCAATCCAAAATATTTCTCCAGCCAGTACGAATAAAATCTCCATACCTATTTGCAATAGTGAAAACTGTAACAGTTGCCATTCTAGCTTTTGCATCATCACCAAAGGCTAGAACAGGCTCCTCGACAGAGGAAGGATTCAACAATGTGGTGAACTTACACAGAGACACTACAAGATCATCCAAAACGTCTTCAAGATGATGACATGCTGATATCTTTGCAACAGCCAAAAATCCATCAATACATGTTTGGTAAACATCCTCATGCTCAGCATGATCAAAAACTACAGAAATAGCAGCAATTGTGGGACCAGACATAGTAGCAAACATGTCATGGTCAAGATACGCCCTGGAATCTGAAACGATGTATGGAGAAGTTTTTTTAGACTTATGCATCAAATCAATCCATCGACTGGGATTCATCTCAGCAAAACCAGCTCCCTGTTCAGGTGTGGTGCGAATCTCATTCTTGCAGATTGAGTAATATAGTTCCGAGAGGAACTCACGAGGGAGATCATTACCTCCATTAATGTGTCTGTTATTCCGGATGAAATCCTCTTCAGTCATTTTCTTTTTCACCTGTACGTTATGCTGATCCGTGTTCAGCATTATGAGGGAATAAGAAAGTAATAGAGCAGCATCCTTATTCGCTAAAATCTGTGTAGATTGCTCATAATATCTTTCTGAGAATGCCTCGAGCACTCTTTGTATCTTTTGAGATTCTCCAGGCAGTCGAAAAGTCTCCAGAAAGAGCCTTAGAGCAATGTCAAGGTTCATGTCTTGGAAATCGAATGTCCCAGCAAATTCATGCAGAACCTGCACACAAAACTCATCGTGATTTCCAAGAAAATCTCCGACGAGATTTTTATCTAGTCCAGCAGTATAGCGGAAAAAGCAAGCCACACTCTGAGGATCAAGTTTCTCAGGCAATAGGTGTGTTCCTTGAAGAAACTCAAGCCCTTTCTTAGGATCCCGGTTGAAGTGATCAGCTCCAATCATCAACCTTCTTTTGATGTACTTCCTTCTGCGCACAAAAGGAACCCAGTGATCAGGATCACCATAGTTCTCACATTTCACCATCCAGAATGGAGTATACTCCTCAAGCTTTACAGGACCTCGTTCAGCGCCAACTGACCCATTAGCTATTCTCTCAGCCATTCCCTGAATCACAGCAATCAGACCATCTAAGGCAAGAATGTGCATTGTGGACAAAGGGCAGTTCACTGGAAAAGCACTCTTCGACAATAAGTTGGCAAGATCTTCAAATACATTACCACAGGTTATATCACAATCTAAATTAGCATACATTTCTACCATGAAGGTTTTCTGCTTACAAAAATCAACTAGAGCCTCCATCGCAACCTCCTGCTGCTGGTATGAAGCTCCAAACCGACTTTGTGCAAGTCTCAAGATCACACAGGAAAAGAAAGATTCAAGCTGAAGCTTCAGCTCAATGCGCAAATGCTGATATAGGTTGAGAACTATGCTACAGACCATAGAGAGAATCAAGGGACTCATTGACAGCCCAAACTGCATGAGATTATGGAAAAGTTCATCCTGTACCAAACTCAATAATCTAGGATGGTGGTGAATAGCAGGGCCACCCAATTCAATAGCTGAATTAATCAATCCCAAGGCAAACAGAGGTACATCTTCATCAAATGTTATAGAATTTGCTCTGGGACCCATCCCTGTTTGCTCGACAACATTCAGCAAGGAACAGAGAAAGTGGAATATTTCAACCATGCAGGGTACACCATATGGTTCAGTCATTAGATGCAAGTCGTAAGGAACAGCATCCTTCCCATTATCAGTCCTGACGATACTTTCATCCATCATACCGCTGATGAGGCCAGATGAAGCAGAATTAAAAACTCCAGATGAGAGTTGGCTATCATATTCAGAAGTTACACTGCCATTTTCCGGTTTGCTACTGAAACTATAATCAGTATCAAGTCCAGCATTCTGCACTAAAGGAAAAGATGTAAAGTTCTTAAAAGTAAATAGGTGAAGAAGAAAGCAACAATAAACCATCCACATAATGTCCCCGTGTGCATCAATAATGATTGTTCAGCATGTATATAAAAGCACCACTTGATTGCTATTGCAAGCAGTTCTGCACACACACAGTGACACAAACATGCACAGAAATAAATCTGTATAAAGAATGTGAGGTTCTTTAAGTAAAGAGAGTATTCTCTGGTCTCAAAAGTCCATTACTAAGTTTTTTCTCCTATATAATTTACATTAATAATGACAATGCAGATCTTCCAGAAAATACAAGCTAAATGAAAAACAAAGATGGATGCTACGCACCTCATTTTTCATGGAAGTGCCTCCTTTCACCAGTGACCCCTCTGTGTTGTCAACATCTGGAAGGTGCGAAAAAATGCACCTAACAAGTTCATGCATTGTGTGGCGAGCTATACGCTGTAACAGCTCACCTTTGGTTCCAGCTTGATGAACTACGCGGAAACATGTGTTCACAATAGTACAAACATGCTGATTATTCAACATCACCGATGCTTTACTTTTCATGCAAGCCAAGAGAACCTGAAGTATCTTTGTTAGCACAACTTCTTCAGATGCAGGGTCAGTTACCTCAAATCTGCAGCTAGTAACAGCATCAACTATCAAATGCATAGCATCTTCAACATTAATAGTATTTACATCCAGCACATCAAGAGTCAAAATCTTGTAAACAGATGACAATGCAACACCAGTAATTGGTGCACCTGTTTCATCAGATCGAATTAAATCAAGAAATGGCTGGAGATACAAGGCAGGATTAACAGATTCCCACTGATGTTGCCATGAAAATATCTGTCTTCTCAATGTTTTAAGAGATTGAATGAGGGAGTGCTCCAAGTGATCATCGCCAGACACATAACGACCTCCCCATCTCACATTCCTCCTCATGACAGCCAATACAGCGCTTACCTCTGAATTAATCATACATGCCAATGCAGCCTTACTGGAAGAGGTAACCTCACAGTCTTCTGGCTCCTCTTCTATTGCCTTGATGCTAGATTGTAGCCTTAAACGCCCCATCACTGACTAATTTGCGCCAAAAATTTGCAAGTCCAATGAGTAAATAAAACTTCTCTAAGGGGACCGTCCGGAAGCAATACAGAGTGTGCGACGCCTGACCCAGAAAAGAATCATACAAATTAGGATTAAGGATGCGCTGATGTGCCGATTCTACAGTCTATAAAGCAACTTTCTTCGTTTTTAAAAGGGAAAGATATTGGGTTTAGCACAAATATATCTAAGCATCTAATATATATACTACTATATAGGCATAAAAGAATTTCTAAACAGCTACACTGACATCAATTATCAAACATAATACGCTATTAAAAGCTCTGGAGTTGAGGGTTTAAGCAAACATATGAGACTTCACTTACTCATGCCTAGATTCGAGAGAAATGCGAAACAAATTGCAACCCAAATTATATTTGAAACTTCCAACTAATGGATCTCGCCAAATCGAGTTCTACTTAGTTCAAATCTAACTAAAACTTTCCAAAACCACATATTTCAACAAAAAATAAACCCTAACTTTGCCAAATCGAGTTTACATTTTCAAAGGGATAAACCCTATATTAGATAATTTACCAACCTTGTTAAGAGGAAAGTTTCTCCTACGTTCTCGTTGCTGCAGTCACCGTCGATGGTGGAGAGAGGTCCTCGACCAAATGCCTCTGCACGATTCCACGATGGAGAGAAGGCTCACACATCTGTTGTATTATGTAAATGTAAAAGAAACGGGAAGAAGAAGAAAGTAACTAAATAATATAATATTCAAGATTAGTTATCAATTATTAAATACAGTTTAAAGAAACAAAAATTATTTACTGTGGAATCCGAAGAAACTTTATGCAACCAAATTTACGGATGATAATTGGATTTTGTATTGATTTTTTTTTTTTCAACATGAAATATTCGTGCATTTAATTTACAGCATTTATTTCCAACCTCATGTCATGTATTACTTTATTATCTTGACTATTATGTATTAATGGTAGTTTGAGTTATATGAGTCTACAACATGATTCAACTGAAGTCTGAATCTTTTTTTATTGCAGAAACAGTATTACTCTTTTTAGTACAATATAAGTGGGAATAGTTGTTTTCTTTTTTTTCATTGAGTTTTCTTCTAGATACATGTTTAATTACCTTATATATGTGTTTTGGCAATGTGAATCTTCTATATTAAACATAGAATGAAACTCTAATTAAAAACCAATAAAGTTTTCATCATAACTTAGTCATATGAGCGTACATACGTAAAAAACGATTATGACTTCAAAACAAGGACATATGTCGTGACACTCCATTGGTCCAATTATTATTTTCTAAGTTTAATTTATTTACTTCGTTCATTAATTTTTGTGTAATTTATATTATTGTGTATTTGACACTGGAATGCATAGCAGCATTTAGTATTGTTTTTGTTTTCTCATCATGTAATGTAAAAGAACTTATTACAAAAGATATATCTAGCATTGATCTACAATGTTGCTTACAACTACTGTTGTTTTATTAGTCATTTTACTCGAATCACTTGAATTCTTCGACGTGGTAGTAAGATTTCATTTATTTGGAGTAAAAGCTGGTTGATTTTCTGCAGAAATACAACAAATAATAATTAAAATGAAACCAAGAAAAGGTACATATAAATAAATACAGTCCAAAAATGTGAGAAGTTATTTTGTCCAACCAACCATATCTTTTTCTTTGATGAGAAGAAGCATGAGACTCTCCTTGCGCCTCTGCCACCATATCAAGGAAACGAGCAACAGTCCGGTTGATGCAAATGACAAGAATCCGACTTTGCTACTAGTAGCAGCAGCATAATAGTCCTTAACCCCACAAGCAATTCGATTTAGCAAAACTCCCAAATGCCTTTTCCATCTCTTTACACCACCATCATCACTGCCCCCCGATGTTGATGATACCACCGACTTGATTGGTAATTTTGGTTCCTGCAATTCTTGATAATTATTGTCCTCTGCAGTACTACTAATGGACAAGTCCTCTTGATTTCCGGGTGGAGAAACCGAGGATTTAATGGTGCTGGAAAATGGTGACTGAATTTGCTCCCATTCACTCAGTTCTTCTGAAGAAACATGCTCATAATTTTCCATGTTTTTATAGACAAAGTATATCTACATATATATATACATATTATCAGTAAACATGGAAGCTAAATGGTTATCTGGTGCCGTAGACTACTCATAATTTTTGTGGATTATATTGGAACATGCAAGACAACATTGTAAAAGATCTTGTTTTGGGATATTTTTTTGCTGGAAATATCTTCAGGGCGATTTGTCAAGAAGCTGATGCTGATAGGTGGGGCAATTCCTTTGATATACACTAATGAAGAAATAATTCTTTCAACATTTTTTTTTTTTGTGATGGGAATTCCTGGACCAAAAATTATGATAACTAAACAATAATGAGTCCAAATCTTTAAGAATGGTTCAAGATAAGGGCAGAGTCATTCTTAAGTGGCTACCCACATCAGAAGAGGTACAAAAGGATGTTATAGCCTCAGACTAGTTGTCTGCTGCATTTCAATTGTCATTCATCAGTGAAACCTAAATACCTATCAATAAACTTAGCGACCGGAGTGGCATCTCCAGGTTGATAAGCAACTAGGGACTCTGAATCCATAGCTGAAATGGTATCATAAAGTGTCTGAGGGCGAGCACAAAACAGATGCTTTCTCTCAGCCAGTTCTTCTGCCAGCTCACTTTGATGATTGTCCATTAAATCCTCATTAACTACAACAATCAGAGGTTTTCTCAGTCTTAGACTCTCAAATATGCTCCCTGAACCTGTAACAAACACCCAAGGAAGACCATTTCTAAACAAACAACCAAAGTATAAAACCGATAATTTGGAGGAAACAAAAAAAGTTATATTACCTGCATGACTAATAACAAGTGACGCGGACTTCAAAAACTCAGCTATGCTTGACGAAAACGTGAAATAATCCACAGACAGCGACTCATCTCCTCCAGCATGCTGAACATAACAATTATTATTCTGATATTATCACATACATTGTAAAAGAGATGCAATAGACTCTATTCAAGTCCCATGTCTTCATATGGTAATATCTATTCTGATGTTATCACATCTTGTACCAGATGAGACATCGAAAGAAAAACTTTCTTAATATGATAAGCTAACCTTGATCCTCAGATATTGGAAAAATCATATAGATTCAGTAACTATATATGCACATGACATGTGTGCTAATGATGAGACAAGTAGAGAATCAACACCAAATTTTATGTTGGAACTTCATATTATACCTTGAGAGGAATGTATGAGCCACGACCCATTTGAATGAGGAGGTGAGTATACCCCTTTTTGAACAATGCCTCTCTTACTTCCCCAGTGTCAACTGCTCGAACCAATGAATCGAAAGAAGTTGTCCCGACAGTCACAAAAACTACCCTCTTTGACTTCGAACTATCATCAGCCACACCCATCCTGTGCTTGAAGCACAAGTTAGTTTTGATGAAATTACGCGAACTTTCCAGGAAAAGAGAAGCCACAACTTATTTTCATGAGAAAGTTCATTAATTGATCAGCAAATCGAACATCTTGTACTCTGATTCAAAATCATGCAATTTCCAGGCCAAGAATAAATTACCAAAGAATTCACTGGATCTCATTATGGTACAAAAACAACAATGCAATAGTAACTACAAGTGTTGATTACAAATTCAGACAAAGAGCTTCACTCAATTTACAATATACTCAAACAAAAAAGAAACTTTAATATTCTCCGAACATAATTCCAGATTAGAAGCGATAAAATCAAAACTGAAGAGTATCTAAGTTGAGGTAAACAAATATGAGAGAGAATCACACATATCATCACAGTAAAAGAAACTCAACCACAATTGAATATCATCAAAATCGAAAAATTAATTTAATAAAAAAGTAGCTAATATGCAAGGTAAGAAATGACTCCGTATAATTTATGCATATTCCTGATATCTAAGACGAATCACAAGATAGATTAATTGTTCTTTCAAGATGAATTCGGATACGTAGGTTTCGTTAAAGAAGCATACTTACCCGACCCGAGTCGATGGCGTTTACGTTGGGGACGAAGGGTGCTGGAACACAAGCAGATTAAAAAGCCAACAACCCGTTTTTACTTTCTATGAGAAAGAAGTTTCGTTTTTAAAAGTTGTTAATGCGTTTTCAAATATTAACAATTTAATAAATTGTCTGCGCACTAAAAAGCTGTCTGGAACTTTTACCGAAAATCAGCAAATAAAACCAGCTTGATTGTTTCGTTTTGTTTAGTGCATTTCGGTGTTTTATTTTTAGGTAAATACCACTTTTGGTCCCTCTTATCATTAACTTTTTACAGAGTGGTCCCTTTTATGTTTTTTTTCCCACTCTAGTCCCTACTATGAATTATTTGTTTCACTTTAGTCCCTACTATGAATTATGTGTTTCACTTTGGTCCTTATTAGGTGGTTCCGATAACACGTAACATGCATATGATTATTTTTTAGGGCATTTTCGTCCGTTCACTATTGAGACTATTTGAGATATTGTTTAATTGGTGAGCAATTTTGGTGTTTGAAAAAGATTTTAGGAAAAAAACTTTAGTTTGGAACGAAATGTACGATTGGAATGAAAGCCTAGTTTGAAAATGTAGTTTTTTTTTAAATAATTAGAAAGACGAAAATATCCATGTTAGTTTACTTGAAATGACAAAATTGCTCTCATGAGCATATCATATGTTATCGGAATCGCCTTGGACCACTTGATAAGGACTAAAGTGAAACAAATAATTCATAGTAGGGACTAAAGTGGGAAAAAAAACATAAGAGGGACTACTCTGTAAAAAGTTAATGATAAGAGGGACCAAAAGTGGTGTTTACCCTTATTTTTATAGAAGTCGAACAAACAGTTTTTTTCTAGAAACAAGCCTATCCTTTTTATAATCATCATATTTCTCAATTTAAAAAAACAAATCATCTTTTTTTAATTTATTTTATCTTTAAAAAATCTAAACAAACTCTATTTTAATATGACATAAAGTAATTTATCTTTTTAGATCATTTATCTCACATAATAAATTTAATTTGACATATATAACTAATTTCTTACACTATTTCATATTTACATTAATAAAACCTACAGGTTAAAGATAAAAGTACATAATCATTCATTTCATTTATAAAAATTTGAAGAAATTAAAATTTCAAATATACAAAATAAAAAATATCTTAAAAATCCTCCAAAGTTTTAGAAGTACTTTATGAAAACCAAAACAAACAGGTCCCAACTATTACCTGGAATTATTAGTTTTTGTTTTCTTTTCTGAAATACATTAATCATCAATAGAATTTTATAAATATAATATATCGTCAAGATTAAAAGAGAACGCATTTTAATCTCTGAATAAATCAACAAAGACCAAATTTAGAAAATGAAAAAAATAAAAACAACAGAAGACAAACAGCCGATCATAACTACCAACCTACGTCGTAGACAGAAGACAGGCGGTTGTTTCTTCCGGCGCCAACACACACACACACACAAAGAGATAGGATCTGGATTAAATATTTGCAAGTGGGCATATCCAAATGTTAGCTTTTAAGGTGAGTGATCTTCTCACAAAGATTTAACTCTGTCTTGATTAGTGATAATTATGTATGTATGTATGTATGTATGTATGCATTAGTAGTTTTATAGAAAAAGGCCCTAGTCCTTTTGAGCCATTTGGGTTAAAAAGTAAGCTACTTTATTGATCATAACATGCAATTAATTAAATTTTTTGAGTGTCGATGACTCTATGAGGCCTTGTCGCTCATGATGACAATGCCGAAGCCTTTAGAGTTCTTGAGTTCGAGTCTCCCATTTCATTTGGATATATTTCTAGTTTCATTATTAATATTAATATGCTTCTGCTCTGTCCCAGCCCCAGGACAAAGTTTTGTAGCTAATCTAGCGTACTATGTCCTAGTTCCAAATTCATATATACTATCATCATTTGACATTTGCATTGAATGCAGTTGAGTCTCTTGGGAAGATCGATTTGGTAATAGCAACTTGAGATGATTGTCTCTGCACTTCTAACATCAGTGGGAATAAATTCGGGGCTTTGTGTTTTATTCTTCAATCTATACTCTATACTAAAGAAACAACCGGTATACTACAATGTATACGCTCCACGTTTGTTGGTGGACGGAGAACTTCGAATGAGCAATTCTTTCAATATAGAAAGGCTCATACCTAACCCCGGTTGGATGAGGCAAACGTGGGAGCTTTCCGAAGATGAATTCTTGTCTTCTTCTGGCTTAGATGCTATGGTATTCATGCACATTATCACCTTCAGGTGCATAATTAATTAACTTGGATTCCCAAAAATATAACCAATGTGGCTGGCTTAACCTTTTTAATGTGTCTAAAAATTTGCAGCTTAAGGGTGCTTACTCTTTCTGGGATTATTGGAGTGTTTGTTCTGCTTCCGGTTAATTTCTCAGGCGATCAGCTTCAAGATATCAATTTTGCTAATTTGACCAACAATTCTTTGGATTTATTTACTATCTCAAATTTAAAGAATGGTTCAAAGAGGTCTTCCTCTTTTACTTACAGTAATATCCTCTTCCTCTTTTATATTCACGTCTTAAATGCTTTATATATTCTTGCAGGCTATGGGTACATTTTTGGGCAATTTATATCATCACCATTTTTGTTTGTTATCTTCTTTATTATGTAAGTTATGTTAGTTCACTATGATATGGTGTGAAAAAATGTTTACAAATTAAAGGAACTTATAAATTGTTCTATTGTATTTTCAGGAATACGCATATGTATCTTCAAAAAGAATAGCTTTTCTGCATTCATCCATACCTCTGCCACAACATTTTACGATTTTGGTCCACAGTATTCCCCTGCAACCTAGGACCAATATCAACAACACCGTCGAGAGTTTCTTCACGGAATACCATCCTTCTACATATCTATCACATTTGGCTGTTGGTAGAGCAAATAAACTCATTAATCGCAATGTAACTTCTTTTTTCCCTATCTTTCACCTTTAAGCTAATGTATTATGGACACTGAGATTTGGTTGGGTATATGTCGAAGGAAGTTCGTGCTGCCTTTGTCTCATTCAAGTCACGTTATGCGGCTTCGATGGCTCTCCATATGCAACAATCTGATAACCCTATAGAGTGGGTGACTGAACAAGCCCCGGCCCCACATGATGTCTATTGGCCTTTCTTTTATTCTTCGTTCATGCAAAGATGGATATCGAAGCTAGTTGTCGTATTTATGTGTCTTCTTCTTACGTTTTTATTCCTCATCCCTGTCTTAATCGTTCAAGGTCTAACTAACTTGTCCCAATTGGAAGCCCGGTTCCCCTTCTTGAAGAGCATCCTCAAAATGTAAGCACCGCCAATTCTTATACTTTTCATTGTTTATATGTTTAGTGCTAATATATACTATTGGGCATTCTTGCAGAGCTTTTATTAGTCAAGTACTCACGGGGTACCTTCCGAGTTTGATTCTTCAGCTGTTCCTCAAAGCTGTGCCCCGTATAATGAAGTTTTTGTCCTCGATTCAAGGATACATATCTCGAAGTGAGATTAAGAGAAGTGCTTGCAATAAAGTACTTTGGTTTACTGTGTGGAACATTTTTTTAGCTAATGTATTTTCGGGCTCAATTTTCAATCAACTAGCTGTATTCCTGGAGCCGAAAAACGTCCCAGCACGCCTTGCGGTTGCAGTTCCAGGTCAGGTGAGATAACTTAGAATTTCTTGCCTCCTTTATCTTTCTTCATATATAGTTGTATTCAATTTGTGAAGTATTTACTTTGCAGGCCTCGTTTTTTATTGCGTACGTTGTGACATCAGGATGGACAAGTACTTCAACGGAACTATTCCGCCTAATCCCTCTTATTATCAGCCTAATAAAAAAGCCTTTTGTCAAACTTTCAAGTACTGATGAATTTAAAGCGCCAACGTTTTCATACCATGTCCACATTCCAAGAGTTCTTTTCTTTGGACTACTTGGAATAACATACTTCTTTCTGGCTCCTCTCATTTTGCCGTTTTTATCTATTTACTTCTGTCTTGGCTACATTATCTATAGAAATCAGGTTACTCCTCGATCATGTGTTGTTCTTTAAATTGGACCTGTTGTGATATGTAGGAGCAGTTTAATTAGGTGATTTTTGCTGCAGCTTATTAATGTGTATGCACCAAAATACGAGACTGGTGGGAGGTATTGGCCGATTGTGCACAACTCAGTGATTTTCTCTCTTTTAATGATGCATGCTATTGCTGTGGGAATTTTTACGCTGAAGAAGCTTCCTCTAGCATCGAGCTTGCTAGTGCCTCTTCCAGTTTTTACACTTGTCTTCAATTCATATTGTCGGAAACGCTTTCTGCCCATTTTTACTGGCTATTCTGCTGAGGTATATTTTACATACATGTATTGGCATAGCATATATATTTACCCACTGCCACAGGTATGCACGTAGTTCCTTTGATGAGTCTTATTAACTTGTTGCAGAGCTTGATAAACAAGGACAGAGATGACATTAATGAGGATCCAAGAATGGCAGAGTTTTTCAATGCATTGGTTACTGCTTATCAAAATCCAGCTCTTTTGCCAAAACACAATATTAATCATGAAACCCAAAGCTCTCCCCTTCTATCTACAGTCCAAGTATGAACAAATGTATCATATCGTATCGTATCGTATTGTATGCCAGGACGCACTGAGAAGTGGTTCCAAGTCATAATTCATGTTTTCCAGAAAAATTGAAATGAATGCTATCTTTTTGAAAAGATGAAAGGAGAGTCTAGAATTCAATACGTAGAAAAATTATACTATTAACTCTTAACTCCCTGTCCCTGTACAAGGTCAAAAGGATTTTTGGCGTCTTTTCTTTAGTTTAGCCCATAGCATGTTGGACTCGTGTTTAGCCCTATTAACAAGCCAGTCTTCATTTCTTTAGTTTGCTGTTTTTATTTTTTTATTTTTAATTGGGTCTATAACAAACAATAAATTCTCTTTCAAGAAAAATTAAATCAATTCAAAGCCCTATTTAAGACATACAAATAAAATCAGGCTCAGAAATGGAAATTTGTTCCATCTCCACGGCCATTATTGGGCCAATTTAGATATTTCTGTGTCCTGAATCAGATTTATAATTGTTTTATTCCATTACAATTTACATGCATGTAGACTTTTAACATTATTAAAAAAAGTGTTTATTAATTACTGTACCCGTATAGTAATTTTTAATATTACTAATATTATTGATCCATCAGCACAAACATACCTGGAGCAGAGCGATTTCCACAATCCAATGTCTGCATCTAACTTAATTATTATTTATGATTTCCTGTACCATTTAGAATTGAAAGGTACATTTAACTAGAGATTTAATTTCACTTTACACCCTCAAAAAAAATTAATACTAAATTGCACTTTAAAAATTATATTTTCGTTTCATTTTGCATTCTGGTCATTTTTCATGCCATTTGACTTGTCCGCGGGAGAGTATTCTAGTCCATTCCTATGAAATATCGCCCTCTATAACTTACCTCTATCTCCCAATAGTAAATTGGATAATTTTGCTCTAAAGTTCGGCACCAAATCAAGAAGAACCCACTTGCATTGCTTCTCTACCCTCTGTTTTGCTTCAGAAAATTTGTTTAAGGGCTTTCTAACTTCAATCTCACGTTTTTAGCTAAAAACGATGGCGATCTTGCTCTTGATTTGAAGTTCGTCGGGTGCAAAATGATATCTCTTAAAACTTTTACTTATATATTTAAGAGATTTCAAAAAGTACTATGTAATATTTTCAAGGTTATTTTTTAGATAATTTGTCAATTTGATCCTTAGCTGCAGGTGTCACTCATGTGATGTTGTTTTTGAGAGGAAGGTTGAGTGATATTTAACTTGAATGGACTAAAATATCCAATCAACGGCTAGTTTAATGGAATAAAAAATTACCAGGATGTTAAATGAAATGAAAACAAGATATATATGGTGTAATTTGCTATTAATTCTTTTTTATGATGCAAAATGAAATGAAGCCTTTTAACTAAATATAGAGAAAGCACACAAACCAAGCCAACTGTCCTCCCTCAAACTCAAAAGGCAGAAGGACATTTTTCAAAATTTGACTAATCAAATTATTTTGTCAATATGCTTAGCAATAATTAAATATTTTCATAAAATAAGAGATAGGGCCAAAATGGGGGTTTTGGTGTGGTCCAACTACAATATTGATAAGTTGAAATTCCAAGACCTTAATGTAATCATAATGTCCCATCATCAAATTCCAACCATGTTTTTTAATCTTAGAAAAATGAAAGGGAGTCCTTTCTAAGTGCATAAAATGCCTCTTCTTATCCCACCACCACTTAACATGTTTAAAAAAGTTGGGGCAAAAGGGTGGCTAAAAGATGAGTTGAATTCATGATATTATCTACAATTTAGCTACACATGAGGATTAAATTAGGGACAAGAAAGAATAGTTTTGTGTTCTTATTACAAGGATAACTTTGATGACCTTGGATTTTGAGTATCAATCTTGATTATCTTTTCATCAAAAGTATTTTAAAGAACCAATGGCAATTCTTCCACTCTTTATCATGTTAGTCATAAGTAAGAGATAGCGAATTAAAGAAAAAAATTGTAAAGTTGGTTAGTGGGATGTCATGGCTCATTAGTATCTTCTAATCAAGGTGAAAATGTTGACCAATTAATTTCATTAATCATAACTCAATGTTTTCATTAATCATTACTTTTAATTAAGGACAAATTAATATTTTGGTGATTGCATCACTTTTTATTTAGAGTTTTAATTACCGAGGGTCTATTTGTAAGGTAAAATTATCACCTTTTTTATTTAGAATTTTAAATACTGAGGATCTATTTGTAAATAAAACTTTAAACGAGAAAGATGTTTGTAATTAGTAAAATTTCAGGGAGAGTTTTGTAATTTCACCAAACCTCAGGGGTTATTTAAGAAAATAAGTTGAAAAAATTAAAAAACCAAACAAAACAAGGCATTCCTTCTGCGTGCTAAACTGGGCCGAATGCTACCGTTCAAGCATTTCCCTGTTCTTTGTGCACATTAATTTCTTAAAAAATATAATTAATGTTTAGTCTTGATACACTATGCTATGCTAGAATCAATGTTTAATAATTGAACTACTCCATGATTTACTCCACATACTATTATCTAAATATCAATGTGAAAATGACGCAGATGATGACGAAGACAATTCAAAACATCATTCATTGAATATAATGATGTCTAAAAGAACCAACTAGTTGTAGATTAGATTAGGCAGTTTAATTAGGTGAATGGATCAATAGAATGTCCAATCAATATAAAGATTATTTCTATATTAGTAGTATGTAGTAATTAATTAATCAATAGCTATGCTCTAAAGCATACAACAAAAGCCTTTCCCTCCATCCTCGTTTTGACTTGATAGTACATTTAATTAATTATAGACTAAAGACAAAAGCATAATAGGTTGTATAATCTTTTCTATGTTTAGGTCAAAAGGGAACATAGAAAAATTATTGCATTTTTTCAACATATAGATATAAATATAGTCATATGTATTGTATGTGATTCAAATGCAATCCACAGATTCTGAATTTTGCAAACAGAGCATTGTTCTCCAGTTTTTTTTTCTTTCAATTTTTTCAATTTTTTTTTATTATCCAAAAAATAAAGTAAAATAAAAATCAGGTCCACCTCTTCTTACCTACTGAACATTAGTACTCATCAGCATCAGAACTGTGCAGAAGAAATAAAATAAAAACAAAAACTATACTGTATATTCTTTTTCTCTCTGTCTTTGGACATTAATAATAATTCTAGTTTCTTGTTTATATAAACTGGCTTTCTCTTTCATGCAAATAGGCCCTTTTGCTGACTCCTTTTTCTGTTTCATATCTAAAACAAGTCATGGAAGAAGAAGAAGAGTCAAACACAAGCAGAAAATGCAATCCAAAAACTAGGATTGAAAGTGGTTATTATAGCTATCAGTATCAACATCAGTTGTTGCAAAACTCTTACAGGCTTGGTTATGGTTATGGTTTTGGTTTGGGTTTGGGTTTTGGATATCAAAATCAATACCAAAATTACCCTTCTTTGCTTCCTCTACCTCCAAATATACCTTTGCAATTTACAAAGACTCCACCTTTACCTCAAAACCACAACTTTGGATCTAAAACCCATTTCCAGAAAGGCTCATTGAAGCAGAATAATACTCCTTTGGCTACTTCCTCTGTTCCTCAAGTTCAAGATTTCTCTTTTACACAAGGTATTTCACTTTATGTCCAAACCCTCTGTTTTCTTGGTTTTTTGTCTGTAGTGTCTGTGTGTTTGCATGTTGATTTGGTTAGTTAAATGAATGAGATCTTAATGGCATGCTTTTAGTTGTTTCTATAGCTAAATGAAAAAAAATGCAATCTTTTTTGTTGTAATAATAATGTATTCATCGTGATGAAGCTGTGGGAATTTTGTTTAGAATAAGAGTATTTAATTTAATATAGATAGCTGGTTTATTCTGTTTTTTTAATGCCATAAATAAATTAAACAGCTGGGCAGGTAATCCAAAGGAAAGTTGGCTTACCTTTTGATAAGAAATATGAAAGAAAGACTGTGGATGTTGAACCCAAATCATTAGTAGTTGCAAGAAGACCAGATGCTGGTGGTGTAGAGGGGAAAGTCATCACTCTTCTTGCTAATCATTTCTTAGTCCAATTTGAACCCTCACAACAAATCTTCCATTACGATGTCGAAATATCTCCAAATCCATCGAAAGAAGTAGCAAGAATGATCAAAAAACAACTTGTGGAGGAGAATTCAGCACTAATCTCTGGTGCTCTTCCTGTTTATGATGGTAGAAGGACTCTATATAGCCCAGTCGAGTTCTTCGATGATAAACTCGAGTTTTACATTAGCCTCCCAATATCGGGTAATGAACAGAAAAAGAAGCTTTTCAGAGTAAACATTAAACTTGTCTCGAAAATTGATGGGAAAGTCCTTTCTAACTATTTGAATAAAGGAGATGATTCTAGTCCACTTCCTCAAGAGTATTTTCATGCATTGGATGTAGCTTTACGCGAAAATCCAACAGAAAAGTGTTTTTCCGCGGGTAAATCTCTTTACTCGAGTTCAATGGGAGGAGTAAAGGAAATAGGTGGAGGAGCTGTTGCTATTAGAGGCTTCTTTCAAAGCTTAAGACCAACACAACAAGGCCTTGCTCTTAATGTCGATTTCTCAGTCACGGCTTTCCACGAAAGTATTGGGGTGATCCCTTATTTGCAAAAGCGTCTCGACTTTATGCACGATCTTTCTCAAAGGAAGACTAGAAGTTTGAGAGTTGAAGAGATGAAAGAAGTGGAGAGAGCTTTGAAGAACATGAGGGTGTTTGTTTGCCATAGAGAAACTGTTCAGAGATATCGAGTTTATAGCTTAACTGAAGAAATTACTGAAAATCTCTGTTTTCCTGATAGAGATGGGACTAGTTTAAACCTTGTTAACTATTTCAAGGAGCATTATGATTATGATATACAATTTAAGAATTTGCCATGCTTGCAGATTAGTAGGAGGAAGCCATGTTATTTACCAATGGAGCTTTGTGTAATTTGCGAAGGGCAGAAGTTTCTTGGAAAGCTCTCGGATGATCAGACTGTAAAAATACTCAAATTGGGATGTCAAAGACCTAGAGAACGTAAGGCAATTATCAATGGAGTTATGGAAAGTTCGGTTGGGCCTACAAGGTATAACTAAATCGATATATTTGTTAATTTTATCTAATTTCTTACCAAAAACTCAAAATTCTTCTTCTTTATAACAGCGGGATTCAAGGTAAAGAATTTAAGCTTCATGTTTCACGAGAAATGACGAAATTGACTGGGAGAATACTTCAGCCTCCCAAGCTTAAGCTTGGAAATGGCGGTCATGTGAGAAACTTAACTCCTACTCGTTATGATCGTCAATGGAACCTTCTAGATAGCCATGTCGTTGAAGGTACTCGAGTAGAGAGATGGGCAATGATAAGTTTCGGTGGTACCTTTGACCAAAAGTCAAACGTACCAAAGTTCATACACCAACTCTCTCAAAGATGTGAACAATTAGGCATATTTCTCAATAAAAACACAGTTGTCACTCCAATTTTTGAGCCTATGCATGTTCTCAACAACGCAAAACTTCTAGAATCGAAACTCAAGAAAATCCAAAAAGCCACTTTTAACAATCTCCAACTGCTTATTTGTGTTATGGAAAAGAAACACAAAGGGTACGGTGACTTGAAACGAATAGCGGAAACGAGTATTGGTGTAGTAAGCCAGTGTTGTTTGTACTCTAATCTCGGAAAGTTAAGTTCGCAGTTTCTCGCAAATTTGGCTCTCAAAATCAATGCTAAAGTCGGTGGATGCACGGTTGCTCTTTACAACACGTTACCTTCTCAGATGCCGAGGCTTTTCAAACAAGATGAACCCGTTATCTTCATGGGTGCTGATGTCACACATCCGCATCCACTAGACGATTTTAGCCCTTCTGTCGCTGCTGTAGTCGGTAGCGTAAATTGGCCTGCAGCAAATAAGTATATATCGAGAATGAGATCACAGACACATAGACAAGAGATCATTCAAGAACTTAGTGTAATGGTAGGGGAGATATTGGAAGAATTTTTCGAGGAACTCTCTCGACTTCCTAAACGAATTATTTTCTTCCGCGATGGAGTTAGTGAAACACAGTTCTACAAAGTGCTTCAAGAGGAACTACAAGCAATTCGTAAGGCTTGTTCAAGGTTCGTAGATTATGATCCTCCAATCACGTTTGCCGTGGTGCAGAAGAGGCACCACACTAGATTGTTTCCTTGCGAAACTGACCAATTCTCGGATGAGAATATACCTCCGGGAACAGTTGTGGATTCTATAATCACTCATCCGAGAGAGTTCGACTTTTATCTTTGTAGTCATTGGGGTGTGAAAGGTACAAGTAGGCCAATACATTATCATATTTTGTGGGATGATAGCAAATTTACTTCTGATGAGGTGCAGAAGTTGGTGTACAATCTTTGTTACACATTTGTGAGGTGTACTAAGCCTATTTCTTTGGTGCCACCGGCTTATTATGCACATCTTGCTGCGTATAGAGGCAGGTTGTACCTTGATCGTCCGGATACTACAAGCGGTTTTGCAAAAAGTTGTACTATTTCGCGTGCTTCTCCACCGAAGACTAAGCCTTTACCTAAACTTAGTGAGAATATTAGGAATCTAATGTTTTACTGCTGATATTGTAGCAATTGCAGATGTAAATTTAAATATTTCAGTTCCTTTGGTCTAACTATATCTATTTACACTGAAGAATGATCAATATCAACATCTGTTCTATATATATATGGATTTCTTTTGGTAAAAATCTCTATTAGAACCTAAAACAGGATTTTAGAAGTGAAAAGTTTGGACAACAATATGCATGGGATTCCAAATTAATTTGACTTTGACTACCCAATACGGAAACTGTTAAAAAAATGATTTATTTATTGCAAGTCAATTAACTAGTATATAGTAGAATTTGTCAATAGCAATATGGTCAAGAGTGACTACATTGCAGGAAAACTTTAATATTTATGTACAAGTTATTTATTTATCATAACATGTTCACCTAAAGAATATTATCAGTATATAATTATTTGTCAACTTTGGAGTATCATCATGTACCATTGAGAACGATAATGTCATTGCTAAAATTGTATTAGAATTTTGTCATATATAGTTGGATTAGAATTTTGTTTGTATGCATCTTTTATTGTAAAAAATTGACAGTGGTGGGATGGAAGTGAAACCTACCATTATCATTAATTTATTGAGTTGGCATTAATGGAGATTTTATCATGAAAATGGAGCTAAATTTTCTCAAGTGAAAGAAATATAGTATGGTATAGTATGGGGCATCTATCTTTAAAAAATTGTTAAAGAATGAAATGTCACAGCAGAATTAATTCTGCTTCTGAGAATGTGTCATTGGTAGGAGCAAGCATGAACAAAAAAAAAAAATCACAGAATCTATCTAGGGGCATTTTGGGATATGCAAAACTAGTACTCATACCTTTAAGTCTTTGTGACTGACTAAAAACTCTGTCAACATATATACATATTATAATTAATCCATGATTCAGCCAGTTATTGGCTTTTCTCAAATTAATTTTAGAAATGCTACAACAAAGAATGGAATATTTTGACAAGGCTAATACAAAATTACGATATAAATATGGCACTTGACCGATAATTTCTTTGAATGATGTTGCAGCCTAGTGTTAATCGGTCGCTAGTAAAATTCTTAAATAAAACTTATTGGCAGCTCTAAAGTCTCAGACTATCAAATTGATTTTTAAAAATCAAAAATATGGAGAACAACACCGAACCATATATATTTTTATTGGTGGGATCGGAGTGTGATAGAAGCATGCATATATAATGTGACTATTAATTAATGTAAATTGGAATATTAATTAATGTGGATTTTAGGTTAAAGAAACATGAATAGTGGTGAGAAATTGAATTGATCTGTAAAGTGTAATTAAAGTAGGCCTAGTAGTACCTGAAAAGGTGATGAGGGTATGTAATGTAGCTAGTTCAGTTTTATTTATTTTATGCAGGCGGGAAGCAAAGCAGAATTAGTATTTAATGAAGAAAGAAAGAAACAATATAATATAATGATATATAAATTAAATATACTAGGTAGTAATTAAAGAAAGTAAAAGTAAGGAAGACAAAAGAAAAGCCAAAAAAAGATGGGACTTGAAGTAAAAGACAGTGAGGACTGAATTTATGACTTCCTATTTTGTTTCTTCAACTCTCATTTATGTCTTTATTCTAAATTGCTACTGCCACCGCATGCGTGTGTTACTGTTTCTTTCTCCTTTTTTTCTTCCTCTTATCTATCCTATGCAAGGAATGCAATTAAATTCAGACAGTCCTAAAGAATTAATACACAAATCTCTAATTACTAGTACTAAACACACAAATTTATACTAGTATGTTAAATCTTTACTTTACGTGAAATTATATTTTTGAAGAAAAAAAATTCATATTCAATTATATTATGTAATAATTATCTTAATTTGCATGATTTGAATATAATTTTTCACATGTTAACTTATTAAAAAAATATATAGGTGACTTGAATCTAGACTCTTTTGAAAGGGCATCCTTGTCTCAAAAAATACAATTTATTTTTTCTCTACAAATATATTTATTTGACATTTATTATCTATTTTTTAAATCCCAAAATTTAAAATTAATTCAAATTATTATAACATTTTATAAACAAAAAAACTCAACATTTAACCTAATCCAAACGGTATTCAGAGCAAAATCATAAAACTATTATTGTCAATAAATAAAAAAAGAGAAAATTGCATTTTTGGTACATAGCTATAGATCAATTTTCACTTTTGATACTGAATTTTGTGGGTCCAACACATTTGGTACAGAGTTTTAACAAATTGTGACACAGTTGGTACTAGCAGTTAAAAATTGCCGTTAAGTGATGACGTGACAGTTAAGTCTAATTGGAAAGTTGATGTCATTACTTATGTTGACTGATTTTAGTCCACATTGTTACCAAATTTCAAAATTGACTAGAATAAGACCACGTGCGGACCAATTTGAATATTTTACTTATTTTACTTAAATAACTAATTTAATTTATAAATAATATTTTAACATAAATTCAGAAAACATATTATTTTTAAATATAAAATTTATATAATAGCTTTAATATATTTATTATTTATTAAAACAATAAATTATGTGATTAAAAACAATTTAATTATTACTAAAATAATAAATAATTATAATTTTAAAAAAAATTCCCAACCCACAACATAAGTAATTACATCAACTTTGCAATTAACTTAACTGCCACGTCGCCCATTAACGACAATTTTTAACGGTTGTACCAAATGTATTATAATTTATTAAAATTCTGTACCAAATAAGTTGAACATATAAAGTTCAGTACTAAAAATAAAAATTGACCTATAGCTCAGTACCAAAAGAGCAATTCTCACAATAAAAAAATCATTTTTAAAAAAACGAACAAGGTTCTCCACTTCTACTATAATCGGTGGGGCCTACCCGTTGGGTAGGATTCTGAATTGGCCTCAAGTTAAAAGAAAGAATCCAATCCAACCAGATGTTCCTTTTGCCGTAACCACCACATCACATTTACTGTTCTCACCAGTCCCATCAATTACAGTCCAGTCCAATCTCCATTCCCCAGTCGACCGAATCTGGTTCGTACGGTTTGGTTTAAAGCCTTTAGCCCGTTGAATTTAACGGTTATCGAATTCCTGGGCCCACCAGATGGAGAGAGAAAGCCTTCATAGGTGCAGAGGTGATGGACATGGCATTGTCCGTACACTGCGATGCAACAGATTCTTTATTAGCAGTCCAATCACTGAGTTGGGCTGTTGCGGGCTCGGCGTCATCAAAGAGGGTTGTAGTGGAAACCCGTATGAGCTCATACTTTAGCCCAAATCTCTTTTTAAACTCATTTAAAGCTCTCCAATAAAACTACTGTGTAAATTGTGACAATAAATTTAATTTAGTGATCTAACTATAAGGAATTATTAAATATACAAAATTAATTTGCATTCAAAATAATGTTGTCCACGTTTTCTATATCTTTTGATTTGATGCAGTGTTAAATGTAAGAAATACTAAAATACTAGGAATTTAATTTTTTTCCATAGTAAACAGTAATTAAAAAAAAATTGTATTAAATTAATACTTTATAGAATTCTGGGGACACAATTCTATTTTATTTAGAAAAACATTGTTATTTCGGGACGTGTATAACACTAAAAATACTATTCTCACAAATGAAAGCAATGGACAAAGTGATATGTATTGATACTGAATTGAGCCTAAAAGCAATAGATTAAATAAAACAAAATAAAATCATATTTGTCAAAGGATAAATCATTAGGTTATGGATAAAAGTCTAGCATGAAATGGGATTTGAGTTATTTAAGAAGGGATTAAAAAATAATTTGGGACAAAAGGATTAGGGCTTGTTTCTTTGGCGTTTTATCCCATATTTTCTTCGTATTTGGAAAATGTCAAAAAAATATATTTTATACTTTTTGAAATAAATTTTCCATCTAAAATCACTCTCTCAAAAGTTAAATAAACAATTTTCTTACATATAAACAAAATATATACAAACCTACTCTAATTTGACATTAAGTTCATATCTCTTATACATTTATATCACATAACAAACATTATTTGAGATAAAGTCTTACCCATCTTACACCTACAACATAATTCTTTCCAAAAAAACTATACATACTTCATTTCTCAAACCACTCTCTCAAAACTCAAACAAACAACATTACGCAAATCTAAATTATTTCACAAACCACTAGTACTCTCTAAAATTACTTTTTCAAACACCAAACAAACATGCCCTAGTTTCTTAGTTTTGTTTTTTTTAGAGGATTATTATATATAGTATATTGTCTATTTATTCTGTAGCTCATTCTGTTTGCAATCTTCGTCTGCAACTCCAAAGAGTTCATTCTCTTTGTCACTCTGTCTAAGAAACCATGGATCAAAATTTCGTTTCGAGTGTATGTTTCGATCAACCAAATATTAAAAACTTTTCGAGACTTTTTGAAAATGTTTCGGAAACACTAAGGAAAAATTGTAAAAAAAGTTACTAAATTTAGAAAAATAACAAAGTTTAAGCCAAACAAATAGTTTCGGAATTACATCTTGTTTTCGTTTCGCTTGATTCAAAAATAAAAACTTTTCGATGTTTTTGACGGAAAAAATGAAAATTTTGATCTATGCCCTCGACCCATTGCATGTTCGGTCCTCATCAAGAGGCACATTCATGAGATGTGTATTAAAAATAATTGCCTCCAAGCTATTATGGAAATTTTCAATACCTTGAAAGTTACGGATTGGTCCGCCCAGGGACTCATTATTGAAATACGAAAATTTTGGAGTTGTTGGCCTAAATGAATGTTCAAGTTCTCATCTCAAAACTCAATTTTTGCCACCTACAACCTTGTCGTTTGAACTTATAACTTCGGTTTATCGAACTGATCAACTTGTATTCTATTCTCTAATTTTTTAATGTTTGTCGTGACGGATGTTTCCTTTTTTTATTTTTTTTATCAATTTATTTTTTATTAAATATGAAATAAAATTTAACAATACAAAGAAAAATCTCTTTTATCAGATGATTTAGGAAAAGACCTTTATAAAATAAAATAAAAATTGGAAAAGACAAATTAAAAGTCCTGTATTTGTTTGACCCCAAAACTTTGCAGGGCTTCTACTTTAGTTAAAGTGGTCCAATCCCAATTGAAACCTTTAAACTTAAATAGCCGCCCTTTTACCTCCGGCGAAAATCCACAAGAGATAGTCGTCCTCTCACCACCTCTTGTCGCCGCTAGACAAAAATAAAAAACAGCTTACTATTTTATCTTTCTCTTCTTTTAATCTCTGTGATTTATTTTTACTTCTTATGTTGTTGAGGTGAAAATAATTTGATATTTATTGAATTTTGCCCTACTCAGAAACCTAATTTACCCTCTTCAATGGAGTTGGTGGGGAAATAGCCGTTGGGGATTGTGGCAGGGATCTTGGTTTATACAAGCCCAATTTTAGTTTATACATGCTGGAACACAAAATTTTGATTTGATTATGTAATTTAGGGGTGAACGCAGTCGAGTTTGGGTGTATATGAAAAAATTAACTCGACCCAACATATGCGGGTTGTCAAAATTTTAAACCACACCTGCATTTTTATGTTCATAAACCGCTCGGTTCGGGTGAGGTAGGTGCGGACGGGTTGGTGGGTTGATCGGGTGGATTTGCGGGTGGATAAAGTTATGAGTAATTATATCAATACAAATGTAAAATCAAACACGTATTATTGCTAATATTAAATCAATTAAAAGAAATATACACATTTTCAATATCACACTTAAAAAGTTAGATATTGATTATTTATCTTTGCAACCATGTTTATTCTTACCAACTCATATGTCGTTGATTATAGAGGTAAATTAGAGTAAAAAAAGTGATTACCAACTTATGTACCAACATATTTATACCATGAACACAAACATAAACAAGAAACTTGATGAAAGTTTATTATTTGTTCTTAGACATTTGTTAGTACATGTGATTTATTTCACTCTATTATTATACACATGAATAAGAAATATATTAAAGATGATTAAATGCGGGTTACGGGTGAATTGGTTTTTTAACCCTCAAACCCGTCACCCGACCCATACCATGCGGGTTTAGAAGTTACCAACCCGCAATTGATTTTTTTAAAAATTAAACCGACGGCTTGCGTGCGAGTTGGGTCGGGTTGGGCGGCTGGGTCGGGTGTAGCGGGTTTGTGAATACCCCTATTATGTATAATTGAGTTTTTAGTTCTTGGAAAAACAAAAAAAAAAATGACTGTTGTGGATGCTCTTATGGGATGAAGTTGTTTAGACTTAGATCCAGTTTGTGCAGAAAAACTCTATTCACCAGGGTCGGCTCTATACCTAGGCAATTTAGGCCCTCGCCTAGGGCCCCGACTATGGCGGGGCCTCAAATGTTTTTTTGTTAATATAAATGTATCTCAGTTTTTTTCTATTTGATGAATTTTTTTTGTTTTGGTTAAATAAGATGTAAGAATGAAAATTTTAAAATAAGGTCCTGCCCTATTTATATAACTACATTCTTAAACAGACGGTGAAAATCAACTTGATCTAGTGGCTAAAAGTGATGCTCTAGAGGCTTTTCATATATACTAGTCTAGAACGTTTAATTTCATAATCTAGAACCATGTATATACCAAAAGAATGTCTTAGATATCTTTGTGGACTGCTATATATTTCTGCTATGTCTGCCCCCTTTACATGCATCATATTATAGTAACATTAATGTGTCATTTATTAGTTAAGATGCGTTGGACAATGATCGTAGCGCTATATTAAAATAGATTTAACCTATCAAATTAACTCTATTCACCAGGGCCGGCTCTATAACTAGGCAATATAGGTCCTCGCCTAGGGTCCCGACTATAGAGGGGCTTCAATTTTTTTTTTGTTAATGTAAATGTATCTCAATTTTTTCTATTTGATGAATTTTATTTGTTTTGGTCAAATAAGATGTAAGAATGAAAATTTTCAAATAAGGTCTTGCCCTATTTATATAACCACATTCTTAAACAGATGGTGAAAATCAACTTGATCTAGTGGCTAAAAATGATGCTCTAGAGGCTTTTCATATATACTAGTCTAGAACGTTTTATTTCATAATCTAGCTACCATGTATATACAAAAAGAATGTCCTAGATATCTTTGTGGACTACTATATATTTCTGCTATGTATGCCCCCTTTACATGCATCATATTATAGTAACATTAATGCGTCATTTATTAGTTAAGTTGCATTGGACAATGATCGTAGTGTGACATTAAAATAGATTTAACCTATCAAATTAACTCTATTAACCAGGGCCGACTCTATAACTAGCCAATTTAGGCCCTCGCCTAGCTATGGCCCCGACTATAGAGGGACTTCAAATTTTTTTTGTTAATGTAAATGTATCTCAATTTTTTTCTATTTGATGATTTTTTTTTTGTTTTGATCAAATAAGATGTATGAATGAAAATTTTAAAATAAGGTATTGCCCTATTTGTATAACCACATATTTAAACAGACGGTGAAAATCAACTTAATCTAGTGGCTAAAAGTGATGCTTTAGAGGCTTTTCATATATACTAGTCTAGAACGTTTTATTTCATATTCTAGAACCATTTATATACAAAAAGAATGTCCTAGATATCTTTGTGGACTACCATATATTTCTGCTATGTCTCCCCCCTTTACATGCATATAGTAACATTAATGCGTCGTTTATTAGTTAAGATGCGTTGGACAGTGATTGTAGCGAGACATTAAATAAAATATATTTAATCTATCAAATTAACTTTTCGATTAACATTACACATTCTATTGAAATTTTCCTTGTGTTTGTTATCTAAGCTCCGTTAATCTTATTTATGTTGAAATGATTATTTCATATTATTGGTGTCAAATGATGAAGATTACTCAATCCGGTTTTTTATTTATCTTTTTAGAATTTAAATGTAGAATTAATTTTTTATACCAATTTTACCCTTCTTATTAATGCTATAATTATTTGATAAAAAGGGTGTTTTGGCACTTTTATCTAAAAAAGGTGGCTATTTATTATAATTCTTAAAATCCATCTTCAATCCTCCAAAGCGAATAAAAATAGGGGTGGGCGTTTGGGTCGGGTATTTTGGGACCCGTCCCGACCCGTTTGGGTATTTTCCGTTTGGGACAAAAAAACGGGTATTTTGACATTCGGGTTCGGGTACCCGAACCCGAAATATATTTTCGGGTAGGGTATTGGGTATTAATTTCACACCCGAACGGGTATTCGGGTACCCGTTCGGGTATTTAAAAAAAAAAATTGAGTAATTTAGTTGGATTTTCAAGCTTGTAGGTGGATATGATTGGTGAAGATCCGAATGATGAGTTAAAATGTGAAATATTATTGAATGTGATTTGTGATTTTATGTCTATTGTAAGTTGTAACTTTCATGCCATGCGATTGTGATATTTAATATTTTGATGCTTTGAGATTTCGAGTTTGATTTGACTGTAATTTATTGAATACTTGAATCTTGAATGCTTGAGACATTTGTATTGTTTTGTTTTGAAGTTATTGTGTACAATTAATGTTTGAATTCATTTATTTACAATTTTACGTATATATATGTTGAAAAAAATTTCTTGAAAAAAAAAAAGTGTGAAATTTCGGGTACCCAATACCCAATACCCGAGATACCCGAAAATTTCGGGTACCCGAACTTCGGGTACCCGCCAAATCGGGTAGGGTTTCGGGTATGAAAATTCACTACCCGCCAAGTCGGGTACCCGACCCGAAATACCCAATACCCGAAATACCCTACCCGCGCCCACCCCTAAATAAAAATATGGAGGGAGAATATGTTAATTGATAGTACAAGTGATTTTGTTTTATTATGTTTTGTTATTTTGGAAAAAAATATATTATAATATTGTTGATTTGCATTAATAAATTAGAATTTAATGTAACTTAGATTCAACGAGTTTGAATCAAGCTACAATTTTTATTAACTTATTATAAAGAATACTCAAACTACATACACGTTTTGGTTTTTTTTTTTTATAGTGGACTGAACCGTTTGATAATCGAACCGAATAGTTCAATTTTATGTACAATACAAATTTTGAAAATACCGCGTCAGACTAGATACCAAAAATTGGTATGGTTCAATTATATTGAATGAGACGACAACAAACCCCTAATATTAGTTTTGTGCACGATCCGAAAACCTAACTGTGAGTTTCATTATCGAATCATTAAAAAAATTAGATTTTCGGTATTTACCTTACCGAACCCAACCGAACCGGTACACCTTTTTTTTTAGATCCCAATTCTTAAAAGTTAAAGCCAGCGTTCCAGATCTCCAATCCAAGCTTCACTTCACTCTCGCACTTCTTCTACGGACTGCCCTAGAGCAAAACCCAAATCTTCTTCTTCTTCAATCCTAAATCCCACCGCGCCGCCGCATCACCTACCCCCATCGCGCCTCCACCATCTCTCTCTCGGCCCAGGTTTGTAGTTTACAGAGGTACAGTTCAAATTCTAAATGCCCAATTTTATTCTTTTTCTGATTTTCTCTTAATAGATTGGGTTCTAATTGCATTTAAAACCCAAAACTTGAATGACGATAAAGTAATTTTTGGAGAGGGGACTGAGGCTAGGGGGTCTCTGATGTATTCTTTATAATTTCTATTCAACTTCATTGGATGGTTAGTGGTTAGAGTGGTAGGAAGCATATTATTATTTACATATATATTCAAGACAAACTATTTTTGATTAAAAAATTTTTCATTTTTTTTGTACCGAATCAAATTGAACCGTACTGAATCGGTAATTTACTGAACCAAACTGAAATTTTCTGTTTGGCAAACGGTACGAGATTTCAAAATACCGAACCAGCTGGTATAACGAAATTTGGGACGGTTCGGTTCTACGATTTGCACAGCGCTACCTAAGATAGTAGTGTGAGCAGAAATATTATACTTTCATATTCAATCTATTTACCAAAAAGAAAAAAAGTTAAAAAGTATTTGAATTCGATAAATGTTATCTTTCTTTTATCTTACCAAATACTAACTTCTTAACCATGTTCTATATATTGTAGCCATTTATTTAAAGATAAGCATATTGATAAACTTAAGTTGTTAAGAATGCTTGGATTTGAACTAAAGAAAACTATTCAGTGATGAACGAATTTGCAAGCTCAGCCAAGTTATTTAGAAATTTTCAAGTGTACGGATTCAGACCTCGAGAAAAAAAAATGCTTGTGTTGTGTATATAATATAAGATGTCTATGGAGTTTAATGTAATTGGTTGAATTTTCTTATGCTGCATTAATTCATATAATACATAACAATTTATATGTGTGTGCATTTGTTATTTAACTTAATTCACAATAGTTGAATTTTCAACATATATTGCTTTTGTTAAGAGAAAGTTTAAGAATAAAATGTCATAAAAATATATTACGATTGAATCTAGAAAGTATCAGCTAATTTGTAAAAGAGGGCCCTGATATTAAATATCGCCTAGGGCCCCGTAATATGTCAGGCCGGCCCTGCTATTCACATATGTCCAAAATTACCCTCCAATTCCCAAACCTAAATTATTGTGGCATAATTCTTATTTAGAACACAGATAATTTGAAGAGTAGATTTAATGTAGTTGGTCGGAGCGAATTTGGTGGTGGTAGGTGCTGTTGAAGCTTCTCTTGCCTTTTTTATTTACTAGCAACTGGCTATGCAGTACCTGCGCACATGACTGCTTTAAATGTAAAGAAATTTATTTATACATATTTAAGATTAGTACTTATATATAATTGATATACCTAATTGTTAAATTATGAGTTAATATCACATAGTACTATAATTTATCGTGGTCAATCATGAGAACCAAAATTACATACCAACAGGAAATTGAGTACATACTTCAGTCACCAAAATTTGTTTTCACGACCAACGTACTCCATCGAATTCATTTATATAGATTCTCCTTTTGGTTTTTGCTTTTGCTTCTTCTTCTCTTTGATGCGTGTGAGACTCTGCAAAAAAGGGAAAAAAAACCTAGCTATATACAACAAAGAAAAATTAATCCCAAGAAAAGTCACAGAATGGGTCTCCGCAGCAGAGCTCCGTGCCATCCCCTTTGGACCATTCTTGTGCCTAATCACCAATTTCATTTTTCTTTTCACTAACCTCTTAAGCAACAAAAAATAAATCATAAGTATATAAGAAAAAAACTAAGAAGATATAAGTTTAAAAAGTATCTAATTAGAAATTAATTGAGTCAAATAAAATACTGATCCAAAAACAAAAAAGAAAGCATATAAGAAAAAGTAAATTCATAAGAGACTACATCTATACTAACGAGTACTAGTTATTTATTGCTGAAGAAATATAGATAGAGAGAAATGTGTGGAGTTGAACCATGGATAAATTCAAATATACGGTTACTGGTGAAATGGTTGTAAAGATAAAAAAAACTACAAAAGAAAAAAAGGAAATTAGGGCTAAAAGAGTGGCAAAAAGAAGTGAAGATAAGTTCAAATTTATCTTCCAATTATTTTTGCGGGAGGGAGTTTTCTAGCAAAAAGGGTAATTTTGGAAAGTGAAATTTTTTTGGTGTAGCATGGTGTCACAACCGTCACTTTGGGAGTAAAAACATGCTTCTCTTTTTTAATAGTATAGATATATTTGTTTATAACAGTTACTTAAATGTGGTCATATCAGATACTCTTTTTTTATTTTTCCCAATACCAGTTAATTAAATGAGTCTACAACAATTATTAGCTTCCTTGAAATTTATGCAATTTGTTCGTTTGAGTGCAGAAGCTTGGTGCTTTTGTTCGCATCCTCTGAATTTTTGCAATAGCTTTTGGACTTGTTAGTTTTGTCAGCTAATATTCTTGTAGAGAATTTGTCGTGTTTTCAGTGTTGAAAAATTGTCTTTTTGCTTATGTTGTTCAGAACTTTTAAATTTTTGATGGTTCATGGGAAATTTCACATAAGTGCTTTCAAATTCATAGAGTTGACGAAGGGGAGTTCAAGAAAACGGTTGATATACACTCTACCAAAAATCTAAATTTTGAAAAGGGATGAAAGTTTACATTTTTCGCTTGCTTTAATTTTATTATAGCATCAATAACTAAATCAAAGAACTGAAAAAAGTGTACCGAATTATATATGTGCAAATAGATTTTGGTATTGATGCAGGGTTGTCTAGTCAATTTTCATCCACCTTATCAGATTTTCAATCTATTTAATTGGAGCAATACTCTTGGAAATGGGACATAGTTGATAGAATTTCATAGTCCATAGACCTAATTACTGTCTATGGAAAGAATATGCAAAGAGCTAGCTAGGTGCCATAGTAGGATTGGTGTAATGTATAGGGTCTAATTACTGGTTATAGTTAAATAAACTCATTTCTTTATTTAACAGGGCTAATATGGATAGCCTACGGCAAGAGAAAGTAAGAAAGTTTGAGGAATTTGTTGATCAACGATTGAAGCCTGATCTTGTACATGCTATTGCTCAACGGTAAATCCTATCTCCCCCCTCCCCCCAGTTGGATGGTTTCCACGTGGGGAACTCTTTAATTCTTTTTGACTGCTTATTTTCACCTATGCATGTTATGGTAATCAAGTATTTTATCATGGTTTGACTGTTCCCAGTTATTTTGCAGGGACAAGGTCTTTGAACAACAAAAGATTTTGTATCCTTCTTAGTTCCTTTGATTTATTTCATTTTTTTACTGTATAGTTTTGTATCAGGCTTCAAAAGAATTCTAGAAAAGTGGAATACATCAGTTCCAGCGAAATTGGAAATTTTAATCTCTAAGTTTGAGATTTGGCCAAAATTTGACTTCATTTACCTCCTTTGTTTCCTTAACTTGTGTTATTGTAGCTCTGATCTGAGAAGAAACATTGAGAATTTAGAGAAACATAGTGTGACCAGTCTAAGGACAATGGTCAACCTTGGTTCTGAAGTCTACATGCAAGCTGATGTGTATGCTTCATATCTCTCTTCTATGTCTTTATTTTTTTTATGTTATAAATTATGTTTATGAGCTCAAGCAAAAAAGAGATAATGTGAAAAAAAGTGTATTATACGAGCAGTATTGGCTAAAATCGATCAACGTTGATGGACCAGTGTTTATAGTTTGGAAGAAAATCTTATACTGACATGTTTGCACTACATTCCATCTTATAGGATACGATCATACGAAACTTTACTAATTCCATTACCTGCATAATAATGAGATTCTAGTCTAGTGGCTAGTAATTATGATAGAATACGTTGTTTATGGTTCATGGAAATTAATTTTGTTATGTTCATGCTAGCTAGACCAATTTATTAAACCTGATTGTACCTTAATGCCATGCTTTGGTGCATATACTTCAGGCCAGATACGCGGCATATATTTGTAGATGTTGGACTTGGATTTCACGTGGAGTTTACTTGGTCTGAAGCTCTAAACTTTATAGCTGTAAGGGAAGAAAAGTTATCCAGGTATCATCTCCTTTAAAATTAGTCTGTTATTAGCTATTGCCAATGCACTTGCTGTCATTCATGAATTTGTGCTCTATTTTCTTGGAGCATAAATACATATATATATTGTTATTCCCAACAACTTTTTTATGAGTGACTTGATTTTTCTTCAGTTTAGAACACAAGCAAGCTGATATTTACTTTTGTATAGTAATAATATTAACCACTCTTACTGCTGCTTCTATTCAGGCAAATAGAGGAGTATACTCGCTTGATTGCATCAATTAAAGCTCAGATTAAGATGGTAATTTTACTTTTACTTTCTCAATGTTACTAATTTTATCATGTTGACTGGAGAAAATTGCCCTGATTAAATCCAAATACAGCTGAAACAATGTTTGCCTTATTAATTTATGTTTGATATTGTGACCATATACTTTGACGATGAATTGAATTCAGGTCTGTGAAGGAATAAGAGAGATACTCCAGCTACCAGTACTTGGTGATGTCTAACTATAAATTATTACTCCAATTATTATTATTATTATTATTTATTATGGCATTGTAATTTGTACAGTACATATGTAATGGTACGGTCTTAAATTTTGTCCCATATTGTTGGAAAGTGATGATGATGGCCCTGTCCCTGTGAGTCTACACTTTCATCAGATCACTGAAATATTTCAATAATTGTTTTTTTTATTTTTACATGCCAATTTCTCCAAACTAGCTTCTACAGGATGAGAGCATTATTATATTACATGAAAAAATGTTTGAGAAGGAAGATTGTAAGGTTAACTTTAAATTAGTTTAGTTAGGAGGAGCTCGGCGGTCACAAGGACCAAATCTTTTAAGTTTAGAAATGTTTCGAGAAGTTGTTATCACGATTATGAATCAAAAATATTCTTTTTTTAGTTTTTTCTGTTAATTATATTGATCTTGTTTTTTTGAAAATTTAGAAAAATTATAAGATAAAATGAAATAATTTTTAGTTTTTGTTTATATCGATTAATGATTATAGGGTAAATTACGAATTCCCCCCTCAGGTAAGGCATATTTACAAAAATCACCCTCACGTATTGGGTATTACAAAAATCCCCCTTAGGTTTGTCACCTTCTTACAATTAATCCCTTGTCCCTAAAATATTTCAATTTTGTCCTTGGATGTTATTTGTATTGTTTGTAATGTCTTATCAATGTTAAAACTTGGGATCTAATTATTATATCTTATAAATTAGAAAAAAAAAAAGGGTAAACACCACTTTTGGTCCCTCTTATCATTAACTTTTTACAGAGTGGTCCCTCTTATGTTTTTTTCCCCACTTTAGTCCCTACTATGAATTATTTGTTTCACTTTAGTCCTTATCAAGTGGTCCAAGGCGATTCCGATAACATGTGATATGCTCATGAGGGCAATTTTGTCATTTCAAGTAAACTAACATGGATATTTTCTTCTTTCTAATTATTTTAAAAAAAAACTAAATTTCCAAACTAGGCTTTCATTCCAATCGAACTTAATCGTACATTTCGTTCCAAACTAAAGTTTTTTCCTAAAATCTTTTTCAAACACCAAAATTGCTCACCAATTAAACAATATCTCAAATAGTCTCAATAGTGAACGGACGAAAATACCCTAAAAAACAATCATATGCATGTTACGTGTTATCGGAACCACCTGATAAGGACTAAAGTGAAACATATAATTCACAGTAGGGACTAAAGTGAAACAAATAATTCATAGTAGGGACTAGAGTGGGAAAAAAATATAAAAGGGACCACTCTGTAAAAAGTTAATGATAAGAGGGACCAAAAGTGGTATTTACCCAAAAAAAAATTATATATTTACTACTAGAATAATTGATAAAATTTATAATTGCCGATAATTTTTAATAAAATTGCAAAAAAAAGTGTATTTGTATTTATTAGCAATTTTAAATTGTATAATATTAAATTAAATAGAATTTTAATAATATACTTTTTAAATATGAATTATTTACACATCAGTTAAATGAATTTATTTTATAAATTAGTAAATTTAATAAATTATATTGTATTATAAATAAGATATTTTAATTTGTTAAAGTTTATATTGTATTATAAATTGAAATATTTATTGAAATTTATGAGAAAATATAAATTATATCAAAATATTTTGGTGGTAAATATATGATTATTATTTTTATATCTACAAGATATAACAAGTAACACCCAATTTTTAAAATGTATAACATATTATAAACATTACAAATACTTCTAAGGGCAAAATTGGAACATTTTAGGGACAAGGGGTTAATTATAAGAATATGACAAACTTGAGGGAGATTTTTGTAATATCCAATACGTGAGGGTGATTTTTGTAATTCGACCTTACCTGAGGGGTATTCGTAATTTACCCATGATTATAAGTTACATTAATTTTCTTTAGCAAAAGTAATCCATAGTGAATACCCAAATTAGCAATTCTTACCTACATTTACTACATGTCCAAAATATATGGAAGCAATTGAACTTAATTGTCTAGATGGGGTCATTGACGGCGAATTTTACATTTGAGAAGTTATGAGTTCAAGTTACACTAAAAGTGTTTGTTATTTATTGTTTTTTTTTATCCAATATATTGTGAGTTATTTTTTTAATTTTTTTATTAATTAGACTTTTTCAAAACGAGTCAGACATATAATATATATAATATGAAAACCTCTTCCATTCCATTAATGATTCAGAACGTAGGTGAACTAATATTTTCATTGTACCTAGCTTAATAATAATATGGGAGTAACAGAAATAAATTTGGTTGTGAATCATACATTAATCATTGATATATATTATTAATTATTCACTGTTTTTGTTAAAAAAAGAATATTGAGCCCCGACTGGGACTCCTCACTCACGTATATAATGGCTCAAGATCCTCTGTACTGTCAATTATTCATTTGTGATACGCACTTGTGGTACAGAGGATCTTGAGCCATTATATACGTGAGTGAGGAGTCCCAGTCGGGGCTCAATATTCTTTTTTTAGCAAAAACAGTGAATAATTAATAATATATATCAATTATTAATGTATGATTCACAAAAAAAAATGTTACTACTTCATATATATTTGAAAGGTTAAATTAGTTGGTTGAAAGAAAAAAAGGCGAAGTTGAAATAGATACATGTGTCAATTATTTATTTGTGATACGCACTTTTGGTACAGAGGATCTATTGCCCGTATATAAAGGGCTCAAGATCCTCTGTACCACTTTTGGTGTACCACTTAATTGATTGACACATGCATATGTGAGAATTATTATAATTGTCATATGTGCAAGTGTCAATTAATTAATGGTGATACACTTAAGTGGTACACCAAAAGTGGTACAGAGGATCTACACCCGTATATACCCGTATATAAAGACAAACATACTAGCTAGTAGCTACTCTACTCTACCATTAATTAATTACCAAAAAGACCCAAATACTTTGCTAAATGACCTTAATAGTTAATAATAGTTAATAATACTCACCACTTGGAAAGGAAGCGTATCCTATTCTCATTCTCGATTCTTCCATTCCATTCATCATCTTCGTCTTCTTTCTACTCAACCTTCCTTCCTTCCTTCACAGAGAAAGAGAAAGAGAAAGAGAAAGAGAAAGAGCTTTCGTGATGTCAGATGCTACTTCTTCTACTACTACCCACAGCAGCTTAAACCTCTGCGGAGTACTCTCCGAAACGAAGCGCATAATCAACGCCCACTCCCGCCATTTCTTGGCCCTTTCCGTCCTCTTCCTCCTCCCTCTTTCCTTTTCCATAATCGTTTACCCTTTTCTATCCCTACCCACTTCCATTCCTTATCACCGCTCCCACCAATCCCTTTTCTTCTTTTCCACTCCCAACCCCGACGATTTTCAGACATCCCAGCTCCTTTTCCCAATCCTTTACGCCCTTTTTCTCATCCTCTTTTCCCTCTTCGCCACCGCATCCATCACCCACAGCACCTTCCATGGATTCTACGGAAGACCCGTCAAATTCGTTTCCTCGCTCAAATCTATCTTCTTCTCCTTTTTCCCTCTTCTCGCAACCCTAATAATTTCCCAGTTAATTTTAGGGTTGATTGTCTTTGCTTTTGGGGGTTTTGCGGTATTGTTGTATAATGGGATTGCGATGCTTGGGGTTGGAATCGATTACGATAGCTTCTTTTTTACGATTCTTTTCTACTTGATTACAGCTTTAATTTTGTCATTGCTGATTTACTTTCAAGTTGAGTGGTATTTGGTGAATGTGGTTGTTGTCGTGGAATCACACTGGGGTTTAACTGCGTTGAGAAGGAGTTCGTATTTGGTGAATGGGATGAGGAGGGTTGTGTTCTTGATGTTGCTGTTGTTTGGGATCTTGCTTGGGATTTTGTCTATGGTGTGTTCGAATTTGGTGCCCAATTTGGATGATGTTAGTGGGGGTTGGGTTAGTTGGGCGTTTGTTTTTCAGACTGTTGTTTGTGCGGGTTTTATGACAATTTTGATGCTATACAGTGTGGCTGCAAATGCTGTGTTGTTTATGTATTGCAAAGCTTTGCACGGGGAATTGGCGTTTGAGATTGCGGAGGAGTTTGCGAGGGAGTACGTTAGCCTTCCTTTTGATGATGGGAAGGTTCCTCATGTTGTTTATGTTGTCTAGCTGTGAGGTTAGAAGCTTAACATGTGCTGCTTATGGCTTGTTCTGTTGCTGTTTTATTACACACATGTATAGGATAATAAACTATGTTCGTGAAAGTGAAGTTGTATGAAAGATGTAGATTTATGAAACTAATGTATTTGTCTTGTCTTCGATAACATTTTAATTGAGCAGTCCACTGCGAAATTTTGCATTTGAGTGCACACGTCTTGATAAATGCTGACAAGCTCTAAATTTCTAGTCACCCGACTACTACCGCGTTGTGGTGATCCTCTGAATTTTACTTTTACTGTTATGTTGATGGTTAGATGCAATTCAATGTATACTTAATTCCGTGGATAGTCATAATATGGTTCGAAAGGTGTATTGGGATAAAATCCTCAGCAAAATGTTACATCAGGTTTAAGTTGCACCTATTTCCTGTGTTGAAGCATCTTATCTCTTCAAGTAAGGGCTCAGATCATGATGAAGTTTTATTGTTTTTTATTTCGAGGACTCTCTAGCTCAAAGTGAGAGTCATATTGGTGATCTGCATGAAGCTGTGAAAACATTTGAAAGTTTTATTAATTGGCAAAAGACCTAATAAAGCATCCCTTGTTTTGCCTATTGGATTCTTTATTCTTACATGAAATCATCTTGACTTGTCCAGAAACTGTCGTTGAACTACACACGTGCATACACACCCCTTTCTTTCGTTTGCTCTAATCGAGAGTTGCCCTTTGTCTGAACATAAGTTCGATGCTAAATATGTAAATTATTTAGGACTAGTATCTATTTAAAAAAGGATAATCATTGATATGTTTTCCGTAGCCTGTGAAGAAAGACTACAGAATCTAACTAACTAGCCTAATTTGAGTTAAGTTATTAATCGGTGAAGGATTGGTTACTGTTTGATTAAGGTAACCCTTATATTCTGCAAAATTATAGTATTTGGCTTGGCCTTGAACGTTAGTGCTGTGTACTTGTTTAAGTGCATGTTTGAAATGAATTATGTTATGGGAGTTACTGTTATTTGTGACATCTATGCCAAAACTGAACCAACCATGTGCAGAAGAAACTCAAGGTGAACCTGCAATTGGATTTCGAATTAAGTCATAATCATTGAAAAAGGGCATGATCTATGCTGCTGCAATGAAGCTTGACCTGAAGTAAACTTGAATTATGACGTAATTTATTAACGCAGACCGTAAACTTTTTGTGATTATAAATATGCAGGACAAAGATTGAAATTATAAATATGGAAGTGATAACCAAAAGGTCCGAAGTTTATGCCACAAGCACATATCATCTAATTAAGAATTTTCCATAAAATATAACTGTTTCACTAAAATTTCTTTAAAACCCTGCATAATTACTTCCATTTGTGGGTGCAAAATAATATTGATCGGGTGCTGCTGCTGCAGAATGAAACTGCATCTTTATAACCATTTCTGCAACCCTTGTCAATAATATGGGGCCAAAAGTTGCATCACAACTCTAAACCCCGATAAACAAAAGAAAGCATTAACCCAAGTCATGCCGTTTCTGCCTGAGCCAAAAAATAAAAAAATTGCAACTATCTTCTGCACAAGAAAGTCAACTTGTTCATAGATTCCTATGGCTTGACAATGTAGATGAAGAAGGTTCTGGAACATTAGTAGTCGCATTTTGCTGAGTGCCAAACAGGAGGCTACCCCAGTTATCCGACCTATGCAGAATCCTGGTGGGCACAACACGATCACTATCTTCCCCACCAGACGCATCGTATCCTCCATCACTAGTTGATCTCGACAGCGCTATTTCTTTTTCATTAACAAGTCTCCTCCTTCCCTCTTCGACTCTCGATAAAGGATGAATATCAGGAGAATCAATACTACTACTCTCAGGCGAAGAAGAAGCAACAATACCCGCCATTGCTCGGAAATCACTTCGTGCCTCAAGCTGAAGTGGGGCCAAACTGCTTGATGTCTCAGTGATCATACGATGGTCAAGGGGTGTCTCTGCCGGTAGCCGAATCCGGTTGCTCCCTCTCTTTCTATTATTGTCAGGCCTCAGAGCCATTTTACGACCACTGCTACCAACACTGCTATCTGTTTCGAGTGCATAAGTAGAGTCACGCCTTATTACAGGCCTCAGAATCTTGGACCTTTTTCTTGCCTCTGCAGCAGCTTTAGATACGTCCTCTGCATTTAAACGTGCCAATGCCCACGGGCTGATTTTTACGGGTGCGGGATTCTTTTTCTTTGTTGGTTCATCTCCCATTTTCTTTTTTCCTAAAGAACTAACTGATATGTTGTCTGGAGGTACTACATCGTACTGCAAGACAACCACATTAATGGATTAAAAGTGAAAGCAATCAAATGAAAAATATCGTTTAACAAGTGCATAGTACTCAATATGAAATTTGATGACCCTATTAAAGAATAATTACCTGATCTTCGACAAAGAGCCTTGGCGGAGTGCACCACGCAGCTCGATGGAAAGTGTTGAAGGAGCTTGCACTGCTTAACCTAGTAACAGAACTAACAGGAGACATCTGTGGACTTTGATGGCTTCCAGAAGCTTGTTGTTCTTGTTCCCTTAGAGCTATTATATAATCATATGTGCTAATTCCCTATAAATTAACCATAGCAAGTTTCAGCTGAATATGGTTACATTAAATAGCAGAAGAAAAATTTAAGTGCTGACCTTCTTGATCAGAAGAATGTGAAAGAAGAAGAGTTGAGCAAGTGGAAGGGTTGCAATCATGGCCAATATGGTGCACACTACCTGTAGTAGTTGCAAAGATTAGAGTCTTTTAATATGTAGGGAACAACAAGAAATTAACATAAGCTACGAGATACTCACCACCACAATTACGAAAGGAACCACCGTGAAACTGCTTCCTAACTTGGAGCTGATGTCCGTAGCAAATTGTTTCTTCTCGAGAAAACACAACACCAATACTAGGATTCCGGTCGACCACTGAATTATAAGCTGCAATCTCAAGTCCAAGGTGCAAAAACCATGTATACACCTGTCAATATCCAATTAAATAAAAACTGACCTAAAATAAATAACTGACTTTGAAGGTGCCTTTCTAGGACCTAGCTAATAGTTTTTTCAGTAGACAAAACAGAGTTGTCTGGTGAGTGTTCAATCTACAGAGTATACTAAGACTTGGAAGTAATCTTAATGTGTTATCTTATTGTACTACAAAGCTTATGTATTCTATCAAAGATGAGCCACACAGTGAAGAAAGCTGAGAAAATGTAGAGTTTGATCCCAAAATAGAAAAGTAAACCATGTAATGGAATAAGAGAATGTCTTTGTTAAGACAATAACAAAGAGGAACAATGCATGATCGAGCATACCAGGAGAAGGGCGGACACCATCAGTGTGAAAAACTTCCGGTAGTTCCTCTTGCCTACACAATTGTTCAGCCACTATAAAACCAGAGCACAAAAGAAGTTAGAAGATGTTCTTTGATAACAAAGTAAAGTTCTACATACTATAGATAGTTATGTACCCTGCAATGATGGTCAAAGCGATCGACACACTTATCGCAAACTCTACAGTGCTTGCTGTACTTAAAAACCTGCAAGAATGTATCATTTCATTTATAAATTATAAGAATATCAATTGATAATCATAATACAATTAGAAAACGGAAAACGAGAAAATATAGAAGGATGGTATCACGATGAGGATTTGAGTGAAGATATGTAAGAAATACATGCATAACCACACCTCAACTTCACACAAATTACAATAGAACATCCCATCTTCACTGGTATGCTGATCAGAAGACTCTTTTTGTGAGTTGCAGACATAAGCACAAGGTAACAATGCAAACATGGCCATGGAGCAGGATCTCTGATGAAACGAGGAATTCTTCTTTTCAGGTTCGGTATTACAATCAGCTGCTGACTCAATATCATGTTTTCTTTTATCATTAGCTTCCTCTCCAATTGCCACTGTATTGGCATCTTGAATGGATGAAATTGACTCGCCACCATGTTTAGAAACACTCTGTTTGACGTGATTTTTGTTATCTTGAATGCTACGATATTTCTTTGATTTAAATACTCCTGGATCTGCAGGGTCAGCAGCAGCGCACCAAATGTATAGTGCAAAGGCGCATATTATCTGAGAAATGATAAAGTCACGGTATAAGATATAAGGACACAAATAATTCATGTATCAGTTTCCTCATCTAGCCATCAATTTAGAGAAAATATAATCTCAAGAATCATATAAAATGTATGTCTCATCCAATGCATAAGAACAGATGACATCACGGGACATCCCAAGCTTTACTTTGGATGAACTGACTGATGATGTTAATCTTGTGCATTAGCATCTTTCACCTTCAGTAATAATCTATCAAAGGATATGAGCTCTTAATACGCGTTAAGGACGAATTTAAGCTAAACATGAATATCCCTAAAGAAAAATATGGTACAGGGACCTGAGTATCACGAAACTACAGGATATAGTAATGATCAAAATCAAGATCCCCAAGACTTTAAAAAATTGGAGAAAATATACATTATCTAAAAACTCAACAATGGAATTATTGAATAAGAAACTTGTGGCTCTCCTGTACAAGACACAAGAAGCTAAGGGACAAGCAATAAAGCGACAGCCTTATTAGACTTAAATGCATTTCAACAAACTACCAAAGTCATTCTTATCTAGGTGGAACAAGAAGAAATATATACAAAAGAATAAAAGTTTAGAGGAGAAAAGTAAAGATGAATCTGAAAGCAACAAGCATAGATCTCAGTTTCTACACATCCAACTGAAAAAGCAAATTGAAAGGCCAAAAAAAAGAATCTAAAGATTAAGGATGCACAATGTACTTACAAGAGGAGTGTAAATCCCCATGGCTATGTATTGGAACAATTGTTTTCCCACAAAAGGCGCAAAGAAAACATAATAAGCAAATCCCAATGCCAGAAACACAGCTACAGCTACCACCTGCACACATACATACACAAATCCATTCAGAATACAAAGTAAATAAAAGCACATTGAAGATGAATAAAAATGAAATAGAGGGGCAATTGAAAGATACCTGGAGTGGATGGTAAGGAAGTTGCCATCCATGTTTTCTCATTGTGAAAAAGCTTTCAATGAGAATAAAATTAACTCTGTTTCACTTTTCTATTTCCGCTCTTTAGACCAGTTCCCCCATTTTTAGGGAAGGATTTGGGTCACTCACAAGTCATGCATGCCCTCATTCTATTTTGATTCTTATCACCAGAAATAAGCAATAACATATAAAAAGGAAGTCAGAAATGAAAAGATGGACAAAAAGGAAAACCACCCAGAAATGAAAGAAGGGGAATGAATAATTGGGTATGAACCTTTTGCTTGTTCACTCAATCATAACCCACCACACCAAGATCACGCATTAATGGTGAAGAGAGAGGAAAAGAAAAGAAAAGGTTAAACCTTTGGGGTTAAAATGGGCATTGGACAAATGGGTTTTTTTTTTTCTTTTCTTATTTCTTCAAAAGCCTTTTCGCTTGAGCCAACCAAAGATTTTTGTAGAGAGGGGGGGGGGGGGGGGGGGGGGGGGGGGGGGGGGGGGGGGGGGGGTGTCAGGGGCAGTGCTGGACTGGCATTTGCTTTCAAAGTGTATAATAATTACATTGGAAACCAACCTCTCACTTTTTTCCCCTTGTTTCTTGCATTGCCTTTTTCCATGGGCAAAATTTATATCATGTGTATCAGTCAGGTCAGGGCTATAGCCAGTTGTACTCTTGTACTGTTATGCATTAATAAGCATTTATCTTCTTCTACTGTTTTAGCAGTAATTTATGGGCATTTTTTACTCCTATTTTAGTTACTGTGCAAGTAAAAGTAGAATTACATTACAGAAATTGATCTAATCGAAAGAATACTATTTGGATTGTTGAATTTTAGTTCTTGCAATTCTCAAAGGGGAGTGGTTAGGGCCTGATTGGTAGCAGTTTGGGTCTATAAGTAGGCATAGAATAAATTTAAGACCTGATTTTAAATAAAGATTCTTCACAAACATTTTATTATCCTTCCAACTTATTAATTGGTGAATTTGAAAGAGTGATTTTGAAGAATTTGATGGTCGGTACTTTTTTTTAATTTGTGACCACTTCTGATTTTTTGAATGATTTTTATGGCCCAAGCATTGGCATGCTTATGTAGTAATATTCATTGCCAATGCAAAAAGGATTTCAATCATCATTTCTGATGTGATGAGCAGTAAAAATGACTCCACCAAAAGAAGTTAAAAGCTTATAGCAAATTTGACTAATGAGTAATGTATACATTGAAATGAGTTTAGGATTTTCAAAACCAGACAACTCTGATATAGGTCTTAATTTAAAGTAAAAAAATTGTGTTTGTTTGTCTCCAACGAAGAATTATTTTTCAATTTAATTATTTGTCATACAATAAAAATAAAGACCCCATTTGCAAGGATTTTGGCCCGGTTTCTTTCACATGTATCGATTTAAAAAAAAATAGTTTTGATAGTTTCAGTAAAATTTTTGAAATTCCATTTGTTTAGGTCTTGGATGTTGAATTTTGTGATTTTGAAAAAGTTGAAATCTCACTTGTATTGAGTTTGAATGGTGGTGTTTAGGGGAAAAAGTAAGAGATGGATGACAAATTAATATTTTTTTATAGAGTTTTAAACTTTTTTTGGGTTTCATAGGTTTTTCCAGACTCCGTTTAAAAAAGTTTCGGCTCAATTTAGCGAAACCACGAGCCAAACAGATTATCCACATATAAGATCATCTCCATCAGCTTCTTTCTTAAATGGTTGAAGTACTAAAATCGGTGGTCAAATTAGCAAGCCTATGGCCATATCAATATTGCTTAAATTATATTTACAATTAATCTGTTTAAACAATATATTTTTAATTATTAGTAATATCTAGTATTTGGACTAGGGGCCATGTGACATGATGTTTTGTTCAGGACCTTGTTACGGGTGGGGTTGACAATGGAGCGAATTTTAGTCCGAGTCCAATTTGAATTTGGCCCGAGTATTAAATTTTTTATGTGATTAGAGATCTGATTGATGTGATTCGATAATGAAGATTCGTAATTTATACGAAGTGGAACGAATACGGATTTATGTCGATTTGATCATTTATAAAATTGAATCCAATGATAAATAAAATAAATAAAATATTTTGTTTTTTCTAAGTAATGTTTAATATGTTTTACGGCCAGGTTAACAAGACGTAAATTAATGTTTCATTCATGATCTTGTTTCTATGTACATATTTCTTTATCAATATTAATTAATTTTGATACATTCATATCAATACCATTGTTTTTCAAGTGAATTGTTTAATCATTCGAAATAATAACTAGTTAAATGTGTCAGCAGCTCATATGTTGGAGGTCAGTTGATTACGAAAAAATAATTAAAAATATGAGTTTTTGTTGTAAATAATATATTTTAGTGGGTATTCCTATTTAATATTTGTATAGTCTAGGGGCTTATTGTGTAATAGGTATCCATTATTCCACATCCCTTGTTTAGTGGGATTTGTAACTTCCTATGTAACTGATTTATTATTTAATGATATCTATCCCCTCCCCAAATCATATCCCCCTGAAATTTCATACACGTTTCTTTTCTCTCTAATGTTATATCTCTATTCACAATTATTGTTCATCAGTTCTTCACACATAAACATTTAACCAAATAAAATATTTCACAACACGTTATCAGCACGATGGTCTCTTTGTGATCGTGGAAGGTGATTGTCAAAGGGATTTTTTTTCGTTCAGGTAAAGTTGGTGGTTAAATAATTTTATTCAAAGAACGTCCAGATTTCTTTGTGATCCTAGATGCTATTAGCAATCTTCAAGTAAGCAATTCCTTTTTCGTATATACGTATATGTTGATATTTCGATTTATATGTATTAAGATTCAACCCAATTTGCTATTACTATGGTGTTTCTATTATCCCGAACTTTATCTATGTTGATATATACTTCTAATTGAAGATTATATTAGGGCTGTTGAAATCAATCCACCAGGTTACTAAAATTGTGCTTTGAGAATTACGAGTAAAGAAAGCCATTTACCTTATGTGTTTGAAATTGGGTTGTCATAAATATGGGTTCCTATTTTACTTTAATTAAAACTAATGCAACAGAGAGGAGAAACAAATTGATTGTCTTCATTGGTGGTAGAGCCCTGTTATGAAACATGTGACTTGGATTTTGGCGTTGTTTTATGTACACATTTAATTAAGTGTTACGGAAGTTTAGGGACTGGAAGTGCAAGCAAATCCAAAAACTCAACTGCATTCTTTATTGAGCCTAATAACTCCTATTCGATTTTCTGTACTAGAATTAATTATTAATATACTAGTATTATCAATGACACAAATTTTAAAACAAAACAGAAAATTACTCATATTTCTTGGATGAATAGGTGTTCTTAGTTACTACGTGGCAGACCTGCAGTATTTGTAATAATTAACTAAATTCTACTTAATTGGTATTAAGTTTTTAATTAAAAGAAGGATGAATTGTTGAAGCCAAGAAACTGGACAAATGGCTACTTACGCCTTTTCTTGCATGAAAATGTATTATGTTATGTGACTATTATTTTTCTTCATTTTAATAAACGATTTCTATGAAGAGCCTTTTAATGGTGTGGCGTTGAGTTGCCAATGATATTTTAAAAGATGATCTTGGTATGTGATCAAAAAGATTGAACTTTGTGTTTTATTTGAGTTTATTTTACTCTATCAATTTTGTAATTGAAACTCAAATCCAAATATAGCATGATGCAACTTGTGGTCATTTTTCGTGTATGGAATTCTATCTATCTGGATTTACTTTGTAGTTTCAACTTAATTGATACCTGAATCATGACACTATTCAGTAAGTTAATTCCTAAATGAGAATTGCTGATAAAATATATACCCTTTTTGAAATCAATAATGTTTAATTATTACATTTATTTCAAGTAAGCCTGAATCTTTTGAGATTTTTTTTATCTTACATGATATGTTAAATTCCATGAAATAGTTGTACAACATGTTTATCTTGAATTGTTATGCTTTTAAATCTACGAATTTGATGTTTATAAAGCATATTCTAGGATTTAAGTTTGATTATTGTTGCCAAGGGCTTAATTTGATTATATTGTTAGCATTATTGATGCTTATATATTATGCCGTACACAATTTTCAAAAACTCAAAATATCAAGTATGAACATTTATTGTTCTGAAAGTTTGAATTTGATAAAGGTGGTTATGATTTCCGTAAATTGATTTGAGATTTTAGAATCTGAAATCTCATGATGGAATAATTGTATAGCAAGTTTATCTTGGATTATTAAGCTTTATGGTGATCACATGAATGATAGCATGATTTAAATGGAAACTCTGCAAATTAGCATTGTGATACATTAAAATTGGTATACATGTCCAAGGGTTGTTTGGATTTTCACTTTTTGGTTTCGAAAAGAAAAGGGGCAAGAATACGTAATTTACTATTTAAATGAGCCCATATAATCCTAAGCGAAGTATACTATGCCAATTGAGTTTTATGTCCTATATTCCAATTTTTGTTGAAATTTAATATTTACTTGATTTCATACACATGTGCATCATGGCATCTATCTCAGTTCTATTTGAATTCTCAACGAACACGTTATTAGTAAATTACGTAGTGAGGACTTTAATTTAATTGGATCATGATTATGTATTATGTTTTGGGATGAACCTTTGAATTGGGTCTATTGGTTTAGAGGATTAAATGTTGGAATTTATGTGTTAAGCATGCATATATATGGTCCAATTTTTTGCAAATTTTTATATAACTTTGAAGTTATCTTCTTGCCCTATCGAAAATATGTTGTCTCATCTATTTATTGCAAATTTGTATAAGTTTATTACATTGGGAAAGAGGGGCTTGTATTAAGTTCCCAAGTTGTAATTTGCAATATAATTTTTGGTCGATTCATTCAATTATCATGTCTTATTTTTGGAGCATAAGTATCTAACAATAAGCTTATTGAGATTCGCTTTTATGTTTTATATTATGCATGTGGTGAATGGTTATATATATGATTGCATGATAAATGAATGTGAGTGAACTTGGGGTTCATGAATATTGGGATTAGAGTTCCTTCGGATTAAAGCCATATAATTCATTATGAATTAATAAATAGAACCAAAGGGGTTCAATTATAATTACTTATGGAGGCTATAGGCCCGTAAGATACATATATTTAAAGGGGTTCAATTAAATTAATTATGGAGGCTATATGCCTGTAAAAAAAAAACAGAGCATTGACAATTATCGGGGACAATTTACTAACTAATACCCCAAAAGGTTGATATTATGGTTCTGATCAGGAAACATTTGGATGAGGTCATTAGGTTGGACTACTCATCAATTCAGGATCATCAAAAGGTTTTATGTAATCTGTATAAACTTTTGGACATTCAGTTGTTGGTTTTTGAGATGTTTTTATTATGGGTGGTCATATTTTTAACCACATATAGATTTGAACTATGTTTGTTTTATTTTGGACCACATTTTGGGTGGCTTTATTTTAATCCGATTAATAAGGTATTTAGTGGTATTAACTCGATTTACTTTTTTCAAGTAAATGTTTAAATTGGAATATATTTGGTTCCTAGGCATGACATGTGGGGAATAATGTTTGGCTAATAGTGCAACTACGCACACTATTCTAAGGGATAGATCATTAATATTAATGCCTAGTAAGACCTCTATGACAACAATATATGGCACATATGATTTGATAGATGGCTTTGGAAATGTCCACCTTATGTTGTCAAATGGCACGATTTTAGCCATTAAAGAGGTTATGTATGCTCCACGTTCAAGGGGAACGTTCTTGAATTTTAAAGATATTCGAGTTAATGGTTACCACATTGAAACCACTGAGAAAAAGGAAATATAGTATTTGTGCTTACCTCTAATTTGTACGGCCAGAAACGTACATTGGAGAAATTAGAGGGGCTCTCGACTGGGTTATATAGGACCACAATACGAGTGCCCGAGACACACCTTGTCAATGGCTCGAAGCCAAGTGAATCGAGCATGTATTTTCTATGGCATGACCGGCTAGGACAACCGAGTAAAAAAAAAAAAGTGATGCGCCATATTATTAATACCTCTATCGGGCATCCACTAATAAATAGTAAGGATCTAGTACAAAGTGATTACTCGTGTGTACCATGTTTTATTGGAAAATTGGATCCTATGCCAGCTTATGCACAAACGAGTAAGGATTCCCTCGTTTTCTTGGAGCGTATCCAATGGGACATATGTGGACCTATTAGGTATTTTATGGTGATGATTGATGCTTCGATCAAATGGTCACAGGTCGATTTAATGTCCACGGGAAATGCTGCATATGGTAAACTCCTGACTCGGATTATACTGTTGAGAGCACATTATCCGAATTATCCTACTAAGTCTATTAGATTGGATAATGCCGCGGAGTTTACATCGCGATCTTTCATCGACTATTGCATGTCCCTGGGTATTGATGTAAAATATCCGGTAGCACATGCTAGTACGTTTGAGGCCCACTGCGACCCAACCTATTAATTGGTGTTCGGGCACACATCAAACATTTCCCATATATGCACATTTGGGTGCGCAGTATATGTGCCAATTGCTCCGCCACAACGGACTAAAATGGGACCTCAACGTCGAATGGGCATATATGTTGGTTTTGTATCGCCATCTATTATACGATATTTGGAACCCTTGACAGGCGATCTCTTTACCGCACGATTTGCGGACTGTCACTTTGATGAGACTGTCTTCCCGCCGTTAGGGGGAGGCAATAATGTTCACACTAACGTTCGGGATGAACGGCGTGAAGTCGTGTGGAACAACCCCACTATGTCTCATCACGATCCCCCTACAGCGGTCAGAGAATATGAAGTACGCAGAATAATTGAACTTCAAAAAGTAGCCAATAACATGCCAGATTCATTCTCTGACATAGCTAAAGTGACGAGATCTCATATACCAGCTGCAAATGTGCCTGCAAGGATAGATGTCCAAGATGAAAAAAATATGGGAAGGCCATCAATCCCAGCTAACCAGTCGTATCTCCCGGCCCATAAGAGGGGGAGACCAATAGGATCAAAGGATTTGCATCCTCGAAAACGGGCGAATGCACAACAATTGAATATGGTTAGTACTAGTAACAATGGGATCCCACCCGATCCATCTCATGAAATAGTTCCGGACTATGGGTCCGTATTGGAGACGACGTCGGGGGACGCCTCGACATCAGTAACCATCCCCGAGAATAGGGAAATCTCGGTTAGCTATTCATGCATGAATGAGGTGTGGCATCGGGATGAAATAATCATTAATGATGTGTTTGCTTACACAGTAGCTACTGAAATTATACAAGTGATGGTATTGAGCCTCGATCGGTGGACGAGTGCAAACAAAGGGATGATTGGCCGAAATGGGAAAAAGCAACCCAGGTTGAATTTGATTCATTAACGAAAAGAGGAGTGTTTGGACAAATTGCTCCTACACCTCCCGGGGTTCTACCCGTGGGATACAAATGGGTATTTACAAGGAAAAGAAATGAGAAAAATGAGGTCGTGAGGTACAAGGCTCGTCTTGTTGCACAAGGATTTTCTCAGCGACCTGGGATTGACTTTGAGGAGACATACTCTCCTGTGATGGACGTTATTACGTTCAGATACTTAGTCAGTTTAGTAGTATCTGAGGAACTGACTATGCAGCTAATGGATGTGGTCACAGCGTATCTTTATGGGGATCTAGATACGGTTATATATATGAAAGTACCGGAGGGACTTATGGTACCTAAGACAAGTAGTTCTAGACCACGGAACACGCTCTCTGTAAGGTTGAGACGTTCACTTTATGGCTTGAAACAATCTGGGAGGATGTGGTATAATCGCCTAAGTGAGTACTTGCTTAAAAGGGGATACGTGAACAACGATATTTGTCCTTGCGTGTTCATTAAGAGGACAGGTTCTGGGTTTGCTATAGTTGCCGTTTATGTCGATGACATGAACTTGATTGGGATACCTGAAGAGGTTAGGGAGACAGCCGAACTCCTAAAATCTGAATTTGAGATGAAGGATCTCGGACGTACTAATTTTTGTCTTGGGCTTGAGATAGTACACCGTGCTGATGGGATTTTGGTCCATCAATCAAATTACATCCAGAAGATGTTAAGACGCTATAATGAGGATAAAGCGAAGCCATCAAGCACGCCAATGGTAGTCCGATCATTGGATAGGTCAAAGGATCCATTTCGTCCCGTGGAGGATGGAGATGAAGTGTTAGCACCTGAGGTGCCATACCTAAGTGCAATAGGTGCATTATTGTACTTAGCTCAATGTACTAGACCTGATATCGTGTTTGCGGTAAATCTACTAGCTAGGTTTAGCTCAGCACCAACACGCCGCCATTGGAATGGCATAAAGGATATATTTCAATACATTCGTGGTACGACTGACATGGGCTTGTTCTACCCCTATGCGTCACTAAAGAACGCAAAACTTGTGGGTATGCCGATGCTGGTTATCTATCGGACCCGCACAAAGCTCGTTCCCAGACTGGGTATGTCTTTATGATTGGGAACACAGCTATGTCTTGGAGGTCTACAAAACAGACTTTAGTTGCCACTTCTTCGAATCATGCCGAAATTTTAGCACTTCACGAGGCAGTGCGTGAATGCACATGGCTTAGGGCTATGATTGGGCATATTCGAGGTTCCTGTGAATTAGCTACCACAGAAGATCCTACGGTTATATTTGAGGATAATGCAGCTTGCATCGAGCAGATGAAAACGGGTTTTATTAAGGGCGACAACACCAAGCACATAGCTCCGAAATTTTTCTTCAATCAGCAACAGCAAGAGCTCAAGCAAATAGTGATCAAACAGATCAGAAGTCAGGACAACTGCGCCGACTTATTTACTAAGTCATTACCGAAAATCACTTTTGAGAAACATGTTAAAGCTATTGGCTTGCGCAGGTTATCTGAGCTCGCTCCATTATAGGTTTTAGTGGAGTTAACTTGAGGGGGAGTACCGTGCAGGTATTCCGTATCCAGAAGATACCCGGGTGCCCTGTTGTACTCTTTTTCCTTCGAGCGGGGTTTATTTTTCCCACAGGGTTTTTGTTACCCGCCAAGGTTTTAATGAGGCAACATTTGTTGGTTGAAAAGATTATGCGTTGTACTCTTTTTCCTAACCGAGATTCTTTTTCCCACTGGGTTTTGTTACTCGGAAGGTTTTAACGAGGCAACATGAGAAGCATAATAATGGCTCAATAGGAATCCCCAAGGGGGAGTGTTGTAAATAATATATTTTAGTGGGTATTCCTATTTAATATTTGTATAGTCTAGGGGCTTATTGTGTAATAGGTATCCATTATTCCACATCCCTTGTTTAGTGGGATTTGTAACTTCCTATGTAACTGATTTATTATTTAATGATATCTATCCCCTCCCCAAATTATATCCCCCTGAAATTTCATACACGTTTCTTTTCTCTCTAATGTTATATCTCTATTCACAATTATTGTTCATCAGTTCTTCACACATAAACATTTAACCAAATAAAATATTTCACAACAGTTTTAAAAGTATTGTGAAAAGAAGTGTTTTTTTTTTCTTTTTCTCAAAGGTTTAATCCCTTTTGAGTTGGGTTGGGCATTTTCCACTTAATGTGAAAAGAAGTATTGATAAGAGTTTTGAAAGAGATATTTATTGAATTCGAGGAAGATCCATCGAATTCAAACAAAACATGAAGAAACAAAAAATTCTAGTTTCAACAAAATTAAAATTCAACTCAGAAAAAGAATAGAGTGAAATCCGAAAATAATTTGATCCGACCCTGATCCATGAGCCCTAGGTATTAAGTGGAAAAGAAGTATTGATAAGAGTTTTGAAAGAGATATTTATTGAATTCGAGGAAGATCCATCGAATTCAAACAAAACATGAAGAACCAAAAAATTCTAGTTTCAACTAAATTAAAATTCAACTCAGAAAAAGAATAGAGTGAGATCGGAACTTAATTTGACCCGACCCTGATCCATGAGCCGAGATCGGAACTTAATTTGACCCGACCCTGATCCATGAGCCCTAGGTATGGGGTTTTCCCGATGCATTTTGGCACCTTCTTGTCAGCATCGTGCTTGATGAGTTGGGAAAAAAGAAAAGAAAAAGATAAGGACATAAAGTCAAAATATTAGTCGTATATATTGGAGTATAGTAATAATATTTACATTAAATTATTCTTAAGACATTCTTATTATTGAGACAGAACATTTTTCAAGTAAACACAAATTACTAGGGCTGTGTTTGGAATGCCTCTTTCAGCATCCATTGGAGATTCTAGTTTCTATACAAGAATCCAGATACAAGGACAAGACAACGTTTGTTTGTACATGAAAATTGAAAACTTATATGCGTGTTAGGCTATATATTAATATTAATCAGTTTTTTTAGTATATATTAAATTCAGTTGACCTAACTAAAAACTTCTAAACAAATTTACTTAATAGAGAGCATTAATTATTTTCTCAGATATTACTATCATTTTTGTTTTCTCCCTCTTTAAAAGTTTGTCCTTCATCTTAGCGTCACGTGATTATTAGAAACCCGTGAACCGGTCAGCTTTTCACTAGTCAATCTTTTCCTTATTACTACAAGTATTTGTCTGCCCGTCTAATTTCACCCTTTAATTATTTTTTGTGATAATTACACCCTTTTTTCTTTGGTCCTAATTATCAGAAATTCAAATTTTGATTATTTGAGATTATTCCACATTAATTAACATACACGAAATTTTGAGTCTACACTGCGGCCATATGTAAATGTAATGCAACATTGTAAATAATTTAGGTTTAATCAAATTGAATATGAGCAAGAATTTTCTTTGGAATGATTTAGATTCATTGAGTATGTTTTTGTTAAATTTATTTATTGTGAATGATTCAAATTTAATCATAATAAGAATATTTTTGGCAGGCAAACATATTGTTGGGTGTCCATGAATGTACATATTAAAGATATTAAAGAGCCCAGTGTCCTTTAGTAGTCAGTCCTTCCCTTTATTGCTTTATTTCTTCCTGAATCAATTTAATGTCTTATATATATATATTCACCAACTGAACTGACCAATAACAACCAGAAGTATATGTTTGGTATTTCCTTTTTTTTATGAATCAGATGCATTTATGTTAGTCATTGGGATTTATTTTGTATCATTTCTTAACTTATATATTTTTTTACTAAAAAAAGTTCATGTAGGATTTCAGACCAAAGTCATCTAATAACATAGACAAACATAAATTTCAAGAAAATATATTTTTCATATTTCACAACTAAAGTGGAATATATAATTCAAGAATTCTAACTCAAACCATGCGGATTCTGGCCGGGATCATATTATTGATTAGACAGGTTTTATGAGATATTTTCTACATCTTGTAATTGAGAATATACCACATTATTGAATGTGATGATATGGTACGTTGTCATCTATCAAGTCTATGAAATATTTCATTGACCAGGTCTAGTTAATTAATAATGTCCCATATTGTATGTTCTAATTCCTATAAAAAAAAAATCAATTAAGAAAATTATTGGAATACAAATGCTTTCTTATTGACCAAACCTTAAATTAAAAAAAAAAAAAAAAAAAACTTTTAGAAAATAAAGGAACAAACTCTATATTGGAATGTCAACTATAATAAGTTAGAAAAGAAAAGAGTCGACGAATTTTAGAATATAACTTTGGACTTTGGATAGGCTGTGAGAGGGTTTGGGCAATTGGGCTGGTAAAGCCAGACCGGCCTTGAATTCGATTTGGGCTACCTTATACCTCTAAATTCAAGTCCCAATATTGGATTTTATAAATTATAGTGGTTACTGGTTGTACTCTACACAAAAAATTACACGTTTTAAAAAAATGAAATAAACAAAACTAGAAGATTTATTTAAATTTTTTCTGTTTTCTATTGGTATTTATTTATTTAGGTCTTAGACTTGATTTTTTATTTTTTTTTCAATTGTTTTTAAACCTTGCTATAGTTGTTAAGGTAATCAGTTCAACTCAAGTATAACTTAAATGTAATTCATTTCTTTAAAATATGACGATGAAGTTAAGGCTACACATTTTACCACTTGAAAAAGATCACTAATGAAGTTCTTGTAAAGCTAAAATAATAATAATTTAATTTTAGATCAGGCAGTACTGATATGAAGCATTAATTAGAAGATTTTGTCATAATCTTCATCAACTGTAAAATGCTAATAGATATCCTAATGAACCAAAGGGGAAAACCGATTGTTTTGGAACATTGTAGATCAATGAATTAGAGCATGTCCTTTTTTTATTCGATAGGGACACTGTCTTCCATATTCACATAATTAGAAGTACTTTTTAATTTAAATCGATAGTTTAAATGTCTAGCTAAGAGTCACCATATATATATAGGCAAATTATTCTAATATGTGACTAAAAAGAGAATATTTAAGGTAGAGAACCATTGTGTATTGAAATATTCTGTACTTCGAGGAAAAAATTCAATGTTCTGTGTTTGGTGTATATAATAATTCGTAGTTTGCCAAAATTGATGTATGGTAACCTCCACTAACTCCACAAAGAAAGCATATATAATTAAGCCAAAAGAAGAAGAAGAAACATATTATATTATACCTATATATATATATATATATTAATAATAATGGATTTGGTCTGAATTTGCGGAAACCATGCAATCATGCATGGTTTAGAGCACACTGCTTTTTATAATAGTTTGTGGCAAGACAAAACAAAATGGTTTGTTGAGATATGTATTCTTTAATTTATACATCATCCAATGATATATGTTAATGCATGCTTACCAAGGAAAAGCGTGTTTTGTTTTTATATTACTTATAAATTTGATATTTCCATTAGCGCTTCATGCTTTTAGCCACAATGATGAGTAGAACTTCCGTATATACTAATCCCATAAAAAACTTTTCATTTAGATCAATATTTGTTTTCTCTCTCTTTTTAATCGAGATAGTGATTTAGTCTAGAATTGAACGAGTAAATGTATTTTTAAATTTTTTTTTTTACACTTGAATACACATAAGTTGGGGATTGACAAACTTTTTATTTTTTTCTCAACAATGTATGTTGATTAGTCTACTACTCTTTACCTAATTCCCTAATTTTCTGATATAAATTAGGTAGGAAGCCAAATTTTCAATCTTAATTTTATGTTTTGTTTCAATGGGTAGGTAGAAGTGAAGAAACAATATGGTGGTTCCTTTTGCGGCCCAACTACTTGAAAATGTTCAAACAAAAGTGCAGCTTTGTAGGTCACAAGCACAACCATTTAGAATATTTGAACCTTTTCCAAAAAAATTAATTTTTAAATACTTAGATATCCAATTCTTGTAGCAGCTAGCAATAATTGATTCTGATAATGTGGATAATTATTTGACGGCCTAATACCTCTTAATAATTTAAGATAAACATTGAAAATGGTATAAGTGTTAAGTGAATAAGTTATCATTTGTTCATAACTACAAAGAATATGCCTTCCCCATCAATTTCTCTTTGTGGTTGATGTTTAACTAATAAGAATATTAATTAGATAGATGAAAGTGTTTTAGATGTTCTTTGTTTGTGTGTGTTCATGTTTGGTGGGATTGTTGAATATATATAATACTTTCTCGGTCTTTGTTTTTTTCTGTTTAAGGCCCACTACTCCTTTATTGTTTAATCTGCACTCTAAAATTCTGTAAATAACAACTTATTTGTTAGTTGTGAACATCAATCTAATCATTTGAAGTCCTTTTCTTGACTTACATTAAATATATATATATATATGGTTTGCTCTTGACAAATTCACACCCCTTTCTATTTAAAAGAAATAAAATCTTGCTCATTCATGAAATTTATTCAGTGATGGGAGGGTGTGTCTCAAAACCAAATAATAAGTTAAAATCAAAGGCAAAGTACATGTACAAGTCATGTAAATTACGAAGAAAGATAGCCCCCTCCATTCCACTTGAACTTGTAGACCAAGACTTTGTTTTGTTGGACATTCAAAAAGGCGAGACTACAATCAAATTTGTGCAGTCGAACCACAATCAAGTTTGTGCAAAAGATATGGCTATTCTATCAGCAGATAAACGTCAAGATGAAGAATGGTTTGACTCTTTAAGTACTCTTGATTCTGATACAGATGATGACTTTATTAGCATCGCTGGAGGTAATTTTGTTTTTTCGATTCAATCCTCCGCCAATCAAGTTACTTATTTCCTGTTTTGTTTACTCTTGTCCAGATGGTCTACAAGAAGTCGACTCCCATAAGACATGCGGCGACGATTTGAAATGTGATGATCATAAAGAAGAAGACTATATGAACTCAAATAAAGAACAAAATGTTGAAATAAAAAATCATGAAGATAAGAGATATTTATGTAATCCTAGAGCAGGGGTCTCGATTGAGGCGAAGCCGGGTCAAGGATGTTGGTGCCCCGTTGCACCTTCTGCCTTTAAGCTACGAGGAGAAAATTACTTTAGGCATGATTTCTAGTTACTTACTATCTTTACTAATATGATTAGGTGTTTTGGACTTAATTTCTCATTGGATAGTCATATTTCGGTGATGCAGAGATAAAAAGAAGTATCCTGCTCCAGATTACAGTCCATATGTACCAATTGGCATTGATTTGTTTGCTTCTCCAAAGAAGATACATCACATAGCAAAGCATGTTCAACTTCCGTTTGTTAAATCACATGGTCAAGTGCCTTCCTTACTAATTGTTAATATACAGGTACCACATGATTTGTCTTTGAGTTTTCTTGTTTTGGATTATATATATATATATATATATATATATATATATATATCGTTTGTTGTTTCTTAAATAAGTATATATTAGAAGAAAAAAAAAAGTATGCAATTCGGAAGTTAGATAGTATATGGTTGATATTATTGCAGCTTCCAGCTTATCCTGCTTCAGTGTTTCGTGGAGATAGTGATGGTGAGGGGATGAGCCTTGTAATATATTTCAAAGTATCTGAGAATTTTGACAATGAGACTTCTCCGAAATATTTGGACACCTTAAAGGTAGTCAAACAAATCGATATACTATATAGTCACAGACACAGTTGCTCCTTTCTTGTGAACTGAAAATGAGATTAATCTTGCTTGTGTCAGAAATTTATCGAAAATGAGAAAGGTTTTGGGAAGGAATGTGGTGTTTCTTACCGAGAAAGACTGAAGATAATGGTGAGTCCTGTAAATCTTGATGAAGAGCTTGGTTTGAGTTCAGCAGAAAGAAAGTTGCTACATGCATATAAGGATAAGCCAGTCCTTTCGCGTCCTCAACACACTTTTTATATGGTAAAGTAAAGTATCCTGATTGAGCTAATAAGTATAATGAAGTTGCGAGTTGATTTGATTTGATTATTATTGTGTTTGCATTGTAGGGAGAGAAGTACTTTGAAATCGACCTTGATGTGCATCGTTTCAGCTATATATCTAGGAAAGGACTTGAAGCGTTTAGAGAACGCGTGAGACATGGGATACTTGATCTCGGATTGACAATTCAGGTAATTACTGATTTCAGCACTTTAACTCTTTAAGATGATTATGTTCATGACATTTTGAATTTGGTTTATGCAGGCACAAACCCCTGAAGAATTGCCTGAGAAAGTTTTATGCTGTGTTCGACTGAACAAAGTTGATTTTGTAAATCTTGGTCAAATGCCAACACTTATAACACCTCTCTCATGAATAATAAGTTAGATTGATGATGTTTTCAACAGAAAATTTGGATGTTTTGTAGTGCTTTTGTGATTCATTGCATTTCTTGTTGAACGAGAGTCAATAGTTGATATTGATGCAATGCAGAGCTGAATTTGTGGTTTGAATTATTATTTCATTATTATTAACCAATAAAAGGCAGAAAATGAAAAGTGCATGCATGGATTGGCCGAGTTAGATAAAGTGTATTTGTTGAAAATTGAAATTAATCAATAATTTCTTCAGTTAAAATATGGCAATATATATATATGCGAATAGATCCATTGAGAACCTATTTATACTACATTTATGAATAATAGTTAACAGGAGGAGTAGGATTACATTAATTTGAGCTAGATTATAAATTAAAGCATCAAAGATATGGGTCCAAACTCCAAACCAATTAGATAAATGAAATATGTACCATCTTTCCCACCCCAATCCTGTAACATCTCATAATATAGACTTAGAACGAAGCTGAGAAGAATTAAGAAAAAAAAAAAAAAAAGGCTTTAAATCCAAAAGAACCATCTTCATCATTTTCAAAATGCAGGCACAAAGATACACCTTAGTTTTTTCATTACAATATAATTTACAAAAAACATTACAAACACTATTAAGTATTGATGAAATATACAAACAATCCTATTCACTTCATTGTTCCGTTTTAGGCTGTGAAAGCATTTGTATAACCTAGCTTCTATTTTTGTATAACCTAGCCATGATATATATACGCGAGGCTCAATCACAATAAGTAATCCCCCATTACCTCGTCGTAGTTTTCCCTTGCCTTAACCAGTACCTTGTAAGAAAGCTAAGTTATCCTTTCTTCCTTAAATTGGAGAAGTGCCACAGGGCGCTGCTCATTGGTCCCAAATTGTCTATCGATTACTGTGTTGTTTGGTCTCATCTGTGAAGCAGCATTCACAGCACTGTTCTTAGCTGCAGGTACGTCATGGTTATGCTTTCCACCATACGTAGTTATGACAGCTTTTGGGTCACTTGCAGCCCTTTCAACATGCTTCCGGACATTACATCCTGAATAAGTGCATTTGTAATAGCTTCTGCAAACACAAGCAAGATCTCACTCAGAAAAAAGAGTTTGGAAATCATTTCTTCAAGAAAGATACATATATCAGGATTGTAAGTTTTTGTACTTGTCCTCTAGAAAAGCTAGCGATGTATATATAAAATATCTTCATAACAAAAGACAGTTTTAATAATGAAAAGGCAATGAAGAGATAAAGGTTTTACCTTGGGTAAGGGTTCCCTTTAACAACCTTCTGGCCATATTTTCGCCACTTATAACCATCATCTAAAAGGTCAACCTCACTGGTAGTCTGAACAATAATCCTCGGTTCCGTAACAGTGCGATGTGATGAAGCTTGCTCTGAACTCTGAACTTCGATATTCCTGTCAATGTTGATATACATGTAATACTTGACCAGAAAATGAAGAATGGTCAAAATTTTAAATTGTCTTGATTTGGAGAATAAGGTACCTTCTTTTGGATTCAGGCTCATCTTCATCTCTTCCATCGCCAACTTCCTCACTGTAACTTGATCCAGATACATGTTCAGGAGTAAGTTGGCTCGATTCTTGATCATTACTTTTGTTCGAAATTCCAGTCTGACCCTCATAGCCCAATTCAGGGTTGCCCTGAGTATGATTATTCCCATTTGGATTATCTCTGGTACGTTTACTTGGTGGGGAATGGTTGTGTTGGCCTTTGTATATGATTTCAGTTATTTGTCCATCAAGAGATCGTTCAACTTTCTTTTTAACCGGACAATTGGGATGAGTACATTTATAATAGCTACGAGGGTATTCGCTTCCCTTCACGTGCTTCTGCCCATACTTGCGCCAATTGTATCCATCGTCACTAGGTTTATCAACAGCCAAGTAAGGAGGTTGAGTTTTCTGATCAGAGTCAGATGACTCCTTCATGATGTTAGCCTCCGGCATAGGAGCCACTGATGTGTATTCCGACTGGATGTGCGTCCGAGCTTGAGCAGTAACTTGGGCCAGCATTTGTTGATGTGACATTCCAAATGGACCCTATATCAAGTAAACAGGCACAATTAAAACAAAGAGCTGAGTTTCAAGAACAAGAAAGAACAATTTGAATTGGTATGCAATGCTCTACGGAGTCACTTATGGATCAATAAGTTTGAGTAACCAGCTGTACCAAGAAAATAAGGATATGGATATGCGTACTTTTTACCTTCTAATCTCATTGGTCTATACTCTTAAGAAGTGTACAATCCAGCTATTTTATGCTAAAATTTTATCTCCCAACCAGGTAACAAATGAAACACTTTTTCGTTTACTTAAACTTTCCAGAATACGCCAAGAAACACTACTCTTTCGAATATACAGCAAGTAACTCATCTTCATCATGATTCTTTCCAAGCATTTGAATAATAGATTGCTTTCCAAATATAATTGAAAATCGATTTGGTCTATATCTCCAATTTGAATAGTCCAAATTGTATGTATCCTCGAGCATTTCATTTTCAAAATCCACTATTGAAACTAACAATGATCATTGATTGGGTTCCTGTCCTCTTTAGTTAATCACCTGATTATATAACTTCGTACTTGTAAATGTTTTAAATACAAAAGAAATAAGGATCAAAAGGAAGTTTCTACCTATTGAATGTTGAACTCGTCTAAAAGTTTAAGTTGTTAGAGAAAAGAAACATATAACATTAATTACCTAAATTGAATAACAATCCACGCTATAGAACATAAAATCCCCACAAATGTGAGATACTTCCAGGATTATTCCTTATTTGGTAACAACTATAATCCGTCAAAATCACACAACAACAATAAAGAAGAAGCAAAAAAAAAGCACAAAATTCACTTCTTTTATTAACCTACATATCTACATAAAAGCAAAATATCACCTCAAATAAAAAATAAATAAAGAAGAATCTTCATTTTCTACCTGCGAAGATGAAAAAAATCCCGGCGAATCGAGCAAACTAGCAGGACTCAAACCCGCCGGAATCGTAAACATCCCCTGCGGCTGCGACACCGCTAATCCACCAGGCCTATTCTGCTGATACCTAAAATTCGGTACGGCCGAGGGAGGAGACATGGCGCCGGCGAGTAGCTGCGCGAAAGAGCGACAGTCATTGTCAGGGTCATTTTCGGCAAAGAAGCTCGATACTAGACTCATCGGGCCAGGGCTCGCACCCGGCCCGCTCATAAACATACTCTCCATCGTACTCCTCGGCGGTAAGGTGATTGTCGGCGCCAAAGGCCTAGCTGATGACGCAGGTGGTGGCGGTGGTTTGTTCTCAGCCATTTGATTCTACTTTTTGTTTATTTTCTGTTTTTTTTTGGGGGAGATCGTTTAAGCTTCGGAGATGCTGTAGCTGCTGCTGCTGCTGCATAGAGAAAAAGAGAGATTTTGTTTGTTTAGTTGTGTTTCTTTTCTTGAATTTGATATAAAGTCTTCTTCGTTTCGGGTTTATTTATGTATACACTATGCTTCTATTTTTCGGTGCAAGGAAAATCAGAGATTCTTTTTTTCTTTTTTCTTTTTTCAGAACAAACCAAAAAGTCCACGCAACATGTGCGGAACATAAACACAAAAAACATAAATAAAGTGTTTATAAGATAACAAGTTAACAACTAAGCCACTCTCATTTGCTTCTTTTATTTATTTATTTATTTTTTATTTTTTTTTTTAGTTCGAAGCCCCTCTCAATTTATTGGCATAAAAATCAACAATTTAATTAGATTTTGTTAGGGCATCTCCGATGGAACCATCAAATAGGTAATCAAATGACATAACTATCATTAAAATGTCCGAAACTAAAAAAACTGAGCTGCAATGGAGCCGTTAAATGGGACATCATTTTGACGTCAACAACCCATTGTCATCAAATAAAACGATAATGGAGCTTGATATAAAATTTTGGCGGGAAGGATTTCAGTCTCCAATAACTAGTTTAACGGTCAAGGCTTTTTGAAAAAAAGTAGCCGTCGCAGGTTTGATATATATTAGACGGATATATTCAACAAAAAATCATAATTACAAGAAAATCAATCTGAAATAAAAACTAACACAAAAAATATTAAAAAAGAAGAAGAAAAGAAGTAAGTTTAATTATGGCGTCTCATTTAATCTAGATCTGACATAGTCTCTTTTTACATTGATTGCACTTTTAAATGAGATTAATTTTGTTTTAGTTTCAAGTTAATTTAATTTAAATAAATTTTAACAATTGATTTTAAATTGATATTTGATTTTGATGGTTGTTCATTAGAATAAAAACTTTTATGAAGGCCTTCAGACATTGTAGCAACCATCAAATGGCTATTTGATTGTGCATTGAAGATGCCTTTAGTCATGTTAATTAAATGTCTGCATTATTTATAGAATAAATATGATACATTTATTGTGTTACTGAACTATACATAAAGAGAATATACACGTAAATATACTCATATAGGGTTTGTTTGTTTGATGTTTGAAAAAGTAGTACGGGAGATTATTGGAGGTTTGTAAAATAATTTCGATTTACGTAATGTTGTTTGTTCGGATTTTGAGGGAGTGATTTTAAACAAAGTAGGTGTAGGTTAATTTTGAAAGAGTTAGAATGTAGGTGTAAGATGTGCAAGACTTTATGTCAAATCATGTTAGTTATGTGAGATAACTTGTGTAAGAGATACATCCAATTAGAGTAGAGTTTGTATATGTTTTGTTTAGAAATTGTTGTTTGTTTGGCTTTTGAGAGAGTAGTTTGAGAAAATTGAGAGATGAAAATTTTATTTCAAAAAATAGAAACCATGTTTGTTTGACATTTCTCAAACACGAAAAAAAATTGCCAAACAAACAGGCCCAGCCATAACGATTGTAATTAAACTAGATGTATACTAACTAACATTTTTCTAGGGTAACTGTTTTTTTAAAGGGTATTCGCCTTAATCTATTTCGGGGCGAATATTTTTAGGTGGAATATGATTTGGGAAATAAAAATTTGTAATAAGAAAATATATTGATCGACGTGGGACTTTATTTTCTTTTTGCTACATGATATTTGTGTTGTATGTTGAAAATTAACCAACATGTATGTAACTATATATATAGTTATGTTTACCAACTTAATTTATACTATTTTCAAAATATAATTTGTCTGCAAGTAAGCTTTGACATAATTCGAATTAAATTCAGTTTAATATAACAGCCTTTATATTAATCAAATAGATTACGTATGGAAGCAGATTAAACATTTTTTTATGGATGTACAAAAGGAGCTGCGGTACTGTAATTTGATTTGTTGTTGTATGACGTGTTATGTTTCGTATTTTCAAAATAAATGGATAATGTAATTTACTAATATTATTCTGCCGACCTATTAATGAAAGTTCAATGTAATATTTTGAGGGCTTAGTTAATATTTTACCCAATGACTGGAAAGTGAAAACCGCACTTTTGGTTTGAGTAATAATAATAATAATAATAATAGTTAAAAAGAAATTATCCAATCTGCACAAATAGTAATAACGTTTATTTTGACATTCTAGTTTGCGTTTGGCTAGCTACTAGTGAGCACTTTCATGACTTGCTTGTTTTGATTTAATTTGGGATTATATCATGTGGACAATAAAACTATTGACCTAAAGTATAATAAAAAAGTATATTCTTTGAATTTCCTTTTCATGTAATATCTTCGTATTTTGAGGTATTTGTAGCAGTCTCAAAAATACTATTGTTTAATTAAAGAGCGTTATGTCGTGTTCAATCGCCCAACATCAGTACAATGTAATAAGGAGTTGTAATTAACTAATAGCGGTATTATTTGTCATTGTCTTCTGACGCACGTAAGAAAGATGTGTGATGTGAAGTCATAATAATATATTATATTAATATTATATATATATATATAGTATCATAATTGATTGATGGGTTGTTTGCTTCCTAGTTGTGGAGGTACGGTAGGGGTCGGCTAAGGATCATGTCCTCAACTGCATCATTTGATCCATCTGGGTAATATAATAGCACTACATTACATTGAGGTGACTGGTGAGTATATCTAGAAGGACAAAATATTGAAGTATTTATGGTTTATTTGGAATGGTTTTAGTTCCATTTACCGGAGTTTTAAAAAATGTATATTTGAGTGATTTTGGTCAAATTTTGAAATCTTACTTGGTTAGTTTTTATTTTTAAAATGAAAAATATTACTTGGTTAGTTTGAATGTTGTATTTTGTAATTTTGAAAAAATTATCATTTAAATTGAATTTGGATATTGGGATCTAGAGAAAAAAAAATGGTATCGAGTTTGGGGGAGGGGTTGGCGAGGTGTAGGGAAGGGATAGATGGTATGTCAAATTAAAATTTTATAGGTTTCAAGAATTTTGATACGAGTTTTTGATAATATTTGTAAGACAAAAATTCATTTGAAAATATTTTAACCCAGACTCGCGAGCTAAAACCCAACCACGTGACCCCTTAGTTACTAAGCTTTTGTTCCAAAAACAAAAAATTCTCTTTTTTTATTATGGGTCAAAACATTTGGTCCTAATCTTTTCCAAATTTATGTAGTCAAATTATAAATGTAATAGTCATATTGTAGAGGATTAAACTAAAGAAATAGACGCGTCGGGTTCAAAAGTTAAATGGATCTAGTATGTTGAACTCTGAAGAAAAATAATTATAAAAGTATTTTCTAAGAAATGGGAAAATATTTCATTATGAATTCTCATCCTACTTGTCGATCAGATCTTCTGTTAACGAGAAAAAATAGCCGTGAGCCAACAATTGTAGCATCTGTTATTTTAATAGAAAAATGTGAAAATTGCAAATATTGAATATTTTGAGATGCTTTAGATCTTCGTATCTATATTGCGTAGCATTTGTCTTTTTAATAGAAAAGAAATGTGAAAATTGTATACACAGGAACGCATGAATACAAGTCTCCAATGTTTATTTTTTAATTTTTAATAGAAAAGATAGTGGAGGGAGCCTCAAAATATTGTGAATACGTGCAGGGCACGAACACGAAGGCTATCAATTTAAAGGGTTACTTAGATACTACACTAGTGGATTTAATACATGGGGGTTGGATGAATGACACATAGGCATAAAATGACAAAATATTGTCCTTTTATGCTTATGTGTCACTCATCCAACACCCGGGTGGATTAAATCCACCGGTGTAGGTACTAATTTTCCAATTTAAAGATGAAGATGATATAACGTCCATTGACCGGTTAAAAGAAAACTTATGAAATTTAATTTTAAATGGCCCAATTTAATATGTCAACATTTTCTACAAATGAATACCTACTAGTATTGGTTAACTTGAAAAGGCAAAGAACTTTCAAGTCAAGAACCGTAAACAATGGAGCTGTTTACCACAAGGCTTCTAGTGAGGATGATTACGATACTAAACCAAAATGATTAACATGTAACTAAATTATTAGGAAATTACTTATCAGCCACTTGAAATCAATGTACCTTACTATACAATGACAAGGTGTAAGATTAACAATTTGACACAAAATCACGACTTTGCTTTGATTTTCAAAGGATATTTCATGCTTTCAGAGAAACCAAACAAATACCATTATTTAGAACAAACTTAATTAGTTAATTATCAAAAAAACAAGATTCTATTATAATAATTCCCTCTTATTGTGTTAACACAATCCCTCATTCTTATCTTAATTTACTCACATATTTGATCGGATCAGTTTTTTATGCTTCAATAATCTCTAAAACAACCCATCAATTCTTCAAAATTAGATCAACAACTAGAGGTTCAAATTCACGAGTGGTCAAAAATGATAGACTTCCGACAGAGTACACAGGATTCACAACCCATCAAATTTGAAGAGGAAGAAAGGCAAAACATCATATATGTAATTAACTTAACAAGGTAGCTGGCAAATCAAATTTACCCCCACACCTTTATAAGAGATTCAAATAGAGATCTGCAAATAAAAATAACTAAAGAAAACATGTAAAAAGAAACAGAACACAAGTGTAACTCACATGATCCCAGTAAATAGGAATAGTAGAGGACATAAGCCATCAACAATTCAGTATATTTAAAACTGAATAGGAAGGCCCACAGTGTCCCCCACATCATTCACCAAAATGTAATATGAAGTCTATCTCATTCAAGCTTAAAAACCAGCAAACCAGGTTACTTGGGACCAATATCCTTGAGGGCATTGATCTGCTCCTCTCCCATTGCAGACATAACACTCACAACAAGGTCCTTCCCCTCAGCAAATCCCTCCTTGATCTGTAATTTGGCCGGAAACAGAAAAATGAACATAAATTTGAGGGAAAAGGGAAAAGATTCGAAATGAGATTATACCAATTGATAGATTGATATTTCTAACCTGGGTGAGCAGATTGTCATCAGTTGGAAGCTTGAGGTCATCCTTAGTGTTACCATTATCAGTCAGCAAGCTCACCTATAGAATAATTTTGCTAAGGATTATTAACTGCTTAAGCAATAAAACATTTGAGGTTAAGTGAAGTGGTCACGTACAAATCCATCCTCGGAGATGTCTATAAGCTGATAGTCAGTACGGTTAACATGTGGAACCTGAAATTCAATGAATTTAAGCACTTGAACAATTATAAAGATAGTTACATATAAAGCCAAAAAGAAAAAGAATACACATACATCACAATTGTGGGAAGAGGGGACAATATCTTCGAGCTTCTTGGAAGTGAAGATGTCAATTGCAACAAAGTGACATTTTGCATGACCATGCTTTCCAGTTTTGGAAGTTGAAACTTCCACAACCTGTAACATTTATATGATAACTTTAATAAAGATCCTATGTTATCATGAATAAAAGATAGACCCCAATGTCCTTACTAAAACAGCTAATTAAAAAGATGGACTCTTGTCTGCAACATGCAAAAGTTTTACATAAAATAACAAAGGATTAACTTTTTAAAGAAAAATCTTTTGATTCCCCAATAATGTAAAAAACAAAGTCAAAATTAAAATCTTCTAGTCCATATAATCAAAATGATGAACCATCATTTTACAATCCCTAGTGCAAGTCCAGGGTTTGCAACATTTCCCGCACCATGTGAAAAAAAAGGTAACATAACCCCCTAGTTTCTAAAATAAAAAGGCAACATAACCCACTATTATTTTAAAATTTGGGTTTTTACAGAATGCATTTCTTAGACACATTTTTTACTGTCCATTGTGTGAAGTCACAATAAAAAAATCCTTTAAAATCCCCTTACAGTAGTTTTAGACATACTATATGCATAAGTAAATGTTTAATTACATTAAGGGTCAGTCCAAAAGCATAGAGGGGGGACTTTGACCCCTCTTTCTACAAGAGGATAAGTTTCTTAATTCAAGTATCACAAGGACATGAATTGCTACGAGTTCCCGAGTTTGACTACGTCTATAATAAATTACAGATTATAAAAACTAAAACAACACATAAATAATTCTGAAGTGTAAATAAAACTTTTCCACACAATATAAACAGAAATCGAACGAAATTACACCAAAACCATGACAGAAAAAGCACATCCAAATTACATAATTTACCCGGATCTGGAAAAAAAACGCCAACCTAATATATACACGTAAAACTTAGATTCAAACCTTTACAACGACAATTTCACCTACGAAAATCCACAAAATTAAAAAATAAAGGCAAAAAACACTCACCTTGCAAGGGCGGCCTTTGATAACAATGTAACCGTTCTTACGGATAGTCCCCGCCTGCTGAGGGTAAGTTTTGGAAGCTCCGGCGTCGGCCTTAGATTCGAACTGGTGCTCTTCGTCCGACATCCTAGGCAACTATTAGATAGAGATAAACGAGAGAGATTCGAGAGACTTAACTGTGTGAGTGTGAGCAGAGGACCGATGCTGGGGGCGAAGGAACTGGATATATTTATATATAGGGTTGGAGGAGAGGGAGATTTTAGGGCTTTTATTGAAGGGAAAACTACGATTGATTATGGGCCGTACGATTAGTATGATAAAGTGGTTGACGGTGTGATTCTCTTTGTGTGTTCTGCGTCAAAACGACGCTGTGTTTGAAAAGGGTTTCTTTTGATGTTATCTTATAAAATTTGAGAAGGGGGGTTTGGGTACGGGATCGTGCACGGTTATAACCATGGACCACAGTTTTTGCTGCCAGTGCCAACCAAAATAGCCACTCAGTGATGACATGATATAACAAACAACCGAGTTTTATTTAATTTTTTCGCTTACAAATATAAGGTTGTTATGAGATTACGGAGTTCATTTCTTGTTGCACAATATTATTCGAGTAATGGATATATCATCTATTTTTATCGAAAGTGTTCCGTTGAGATTCATATTTAGATAATTAATTTCAAATTCATAATTCGAGCATTAGTTAGAATGATTTAAGAAAAAATTCAATAACATATTGTCTACTTAGCAACATGTGTCATGAATATTCATGATGTATTTAGTATTGCAAGGTGGTTCTTGTTGATTAACATGAGATTCCACTGGCGTGGTAGAGACAAATGGTATAGTGAACTCTTTTCCTTGCGTTCAAAACATATAGCCAGACAAATCCAACTAGCTGGTCATGGTCAATCTCGGAGATCTTATCGACCTGCAAATCAAAGACGGATAACCACGATCCCGACCTTACCAACACTACTGATCAATTGAACCCCGAGAAATTATTATTTTCTGACAAATTTAATATTATGTTAAGATTGATCGAATTTTATGGTATTTCCCTAATTGAATTCATCCATTAACCTCGACCTTGATAACCTTTTGTTACCAAAGTGTCACTATGAGAAGAAAAATATTTTTATAAAGAAAATGCATTTTGATGTGCAAGTATCAAATCTAAACCATATTATCCACCAAGTAGCCACACAGGGCCTATTTTGAAGGGTTTTTGTTCGATTTCACGAGTCTCGATTTCAAAAAAATGATTTGAGTGATTTCGGTGAAACTTTTAAAACCCCATTTTGTTAGGTTTTTTATGTTGAGTTTTGTGATTTTGAAAAAACTGAAACCCCACTTGGATTGAGATTGGATGTTGGAGTTTTGGGAAAATAGTACTCCCTCCATTCCACAATATATGTCTTTTTAGAGAGAATATTTTGTTCCATAATACATGTCACTTTAAGAATTCAAGATAAACTTAAATACTATTTTGATATTTTTACCCTTCTTCAATAAAAAGAGAGAGAGAGAAGAAAGATGTTTGAGAATTGGGAAAGAAAGAGATGGATTATAGGGAATTACAAAAAAATTAATTGCTTCACAAGGGTAATCGTGTCCAACTACGCTCTTATTTTTTTTAAATTTAGGGGATAACTGATTCCTTAATCCTTGTGAAGAAACCTTAAACGACATGCTAGGTTGCACGGATACTTCGAAAAATGGCCCCGTGCAGTATCCAATACTCCGAGGATACAGATACGCGTGGGATAAGCGTACAGTACGCCATTTGGAGTATCCTAATTAAATTAAATAAAAAATAATTCGGATACGGGTACAGTACGTTTTTTTGGAATATCCTGCAGGTTTTGGACACATTTTGAATACTCATGGGGTGTTTTTGTTAGTTTTTCAAAGTTATGGGTTAAAAATTAACAAATTAAAAGTTAAAAAAAAAACATGTATTTTGAATGGTCTTGGATATGGGTGTCCATCCTCGTGATGTTTAGTGGAAAATTTCAAATCAATTCGGGTTTTTTCTAACTTTTTCAACTTTAAATTTAACTTTTGTGTATTTTGAATGGTCTTGGACAATTTTAGTGTATAACTTTTATGTGATGTTGCCCATCCCGAAATTAAACTAGTAGGTAATATATATTTTGATTATGATCTATTTCTCTTGTGGTATAATAGAAGGATCAAATTAGTTATGTTGTTATGGATAATATAACATTATTTTATTTTATATGCGTATCTTTGTCGTATCGAATCCTATAAATTTTAAAAATTCGTATCGCCATATTCGTATCGTATTATAACGTATCGCCGTATTCGTATCCGTGCAATCTAGACGACATGTAATGTGGAATGGAGGGAATATGTTATAGATATTAAATTAATATATTTTTTATAATATTTGTGGGGAAAAATAGATGGTAAATATCAAGTCAAATTTTTATATATTTCAAAAATTTAGGTGTTGATTTCTAAATAAATTATTGATGAGTTACATGAATTTGACAAAAACCCAACCACATAGACAGATAGACTCACAGTGTAAATTATGTTGGGTGGCCTTTCCCGAGGAGCATGGACAAATGACATCCAGGATCCGGGTCAAGAAAATTATTCTTGGTCCCAACTACTAGTAATTGTAGAATAAATTTGGAATTTTTATGAAACAATTTTTTTTTTTTTAATAGAGATATATTTTGATTTATTTAAAAAAAAAAAATCTTAGGGCCCATTTGGATAGAAGGATTTAGGTTGGATGGATTTGAAATTCCTTGTCAAATCCATCATACTATTTGGATACAAATTTAAATATATTCATTTGAAATCCTAGATTTTAGTTCAATGGATTTCAACCCAATTTTAAGTAGATTTGAAATTATTCCTAAAACTAGTCATTTGAAATCCACTTAAAAGTCTGCATTGTATACCTTCAAAAATAGCAAATTGATCCCAGATTTTCTAAAAACCTAGAATTGCAATTCAATCCAAAATTTTAAAAAAATTAATATTTGTAATTCGACTACTATTTTCATAAATTCGAATTGCACTTTTGGTCCCTCAATTTTCTGAAATTACAATTTTCACATTAGATTTTCGAAGAACCCAAAAGTACAATTCAGTCCAGAATTTTCATAAATTAAAATTTTCAATGCGGACGCTGATATTCATAATCAAATTTGCACTTTTGGTCCTTCAATTTTTGGATATTGCAATTTTTACCCTAGATTTTTGAAAAATCAAGAATTGCAATTCAGTCCAAAATTTTAAGAAAATTAAAAATTTCAATTCGGCCCCTGATTTTCAAAAATTCAAATTTGCACTTTTGGTCCCTCAATTTCCAAAAATTACAATTCGACCCCAGATTTTTGAAAAACCAAGAATTGCGATTCAGTTCAAAATTCTCAGAAAATTAAAAAAATTCAACTCTGACCCATATTTTCAGAAATCCGAATTTACACTTTTTGTCCCTCAATTTTTAGAAATTACAATTTGACCCTAAATTTTTGAAAATCCCAGAATTAAAATTCAGTTAATTTCGGAAGATTAAAATTTCAATTCGGGCCCTGATTTTCAGAAATCCAAATTTTCACTTTTGGTCCCTTAATTTTCAAAATTTGCAATTTGACCCCATATTTTAATAAAACCCAGAACTGCAATTCAGTCCATAATTTTCAGAAGATTAAAATTTCAATTCGGCACCTGATTTTCAAAATTCCAAATTTGTGCTTTTGGTCCCTTAATTTTCAAAAATTGCCACTTGACCCCAGATTTTCGAAAAACCCAGAGTTCCAATTCGGTCCATAATTTTCAGAAAATTAAGATTTTCAATTCGGCCCCAGATTTTCTGAAATCTAAATTTGCACTTTTGGTCCCCCGATTTTCAAAAATTATAATTTTGCCCCTAATGAATTTATGCGATTTTATCCCGATATCAACAACAAGAATTAACTCAAAGAGCAAATTATAAGGCACGACTGAGAATTTCAAATAACTCAAATGATATATACCAAACAATGGATTTCAAATGAATGAATTTGAAATCCTTTGTGGTCATTTGCATGTATGGCCTTATGGAAAGTTTAATTTGTAAAACTAGCTTTTTCAATTTTTTGTTTGCAAAATTAGCCTTGCTTAGATTATATTATTAACTAAATTAACTGAAAAATTACAAAAAAATCCCGAATTTTTGTCACTTGTCATTTCGGTGTCTAAGTGACAAGCGGAATTGCCGTCGGATCATTTGGACGCCTAGGTGACAAGCGACATTGCCGCCGAGTCACTTGGGCGCCCAAGTGACCCAGTGGCAACCATGTCACCGAGTCACTTGGGTGCCCAAGTAACAAACGGCATTGTCGCCGCATCATTTGGACGCCTAGGTGACAAACGACATTGTTGCCACCGAGTCACTTGGGTGCCAAGTGACCCGGCGGTAACACAAGTGACAAAAATTTGGATAAAATTTTTAGAGAGTTTTTGTAGTTAGAAAAATTTCGGAATTTGAATTGGGAGTGAAAACGGATTTTATGGGTGTTTTGTATTATTATTATTATTAGATTAATTGATTAATTAGACTTAATTGTGTTTAATTAGATTTAATTATTATTAAAACGAAGAAAAATTAACAAGAAAAAAGGAAAGGCTAGTTTTGCAAAAAACATTTGGAGTAAGACTATTCAGCTAAATATCCCAATTTGAAATCATTAGAATCTTAAATTCATTCATTTGAAATCCCTCTTCATTTCAAATTCATCCATCCAAATCGACCCTTACAGTAATTCAGTTAAAGTAATCAATTAGATATAAGTTTGAGCTACTGAGTTCAAATTCAATTTATTTTTTTATTTAAGATATCATATGGTACAGACTCGTGTCCAGTTGGATTCTTATGTACGAAGACTAGGATCAGATCAAACATTTCTCAAACGGATCTGCAATCCACTGATGATTTTCAGTGTATGGACTATGGACAATAGAGTAGCATGGTACTCCTTGAACAATTGCATAATTTACCAGCAGTCATCTCAACTTACATTAAAAGCATCACAGAAAATACGTCTATTTTCAGTCATTACAGTATCCAAACAACTTAAAAAGTATACACATTAAAATCTTAGTATTCGTCACCTGGAATATAGAAATCGAACTTCACATCAACAGCCCCAGAAGTTTCTCCAGTGTCTTTGTATTCAATATTCGTTATTGACCCAGTTTCATCATCAAGTTGATATTGCGATCTCACCCTCCGGACAGGAACCGTGACAGAATAAATGGTCCCAACATCTGGGTCAGTCGATACACTGAGCTGAACTTTATCCTGTGATTCTATTTCCACAAAGTCAGATAGTACACTCACCACATTGCTTACTATCTTCTGTTTTGCCTCATCACTAACTGCACATCGATCAGAGAAGAGAATCATCTTCAAACGCTGCTTGGCTATATTTGCATTTGAGTTTCTTCTTGATATAGGCGATGGAAATATTATCTTCCATGCCAAGTTTAAGCGTTCAAAGAAGTTCATGTTAATTGCATTGAGGAGGAAGCTCTCAACCTCCTGGCTGAAAGAATTGGAGGAGAGCCTATATTCTCCCAAATTTCCAAGAGGTCCTTTAGAGTGACAGCGAATTGTATGGCCATCAAGTACTGATCGAGAAACACTTGATGTGCCATTAACGAACACATTACAATCCACCTATAGTGCAAAATAAAAGCACGTTTACTCATAAGTACTGATACAACACTGCTCGAAAGCTATTTTTTACATTCTTCATATTCATAATATTGATTGAAAAAGACCAACACACTGCAACTTAGAGTTGAAAACGACTATTTGTACAAAGCAAGTAATTTATAAGTAAAATAGACAAAGTGAGAAGAGAGTCAACACGAAGCATTAGCTTAAAGTTAATACTTCAGAACCTGAAGGGTATTCTTTTGAAATGGAACTGGTAGCAACTATAATAGATTTATTAGCTATATAAACAGAAGCAACAACTACAAGTTTCGTGTTTTCACATAAAACCATATCATGCCAATCGGTTTGCCTATATTACGAAGATTACAACTGGTAAATTAGTTGTTTGAAAGATGAAATTGGATTAAGTTATTAACCCCCGCACCGCACCAACATTTCGAGATATTACGATTGTTCATGACTAACATGATTCACACGACTATTACAGACAGAGGACTAAGTATTTCCTGTAGATTAGGATCTCCCCCAAGCCTAGAAAAAATATAAAATATATATATAGGAGATATAAGATGGAATTAATTAGAGATAAAGCAAACTAAAGCACTGACATTTAACTGCATAATAAAAATGATAATGGCAATCACATATTAACATCAATACCAGGCTTTAATTTATAAAATTACAACAAATAGCTTTACCAAAATTTTCATGGTGTTCGCGGTACCTCTAGCAGAAATCCTCTAAATTTCACACACGATGTCACAAATCAGGGTTCAGCCATACAAATAAATAGAAAGATTACAGCAAAATCACAATCATGTGGCCCTAAAAAAAGTAAGGAAGATCACAATTGATAATTCGAAGGCTCGTTGAATCAGAATTCAAAAGCTCGTTCATTCTGAGTGCAATTTCGTTATGATTGTGAAGAATTTGGAAGATAGGAGAAGGTCAGTAACAAACCTTAGAAGGGGGAATAAAATGAGTTGAGGTACGAATGGGATTGAAAAAGTACGGATTCAGAGCTGCAGATACCCTAGCATTTCCTGAAATCGCCATTTCCAAATCAAATACTTTCTCTGAGGAAAGCTGCTCTATATACTTGAGCAAGGTTCTGATGCTGCAACTTTGTGCGAACCAAAGATGGAGCACGACGTCGTTAGTAGGTCAAAGTTGCCGTTTGCACTTAACGTCGGGTTGTTAAAAGTTCAACATTATCCTTGGGCAACACTAATTATAGTAGAGATAAATATTATAGCAACTGCTTTGACTTGTTTATTATCAGCTTCAAAAATTTTAAAATTGATGGAAATTCTGGAGGGGTGCAAAAAACGAAAAACTATTTCATAATTTTCTTTTGAATAAATAAAGATAATGAATTACAAAATTTCAGAAAAATCATTTTTCTAGACCTTTTAGAATCTTATAGAGAAAAGAGAATGTAATAATATGTCTTTAAGTTTCTATACAAACGGGAAATGGCTTAAATTATCGAGTAGGCACTAGCAAAAAAAAACGTGCTCTAGTTTCCCATTATAAATATTATTGGACACATATTATATTTGATAATTAAAAAATAATTTACAATCATTGAACATTTTTTGAATGAAAATGCACTTTGTTTCCAGTTAAAGATTTTTCTAAAAGAATACCCAGATTTTACTTAGAAATATTAATAATGTAGTATTTTGTTTGTTATTCGTTGAACTTCTTGAAGGAGTAAACTTAAGACACAGGTGCAGAGGAGGATGTACCAAATAAAAAATTGTTCTTTTTTTTCTTGTTCTTAGGTAACTGGGAAACTGTAAGGGCAAGTCCAATGCAAGAATGTAAAATTGAGTAAGCAAAATGCATTATAGAAACTCAAATAGTGTTTTGCATATTCAAAAAAAGTCTTTCACTCCAATGCATGTGTATGCAAAATGAATATGCATTTTATTTTCATTTTCATTTTATTATATAATCTATTATATTTATGAATTCATTTTTTTTTTCCGAGATCTTTAATAAATATTAAAAAAAATTTAGTCAGTTGAAACATTCAAATTTAAAACATTATAAATTAAGCAGCAAATTCAAATCTTGAAAACTTGAAAAATTAAATTTTAAAATGCAAAAACTTTTAAAATTTTAAATTTTGAACAATATAAATATTCAGGAACTTTCAGATCTCAAATTTTGAAACTCAAATAGACTGAAAATATCAAATTATTTAAATTTAAAAAAATTATTTAAATTCGTTTGAAATCTCAAATATAAATATATAATTTAAATCAAATTTGATACAATACGAAATGACTATAAATAATAATATTATAATCTTTTCTCACAAGTTGGTAGTTATTTGCTCACAATTTATTCCCTCCAATTTTTTCATCCCCATTTCTCTCTCCTCAAAAGTTTGTAAATATAGGATCCCAAAGTTGAAAATGTAAAATAGATCTCAATTTCCTTATCCCCATTGGAGTGGAAAAAGTACAAAAAAATGTATGCAAATTAGAAGTTAGAGTTTTGCATCCCCATTTGCTTACTTGCATTGGACTTGCCCTAACTTGATAATTTCACTTAACTACTAAATAAACATGGTCCTGTTAATATTATCATATCCAATACATTACAAACTGTGACATTCTAATCTCAAAATTCATCCACTCTAACAGCTTCGTGAGGAACTACATACGCAGCCGTAGGCTTCGATTTCTTTACACCAGCAGTGAAACAAACTTTTTCTGACTTGTTGCCCTCAACAGCCACATTTGTGACTTTCACCCATACTAACACCACCTTCGTTTTCATTCCTTCTATGCCCATGATCTTACCCCTGAGAAGAATGCATTTGACCCGAGGGGCATATCTTACTACAGACGAGTCCTTGAAGCTCACTTCACAAGCAAAGGGCAAATGCACGGTTAATTTTGATTTTGACTCATCAAATTCATAACATGTGATATTCTGTGGGAAAAGTCCCGGTGGCAAATTGTATTCTCGTAGAAGATCAGGCAAGCTTCTCACCGGCTTTCCTACAGATCGAGTCAAGGCACAAAATCAATTACAGAATCACAATTGCATGGGAAGATGCTATTAGAAATTCAAAATTGCACCTTTTAGCTTCTCAAATATCCATTTTGCTTTCCCTTCAACAACGTTTGAAACCGTCTGCAATAATAAATAGTCCATTGAATACTTCATATATAACATCTCTATATTTGCCTCCCCCAAACCCAATGTATGTAAATAAAATAATATTTCCAAGGAAAGTATGATGAAGTTTATAAGGTCCTTCATACGTTTCTTTAAGTTTAAACAAACTTTTCTATATTTGAAGATTCTGCAGACTATATGCAGGTACATCTGGGGTTGGACCTTTTTTTTTTCCACTCTTTGAATTCCAGGCTTCAAAATATCATACAGTAAACACTAGCCAGTATAAGTAATAGCATTATTAAAGAGGTAGATGAAAAATGTTTTCTCTCATTTTATAAAACATCCCTAAAATTATGAAAAAGTAAATACACATTTTCCCATCAATTACTTTCTTCAAATAGAGGAGATTTAAATCCATGAAAACCAAAAATTTCCCAAACCACATCTATTAATTACTCATTTTTTATACACACAGTTACCCCTCGTTACTGCCAATTCACAAACAATTAATCAAGTATATAAACAGAACCAAATTATTGAACAAACATCATCGTAATATTTTGTTAGAGAAAATGTATATTGTAAGTTAATAGATGACACGTACGGTGAGATCTTGAGTGATGTTGTTGAACTCTTCCTTGGCTTTTTTGGATAGCCAAAAGCTTCCTGCTTTCAAGCTCCCCACTTTTATCAATGCTTTCTCCATTCTTTTTCTTCTTCTTCTTCTTCGTCTTCTTGTTTTAAGATCTGGGCTTTGGTATTTTTGGAGAATTATTTCAGTTCTTCAAGAATGGGCTTAAGTTTATATTCACTGATAAAAATCTGTGGTAGCTGTGGAATGCAGCCGCAGAAGACATCAGCCCTACTCGCGATTCTCAATAAAAGAGATTGTGGAATTTCGGTGGAAAAGTATCTGATGCTAATTAATTATATACCATTATTTTTTTTATTAATAATAAAATTCCCTAAACAATTAGGCATTGCCTTGTTTCTTTCGATCTTTTAGAAAACTTTATTTTTTCTTAAAGAAGTATTTCTTTAAAAAGATTATCATAATATTATTTTCGATCTTTACACTCCATTGATCTCTACTAGAACAAACCTAAAAACATTTATTTTTAATGAGATAATTAATAAAAAAAAATATGTTGTAATATATACAATCATAAATGAACTTAATTTTTGTCAACTAATATAATTAAATATAACATTTAAAATCATAGTTAGATATTTTAATGATAATTGATAAATACAAAAATTGATAATGTAAAAATTAATAATGTAATTGACACTATTGAAATATAAATTATATTATGGTGGCATAGTGATAAAATAATTATAAAAGAAATCATCGGGAGAAAAAAAAAAGGAAAAGAAAAGAAAAAAGGAGAAGAGAAAAATAAAAAAGGAAACAATTGCTGACAGTTTGTCAGCACCATCCTTGGTCTGAGGCCGTTGGAAATCAGCGCCTCAGTAAGGCTTGGGGAGGTTTCGGCTGCCCAATTACATAGTCAAATAAGGTTTGGTCCAGTTTTGCCGAAATTGAATTGGATCAAACCAGATCCATAAAACAGATTTGTACTTTCGACAAACAATTTATTTCATTTATGTTTTAAATTTTTGTAATTTTAGTATTTTTATCCACAACTTTTGTCATAACTTCGTTATCCATAAATTGTCTCACACAAACAAACAAATTAAGAATTAGTATAACTTTTCCCCCCTAAAATCAGTAGATGGAAAAGAAACTGAAGCAAATAAAGTGTTACTATTACATTTCCAATAATTTAAGATGATGTAGCAAGTTGATGTGGTAAATTACTATCATGTGATAGTCAGAGGTATAAGTCCCAATTTGTTTACTTGCATGACATTCTGACGAATTAATTACTAAAATTATGGGAAGATAACCAAAATTGTGACAACTTAAAAAATAAAGAATTGTTTGTCAGAGCTACCTATGTCACATAAAAATTAAAATACTAGTATATGTTTTTTTTTTTTTTTGCCTTTATTTTGAAGAAACATCATCATTGTCGTCTACTCTCTTGAAGACTTATTGGGTTTTGAATCCGATTAAGCTAAATCACAATCAAATAATCTCCAATACCGAAATGACCGGCAAAATAATGAAGAATTCAATCCTACTAGATACACCATATTGGGGAAGATCTATATCCTTTGCACTCTTCGGTTCGAGCTGTAAATACACAGTTTAGTAGATAAAAAAAAATAGTTAAAAACATTAAAATTATAAGTGTATTATCTTCAATATAATGATGTTAAAAAAGTTGTACCTCTCGGGGGTACAACCCTAAAATTGGATATTTTTGTTTAACGGCCTTTGGAGGAATAATTTGGATGAGTTTGTCCAATAACAAGTTATTTCTAATTCTTTGAGAGTGATCTCTTATATTTGGAACAATATTTGAAATATTATCAAATTTCATATTTTGAAATAAAATTGTTCCCTTAAACTATTTTTGCGAATATGACATAAACCTCATATAATTATAAAAAAAAAAAAATTTGACATAAATCTCAAAGAAAAACAGAAAATACTATTATTTATTTGAAAATGCCTAAATAGGATATAACTAGTATACGCTTATTTTAAATCTATCTATATTGTAGTTTATGAGATAGTATAAATATGAACAATAATGATTAAGATATTTTAAAATAATTATTGAAAATTTAAAATTACAGAAAATAAATGAAAAAACTCAAATGTCTATAGTCCAACGAAATATGAGAAAATTATTTTCCAAACACAAAAAAGAATATTAAAAAAAATAGGTTATAATTTTCTAAACGCTCGTCTTTTTTACACGTATTTTTCCATTAGCCTTCCAATAATATGGTGACACGTATTCTCCTATAAATTACTCATGTATTCCATTGATCGAATGGCAAATTCTCATTCTAAAATCTCTAGAACTGTGAAGGGCGGTTAATGCCTGCCTGAGGTTTGAGAACAAATTTTCTAGGTTTTCTTCAGAGGTACGTACCTCGGTTTAGGTCTTTCTTCTATGGCAAAGCTTCATTAAAACTCTAGTTTCTAATAATTTGTAGTCCATCTACATATATCATCTTGACAATTTTCATCGTATTTCTACTGGTATATAAATCAACAAATCAAGTACTCATTGGGAAGCTTAAAAACTTATCTGGCTTTTTGATGCTTAATGATATGTTCCTATCTCCGTTTTTTAGATTATTTCTCAATTATTAAATTTTGTTACTATTTATTATTATTATTATGTTTGTGTTTAGATTAATGTTTAAGTCTGTTTGCATGTTCTGAATTAAGTAATTTAGGTTTCTACATTTAGGGTGCTTCACATGGAAATTGTTTCAGTTTTATTTTTGTTCTCAAAATTTTATGAGAGCAAGTTTAATAAGTTCTTCAGTAATGGCGTCTGAAATAGAAGAGATTTTTGATACTCCTTGGATATTATTTTTTATTTTATTTTAGGCCCTAAATTGTAGATTACGATGCTAATTTGAGACCCGTACATTGACTTATAAGTATATTATTGATTGGTCTTATTTTTTATAACATAGTAACTTACATGCACTATAATATTGCTAATAATTCCCCTTTCTTCCCTCTCCATGCATCATACTGCTTGCTTCAGACTTAACATAAGAACCAAGCGAAGGTGGAATGCCCTTTTTGAATTAGAAGAAGAGATGTTCATGTTGGTTTAAGAAAAAGAGAGCATCATCTTATAATAATGTCTCTAAATATCATTTGAAGTTTGATGATAAATTTACCTTGAAGCTATTGTAAACTATATTGTATGGAATGGGCGATAGTCATGTAATTACTATTTTTTTATGAAAATATAAGTGTCCCTTGGATTTTTCCTGTAATCGGTATCTAATGATTCGTTAGATGTGTATGTAAATTTATCTTCGAGACATTTCATTGAGTTGTTCACTGGAAAGTTTGGCTACACATATGGTATTTAACTTTGAGGTAGGTGTCATGGTAAAACAGTCAACTTAATTAGACTTCAGTATACATGGCAAATGATCAATATCTCGTTCTATGGAATGGAATATATGGCCTAGATTAAAAGTTTGAATGCACGTAACAGGTAACAAAGTGAAATGATGAAGCTTCAAACCTACTGCGGGCTTAGCATCACAGCTGCATTGGCTGTCCTCTGTCACGCCTTTAGTAGTAGAGGGCAGTTTTACCCTGCAATGGTTTACTTGACAACTTCAAAGATAAATTTGGTGCTTCTTTTGAATATGGGTCTGGTTGTAATGTGCATTTTGTGGCAATTGACCAAGAAAATCTTCCTTGGCTCACTCCGAGAAGCTGAAGTTGAAAGGTTGAATGAGCAGTCATGGAGGGAAGGCATGGAAATACTGTTTGCAGTCACTATTTTCAGACAAGATTTTTCAGTTACGTTTCTTGCAATGGTTACTGCTTTACTTCTAATTAAGTCTTTGCATTGGCTGGCCCATCAGAGAGTTGAATACATTGAAACAACCCCATCTGTTCCTAAGCTATCCCACATTCGTATCGTATCTTTCATGGGATTCCTCCTCCTTATTGACAGCATCTTTCTGTACAATGCAATCAAGTATTTGCTAGAAACAAGGCAGGCTTCGTTTTCACTTTTCTTTTTGTTCGAGTAAGTTTCTGGACTATTTTATTTTTTTATTCTGTGATTAATTTACCAGTGGATTTTCTTCCTAAGCAATGTCGTTTTGGGAAATATTGTTTCCTTTCAGATACTTGATACTAGCCACAACAACTGTCTCAACTCTCGTGAAATATGTGTTTTATATCAATGACATGCTGATGGAAGGACGATGGGAGAAGAAGGCTGTCTATACATTTTACTTGGATCTGATCAGAGACTTGCTCCACTTGACTATGTACATGTGTTTCTTCCTTGTCACTTTTGTGTAAGCGATCTTTGACCTTAACTATTCTTCTGCTTTAATTAGGATACTAGGTACTGAAAGAGCATCATTTTGGTAGTACCACGTACATATCTGCCATGTTATTATGCTTGCTTTCACATGAGTTGGTTTGCATTATCTATAACGTGGGTTGTATAATTGTATCTGATGATGCTAATTCGCAATCTTTTTGTACTTGTGCAACTTCTTTATCCACTACATTTCTATAATTACGTTGTTTTAATATTTAAACACAAGCTTTATTTACCCACGTTAATGGGGCCAATTGATAAGTTGTTGATTCTGCTGCTAAGTTGCATGAGATTATACATGTCATTTCATGGTTCAAAGCATTGTTAACATATCATTGTTTTCAATCAGATTCCCGAAATTAGGTAATGATGCTCCCATTTGACGAAGCTAATTTATTTCTTCATATCTGTCACCACTTCATAAATGCTCCAGTGTGTTATTATTGTTTATGCTCTTCTCTCCTCCAGAAACTATGGTGTGCCTCTTCACATGATACGAGAGCTGTATGAGACGTTCCGTAACTTCAGAATCCGTATCGGTGATTACCTACGTTACCGCAAGATCACTTCACATATGAATGATCGGTTCCCAGATGCAACTCCTGAAGAGCTCAATGCGTAAGTAGCTTTAACTCAATGAAATCTTTTAGTCGCTTCCTATAGTCAACTCTTGTTCACTTCTCTTATTGTTTACTATGTGTCCTGAAGTGATGCAACCTGCATTATATGTCGCGAGGAGATGACTACGGCCAAGAAACTTTTGTGTGGGCATCTTTTTCATGTGCACTGCCTCAGGTCATGGTCAGAAAGACATAACACTTGCCCTACATGCAGAGCACTGGTTGTACCACCTGAAAATGAGACATCTGCTATTGGATCAAGGGGTGATAGTCATCAGCAAGGTATGGTATTATATTTATGAGTGATCAGGCTTTTGTTGATTTGTGAGGCATGTTAGAGAAACATAGCTAAATCTACTTCGAGTGCAAGCCTTGAGTCAAACATTTTCCATAATTTTGTTCTGCCAATTTTAAACTGAATTGAGCTTTGTTAATCTGAGATGTGGAATTGCAAAGTTAACTTCGTCTGTTGGTTTTTCTTCTTATTGGCGAGTGCAATTGTTATACTTCTACAAACATTTGGCTAACTTGGTTCTTGGGAAATAGGAACTACCACAGCTGGTACATCTTCTCAAGGTTCTATTAATGGTGAATGTGTGGCCAATGATAATGTCACTCAGCATCAGGCTAGACTCCAAGCTGCTGCTTCTGCTGCTTTGATATATGAGAAATCTTTTGTTTATCCTTCTCCGAATAATCTAATGTGGTATGCACTCTTTTCTACTGTTTGTCGTTCACATTTTCTCCCGGCTCCACATATTGAAATTTAATTTCTCTTTTGCTTGTAGGTCATCTGGATATGCATTACTTCCTCAAACATTTGCACATCCGGGCAACACTGTTATGGCAAGTGATAGTGGAGTAGGAGCTGCGGGTGGATGTTCTCAACAGTTTCAGTCTACAAATTCAGCCTTTGCTCAGTTACCACAGTTCTTGGGTGTCAAAGATCATTTGGAAGCAGGGAGTACATCAGAATCTCAAGTGGATTTACAAAGGAAATTAATTAAGCACCAGATTGAGGTACTTCCATTTCAGTAGTCTTTTCGCATCTTTTGTTGTGTTCTGTGTCAAGAGATTTTTAATTTAATTCATCCTACCAATATATTCAAATTATCTCACAATTAGTATAGTTCCTCTTCCATGCGCTTAGATCTTTGCCTTTTTGTTTTAGACATGAAGTGACATGGATGGAAGTTCTATATTGGTTTCAAGTCTTTCTGTCTGAATCTACCTACTCTTTTAGAATGGCTAATGAACAATTTTAACTTCTAGGATCATGCCAGTGTCCAGACTGAAATTGAGCAATAGAGAGAGCCTCAATTTTTTTCCACTTTACGAATATATTTTCCTGCTTTCTTTTCAATTATTTTGGGCAAAAGCAAAATCCTTGCAATTTTGCAATTATTATTTATCTTGTATCCCAATTCTTTTGGCAGTTTCTGCAACACCAACTGGAGCTTCTACAGAGATCAAACAATGAGAAGACAATGAATTTAGGAACATCTGATCCCAAGGGAAAGTCAGTCCATCTTCATCTATCGTAGACTCTAGTGAATCTTAGAGGCCGGGAGGTACAGATTGATGGACCTTTTAACAAGGAGAATAGAGTGTGAAGATACACCAAGGAGGAATACAGTGTAATTATATGATCATTTTAGCCTGTATACATGTTAGGTATTGACTGAAATGAATCAGGCTACTCATGTAGTGTGAGAAAGCAACAAGTTTAGGTTTTAGTTCACATTTTGATGATACATTTAGTGAGTCAATCTATATGCAAGCTTTACTACAAACATTATTACGTACTTTGATGCAACTTTTGTCAATGTTCTTGCAACATCCTAGTCATCTTATTCTACAGATCAAAGTTTTGATGTAATTCTCAAAATGAACATTGAGCATTTGAAATTAAATGAAAAGAAACTCATTTCTCTTTTCGGACATACTACCAACTCTTAGTTGATTTGATTATGTGGGTTTATCACATGAGTAGGCTTGATTCCAAAATATAAATAATAGCAATTACTAAGAAACTATCAAGCCTAACATTATTGCTGGGAGTTGGAACCAATATACAAACAATACTTTGGTATGTTGACTTTTCAATAGTTAAATGTATTGCAATTTGCAACATGAAATCCAGCTTTATCATTATGTTTTTATTTCAACAATATAAAATTGGCAATAGGATTACAGTAGCTGAAGTGTTAAACTAATGTTCACACTCAGTTTAGCGGCAGTTTCCTTATATTGTAAAAAAGAAAAAAAGATTTAGACAATTACAATGGAAAAAAATATTATTTTGTTGTAACCAATAAATTTGTATTAGTTTATACTAATCTAAATTGTCACAACTATCTTCTTTGTTTAACATGTGTTTAGTGACATCTTAAAATGTCAAAATAATTTAGTTAAGAATAATACTTATCGATATTCAGTTTGTACAAAGTTTTCAAATTATTGCCAGTTAATACTAACAAATAATATGAACTTTTTCTATATTTTCACTAAGTAAGTATTTTTCTAGTAACAAAATCAAAATCAAGTTTCTTGGACGTTTCTGAAGTGGTATCTTTTATATATTAAATGGGTGGGCCATTTTAATATTTACATTACATGCATGCTTGAGTATTCTAAAACAATCCAGATCAAATGTTTGAATAAACCAAACACTGAGATACCTAAATGAGATATAGGTTTCCAGTTCATACAGGAGGATATGGTGTTCATCAACCTATTTTAATTGCCTAGTTTGATAGTGCAAACTCAAAAATTAGTTAATAGATGCATACCTTATTCCAAAAATAAAAAAAAGCTGTTCAATCAAATCAATGATTTTATCATATACATCTCTCGTACCGTTACAATTGTAATATTCTTAAATTTTACTTTTTAAATTACTATTAAAATAATTTTAACATGAAATTGGTCAACAATGCCCTCAATTTGGACAGAGATAGTTTATAATACTACTGCTGTGCTGCCACGGAAAATTCTTGTTCAAGTCTGGCTTAGCCAAACTTATCCAACCATCAAACAAGTGTATTGCACTTGTTTTGTAATTGGTCACTTTCCTGGAAGTTATATTCAATCCCAAAGCAGCAAGTATATTACACTTGCCATGTAGTTGTTTTGGGTTCAACCAAACCCGATCTGGGTAAGAATTTCCCGTCCTGCCCGTTTTATTTTAGAGATATCTGTCTTCTCTCGAAGATTGACTAAAAATCCGAAGAAAATATATATACAAGCAGGCCAACCCAAAACTTTCTCATAGGCTAATTTGAACTGTAAATGGGTGGGATAACTTGGACTGATACTTGAAGGAAATCTCCACGTAACTGCAAATAGCAAATGGGTTGAATTGTTTTTGGGCCTCATGTGTAAATTGGGACTTTAGACCAAAAATTTTCACAAAAGATAAATGATTGTTGTTCACTTGTTCTTTTCATCCTTTAAATTCTAAACGGAAAAGAAAATCTAAAACATGATTAACCCTTCCGTAATTATTCGTATCATAATAATTTCTGAGTGTATGTACATATATATATATAAATAACCCAATGTAAACTGAAGTATACATAATTCATTCTCTTTGATGTTCGATCGGTCTTTCTAAAAGAATAGGTTAGGATTGGCGACAAAATTAAAGTATCAAAACATAAAATATAGCCCATCAAAAAAAAAAAAAAAAAAAACCTATCAGTACTATATTGTAGATATGGATGTGGGCCCCTAATTATTAACATTAAATATGCAAAATCTTCCAATACTTGGAAAGCTTCTCACACACACATTTGTTTCTGTGAATGTGACTACAGATGGTGGGGACCACCTGCAGGTCCAAGTTCACGAAGAGAATTCAATTATAATTAATAATTAATAATTAAGAGAAAAGAAAAATCTAGTTCATCTTACTTACTTGACTAACAAACCCATCCCATCTGCAAACGTTTGAGATTTGTGATTTCTGAGTTGACAGTGACGCGTGCTGGTGACTTTATCTTCCCCATGAATGAAAACCAATAAATTAAGCCTTTGAATTAAAAAAAAATCATCAAGTGAGTGAGGAATGGATTCTTACGAAAAATTATGAATATCAATTGGACATTAAATGGTAAGATATTAAAATATACGAGTTGGTGAATTTTCAATATTAAGATATGATTTAGATTGAGGTTATGGATGTCAAATTAATATATACTATTGTTTAAAAATAGATTAATTTCTTTTAAAGATATTAAAATAACCTACATGCCATAAAAATTGATGTGTTTGTTTCATCTTTTTAAAAGTTCGAGATTAAAAAAGTATACATATTAATGAAAATCTAATTAATAGCCACAACAAATCAATATTATTGCAATTTAAGTTGGTGTAAGAATTGAATTACTATTTCTTCGATCATTACATTAATTAAAATATTAAAAAATTCAAATCTTTAGCGACTTTTCCCTTGTTATATTGTCCGACATTGACAGATAATTTTTTATCCCTATTCATATCATAACGTGTCTAGTATATTTGAGGAATGAAAACCTTTTTTAATTATATATATATGTAGCTTACTGGACCCACCATTTCTTCATAAGGTTTATGTCCAACCTAGGCCCTACCTATATGATTATAAATTTATAACTACTAATAATCTATGGAGTGTTTACTTTTTATATTCCCTCTCTACATTTTGATTTATTTGATTCACAGGTTCAATAAGATGGCATATCTTTTTGTAGGTTAAGGAAATTCATATGTTAAGTTAAGCGTTAATTTGATATTTATTTATGTTTAATCTTATATTTTTGTATTATATGAATACATCAAATCGATAAAGTTGTGAATTTTAATGTTTTGTGAATGTAGATATACATTTGTCCATGTATACAGTGAATTAGTGGCATGAAAGTATGATAGCAAAATGTCAAAAGATCTATAATACTAGTGTTTCTAATTAATTTATTTATGTACTTTGGTAATTGATGTACCGATGTATTCACCATCTCAAAAAAAAAAAAAAAAGGAAAAAATTTGGAAATCATTAACTCACTTCTATATCTATTCGTCTCATTAATATATCATATTTCAATGGTATTGGAATTCATTACGATAAATAACTAGTTATTATAAAAATAAAAATAAAAACCAGAAAATAAGTAAAACTACATTAATGATGAAATATCCGGGCAACATTTGACAAAATAAAATTGTGTAATATTTCAAAGATTTATTTAATTGCATTGGTAGTTTGTTTAGATTGAATGCCTAATAATTAGGACTTTTTTTGTCTGTTAATGTGCTTAAATCTTTCATAGATGAAACAGACTGATTTGTTAATCATTGCGCGTTAAAATAAGGGATGCAACATCCGCTACCCTATGAGGTAGTTACCATCCGCCATGTTACGGGGGTTTTCGGGACACTTTTTATACAAAAATGTCCCTAAAAGTGACCTAACATGACAGATGATGGCTACCTCTATGGATAGCCATGAATATTCTCATTTGTGTGTTATCTTGATGAAAAAGAAAAAGAAGGAATTAAGATGATACGAGTATTTCATTCTATTGATCTATTCTAAGCCATTTGATTTAAAGGTGAGGGGTGATCCCAATGTGTTAAAAGGACAGTTTTGATATTGTCAGGATATGTGTTTGTTTTTTATGGACAGTAACTAACTAACTCCATATGATTTTTAGTGCTGTGAACCCATTTTTCGCATGTAAAGGGTTCACAAAACAAAGGACTAATAAAAAGCACAAACAACTTCTGCTACCTCCATCTTTTTTTGGCAATCAAAATACCACCCCCCATGTTCACAGGCATGCATTTATGGACAACATTCTTTTGAACTGGGTTGTTGGGAAATCTTGATTTGTACATACTTTTTTTCCATTAATAAAATAATCTTCTTTTGGTTGAAAAATGAAAATTGAATAAATAGTTGAAAGTATAAGGTAACCCTACATATCCTCAACCTTTGTTGCTAGCCTAGCTAATTAGTAATTGGAGGACCTTAGCCAAATCCAATGATGCTTAATCAAACGATAAATTAGAGTTCATATAATATCGATCATTAATTTATTCAAGATAAGGATCTTGTTGTGTCTGTCATCTCAATAACTTATAATTATGCAACCAACCAAGGTCAATTAACCTATTCAATTCCAATATTTGATAAATTGTTTGACCTCTTTTCAAATTTTGTATCTAACAAGCAATTTTACTTGGAGTAGAACATATTACATTAGTGTCATTGTCGACTTACAATTTTACACAATACATGTACTTCATATATTTAACATAAATTTATACATGATATGAGCTTAGGCAGGGGAAGATCATTTTAGCAAAGAATTAATGGTTAGAGCCAAAGAGAACCAATCCAATTAGATTGAGAAAGCCGGCCCACAAATTAAGCTAATGTATATATACTTGGTAGCCAAATATACCAATTTCTAGCAAGTCAAAATAGTCTCTCTGTATTGTTTCAAATCATATAGAATTTTGAATGCTTACGCTGAAAAAATACCAATTACATTAGTTAGGACTGCAAAATACTAAGAAAAGTCTGTTGGTTGGGCAATGCAAATGAGCAATTGCCAAAGAACAATTGTCGAGGCTGTAGGTACAATTAATTATTAATGTATTCTTGACAGCTCAATAAATGATTCAGGATAAATTTTGCCAATGGCAATTCCAACCTTTGTTGGGAAAAAGGAAAAGGAAATTTATCTGTGGCTCAATAAATAAATTACTTTTTCATTTTCACTTTTAATTCAGTGTTCACGTGCCATACCAATAATGAAACCATAATGTTTTTCATTCAATTTTTTATTTATTTATTTAACTCTCACTAATGAAATCTCTTTAGTTTCTAAAAAAAAAATTGCATTTTTCTTTAGTTTAATACTAGTAGCATTTATAATTAATTTACTTTGATATTAATGTAATAGATTTGATTCGATATATTATTTGATGTAACGATATATTCACCATCTCAATTTTTTTTTTACTAATTATTCCTTTCTCAAAAGTATCCAATAATTTTCTTCATTTTACTAATTATAGTTCGAAACACGAGAAATGACATTTTACACCCCGAAATAGAATTAGAACTTAGAACCCTCGAATTAAGAACAATTCATCAATTTGCACCCCCAAAACACAAGAAATTGACACTTTGAACCCCTTAAACATAAAATTAACACTTAGAACCTCAAATTAAGAAAAACTAAACAACTAGCACCCCTCATTTTTTTCGGCAAAGTTAACCTAAAGAGGCAAAATAGGTAATTCATTTTATTTTTTTTCTTAATTTTGAAAATATAATCATGAATACTAGAATACTCATTTATCTTTCCATCTTAAAATTTATTTTTGTGATAGGATTCTGTCAATTTTATGTATTAACTTTCTAGAATTTTTTCGAATCCATTTTGGATATTTTGAGGACATTTAAAAAGTTGATAATAAAGAAATATGTTCAAATAGATTTTGCAGATGAATATTCTAATATTCATAATCGTATTTTGCAAATTTTAAGAAAAAAAATGAATTACCTATTTTGTCTCTAATTTTTTTGACCCCGGTGGTCAACTTTGCTGGAAAAAATGAGGAGTTGCTAGTTGTTGAGTTTTTCTTAATTTGAGGTGCTAAATATTAATTTGTATTTAGGGGATTCAAAGTGTCAATTTCTCGTGTTTCGGGGGTACAAGTTGATGAGTTGTTCTTAATTCGAGCTGGGTGCTAAGTTCTAATTCTATTTCAGGGGTGCAAAGTGCCAATTTTTGTTTTTCGGGGGTGCAAAGTGCCAAATATCCAATATTGAATTACCTATTTTATCCCTAAATTTTTTGAGGAAAATAAAAGAGGATGCAAAGTGCCTATTTCCCATGTATCGGAGGTACAAAGTGCAAAAAATCCACACTTAATCTTACTTTGCACCCTAAAATTAGGATAAGTTGAGACTTTGCATCCTAGGAAAAAAAATCAAACAATTGCACCCTAAAAACTTGTTACTCGCTTCACTTTGTACTCTCGACATTGCTTTTTCAACCAAAACACTCGACGTTTGAAGGGCATCTTTCGCCTATTTTCCACAAATATAAGCTCTCATTATTTCCTCTATCTCACAACTATAAATGCAATATTTCACACCCAAAATAAATTTACAGCAAAATAAATTGAAAAGTAAAATAAACTATTTTGCGGATCACTGTTATGAACATTCAATTTATTTTGTGTAGGACATATGTGTTGCGACAACTATATTTGGAATTTATATTCAAATGAATTATGTATGGCAGATGTACTAGCGAAAGTTGGATAGAATGAGAAGAAAATATGCTAGTCGAAGTCTATAGAAAAAACAAAAATATACCAATAAATTAAGTTAATTAAGAAGTCCAAAGTAAATGAGCAAAAGTCAGTTAATGAGCAAGATCATAATAAAAAGTTATGAAATTAACTATATATTCACAAAATCATTCAAGGTTTGTTTGATAATCAATCATGGTCGTGAATGTTTTGGCTTTCTTGTGCTTATATTAGTCTTCCTTTAGTGATTACAATAAACATGGATTATGATTTGGGTGACAATGAATAGACACCTCTATGTCCAGAGGATTTTAGAACAAACCGAGTGTCATATTGTTGCATCTTCCCCCAATAGAGAGGCTTGTTAGAGCTCAAATAATCTCATATAAATCAAACGGCTCATACCATCAAATTTATGGATTTTTTTTTTTTTTTTTTTTTTTTTTTTTTTGTGTGTTGTTAACTCGAATATATCTTTAAATCTGTGATATATTCCCTCGGGAAAAAATGATGATATATTATGTTGTCGAAATTGAAGGTGTTCTTATTCCTTTACCATATTTTTCTATGGTTTAACATTTTGTGATTATGTATGCTCTAAGATGTATGAATCCAAAAAAATGCCTAATATATTCATTGTGTTGAAAAATTTTAAATATGAGCCTCAAATTTTTTGTTGTGTTTATGCAAATAGCATGCCACGATGCAAAAGTTTCATCTAACTTCACACCAAATAAGGTAAAATAGAGTATGCAATTCAAAGGACAAGTATTTTTTCAAAAGTTTAAGGTCTTTTTCGATTGAGAAGTATACAACCCAAAAATTAATTTTCATAGGTACTAGCTAATATAACTTTTTTCATTACTAATACAGAAAGTACGAGGCTTGTAGTCAAAACTTTCAGCACCACATTGAATGCAAATAGAATTATATAGACATTTTTTTTTTCAATTCATTGCGTTCTTTTTTTTCAAGAATTTTTTTTGTTGTTGCTTTATGTTCACCTCCCAAGTTGGACACTTGGTTGCTCTTCCATCATCAGAATGAGTATCTCTTTATTGAACCAATCCTACTCCATGTTTCCTTAGCATTGATGATTTACTTTCAATCTGACCACATGACATTATCACATTATCACAAAGAAAGACAATTATTAAAAAAAAAAAAAAAAAAAACATTCACAACCTTGTTTGATTGCATACTAATCTTGAACGATCGATTTTTCAATGGTTTTGTAACCTTTTTGATCATGTTCACCAACGATATATTTTTGTAACTTTTGTTGTCGTAATACATTTGTCATGTACAAAATAATCTGAAGATAGATTTTAAAAGTAAATTAAGTAATTAAACGATTGTTATGAATGGTTCAATTAATTATTAATTTTAGAAAATTCAAACCGTACCTTATTTTGTATTCAATAATTGATGCATCACCATTTTGACCTTCAGTAAATACACTACTGTCATGAATGGTTTAATAAAGTATTAGTTTCATAAATATGATTTTTGATTTTCCACTTTTATATCTAGCTATAATTTATAGAATTAATACCAAAAACGCTGTACTAAAATTAGGTACTCATGATATTGAGAATAAATTTGAAATTTTAGAGAATCGGGCAAATTAATGAAACATGATTTTGTATTCAATAGTTATCAAAAAGATTGCAAATCCGTAAACATGTTTATTGAGAAGAAATTATTATAAAAGTCAATACCTTTTCTATTGCAAATGTGAGTCTATGAGTTTATGTTTGATTTTTTTTTTATTATTAATCATAACATCAGAAATAATTTCAATAAATGTTCAAGTACAAATAATTACAAATAATAAACAATTATCAAATATCATTAATAAACTAGAATAAATATCACATTAAGGGAGCAAATACTAGCGTGAATAATATATCCTCTTTCAATTTCTAAGTGTTTCACTTCTTTTGCTACATGTATAACTCTTTCGTGTATATTAATCGGTAATACTTCATTCTTATTTGTTAGTAATTGAATATAGCTAGAGATTTATCTTTATGTACAATGTAACAAATGCACTTTTATTTTTATTTTTATTTTTATCGTCGATAGCATATATACATAAAGCTGATGATACTAGTTAATTTAAATTTAAATTAGAATGAAAATGCAAAACTAATTGAGCAGCAAGCATGAAACGTATGTGATCTACTGGTCTCCGATGATTTTCTGTTACGGACGCCAAGTGGAAATTCTGTCATTCATTCAGAAGAAAACAATACAGACTTTCTCTGTTGGGAACAGAGCATCAGCCAATCAAATATAACCAGGCGCATCCATCCCATTCTCGTAATTATACCCCAACACAGTGGTTGTTTACGAAACAGCCCCACTCTTCTTCATACAATATTATCAACTCCTAGATAATATCAAATGAGTAGAGTAATTAAGAATCCCCACCTTACCCCACATTCTAATTAATGGGACCCACAGATTGTTCGATCGCATGACATTAGACACTACTTAAAATGGCCTGATTAATTGCTAATTAAAGTACTAGGAGTAATAATATTTTTTTGGTTTCCAAAGTACTAGTGATAGTATTTAATTTATTAAGATAAAAAAAGTGCAAAAGGTTTGTTGTTAAGAGTAATGCGACAATACATACACACACAAATACGTACATGGTTAGTGTATTTACACGTACATTACTACTCTATTAGGTACTGTATAATGCCGATACCGTATAGTAATAATCTGGACATAAAGGGTTATAAATATAGGTTGGCAGTTTTATATTGTGTAATTAATTTTTCATTTAATATGTGTACTAAAATAAAGGAAGGTGGGAGAATCTAGAAATGCTCATTTCATTTTATTTCCTAAAAAACCCAGAAATTATTCATCGTCAATACTAAAATAAATAAATAAATAAATCATAGAGAGAGAAAGTGAATGAAAAAACAGAGAATAAAAAGATAGAGAGAGAGAGAGAGGGTGAGACCGGGTGTTGACAAATTTCATGTCACTGCTCTTAGAAGTTCGTTCGGTTGTTTGTGTGAAGATTTCTTATCTAGGATCTCTCTCTCTCCTGAATATAATACTCCTAAATATTTAATACTAATTTATACTCGAGTAGTAGTTATATTAAATTCTTTATTTTTTATTTTTATTTTATTTTATTTTATGTAGAAGTAGAACTAGTACATATTTTTGCTCTCATTCTCATTCTCTCTCTAAGTTCCTAGCTTTTTTCTCCATAGAGAGAGAAAGGGCCCAGCAGATCGAAATCTCTCTAATCCTTTGTTGAGTTTTCACGAGGATCTGAGGTTCTTCAATGGAGTAGTTTCCAAAGCACTTGGTTTATTCCCTCTTTTGTTTCATTTGATTATTCTAATTATAATTAGTTTTCTTCTTCTTCTTCTTCTTTTTTTGTCTCTTTTTGTTGGGTTTGGTTGATAGTTTAGAGTGAAAGACTTTAGAATTTTCACATGATTCTGAATTCTTATTCAATTGGAGATACTGTTTGATGATTCAGTCCTGAGGAGGTGGTTTCAGGATGTGGGTCTGAGGTAATCATCTTTTTATTCAATTTTATTATAAGATTTACTTGGTTTTGACTATGACCTAACTGAAAAATAATTTGGTTTTAATTTTGATATTGACTCTGATTAATCATTTGGTTAGATAACAAGTAATTATTTCCAGTATTGCCTGACTATGTCTTTAGAAATGATTAGTATGGTTGGGCGGAAGAATTCAATTTGTCATTTGCTTATTTTTGCTCTTGTATTTGACCTCCTCATTGATGATATCTTATGAGTGTTTAGTTTTAATGTCTGGCAATCCATATATGATCTGATTTCTGTTATACCGTACAACTATTTTGTTGCTGGTTTCTAATACTCTTTGCTGGATTTTTCTTTTTATGCTAACATGTCCAGATTATTTATGTTTCGGTCTAATTGTATTTGTTAGGTTGCTTAAGTCATTGCTGCTCCAGTTTATATAAATAAAATTGGTCCAAATATTGGCGCATTTACTTAAATGCAATCTGAAAATTCCTTTACCAAAGCATGCTACATTGTCATGGATAGAATCTTTCGTGATGAATGTTTAACTGATGGAAAAGCACCAAAGATGAACTTAATGATATGCAACTTGTTAAAGGGATGATGTATTTATAATAACCACTTGTGTGATTCGTGTCTCGAGATTTGTTTCTTCGACATGTGATATTCCTGCATTTGTTAAGATTTTTCATAGCAATGTCGAAAGAAAGAAATAATGTGATATTGCTCTATGGTACTGATTTAGCTATCTACTTCAGGAATGGGAACAACAGTACATTGCAAAATCTACTTGCCAGGATATTACTCAATGAGGGATCTTAATGAGGATTCTAGCAGTAGTAGTTGGCCTGTTTTTTATGGAGGAGATATGGGCATACCAAATGGGCAATATTACAATGGGTTTATGCCGAGGAATATGACGGATGGTTATCCAGGGTATGACAAGGATGCACTGAAGCAGAAAATGCTCGAGCATGAAGCAGTTTTCAAGAATCAGGTACTCTGGTTTATCGTGTCATTACATAATTACTCTTGAAAAGTTCATGATGTAATTTTGGTAAAGTCTATATATCAGAAGCCTAATCACCTCGAAATATTTTCTGGGAACCAGGTTTATGAACTCCACCGTCTTTACAGAATTCAAAGGGACATGATGGAAGAAGTCAAAATGCAGGAACTGCATAGGCGAGCATCAATGGAACCATCCTCATCATCAAGTCTTCAAGGATCTCAAGTGCCATTAGAAGATGCTCGGAAATGGCATATGCCAAGATTTCCTTTGCCGAATTCTGGTTATGGTAGACCATCTAATTCTCCTATGAGTTGTACAAAAGGGAGCAATACACACACTGGTCGGTTTCCATTCCAGAATGGTTGTAAGTTGAAGGACTCTGAAGCTTTAGATTCAAGGCCCTTGAAGTTAAGAAAGAGGTTGTTTGATCTTCAACTTCCAGCTGATGAATACATAGATACTGAAGAAGAGGGAAAGTTAAAGGAGCAGAATGTACCTGATAAATCAAGTTATGCTCCTAGTGGCAATCCAAAAAGTGGCCCTGAAAGTAATATGTTGAGAAACTTTAATGGATTGGCTGATCTAAACGAACCCATTCAGATTGAAGAAGCACTGGTTTCATCATCAGTTGATTTCCTTGGTCATACTTCCATCAGTAAAGAGATTAAATCAAATGCAGGTCATTTAAGTATAGTCCGCGATGGTTTATTGATTAATTCATCTATTGATAGAAAATTTCCTGAAAAGGAACATCTCTCTCATATTTATGAACCAGGTAATTTTAGTTTGTTGTAGTAATCTTCTGCTAATCTATTGTTAGAGCAGTTATCCTAATATTAAATGCTATGAATTTCCAAATCTTTCAGGGTCGAGTAAAAGTAACCAAAGTTCTATATCTCGAGTTCTTCAGCAAGATAAGTTGCCTATACCTTCCTACCCAGTGCAAGGCATGCTTAATCCAGTTCCTCATACACGAATTTATCCTACTGGTTATAGTTTAGAATCATCTGATAAATGTCGTGATCACTCCAAAAGTAGCAACATGGAACCACTCGTAGCTTCTTCCCAGGCCCCTGGGTCATACCCATTCTTTAGTTCCTCCAGTTTTTCCAGCCCATGGGCTCACTCTTGGAAGCCAACAAACAGTTTTACCGAAAAGATAACTGCATTTGAATCATCAGCTGCAGCAATGGATCGAGGTTTGCAGCCGTCTGCACAGAGTCGGGAACCTTTTGGAGGAAAGTGGGTAGTCAATGCTAGTTCCAGATTGAATCCAGTTTTGGGAAGTGAATTAACAACGCAGAATGGATTTTACCATGGATCTGCCTCGGTATCTAGAGAACTTCATAATCATTTACCATCAAGTGGCTTTGATTATCTCAACTGCAGTGGGGGTGATATTACTAATCATGGACTTGGGAGTTTTCTAAAGCCTGCAATGGATATTAACTTGAATGAGGTACTTCCGAAGAGTAGCTCATCGAACGATGTAGTGATTGTGCAAGATCTCAATATGATAGATGGAAAAAGTATGCCTGAAAATCATGTGTCAACCTTGCCTTGGCTTAAACCTAAGCCTTTGCCTAAGCCAGCCCATGGTAAAGAGGCTGCCGATACTAGGAGATCAGAACTCTCGGAAAATGTAAGCCACCACCAAGCTTCTTACAATCAATTGTGTAGCAAGAGTGGAACAGTTAGAGATCTTAATCAACTTTTCACCCCAGAAGTCACATTGGCTTCAAGTGAGTGTGAGATTGTGAGGGGAAATGAGATTTCTGAAACTCAAACTGTTAAAAAAATTCTTGGGTTTCCCATTTTTGAAACTAAAAATGAACCGTCATCCAGTGTTGATTATCCTCATAATGAAAGGAAGAAAAGAATAATAGATATAAACATAGAGTGTGAGCCAGATGAGCTGATAGCTGCTGAAGAACCGACTGTGGAGAAGGAAAACAGGAGAGATCACATTGATTTGAACTTTTCTGCTAGTGATTGCGAAGATCCTCCAGTACCCTCTTTTGAAAACAAGAGTTCCAGTGCAAAGGTAGCTCTGGAGATAGATTTAGAAGCTCCCATTTGCCTAGAGAGTGAGGATGATGGAAATACACCAGAAGAAGAGGTATCCTTGCAGTCTTTTGAAAATAAAAACGAACACATACAGGATGAAGTTCTTAAAAATGCAGCTGAAACAATACTTGCCATATCATCATATTCCTGTCGACAAATCCAAGTGGAAGATAGCATTTGCCCAACATCTGAAGCTTCCTTGGTGGAATCGTTCCTCTGTTTTGTCGATGCTGTAAATGAACTTGAGAGTGTGTCTATTAACAAAGAGATAGACGATTTTGAGGTTATGACATTGCAACTAGAAGAAACAAAAGAAGAAGACTACATGCCTATGCTCCCCTTGGTTGTAGAAGACACAGGAGCAAATACCATATCAACTAGATCTCGTAGGGGTCAGGCAAGGAGAGGAAGGCAGCGTAGAGACTTTCAAAGGGACATCCTTCCTGGTTTGACCTCGTTGTCAAGGCATGAGGTGACTGAGGATCTTCAGATATTTGGTGGGCTTATGAGAGCCACTGGTCATTCATGGAATTCGGGGTTGACAAGAAGAAACGGAACCAGAAATGGAGGTGGTAGGGGTAGAAAACGAGGAACTATAGTTGAAACCACCGTCACTACTGCAACTCTGAGCCCACCAGTACTTGTGCAGACACTTAATAACATTGAAACCGATAGAAGCTTAACAGGGTGGGGTAAGACAACTAGACGCCCCCGGAGACAAAGATGCCCTGCAGGTAATATTCCAACTGTTGTGTCAAACTAATAACGAAAAGAGATAGTACACCTTTATTGATTTGGAGTTTATAGAGGAAATTGGAATACCAGGGAGCTTGTTTAATGACTTTGTAAATGTCATTGTAGCTCATAATTTGAGTTGTGGTGATTTTATGTTGTTATTTAGAAATAATGTTGCCTGATTTGACCTCTATATATACACAGCATTGTTCTGATATGATTATAGAAGCTTTATATACCCTTTGAGGAATGTAATTGGATTTTTGGATTGAGTAGCATATTTCCAAATATATGCTTCTTGGGGTTTCAAAGTACGAAATCTCATTGAATGATTTATAATTCTAGTAGTTGTCTGCCAAATATAGTGTCTTAAAAAACTATTCAAAATATGTGTCAGATTTGCAATGAGTAAGTTTAAAATGAGTGTTTTCAAATGTTTGAACTTTTATTTAAACCATAGATTCTTAAGAAAAACACTTAAAAGTAGTTAAGAATAGAATGAGTAGTGTTTGCATTTTTATTGAAAATTGCTTTCATTTGGGCATTTATTGGGTAGTGTTTGCAAATTAAGAGGAAAAAAATTCAACAAAAAACTAGAAGCGGTTTCTATGATGCTTCTATTTTTATATCCTTTTTAGCTTCTTTCTAGAGAATCTAATTGAAAATTTGAGTTTAAAAACACACCATAAGGCCATCTCCTATGTATGAAGGGGAAAGTGGATTTTGGGGATTTTTGGATTAGGGGGAAAAATTTATCAACTATAATGTATAAAGGGGAAGAAATGCAAAAACCCCTTGAGTTGAGGCACTCACCGCTCGCGGTCGTTCACTCGCTGGGCGGGCGAGTGCAACCAGCAGGTGGCCGACACTTGTCGGCCACCTGTTAACCCCTTTCCTTTTTTTTTGTTTTTTTTGTTTTTTTTGTTTTTATTTAATTTATATAATAAAAATCCTTTTAATTTAAAAAAAAAATTAAAATACCTTATTTAATAAAATGTAACTCTTATTTAATCTTAGTTTTATTTAATTTGTGTACTGTTTTTAAAAAGTTAATTTTATTATAAAATGTAACTTTTATTTAATAAAATCAAATTTAATGTAACTATTATGTTGGGAAATTTCATGTCAATATTAAATTATTTTTATAATTTTCAAATCATGTCAATCAAGTATTTAATTGTTGTATTATTGTGCACCAATTTGAAAATCCCTTTAAAAGTTAATTATTAGAAACTCAAATTTAATTTAATTAAATTAATAAAATTGAAACCTTAAATGAACTTTTTTTTTTTTTTTTTTTTATAATAAACCTTAAAAGAACTTAATGAACATTACATATGACTCGTTAAATAAAAAACAACATAACCCTAACAATTAGACATCTAAAATAAATTATATCTTATTGTTATTAATTATTTATTTATTTCACATACTCGTTAATTTTTATTATTATTAGTATTGCTATTATTATTATTATTATTATTATTATTATTAAGTGAGAGTGGGGGAAATTGAGAATTTTAATTACATTTTAGATAGATTGATACATTTTAGATGACTTATGAAAATGAAAGGGGAAACTGGACTTGGATTCTGAGGGAAAGCTGGACTGAGTGAGAGGAAGCTGGACTTGGACTGAGGGATACATAGGAGATGCCCTAAACACTTTTGAAAGAGAGAGAAAAAACAAACGAGTGAATTCTTAAGTCCTTGAAAACACCACATAAGTGACACTCTGGCTTCATGGTGAAACAAAGAACTAACACAACATATTTTTTAAAATTGTTGATAACATTTAGATCTCTTGAGATTACGTTGGTGTTTTCAATAGCTTAAAATAATTATTTTTTTGCTATTTTACTCCAAAAGTGCTTATCTGGTGCTTGCAAAATTACCTTATAAATCAATTTCTCTACAAATCTATATCTATTCTATATTTTATATTATTATTATTATTATTATTTATTATATTTATTTTTATTTAATCAAATGATTTCTTCCTAATTAAAGATTATTAATTAAAAAAATATATATATACTTCAATTAGAAGAATTTTTTCCACCAGATAAAATTAAGTTGTTGTCAAGAAATTCCATCATCAATTAAGAAGCATAGAATCAAAATTTAAGCTACACTATATTTAATCATACTTTTGAAGATTAACCAACAATCTTTATATAAATAATCAATTCTTGTATGGTTCACGTTGGAATTAAATTCATGGAATAGTGAGTTAGATAGAAGATAAAAGAGTTAAAGACAAAAAATATGGTGCAATTGATAAAATAACATTGAAAATCGACACAAATCAGGCAAGACCAAGTAAAAAATGAATGATATTGGCTAAACATGGGATAACAAAAATAAAGGATCAAATCGATAAAAGAACAAGAATAAAAAAATCGAGCCTGATTTGTGTCGATTTTTAATAAAAATGAATGATATTGGCTAAATATGGGATAACAAAAATAAAGGATCAAATCGATAAAAGAACAAAAATAAAAAACCGAGTTAAAAATTGGCAAATAAAAAACGTGAAATAAGTGAGAAAATAGAATCAGCAAAAATAAGTAAAAATGAGTTAAAGAAATGGTTAAAACCGGTGAAAATGGGTAAAATTTGATTAAGAACATATGGTAAAATTAATGAAAAATGAGTTTGATAGAAGAAAAGTGAGTTGAACAAAAAAATATGGTGCAATTGATAAATCAACTAGATAAATCGTATAAAAACGGGTAAAATTGATAATAGATGAATTGATTACCAAGTGGATAAAATTGTCTAAAAGTTGGCTAAAACGGAGAGAATGTGTGAATTGATTAACAAATGAGATAACCAAAAAAAAAAAAAAAGTGAAATCGGTGAAATATTGTGTTAAAATAGAAAAAAAATGATAAACTTAGTGTAAAAGCGAATAAAAATATTCTTAAGAAATTATCCCTTATTAAATAACTTAAAAAATCACTTTCATGCTATATGAATAAAACAAAAGTGCTATATTTATTAAACTGAAAAACTTATAATTGGCTTAAGAAAAGATAAAAATATAGAAATGGTTATAAAAAATAGTAAAATCAATGAAAAAATGGGTTAGATAGAGAAAAACAAGGTAAAGCAACAAAAAAAAAAAAAATGGTGCAATTATTATAGCGGGGACAACAGAAAAAAAAGGGTAAAAACGATGTAAAAATTAATGAAATCGGTTAAACCCAGGATAACAAAAAATTGGATCAAATAGATAAAATAACAAGAACAATCAGATGAGTTAATTAGCAAAAAAAGATGAAATATGTGAGAAAATAAGTTAAATCAGCAAAAGAATAAATACAATTGACTAAAATTGGGTTAATCTGAAGAGAATGAGTGAATTGATTAACACATGAGATAAAATCGACTAAATATGGGCTACCGGAGAGAATTGGTGAATTGATTACCAAATGAGATAAACCACCAAAAATGGATAAGAAATAGGATAAAATTGGTGAAAATAGGTTAAATTTAGCGAAATAATAAGTATAATCAACTAAAATTGTTTTAAACCAGGGAGAATGAGTGAATTGATTAACAAATAGGATAAAAAAAATGGCGGAAATTGGTGAATTAGCATGTTAATATAACCAAAAAAAAAATATGTTAAACTCAGTGTAAAAGCGGGTTTTATCCGATAAAATTGAGGAAAATTAATAAAAATGACTTATATTTGTTAAAAATGAATTAACATGTAATTGAAAATGGATGAACTCCGTAAAAGACAGATATAACCGGCAAAACTAATGAAATCGATAACCTGTGAAAATGGTTTAGTTGGATATATCTGGGTAAAAAAAAGAATGAATTGATGTTGTTCATTCGTTCAAACAATAGTTTTAAAATAATACATATGTATATACACATAGTTAATTATAATTAATTTTTAATTTTCAAGTTTCAATTTTATGTATTTATGATCTCAATTTTAATTCACTATATGATGGAGGGTTATCCCATTACTAATACACCTTAAAGTAACTCATAATAGGGAAAAAGTTTCCACATCGAAATAGGAAGGATAGTCCACACTGTAAAAAGACCAACTTCGATAAAACTGTGCAAAAATTCATGTTATGACAAATACGTAAAGGTAACATGATGAAGAAGCATGGCAACAAGATGGATTCTTATCATATTTTTATTCTACATCAAGTTGAGTTATATTATCAACTATGTACTAAAGTTTAGAAACTATCTGTTACATCAGTTTTTATAATTCAATATGTCTTCAATACTTCAGTTAAAATATCTAAGATGGCGGGAGTCGTAAACCTCGTTACTCGTATAAAACGAAAACCAACAAAATAAAAATTTATAAACAGAGATGACATTGAAATACCATGAAAATATTTTCACTGCTACACAAGAAAATCCCTCGTTTCCTTCTTTCAAAATCCCAGCTTCGGTTCAGTACCTTTACTTCTCTATCACCGCCAATTCTTGAAATTGATTCGATCCAATCAATTTCAACAAACCCCTTCTTTTGTCTGTTAAATCTCTGCAGAACCTTATCATCTCTCCAGAAAATTCACGCACTTTTGATTATCAACGGAGAAACAGAGGACCCATTATTAAACTCAAAATTAATCGGTTTGTATGGTTTATTCGGGCACATTAAGAATGCCCGACAGCTGTTTGATGAAATTCCTAACCCAGACTTCTATTTATGTAAAGTGATGATCAGATGGTACTTTATGAATGATTTGTACGATGAGGTTCTCGGGTTTTATAAACTTATGCGGAGGAGATTTTTGGTTTTAGATAATGTCGTGTTTTCAGTTGTGTTGAAGGCGTGTACTGAATTAAGGGATTTTGGTGAAGGGAGGAAGTTGCACAGTTACATAGTACAAATGGGTAACCCTGATAGCTTTGTATTGACTGGACTTGTTGATATGTATGCTAAGTGCGGGGAAATTGACACTGCTCGTAAGGTTTTTGAAAGGATTTGGGATAGGAACGTGGTCTGTTGGACTTCGATGATTGTTGGCTATGTTCAGAATAACTGTCCTAAAGAAGGATTGCTATTGTTTAACCGCATGAGGGATTGTTTGGTTGAAGGAAATACTTACACTTTAGGGAGTATTGTGACAGCATGTGCAAAACTCGGGGCTTTGCACCAGGGCAAGTGGGTACACGGAAATGTGATCAAGAATGGGATTGTGGTTAATTCTTACTTGTTTACTACTTTTCTAGACATGTATATCAAATGTGGGGCCATTCATGATGCAAGATTGATTTTTGATGAGTATTCTATTATCGATCTTTTTTCATGGACAGCAATGATTGTAGGGTATACCCAGAGTGGTTTGGCTGAAGAAGCTTTATTGCTGTTCATAGATAAAAAATTCGGGAACATTTTCCCCAATTCAGTGACATTGGCCAGTGTACTTTCAGCCTGTGCACAGTCGGGCAACTCCAACTTGGGTTCATCGGTTCATAGTCTAGGTATAAAAGGAGGACAAGATGATGCTACTGTGATGAATGCTTTAGTTGACATGTACGCAAAGTGTCATAGAATAGAAGAAGCAAGTTATATATTTGAGTTTATGAAAGAAAAGGATGTCGTTTCTTGGAACTCAATAATTAGCGGTTATTCTCAAAATGGATTTTCTTACAAAGCTCTGAGATTGTTCAATTGCATGAGATTGAACTGTTTTCAACCTGATCCAGTGACTGTAGTGGCTGTCCTCTCTGCTTGTGCTTCACTTGCTGATATAAAATTGGGCTCTTCTCTTCATGCTTACTCTATCAGAGAAGGCTTTTTGGGGTCGAATAATGTCTATGTTGGTACTGCACTTTTGAATTTATACGCCAAATGTGGTGATGCAGAATCTGCTCACAATGTTTTTGATGGGATGACAGAGAAGAACAAAGTTACATGGAATGCGATGATTGGAGGTTATGGAAAGCAAGGGGACTCAAGTAAGTGCTTTGAACTTTTTAACGACATGCTAAAGGAGAAAAACATGGAGCCTAGTGACATTGTTTTTACGGTAATACTATCTGCTTGTAGCCATACTGGGAGGATAGAAGAGGGGTGGAGGCATTTTGATATGATGTGTCGGTCCTACAATATTGTTCCTTCTATGAGACACTATGTATGTATGGTTGATTTATTGGCTCGTTTTGGACAGTTGGAGGAAGCTTGGGAGTTTATTAAGAAAATGCCAGTTGAACCACATTGTAGTGTTTTTGGAGCTTTTCTTCATGGATGCAATATGCATTCAAGATTTGATCTGGGGGATGTGGCTGTAAGAAAGATGATTCAACTTCACCCAAATGACGCAGGGCATTATTTGCTTATGTCCAACTTAAATGTTTGTAATGGAAAATTGAGCCAGGCCAGTGAATTAAGAGGTTATATGGAGAAAAGGGGTTTGAGGAAATCTAAAGGATGTAGTCAGGTGAATTTATATATCAATGAGATGTATTCTGAAAGGGTGCCATCATTTGGTTAATCGCGTTCTGTATCCATTTGAAATAACCATTACGCGTAAAAGGTGATTCTTTGTAATTGCCTAATAACAATGTTCATCGGGGTATATTGCCTGAGCTCGTCTATGGGAATGGGAGTAACTTAGATTAAACAGCTCGACGGTGGGATCATTATTTGGTAAATTTGAAGCTCAAGATACCGACTAACATGGTGGAATCAATGAAGAAGGCTATCTATGAAATCCTGGGCTATAAAAAAGAATATCTCAAATATCTTTAGTGCCTATCCATTTATCTTTCTTGTAGATTTTGAATATCAAGTAGTTTTCATTTAGATACCGTAAACTATTTATATTTTTTTTTTTTTGTTGTAAACTTTGGCAAAGGGTTCTTTTATCCCTATTAATTTATATAAAATTTTGGCAACATAATCATTACTCAAATGAGTAACATGATGATGTTTGCAGATAAAATGTACATTCTCCAAGTCTACAAATTCTAGTCAATCTCAATCATACTATACCCATGTACCTTCTTCATGCCTATACTTTTCATCTTTGATTTCACCATCCCAACCTCTTCCCATTTCCCTCCTTCTGCATATACATTACCCAACAGTGTATAATATCCAGAATCATCTGCATTCATATTCACAAGATCTTTTTCAATGCTTTTCAAAAAGTCCATTCTCTGATGTATTCTACATCCATTGACCAAAGCACTCCAAATACTTGCATCTGCAGAAAACGGCATTGAATTTATAACCTCATAAGCTTCTTTTAGTTCCCCAGCTCGACTCAGCAGATCAACCAAACACGCATAATGCTCAGAATTCGGGATAATTCCAAAATCTCTTGCCATCGAATTAAAATAGAACTTCCCTTTTTCGACATATCCAGCATGACTACAAGCTGATAAGATATTCATAAAACAAATATCATTTGGTTTTATACCTAACTTAACCATTTTATTAAAAAGAGAGATAGATTCCTCAACACGACCATGCATTGCATAACCTCCTATAATTGCACTCCATGTTACAATACTCCGTTCTTTCATGCTATCAAAAACTCTACAAGCCATGTCAAGGTCTCCACATCTTGCATACATATTTGTCAGAGCCGTATCTATATACAAGTCTTTACTTACACCAAAAGCAATCAACTTATGGTGAATCCATTTCCCTTTATCTATAAGGCCTTGATTTGAGCAAGCTTGAATTACACTCAAAAAGGTTACTTCATCCATTTCAAGATCATTTATGTACATTTCATCAAAAAGACGAATAGCTTCTTTTGAATAACCATTTTGAGATAATCCACAAATCATAGAATTCCATGTCACAACACTTTTTTCTTGGATGCCATGGAATATAATGAACGCTGAATTTATAAATCCACATTTGGAATACATATCGATTAAGGCATTTTGCACAAACTCGTTCGGGATATATGTTTTAATAATAAGGCCATGAATTTGGCATCCCAGTTCCGAAAGCCAAATCATTCCACAGGCTGATAGAGCACTGGACAAGGCAAAGGAATCTGGGAATATTCCTTGAACCAGCATTTGTATGAAGAGTGATAGAGCCTCATCTGCCATTTGTTCCCGAGTATAACCTGATATAAGAATATTCCAAGATACAATATGCTTTTCTTTAGTAATATCAAAGACTGCGCGGCTATATCTTAACTTCCAACAATTAGCGTACAAATCAATCAAAGACGACCTTAAAAAATCTCCATCAAGGTCAACATTATTCCTAATAACATATCCATGAATACTTTGCCCTTCTCTTAACAATCCCAATCTAGCACAAGAACATATAACATTCATCAACGTAACACTGTTAGTTTCTACTTCACGCTCTAGCATTTTAACAAACGTCTTTAATGCTTCCAAATAATGTCCATTTTGATTACAGCACGAAATCATAGCCGTCCACAAATTAACACTCTGATTTACACTGCTATAGACTAGCCTTTCGGCACTACCCAAATCACCAAATTTTCCATACATTGCAACAAGAGAACTCCCTAATGCTTCATGATCACTTCCCATATTCCTTCTCACTGCATAACCATGAGCTGATTTTCCAACTCTACGTAATGCCAACTCACCACATGCCTCAGCAATACTAAGCATGGTCACAGAATCAATTTCCACACCTTCCTTCACCATCTCCCTAAAAATTTCCAATCCTTCACTTGCCTGCTCATTTTGAACATAAGTAGATATCACCGAACTCCACGAAACCACATCCCTGATCGTCATTTCATCGAATATCATTCGAGCATTATACAAACACCTCATTTCACCATACATACTCAACAAAGAGGTCTCAACTATTGGATCAGATTCAAACCCAGATTTAACAATCCTGGAATGAACCTTTTCCCCAGTTCCAAGATCATTAATTGCAGAACAAGCCCTTAAAACCGAAGGGAATATAAACCTGTTCAACTCAGCTAAGCCCTGCAACAACGCTTGGTACATAAAAATGGCTTCTTGAAACCTACCATTCCACACGTAACACTTAATCAGCACACCCCACATGAAGGAATCTGGGTTTGGAAAGGTGTCAAAAATTAGTCTTGCAGATTGAAGGTAACCCATTTGTGAATATGACTCAATGAGCTTCGTTGATGCAAGTGGGTCCTTTTGGAGGCCCCACACAGTGAGACGTGCGTGGAGTAAGGTGAGTGCTCTTATGGTTGTACAAGCTTTGAAAAGTGGCATGTAAAGCCTCATTGTAGCTTTGATTTTGATACAACTTAATAAGACATTTTATTGCAGCTTATATAGTATGTAGAATCTTTGTTTGAGTAGCCGAGAGGAGAGATTTGGTTGCATCATACATGAATGAATTTGTGTTTCCGCTGAGGTGAATTAGTGAATGACCCGCGATTGTAAAATTGTGTTGGCCTTTCACTTGAATCATGCTGCTCCTGTTATTTTTTCCTTTTAATTAATTTAGCTGCTCTTGACTCTGAAAGTAAAAACTGCATTTGATTAATATCGCTTGTTAACGAAGACAAATCTAGTCCTAAAATTAAAATATATTGTACATTTGGTCCTGTCATCCATTAATTTCGACGGAAAAGATAACTTGGCACTGACATGTAATCATCGATTAAAATTTGAATATGTTTTAACTAAAATATATGAGAAATTTTCGTTTTTACTTAATTGAAAAAAAATCGAATTTTCTACTTATTTTTCTTAAAACTCTTAAAAGGTTTTGATTAACATAAACATACTAAGAAGATATAAATTTAGTCCATGGATATAATTAGGATAATTGGCAAAAGTTTGCAATTTTCATAGTTCAATGATTGATTGTGTTTATAATTTAGTTAAAATATAAATCAACTGCAACGACCAATGAAAGAACTTCTTCAACGAAAACCCAAAAACATCAGATCTGGTACTAGTAGTGAACATATGAATATATACCACGTCTAAGGTGATGAGAAGAGAGAAGCATAAACTATTAACTCATCTTTCTCAAATAGCCTGTTGATCATGCCGAGACTGCAGGTTATATAAATTGCGGATTGAAGAAAAGAATGTTACTTTTATTTGGGAGTGTCTGATCTTTCATATAATACACAACACAGAAGTTGATTGATAAAAAAAATTGATACTAATACACAACATAACTTTTCACAACCCGAGGCCCATAAATTGAATTTAAAAAACAAAGAATCACAATATGTTGGAGACAATACGGTAGATTGTTTACGGTCGCTGGTACACATATTTTGTTCTTGGATCCACGATAACGCCCTTCCCTCCATTCACTTCTAAATCATGCCTGCATTTCATTTAAACAGTCGCAAAATGAAATCATCCCAAAGAAATGACTACTCAAAGACGACAGACAAGGAAGTAAACTCACTGAAATACAAAATCTGGAATGGTTAATTGCTCGCGTGGAACATATTTGAATAGCTGAAGAAGACGGTCAACATAGACAACCTTGTTCCACACCTAAACATCAATTTGCAAATTCACGAGCTTCAGAGAAGGAACTACATGTTTATGGAAAGTAAAGGTTTAGAACAACATACCACATTATCTACAAATAGTTGCATTGCAAATATTGAAGCTTTCAGCCCAAAGGTTGGATGGAGAACATATATTGCCTACACCATACATTACAGCAGATATAATAAGTTAATAATAAGTCATACAAAATCTTTGTTAGAAGAAGAAGAATCCCGCTCGCATACATGAAGGTTACGCTGGTGTTTCCGACCAAGTATTTGCTCTAATCTTTTCATCCATCCCAAATCTGGTTGCCTGCCAAATCCATTTTTCCGTTATACCTTACATTAGCAGTTACACCATTAATTGCACAAATGGAGTTGAAGCAAAACAGTGATTTCCAGATTAACTAAGCAATAACTCAATTTGGGCAATAAGAAAAAATGAAGGCAAGAGCAAAGGCTGTAAAGGAGAAAATACACACATCTGTAAGGATGCAGCAGAATGGAAATAAACAATCGTATAAGGCTTCTGTATCAATGGCTCAAACTCCTGAAAATGCAATACAAAATATAATTATCGACTGCAAGAAATAAGCATAGTTCAAGGAAACCATAAAATTTCAGATAACATGAGTAGTTGACTGATTGTAGTGTTCACCTTCACTACATACAACACAAATCGCTCTAGATCAAGACATCTCAGAAGAAAATGTGCTCCAACAACCACCATCACTGGCCGACCTTCACTATCAACACCACCCCGGTAACTGAAATTGACATCATAACTAAAGAGTCAAGATTGAAAGCCGATATAGTATCATCATTCATGTGCATATCTAAAGTTCATAATTGCTTACACTATCTTCATTTCAGCAATTTCAGAAAGATTAAGTGAATTTGCTTTAGCTAGATATCTAGAATGAAGAGAATATTCTTCAGCAGCAGATAAAGGAGGACCCCCAATATCACCATATCCAAGCATCTTAGCACAATTAAAACCACTACGTGCCTGAGCAGCTTTTTCCCACTGTTCTCTGCGTCTCTGATCTGGATCTTTAATCAAGGACATAAAAGCAGGATCTAAATATGAATCTAAGTACGATGAGTTCCTGTAAGAGAAAAACATATGGATTAGAAGCAAGTAGAGCATATAACTAGTTCTTGACCATGTGGAATTAAATTAGCAGGAGGTATGCATCTAAACCATTGAAGGATACAAATAGAGAGCATAAAAAGTTCCCATAAAATACTGTCAACTGAACACACACACTATGCTAACCATAGAGGGCTCGAAAACGTAAAAATAGTTTGGGATATTATGAGCCATTACTAATACAGACCAAAGAGGTGGGAATAGTATTGTAAGGGACTAACCTTCTAGCCAGTCCTATATCACTGACTGGAAGATCAGTAGAGATTTGGGGAGTTCTTGGACCAGTCTTCTTCAAGTTGGGTAAAGGCTTTATTCTAATCTTGCGATCATCTATCACAGTTTCACCATTTTCATCCCCAACATCAGCAGGAAGCTTCAAAATTGCTACCTCTTCCTCATGTTTATCCCGTGGAAAGTAAAGTGGAAGCAATCTATAATGAGAAAGAGAAACAATATACTGTCATCAAACTCCGATCTTCATAATACAAAATGTTCGGTAATTACACATGCATATGCATCTTTAGATCTAAACATAGCATACAAACCTTTTATATATCTCTGTATCAGGTGCGGTTGTAGTACAAAATACAACTGCATGTATTTTATCCTTTTGTTTCTCAAGAAATCGTCTTACAGTTCCTAACCAAATAAGACAAAGTTGGATTTCAAGGCAAGGAACAAAAGAAGTAAAAAGAATGGTGCAAGCATTACCACAAACATGAGTTAGACTTAAGACATGCACAAGCAAACTTGTCATTTATGAGAAATGAAAAAAGAAGAAGGTGCTAATAGATCAGGTTTTCACTAAGGCGCGTCATATTGTGACTTCAGAAAGTTACAGACAGCCACGAATCAAGAAAACACACAATTGCACAGCTGAAAGTAAGAATTTCTCACGTATTGCCACGTGCGCAGCTGGTTCTCGTGGATAATTTTTGGCTTCTGTATATATGCAGCCCACAGCAATGCTACATTCACATTGTAAATATGGCTTAATCCAAAATTTTCACATAAATCCATGACATAAGGAAGAATAAATAACTAGATGCCATGTCTGGCTATTTAACCACCTCTGCAGCCCATTTTCAATGAGAAGTTCAAGACAAGACCGGTAGCAATGGCTCAAAGCATTCTCTGCAGCCGTATGATATTTAACAGCATACTTAGGACCAACAGTATGAATAACCCTCCTGCAACTTACAAGAAACTTCAGCTGTGAGTAAGAACTTTAGAAATTAGGCTTCATGAGTATGCTCGTGTGACCACTACAAAGCTGATGATCAACTGGAGATAAAGCAAGAAGAATGCCAGTTCACAGTGCCCAACTTAAAATTAGTCATGAGTTAGTGACTCTCTATTCTCTATACAAAAGAGACACACAGGGGTTGCAATTAAATATTCAATTTCTTCATGCCACAATCTACTGGTTAGTTCTCAACAATGTCCTATTAAAGTCTCCATACAATGTTTCGTTAAGAAATGTTGATTCCATATTGTGGCACCTGGATAGAGATGCAATAACAATTACTTAATATTCTTACTTCCATCATAAATACTAATACGCTTGGAACCTTTTTCCAAGTTAATCTGTACTTCAGCGCCTCAATTAGTAAACCAGTGATGCAATAACAATTAATTCGATTTCTTACTTCCATCTTAAATACTAATGTTCTTGGAACATTTTTCCACGTTTATTCAGGCGATTAATCGCCTTAATTAATAAACCAGTGAAAATGCAGGATATACAAGAATTTCAAAGAGTCGTGAAATAAATCAAGGACAACCTCATATTCTCCAAATAATGGTATAAGTTTTCTGACCAAAAAAAGATAAAGACATAATCACCTTGCTGGAAGGTCATATGCATTAGTAACTTTTGCCATCCCTGTTCGGCACCCACCCTGCAAAGTTGAAGATAAATCACTGAATCAGCATGAATTTGTACATATTCAAGTGAAATATTTTCCTAATTCTACATTACTCTGCAACTGGAATTTTGCCCTCGTTTACAGATTTGACACAAAATAGGCTCATGGATTGGGCTAAGTCCACATTAAATGGCTTGGGCCTAACTCACCTCAAAAGCTAGCTTAAGAGTTGAGGATTGCCCAAGACCTTATAAGGTGAAGATATTATAGATTTCCAATCCATTTAGGATATTAGTCTCGACAGCGACTCTCATGTCACAAAATACCCTAACAGTAAACCAATATCAAACTTACAAGGAAAACAATATGCGTTTCTAGTTTATAAGATATATTAATGTTAAATCTCAAGTTAATCTAACCAGTTTTGAAGCATCCTAGTGTTGCTCAAGTGACCTGCCCCTATACACGTGGTAAAAAGAAATTGAACAAGGCCCAAACAAGGCTAGAACTTCACATAAATTTTGCATGCCCAGCACTTAGATTCATGCCCATGTCAAACAACCGTACTAGAGCACAAACAAGATAAGTCTACTTAATCAGTAATGTTGTGGTACAGAGGTACAGATTCTCAAAAGATGCCACAATCCTCAAAATCTGATAAAACATTTAGTTGCATGTCTTTCCAAACCAGAATCCACATGTTGGTATTTGATATATATTTTTTTAAATTAATAAAATATGTCATTTAGCACACCAGTGTAGCACATTCTTCTGCAAGACCAGGTCCAGCTGCAGCATGCAAACCAGGACTGCTGTGCGCTTCATCTAAATTCTGTCAATCATCGGAAACATGTATCAGAAGAAAAATCCATCTCTGAAGCAAGCAAATTGGAACTTAAGAATGCAAACACCTACTTACAGAATATCTTTTATGAATCAACTTAAGAATATGTGCTGAACAAGTTCATTTATGGTTCACACCAGAATTCCCAACTTAATTATTTCATAGATATAAGAAGCACGATAGTATGGGAAATTTCCACAAAATTATAGGCGTTTGCTTGAAACAAAATGGAAAGGGACATCAGTTTGAATCACAACCAATTGTTACCTAGATACATATGTGACGCATTCACGAACAAATCTGATGCATTATAATCAAATCAATTATGAATATAAACCCAACCTTGTATCCCCAAAGCCATAATTCTATAACTTCTGGTTAAACAGGAAAACTACATTAAGATGATATGCAAGAAAATGCAGAGGTTATCATGATATGAATAAGGGGCCATGCAATAAAAACATACATCACTAGTTATCCTACAACCCCAACAAACATCACGACAAGTCTTCTTATGTATCTGATGGAATTCAAACAGGAATCGTATTTACTTATGAGGGATTATCATTCCAAAGTTAATACAAGAACAAGCATGGATAGCGTAGAGATGCAGAAGCTGTGGTTGAAGTGTCAGAAAAACCATCATACCTTACTTTTGGTACAAAGATTTATGCAAGAGTTGAAAAAGTTGAAGTTTTTGGTATTTTCACATTTATGCCCTTAAAAGAGTGGTTGAGAATTAGTAATGTCAAATCATTACTTTATGTGAGAGGGTAGTTTTGGGATAAACAATTCTATTTTAAGAAAGGGAGTGTTGAACTGAGACATCTCAAAAAGGAAATAAGAGTAAGATTTGTGGGACGGAGGAAGTAATACATTTCCTACAGATAATTAAAACTCATTGCAGTTACATTAAGAAAGTTGCTCACCTCATTTGTTGAATTAACTACTGCATCCACCTCAAGATTCCAAGGGTTCCCCCTCCATAGGTATATCTTTGAGTTAATTTCGTGATCGACAGGGAACCTAGATACCATCCCATTTCCACTACTCTCACCCTCAGAGGCCGATGTCAAAGGGTCTGGAAAGTACAAATTCGAAAAAGAAGGATCTTCATTCTCATATGAGTATCGAATCTCAGACTCACTCCAACGTGGAACTTGATCTAGTGTCACCACGGAATCTCCACTATCTGTTGGCAACCCACCTCGGTTAGTGGTTGCAGCCCCAGCCCTATACATATTTTATGACCAAAGACCAAACTTTCTCCCTCTTATTCTCCAACCAACATTAACAGCACCTCCTCAACTGTAGCTAGTACCAATTTTCAAAGGAATATGGTGAAGTCTCAATCTTCAAAAAGCCAACACAAAGCTCTACGAATAACTTAGAATCCCTGGTAAAAAACAAAGTATAAGTCTTATTTAACAAAATGATATATTTCAATAGACAAAACATTAACATTACAATCAAACGTCTAACTTGATAAATTCTACTAAAATTAAGCTCAATTAGCCTCAGTGGATCACAAACCGTTAGCATTAGAAGCTGTCAAGCTGATGTCATACACCCAATTCATCAAAATCCAAAAAAATTGCCCAATTAATAAAAACAAACCATATAGAAGAATATATTATACATAAAGAAATAAATCAAAGACCCTAATGTACAAAAACATAATAAATAAAGTTAAGATCACCAATGAATCAATACGCACAGTTCTTTCAATATTCCCCGAATATATACATCTATAAATTAACAAATATAATGCTTAATACCTGGGGATGATATTTGGGGATTAATTATGTAGAGAGAAACAGAATTTCAATAAGAGAGAGGGAGATAAGTTGAAGGTAGGCCAGAAAATTGACGACGGGTCTGGGGTGGAATTTCGAATTTTTTATTTGTTCATTATTTGATGGATTGTTGTCTGTTTCTGCTTCCCTTCACATGTACTGTCGAAATTGCCCTCCACATTTTAATGCTTTACGCCTTATAGAATTTTAACCCTATCCAAATTCTCCTTTTTATTTTTGGGAAATTTCCAACTTATTTTTATTCGTCTTCCTAATTGCTTGCGTCATTTTAAGTATTTGACAAAATTTAATACAAACTTGCCAATTTATTGGAGTTATTTCAATTATATATTAAACTGTATATTTACAGTTCGGACCGAAAAATATATTGGGTAAGAGTACTTCCAAGTATCTTTAATAAGATTCAAACTTGAGTTACGTCTCAGGGTCGCAAACCGCTACTACTAGATCTAACCACATTGAGTGTTATTATTATATTATTATATACTATGTGTATTTTCTATTGTATATAAACTTTGAGAATAACTTATGTTCCGTTTGATTTAATATGATTTATTTACTTTCAGATTGGAACAAAACAAACAAGTTGATATTGTTCTATTTGAAGTCCATGTTAATCAAACACTCATGCAGAAAGAAAAAGGTTGGTTTCATACTTTGAACTAAGATAATATTTTATTATGCTCACAACTTGCAAATATTTTGATCCCTCGTAGCAAACAAATTATAATTTACATAAGAATGAGTCTTCTTTCGAAGTTCTTACTTATCAAATTATTATTACTAATGTATGCTCGCTCTTTCGTGCTTGAGCTTAATGTATCCATCACTAGCCATTCAATAATTCAGTTAACATTGCACGTACAAGGGCCTATTTATATTTACCCAAATATATATAAGTATATTTGTTTATGATGTGGCAACACTTGATCAAAAGTGTCATTAGAATAAGTGAAAGAAAGAGGGAAATAAATTATGTGTATTCTTATTTTAGTTTTACAAAGTTTATGTTCGTAAGAGCATATTTAGCCGAATATTCTTCTGCACTTCCAAACAAAATTTTGGAATATGCTAATACCAAATGATTTTTAATCTATAGGTCATTTCATGAGCTTTTCAGGCTACCATGAAAATTCATATATGGCAAACTGGTTCCATTTATTTTGTTACTGAATTAGGACTGAAAATAAGTTACTACTTACAACTTACTGCAAATAAAATAGACTGATTTCAATTTTTGTTTGGATACTGTGAATCTCACTTCTGATTTCATGAGATTCTATCCAATTGTTTGTCTGAACAATTTCTGTGAGTTCTGGTATTAAATATATATAAAAGGTTAGAAATATCCAAATCCGACATCCAGAAAGTAAAGAGGAGTCCCAAAACTATATAAGTAACCTCAAAACGTAGAGTACAACCGTTGATAATTCATGTTTTAGTCCTCCAGCATAGCCTTAGCAGCATCAATTAAAATTGGTCGTAGATCATGTGCGGCTCGACCAAGGACGGTGTATCCTTCTTTGTCAGTTGCATCCACATCAGCTCCATGTCTTATAAGAAGAAGAGCTACATCTTTGTTGTGACCTTCTACAGCAGTCATAAGTGAAGTTTTTCCTGCTTTATCCACATCATCAACCTCTGCTCCTTCCTCAATCAAGAAATTACACAACTCTGCATTACCCGTGCTTGCTGCACGATGCAGTGGGGTGTATCCAATCTTGTCCTTTGCATTGAGCTTTGCACCATGTGAAACCAGAACCTCAGCTATTCTCAAGTGACCCTTGCTAGCAGCATAGTGAAGTGCCGTGCGGCCACCATCATTTTTCAAATTAACGTCTCCACCTGTGCATCGGCATTTCATTTCAAAGTTGAGAACAATACCTTAAAACTATATATATGAAATACACAAACTATTTAGAAACTCCCCTATTCAGAGAAGTGATATTAACATTATAAGAAGGCCCTTGGGGTAGAGGATACCTTACAACGTAATCTATAGAAGATGAATAGATTTAAACCGTATAATTCAAAATTTGATGTATAAGTGAAAACTAATGAATAGATTCCATAGTTCTTCAAAATCATTCAAGTTTACTGGCTTTTAAGTCTGACGATAGTCTAATTATAAATTATTAAAAGCAAATCATCTGAGGGCAAAAATATATGATCTTCCAGAACTAAGTGGACTCAGACTCATGACATCAACAGTATAATGTAAAACAATTTTTTTGTCCTATAGTACTTTCAGATGTCATTGTCATATAAGATACATAGAACTCTTCTTTTCCATTCTAGCCACTTTTCTCCTGATTAACACATCCTATTTGTCTTCATATATTCTAAATAGACATCTATGGATTTCACACTCTGCTCTGATCAAACTCAAATACAAATGCTTCTTTAAGCATACTCTGAACATAAGGCACAAAATCATGTTGTTAAATGTTGACTTCAATTTAGCCAACACGAGGCATTCATGCACAGATAGATTACAGTTGGGCTACAATGGTACCCATGCAGGGGCCAAGGATTTAGCCATGCAATGATGCAAGCTTCTTCGCGTCTAGAGAACATAAGAGAATGAAATGAAACAGTGTCATCCATAACATCATAGTCTTTGATTTTTATCTATAAATAGCTAAAAGTTGCATTGCTCAATTATCCTTAGCCATGCATGCCCACTTCAAATCAACATTTTATGTATTTATGTAATATACAAGCACTAACCTTTGTTGAGTAAAATCTCTACAATTTTAAGAATGCCGCTGCTCACTGCAGAATGTAGTGGTGCCCAACCTTCTTCATCGGAACTGTTAATAACTGACGGGTTTGCATTTGATAGTATTTCCACCACCTAAATAAATCCAAGACATTGATTGTAAAGAAAGATCACACAATCACCTCAGAAAAAATACATCAATTGTTGCTTTAAAACCCTACTTTAAGAAGATTCAAAGTGGAATCATTTTCAATCTCGATATCCAAATTAAGCAAAGACACTGCATGAATTTTTTACAGATTGCCACCAACTATTGGACCATCTGTAACTAGATAAACAACTCTGCTTGCTAAACCGATTAAGTAGCCACGATTAGGTGTCTAACGCTATGTACAAATTCATATTTAACCAAACAAATGTTACTGAATGGTTATTATGTATCCCTCAATCTATATACCCTCTAAATTAATACATGTAAATTAATCACACCAGATATCATACATAATACAAGTTTCAATGAAGAATAATGATGCGGAAAATGTTGTACCACGAGCTTTAAAGCTAGTACTTTAGAAGCAACGGAAAATTAAATCAAATTAAATGAAGAAATGGATGGACCTCGGTTTGGGAAGACGAAACGGCGACGTGCAGGAGCGAGCGGCCGTCTTCATTCCGGAGGGAGAGGGCTTTGAGAAGTTGTTCTTCAGAGAGCGATTTGAAGAGCGAAGAATCCCCAGCTTCCGCAGCTTTGAATAATTCCTTCTCTTTTATTTCGATTGCTACCGCAACGCCGTCGTTTTCCATTTCCATTTCCATTTCCATTGCCACTGCCTACTGCACTGTGCTGTTTAGGTGGGTTTAAACAACTTTAAATTTAACAGGGGTTTTCTTTTCAGGCAAGGTAGAAAGGGAATACTCGACTAGGCCAGGTCCAGGAAGTATTCCTGGACCATGTGGTTACAGTCTTGACCATGTTACGTGTCGGACAATAGTTTAATTAATTTTGCTTAATCCCAATCAAAAAGAAAAATATTTTTATGATTAGAAAATAAGGGTATCCAAGTCTTTTTAGCAGAAAAATGATCATAAGTTGCCAAATTTCTAACTTGCCGGGTGTGGTTGCCAATTGACCAAAGATCATGGAAAGTCAATGCAATTTACAATAAATATCGTTTAATTTTTTTGTTTTTAATTAAGGACAAATAGCATAAATCAAATAAATGGGTAGGGATATCACCATCCCAAAAAATCGAAAAAGATGAACGTATGATTTAAGAAAAATCAAGATGTTTTATTTTTACCTATGATTTAAGAAAAATCATTTGCATATATGGTCTTATGAAAAATTTAATTTATAAAACCAGCTTTTTAATTTTTGTTATTTGCAAAATTAGCCTTACTTAAATTAGAATATTAATTTTGATCAATTAAAAATATTAGAATATTAATTAACTTTAAATTCAATGAAAGATAACAAAAAAAAATTCAAATTTTTGTCACTTATCATTTGGGCTTTAAATTCAATGAAAGATTACAAAAAAAATCCAAATTTTTGTCACTTGTCACTTGGGCGCCCCCAAGTGACAAGCGGCATTGTTGACGCCGGATCACTTGGGTGCCCAAGTGACGAGCAACAAAAATTTCGGGTGAATTTTTTAGAGAGTTTTTTGTGGTGGGAGAAATTTAAAAATTTGAAATGAGAGTGAAAATGAATTTTTATGGATGTTTTGTATTATTATTAGTAGATTAATTAGACTTAATTGTGTTTAATTAAATTTAATTGTTATTAAAACTAAGAAAAAAGAAATAAAAAAGAAAAGACTAGTTTTGCGAAAAACATTTGGAGTAAAGCTATTCAGCCAAATATCCCGGAGCAAGAACAAATTTATTTCTTCTCCTCCGCCATGGTTATAAATTACCAATAAGAATTATATATTTTTTCTTAATGCCTAAATTTTTCTCTCTTTTTTTCCTTTTTTTTTTTTTTTTTTTTTTTTGTTTTTGTTCGTTGATGAATGTAATGAAGTTGTACAAGTATGGTGCAAGCTATTTATAAATAAAGAAGATATATGTCAATCTCAAAGGCTTCAAAATTTATAAATGCCAAGTTGCATCTAAAGACGAATATATGATTTAAATATTAATTTTTTAGTGCATGACATTTTCCTCTACTTTTTTTCTTCTTCTTCTTCTTCTTTTTTTTTTTTTTTTTTTTGGTTGGTAGAAAGGAAAAAACAATACTATATTTGTTGTTTCTAGTGAAAAAAATTTAAATAATTGAAATTTTCTTGAAGAGGAAATCACAATTTCCTTTGCTTTCACCAATTAAGTTAATATAACAATAGCCAAAACCATTTCTGATATTCTTTCAAACTGAAGCTAGACGACAAGTACATATGTTATTACTGTACATGCTAATAATATAACACACATTCAAAGATGATGACATATATATTTTTTCAATAATATGTATACTTTATACCTTTTTTTTTGTACATTTTGAACTTTCAATAATTCAATCTATTGTTATAGTATGAATTACTAAAATATGTTTTTAAATAAATTTGTTAGATTTTTCTTTAATTATATAACTTATGAATAACTAAATTTTACACCAAATATTGTGCAGTAGTTAATTTTCATATGTAATAATCAAGAATTCAAGTGAGGTGGGACCCAACAGCAGAGAAACGGTTTTCCGGGTTAGAAACTCCGTCTCCAAATCAAGACGACGTCGTTTTCAGCCTGGGGTAGAAAAAAAGAATGGGAAAAATGTAACGGCGTTGAGTTAAAGCGTAGGAGGGAAAAAACGCTGTGATGGTTGAAAATCACTGTAGCAACTCCCAGTTAGGCTCTTATATGTAGTAATAATATAGTTCAACTGTATATAATTTACAGAAAATTGAAAAAGATGAGAGTAGTTGTATGGTAAAGAATGAATATATAATATATTAAAAGGACCAAAAAGCAAACAAGGGGAGCTCCAAAGGGGTGACCTGAGAACACAAGTGCATTAATTTATTACTAGTAATTTGTTGCTGCCATTGCCAACCTTTGAATCCACCTGTGTTCTCAGATGCACTCCTTTGGGGGTGACCTTGTCATTTCACACTCTTCACTTTCTCTCTTTTGAAAGTTCATGTGTGTGTCTGTAAATTATGCAATCCGTATTAATTCCAATTTATGGTGGTCAAAAGACTGAGACTGGGCCATAACAAATAATAATGTTGTCATTCTATTGACATCATGACATTCATTTTTGGAACTCATAAGATATGTATTTATATTTAGGGTGAAATACACTTTCCCCCTTAGAGTATTGGGGTGGCATCAATTACCCCTTTAAAGTATCAATTGTAACACTTACCCCCCTATGTTATAGTATTAAACATTTAATTCCAAAAATATCCCCGTCCATTTTGAAACAAATACATTATTTCTTTATTAATTTATCAAAAAATATTTATGTTAATTATGAATTCATCTATCCACCAAATAATATTATATTTTAATTTCTTCATTTTTTCGATTTCCTTCGACTTTATGGTCTCAAAATTTTTCATTATTTTCGCCTCATTTTTTTTCTTGATTTATGTTTCAATTTGTTTCTTTATTTTATGTTTCAATTTTTTATATTTCTATTATTTTTCTTTATATTTTTCTATGTTTTTATTTGGTGATAATTATCTCATTTATTTTCAGTATGAATTAATATTGAAAATATTGAGTAATTTTCCTTCGAATTCTTTTCGCAAAATTCACGGTTGACACCAAGCATTATTATGTTTTAATTTCTTCATTTCTTCATCAAATTTTTTTTTTAATTAATTATGAATACATCCATTTACCAAACTATATTAAATTTTAATTTCTTCATTTATTTTGCTTCTTTTGGTTAAAGAAAATGAGATGAAAATGTAGAAGAAATTTGTGATTGAAAAAAGTATGATAAAAAAAAATGAAGAAATTAAAACATAATATTTGGTGGATGAATGAATTTATAATTAATAAAGAGACAATTTTATTTTTATAAATTAATAAAGATATTTTTATTTATGAAAGGGGCGGAAATATTTCTGGAATAAAAACTACAAAACTATAACAGAATGGGGTAAGTGTTACAATTGATACTTTAGGGGGTAACTGATACCACCCCTATACTTTAAGGGGGGAAACGATATTTCACCCATATATTTATATTGTTTAATTAGATTCTCTTGAACATTTTTTTATTGGATAATTTAAACGACCAATAACACCATATAGAATAGATATAGTAGTATTAATTCGTTTATGGATAGTTAAAGGAAACACAAAAAAGGTGATTAAAAGTGGAAAATTCTTAATTAGATGATCAGGTCTATTTTGAGAAGATATAACTCCTAAACTTTATCTAATCAAGAATGTCCCATCAAAAGTAAGTATGATAATTTTTTAAAAGCAATATTACGTTCAATGAAATGAACACGTCATCACTACATCTAATTAAGGGCTGATAGCTTGAATTGGATCTACTCGTCGGGATTGCAAATAATGAAGAATGATACAATTGTATTTTTAGTCCATATGTGTAGCTACCTAGCTATATCCCACGTACTTTTTCTAGTAGTGAATCCCACAAACAAAATATTCTAGTTGAATGAAAATATATTAAACCCAAAAGTAGAATTATTTTAAAGTGTGAGAATTACTATTATTATTATTATTAGGAAAAAGAAAAACAACTCGATCTACTTAATTATTTATTCATGGGCATTCCTCAAATTTCTCCTCACAAAACAAGCTCCATCACGAAAACTCCATCACCCCTTCCATATTTATAATTTAATTTCTTCGTTCCTTCCTTCCTTGCAATAACTAATTTAATTTCCACAATGGATTTCTTATCCAATTTAAAAAAGAGTGATCATGATGATGAAACTAAGCCCACTGATCAGCCAAACAAATTACCCCCCGCCGAACACAAACCTTCAAACTCCGAACTACTCAACAGCGCCAAGGTTGTCGCGGACGCAGCCCAAGCCCACTTCCGCAACGAACCAGAGAAGTACGACAAAAACAAACTCGCTGGAGCCACCGCGGATCTCCTCAACGCTGCTGCCGAGTATGGTAAACTAGATGACAACCAAGGAATTGGAAAGTACGTGGACAAGGCTGAGGACTATCTCCGCCAGTACGGATCATCCAGTGATCATCCCGACAAGCACAAAACCACTACTACCACAGCAGCGCATCAAACAACGGAACATGGTAAAAAATCTGAAGCTGAAAGCGGTGGGGTAGGGAATTACATGAAAATGGCTGGAGATTTCTTGAAGAACTAGATCAACTATATATATATATATATATATATATGATACTTCTCTAGCTAGAGCAAAAAATTGTTTGGTGGTACGTATGAGTAGGTAGCTAGTGTTTGTAATTGTCTTTTTTATTTTATATATATATACTATATAGAGTGTAGGTGCAGTGTGACTAATTAATATGGTCGCTGTGTATTAATTAATTTGTGTGTTTTTGTTAGATTAATTAGCTTGGAGAAGTCCGTCCTACAATACCATAAATCATGTAATGGATTTTCTTGCCATCAATTTGGACTACGATTTAATTTATACCTTACATCGTAACTTTAATTTGTCTTTCTATCAACTATTCTTTTGTTTAATTAGTTTACTTGTATTGCATATATTAATTGCATGCACGCTCTTAAAATGAATCTTTTACTTCTTTTTCAATTGTCAAAAATCAGCAATACAATTTATATATATATATTTATTTACAAGAAAAATACTCCAAATTTTATCCCCCGGCCACACCCTTATAGCTTGATGACCTACCCTACATCATCCAACGCACCTAATCAAAATATTTTCGTCTGCCTGGGATCCAAATCTGTACAACGTCATAGAATTGCTGATTTGGAGAAGAGGCGACAAAATCGGATCCAAATTAATTCGACCCGTTTCAAACAAAGCAAGATTCTAACATGATTGATCCCACATGTGGGCTAGCTGTTAGCTAGTGGGACGGTTTTTTGAGTAACATTAAAACATATATATATATATATATTTACCGTCACTTTAATAAGGCATGAATATATATTTCATTTAATTTAAGAGGATATAAGTGTAGAGCTAATCTTTTCAATGTTGGTGCTTACAAAATTATAAGGAATTAATATGTGATCAAACGCTTGAGCTATATTGAATAAAATTATAACGTAAAAAATTAAACATGTATAAAAAAATATTGTTAAAAAAATTCTAAACTTACATCCGAAAAAAATATGAACCGACTTGATCCAAGCAAGATCCAATTGACTTATTTTTCAAATATGTGCAAAATTGATCGAATATATATATATATATATATATATATATATATATATATATATATATATATATATATTTTTTTTTTTGAGATGGTAAATACAATTGTTACATCAAACACTATATCGAATCGAAATTATTACAATGATATCAAAGTGAACTAAGTATTAAACTAGAAAAATGCTAGTATGAACCTCGATCGAATACCTACATTTATGAACCCATAACCTCATGGTCATGAAACCTCATCCTTAACCACTTGACTAAGACCTCATCGGCAATTGATCTAATGTTAATGAAGTCAAATTTAGTTCAGACCTAATTCGACTTGAATCCAATTAGTTGACAGCTATTATTGACATCTCTCAGAAAAAACTAAAAAATTTGGGCCGCAGGGTCCATCTTTAGCTTAAAAGGGACCTGAAATTGACCCTCTTAGGGCTTATGGCCCAAGCAATAATTCCCAGCCGTTAAAAATCTTAACAAACAGGACGACAGCGTTTCTTCTCATTAATTACTATGCTATTGCTCTTCTTCAGAATTCAGAAATATCTCAGTTTATATTTTCTCAAAAATAACAAAGAACAGAGAGAAAAAGAGGAGAGGAGAAAAGAAACTCATTTCTCTTTCTTCTGATCTCTTTTTCCAAATTTGATTCTCACAGAAAATACGAATTACTCTATTATTTCACAATCCGCTAAGTTTCTCTACCATCTAAACATTTTCATGCAAGCCGATTAGAGGTAGAATATTGTGTTACATGTTATAATGTGGGTTATAATTTGTTAGAGCATTGTTAATTGTAAATGCTCACTCTGAATTCGGATTTTCATAAATAATTGATTTTTTTAGCATTTTATGCAATGATCATGCATTCTGATAATGTAATTAAGGAATTTGTGCTATTTTTTTGGGCTCATGATCAAGCATTGTGATACTGCAATATCAATTTTTTTGTGGGTCACAAATGATCTTCGTATGGCCGGATGCTATTATGATTAGGATGAGATATTCGGTATTTAGGACGAAACAAGCTAATTGCGATACAATCTGTTTAATTTGGGAAAATGTTTGCTTTTTTTTGTCGGTCATTTTACGGGATTTCTGATAATGTAATTAAGGAATTTGTGCTGTTTTTTTGGGCTCATGATCATGCATTGTGATACTGCAATATCAATTTTTTTGTCGGTCACAAATGATCTTCGTATGGCCGGATGCTATTATGATTAGGATGAGATATTCGGTATTTAGGACGAAACAAGCTAATTGCGATACAATCTGTTTAATTTGGGAAAATGTTTGCTTTTTTTTGTCGGTCATTTTACGGGATTGCTGATTTTTTTTTTTTTGTAACCATGAGTGGTTGTTGTTTTTTTATTTGGTAATTATTGTTGGAAAACTAGTTATAATATTGATATATTACAATATTAATGTTTAGGAAATTTCCTAGTTGTAAATACACATTAGAGTTTTTCCGGAAAGAAAGGATCTGTTTAGATGTATTTTTGCTCTGGTTTCAATGTTTCGTATATTGATTTGGTACTCTAAAGATTCCCCTCAATAGTTTTGTGCCAAACATTTTTAACAAGTCTTGGATGTAATTTGTTGAAATTTTCAAATTGTAAAATAATGTTAAGAAAAGTTTGGGCAGTTTGAAAATGAGAGATGTAGTTTGATGTTGAGGAATTGTGCTGAAAAGTAGGTGAATTGGTGCTAATCATGTTTGTTCAAAGTTTATGATATAGTATTATATATTTGGGGGTAGGGATAGATATTGGTCAAAACATAATTCTATGCGGTCTCAAATGCTGAGCTCAATTGATTTGGTTTAAAGCGTTTGGCAGCAAATACCAGGTCATAATAGATCCAAACGAGGCAAAAGGGCCTTTTGATACTTCATTTCTTTTGTTCATTGATTTGGTGGTGATAAAAAAATAAAAAGTTGGAATCTGTAGTCAATGATGTCCCTTTGTTTACGTTGAGCGAAGAAATTAGTGTATTCAATGTCTTGCCATCCAAACATGGACTCTGAAATAATGTCATATATAGAAAGTGCAAAATGTAGAAGCGAGCCCGATAACTTTTATACTCCACAGAACGAGCGAAACTGAAAGGAGAGAGTAGGCAGATATTTTTCCTTGTGCTGTTTTTTCAATGATAGTACTGTGGTTTGGCAGATGACTTTTCTTTGATCATGTGTATATAATGCCATTTATGATATTCTCTTGCAACTCTGCCTCATTTACATTTTCACTTCGTGTTATCTTTAGACACATACATCATATGGCAGAGTGGAAAATCTGTGGGAGATAAGCTTTGCAATATATTTAAAAACTATTAATACATGTTGTTTCATGTTATTATGGAGGTAGCAATATTTCACATTGAAGATAGTTATGGATTCTATATTTGCAGTCCTGCGTAGAAACTTTCTTGTTAGATGAATTAAACACTTGAATACGTTGTTATTTTTCAGTAGGTGTACTGATTTTCTAAATGATATGGTTGGTAAACCAACTTTCTTGCCCCCTGCCTTTTTGATATAGGTATAGATTCTGGTGAAAGGCCTCTAATGATTGAAGCATGGATTGCGCAAGTGTATCTCTGAGGTTCCTGATTATGGTGCTTGCTCTATAAATTCATGATAGCCGTTTACGCTGATTTCTGTCACGATGTGGAGATCTATATCACATTCCATTGCAGGCTTTGGGCCAAAGAAAAACAACACTGAGGTAGCTAGACATTGCCATGATTCCTCAGATGATGAGACCTCTTCTAATGCTAGCACAGATGAAGGACTGGAATGCCCAATATGCTGGGAGTCATTTAACATTGTTGAGAATGTGCCCTATGTCTTATGGTGTGGCCACACATTATGCAAGAATTGTGTCTTAGGCCTTCGCTGGGCTGCTCTGAAATTTTCAAATCAACAGATCCACATCCCCTTTTTTGTTTCCTGTCCGTGGTGCAATTTGTTGACATTTCGATTGGTTTACAAGGGTAATCTTAGATTTCCTAGCAAGAATTTCTTCCTTTTGTGGATGGTCGAGAGCAGGAACGGTGACAGAGTTAAGTCTCCTCCCTCAATCTGCAGAGATCAACAAGTATGGTCACCAAGGTGCACATCTGTTGTTGGCAATTTCTCCGTGAATCCTACTACTCATAGGAGGATTCATCGTCTTGGTCGTACAATGTCTAGCAATAGTCGTAACTGGAACAATGATAACATCGGTACTGAGAGGACTCAGATGTCCTTGCACAAATCCCTTGATCTTTTCATTCGCATGACAGCCAAGTTTCCATTGGTTATCCTACTTCTTATCATCGTATTTGCGCTGCCTACTAGTGCTGCAATCTTGATGCTGTACTTGGTAATCACAATTCTTTTTGCGCTCCCAGCTTTCTTGGTGCTCTATTTTGCATATCCTGCTTTAGATTGGCTGGGACGAGAGATCAGAACTTGAATCTTCTTCAATTGGTAACTTATGATCTAGGTGAGGTCTTTCGTTAACTGCTGTTTGGTTGTAGGACGAGACATTTTGTATGAATGAAAATTTATCTTTTGTTTGAAGTTTCTATCTAGATTTCCTCCAATTAGGATATAAATGTTGAGGATGCTGTTAGATATTATGTTGGACAATTTTAAAACTATAGATGTATGTAATATGAATGCTTTGGAACTTCCTTTGTTGCACACTTTCTGGTGCCATTGCATTTTAGAGATTTTTATACACACTAAAATTAAAACAAAATACAAGAGTTACTGTTAAAGTGTGTGTCCATTTAAGCAAACTTGAAGTATTTTCACTGCCAAATCTAGTCAGAGTTCTGCTTTTTTGTCTTGTATTATACTATGATTCAAAAGCACAGGCATGTTGGTGGAAGTTTTCCAGTAGATCTGATCTTATTTGCTTTCTGTTTCACTTTGAACTCCTCGTTTCTGCGATTCTCCTCTGCTTGTGCCTTGGCTCCACCTGCAATAATTTCGATTCTTGCAATCTCATCGTGATAGCTCCGTACGGCTTTTACTCTTTTCTTGTCCGGTTTACCCTGAAAATTATTGTCAACTGGTAAATAATCTTAATTTTCTGGAGTTGTATTTAGACAAAAAGCTGAATGAACAAACCTCCATCTTCTCTAATTTGCGTTTGGCATTTCTCTTCTTTTTAGTCTCCCAGTTTTCAATTGTGTCCTTCAGCTTCTCGTACCTGGAAAATTTCCATCTTTTTATAATAGAGAATTACATGTAGCATCAATTTTAGCATGAATGGCTCAGTTGTTACCGTTCTTTAATGCTTGCCATCTCTTCTTTTTCCCAAGCATTTGCCATAGAATCTCTAGGTCCAGGTTTTGTTCTTGTCTCAACTGGTTGAGGCATGGGCAATTGGGTCTGTGGACGAACAGGATCGAAAGGCTTAGGCACTGTGGTCTGACCAGGCTCTTTTCCGTCAGTGATATTCAAATTCTTATCTGCAACAGTTGAAGGGCTATCCACAGACCGTTCAGGGAGTGCTAGCTTTTCAGGTTTTGCACTACTAGTTTCATCGAAACTTATTTTCTTCTTTGTGGATGATGATGATGCAGGGGTAACTCTCGGCTTTTCAGGTCTCGTTGAAGTGTTTATTGGCACTTTAATATCGGTATCCCTATAACTTCTCTTTGAAGTTTCATCTGATATATATAAACACGAGTCTTAAAAATTTAGAACAGCATAAATAGATGAGATTTTTGTCTCTTACCTGGGATCTTGACTGCACTTTTACGTGGTTCAGGTTTGGTGTCTTCAGATTTGCTCTTTATTTTAGAGTTGAAGGGTCTATCTCTGTAATCATCCCTAGTTTTCGTTTGTTGTTCAACTGAATGAATAGCATAAGCAGCAGCTGCAACTGCAGTTGGATAATCAGCACCACCAAAATCATAATCCCAGCTCATATTTCTCGATAACTGTCTTCTTATCCAGCTCTGGCTTCTTGTTTTCTCTGCAAAAAGCATTAATACGTACTGTTTTATAGAAATATTTTCTCCCGCGGTTAGCTACTCAATTTAAGTTGAGTAGAAACAGGAAGAATTTGAAGTCTAACTTAGCATACCTCTGAGAGGTTGTGTTTTTTGAGGTGGTATCTTCCTGTCCCTAGTGTTGCTGCTCTCTTCTTTGTTTTCCTGTCGTGTACCAGCAAATCTTGATCTGGAAAAAGTTCAGTCGTCATATACAGAAAAGGTTAAAAAATGACGTGTTATTTCGGGTTTTAGGCAATTGATTTAAGCAATGGAGACGAGAAAGAGTTGAAGAGTTTATGTACCTTGTTTGCTTAATCAAGCTCTCCATTTTGTTCACAGAGGAGACATGAATATTATGGTGGTTGTTTGATGGAGAAGCAGTAGTATAAGTATAAGAAGGGAAAACTTGTTGGGCTTATTTAAGGTTGTCTTTTAGTAGGGGTTTGGGGGTAAGCTAGCTAGCTTTGCATGCAAGGACTGTTTTTGCATCTCTAAAGGGAATCATACTTTTCTTCATCTTTTTGAAAAACAGGGTAATCTTTTTATGCTTGTACCTGTAAGAATTTCTTTCTATTAATAACTGGTGCTAAATATAAACTTAAAAGTTAAAACACGGAATTGATAATCTATTCTGTATTGATGTTACATTTTGTATGGCTATGCATTTAAAAAAGTATTTTCCTTTATGAATCTACATATAAAAATATTTATCAAAATACGTACATAGATGAATATTAGCATTAATATGTGGGGCCAAAGCTCCTTGCTTGTAGGAGATCAATTCTAAGGTATCATGCCTTTCTTTTATTTTACTACTTTATTTGTCCTTTTTCTTTTTTTTTTTGGTTTTCAAAAGGTTTCTCGAGTTTTATATTTGATTTAATTTATTTCAAGGCTTGTAACTTGTAAGACATATGATATACGAAACTCTCCCTCTTTGTCCTATTGCTCCATTGTTGTCCATCATTTCTCACTGTGCTAGAAATTATTTCATTAGCTTTAGATAGAATCTCAAATAGATAATTAATATATTCTTTTAGTTAGATACATCATAGTAATTTTTTGAGGCCATTTCATAGTGAATCTTTGAACCCGATTTGCAATAATGGGAATATGGTATGGTCTAGTTTTTCTTTTCTCTTCTTTTATTTGGGAATAAATTGAGCCTATTCTAATCGAACAAATCAAACTAATTCACTTTGAGCCCACTTTCCGCCCTAACTTGAGCCTAAGCCCATGGAAGATTTCTAATAACTTGAAGTTTGTATAGAGCAAGAAATATTTTAAGGAGCAAGAATTTCAATTAAAGCCACTACAAATATTTTGCGATCATTACTTCCTTTTAGGAAAAAACCTTTTAAGTATTCAAATGTTGTATAGAATGAGAAGAACACTTCTCCTTCTCACTCGAGCACAAAAAGTGTACACAAAACTTCTAAGCACAAGCTGGAGCTTTGAAGCCTTTGAGTGTAACAAAAACTATTGAATCAGGAGCCACTCTTATAGGCAATGTATCATCAACAAGCAGTGGATTCATAGCAGGAATTTCAAACGTTTCCGTAAGCTTCAATGGCGTTCCATTCAACAGCAACATATCACTTTGAATATTTCCATCTTTAGGAGTCAAATGGTACTCTTCCCTTCCATTGCTATCTCCATTCCCTCGAGTGTACGAGTTCATATCATCCACTAATGAAACCTCAAAGCTTGTAGAATTAGACATGTTGATTAGAAGAATCGAAACTCCTTTTGTTTTCTTCGAGCAATGAGAATACGCACGTAGATAACGGGAGCCATTATGAGAGGTTGAAAGTACGTTATTGCCCATCAAACGATGCCATAAAAGTGCACCATAGTAATCCGGATTAGGAACAAATGTAGTTGTATTGAGTAAAGCATAATTTCCTCCAACTAAAGCTTGTCTACAAAAGACCTTATGATTAAATGTTGATGTCATTCCCAATTGATCCAAGTACCAAAATCCGTCAAGAAAAGTATGTGATACTTCTTTGCCACCACTATTATATGCACCACCGGATTCCCCGACCCATGCTCCAGTCCATGGCCCGTGTAACTTTATGCTTGTAGAAACGTCTTTATAGGTCTGAGATATTTGATCAAGGAAAGAAGGATCTTGAATCTTGTTTATAAGATTTGGATCATCACCTGGCCCAAGGTTGTATATGTGGTGAGTTAAACCATCAACAACGTTCGGGCCTGAGGTTTGAAGGAAGGTATTGAACCATTTCTCATCGTAAAAGCCGGCCGGGCCTAAGACCTTCGGTTGTGTAGTCGGGTCAGGGTACACTTCTTGAACTAGTCTTTTAAGTTCAATCATGTCTTTTCCATATTGTTCTGCCTCAATTCTTTTAGCCACTCCACTTCCACATAGCTCATTCCCTTCAGAAAAAAGATGAATAGCTAAAGTTAAAACTAAACACAAACTGAAGTAAATAAAGGATCTGTCATTGTTTAACTAACCAAGTTCGTATGAATCGATCTTGAATCCTTTAGATGCCGTGTAGTTGATGAAATCGTGAGCATTTCTCGAGTTCCAATTTCCTACCATAAGGTACTCATCATCTTTGGACTTCTTTCTACCAATGAGAGCATTCAAGCCAAATGTTATCTTAGCCCCTGTTTGGTTGAACAATTTGTTCAAGAGATCCCATCTTTCCATAGGAAGACAACCATTTGAAAATCCAAACAAGCCATCGTCTCTTCTTTTGAAATGCGGACATTTCTTGACAGATGTTCCAACTTTGTACAGAACCTGATCTTGTAGTGAACCTCCAACTCTGATCCGAAGAGGGTTGAAAGCTGATCCAAATTAAGATATTTTAAACTCATAACATAACATAAATATATGCAGATAAATCGAACAATTTTCCGAAAGTAAATCAAGAATCAGTACATAACAATTTTGCAAGATTTATGTCATAAAAAACTAACCTTTGATGGCATTGGCAAGAATCTTGTTTTCCAAATCCTGCAAGTGACCCAAAAAAAAAAGTTTACAGATTTAGAGTTTTTCTAAAGTAATTTACCTACCCTTTTTAAATGGTTAAAAAGTGGACATATGTATATATATGTATATACCAGATTGAGAATGCCTGATTTTCCCCATGGGCACTGATTGTAGTTGCATTTAGTTTCAGGCCACCAATCTAATGTAGCACATATGAAGTTATCATCTGTATCTGCTATGGATTTCAATCCCTTCACTGTCAACTTTACTTCTTCTGCAGAAGACAGAAAAAATAAAGACAGAAGAATATAGGAAATTAAAAATCTCGACTCCATCTCAATAATGGTCTGATCTTTGGACAGATCTTTTAAGAGAAAGTAGATTGTTAGAGTAAATTAATTTATCCACACATGCTTTTTATTTTTTATAGTGTAAAGTTTGACCCATCTGTACTGCTACTTTAAGGAGCCTGATAGCAACAAATTTGCAATTTGCACAACCCTTCTTATCTTCAAACTCAATATACCTATTTTAGGCATTGCTTTAAAAGTATATATAGGAACCCAGTAAAAAAAAAGGTAGAGATCCCTCTTGAAAAGTAAATTTGGAAATAACAGTTTTTATTAAATAGGAAAAGATTAAGCAAGAAAAGCAAATATTAGTGGTGGAGAAGCTGGGGTTGTCCAACCACTCTTTAGCTCCAAAAGGAACAAACCCACCGAACATGTGAGTAAAAGTACTACAGTTGGAACAAGTGACCAAGGATCGAACCTCACCAGCGGCAGTGTGGGAGCAACCTCTCAAAAAATGAGGGGGGCTCCTTGTGCGCAGTGAGTACTGGTCCCAGCCTCTGTTGCCGGTTGAGTCACCATGATTTACCTCCTCTCACAATCCCGTCGGACAGGGGGTGAGGGGCGCCCGGGGTGAGCGATTTCACCTTTTGGAACGAGTAAAAGTACTACAGTATAAAAATGAAAAAGGAAAAAAGTATTATTGATATTAATTTTATGTGGAGTTATTTATTGAAGTGAAAGATAAGTTATTAAATGGTCTTAAAGCTTTTGAACGCCTAATCGTAAAAGCTGTTACGCAAACACACGTGTTTTGTCCCAATGCCTATTTATTGTTGCAATATGGTATGGACATCTCTGTTTTCTAACAGTTTTTGGGACTTTCTTTATCTTTTTCTTTGGTTTTCCAAGTTGGTGGTTGAAACAAGTGACCAATAGATGTGTTCAGCTGTTGAAAAATGTGAAGCAAGCTCATGCATTGGTTTCATTCATTGCAGCCTCTTTTTCATGAGTAAAATTTTTTTAACATAGTTTGCATGTGGAACACAGTGATTAAGGCTTTTTTTTTTTTTTTTTTTTTTTTTTTTTAACTGGGTAAGCTTAAAAGAAGATATATTTATTTGTTGAAATTGTGTAGGTTGACGCGGTTGGAATGTCATTGAAAGCAGAAACATGGGTTCCATATGGATAGGTGTTAGCTCGGTTTTTCTTGATTTTAATTTTGAAAAATTGAATTGAGTGGTTTTAGAGAAATCTTTGAAATATCATTTGGATTGAGCTTTAGACTCTCTTGGATTTCAGTGAGTAGAACACTAAAAAAAATATTTGCCCTTGTATCCAATGATGTAATGGTTGAACTTCATTTCTTCTTCATTTGCATTTACTTGCCATTTTACTAATTGAAATACATAAACAAAACATAGGATTAGTGTTAAGATATGAGGCAGGGTTAAATCCAAGAATTTTATAGAGAAAAAAATAAGTAATATGCATCAAACCAATATCTTTTATATTTACATGTATTTATGAATTTTTGGGTTGAATAGAAAAAATTGCTTGGATCTGAAACTGGATCAAGACGATGATATGGTATAGATTCAGGGATAGATATGTTGCAGAGTGAAGTGTTAATATAATGCGCCAAAGGAGTGCTGCTATATAACATCTAGGATTGCTCAGAATGGTAATGGAGTAACAGTCCGCCCAGAATTCTAATTTGAGATACATAAAGCACTGCTGCTTGTAGTGATTTTGTGACAATATGAAACTAGAGATTATTCTCATACATTACTGGAAAATGATGTTCTCTCCTCTATATACAGTTCAGATAACTTAGAAGCCTAAATCCTCGATGAAGTTTTCATCCGGAGCTGCATGTTACACAAACGATTCTTCTGTGTATCAATTTTCTCAAATATTTGAATGAAAAATTATATAAATATAAGCTCAAGATTAATATGCCTAAAACAGGAACTCTGAATCAGAAAGTTCGAGGACTTTGTGGTCACCGATAGCCTTCACGCCTGGTCGGAATGAATTTCCTTCTACGTACCTGCAAATACAATTTAATTAGGTAACTTTAGAGAACTTTCAAGATAATAAAGTTTTAAACGGAGTGGGAACTCACATTTCCTTTAAGAATGGGTGCTTGTAGAAGGTATCAGGTATCCTCCCAGAAAATTGATTGTGATCTAAGTACCTGAATCAGAGAAACAGCTTAAGATGAAATGGTATCTAGGTACAGTACTTTACTAACATAATAACAGTATCAATGAAGCATACTTACAAGTAAGTCAATCGTGGAATATGAGAAAGCCCAAATGGTATAACTCCAGACATTTTGTTATAGGACAAATACCTGGAACCGACACAATCAATTAATTAAAAAATTAGTTAAAGTATAGAAGGGAGAAAGAAGAAGTTAGTGCATTAACTTACAAAATTTCCAAGTTCGTTAAATTTGCAAGCTGTGATGGAATGCCTCCAGAAAGGTAATTGTTATTAAGATACCTGTAATATTAAACTATCCTGAGATCCCTAAAGATAGCTCTCTATTTATGAAATTAACAAAAACAAACAAATAGGCAATAAATAAATCATCCGTTTAGCATAGCATACAGATTACGAAGAGCTGTGAAGCATCCTTCAATACGAATGAGTTCCCTTATGGTCCCGACCAAATGATTATTACCAACATCCCTGTAAAACATATGAAACTCAGTTAGCTGCATAGAAAAGGAGAAAGATAGCACATAAAATGTTGATAGAGTATCTTACAAGTGCCGCAGATTTGACAAAGTTCCCAATTCAGGTGGAATTCTCCCAGTCAAACGATTTTCATGTAGTTGGACAGAGCGTAGTTCAGGAAGATTTGCAAGCTCTTTTGGAATTTCACCCTTAAAACTATTAAAACTCAGATAGCTGCGGAGTATTCACACAATAGTCAGTAAATTATGGAAAAAAAGGTTTTGACACAAAAATAATTTTGAGAGAACTGAATAGTCTGAATTATGAAACATTAAGATCACCCACAGATGCGTCAGCTGCTTTAGTTCGCCAATTTCGGGAGGAATGGCATCTTGCAGTTTATTCCACCTCAAATTACTGATAAAAAGTTCACAAACACAAAAGGTTAAAAAATTTTGAGATACTGACAGAAGTTATACAGTAAGGGGTAAAGGAGAAGAAACTACATAACAACCTCAGTATATAATTTTGGAGCTGAGCATCGGCTTAGAAATTTCCAAGAAAGAAACAGGCAATTATATCAAAAACATGTGAATTAAGCCAAAATCGAGGATAGTACTAGAAAATGGTGAATTATGACTGATCAACTAAACTCTTGTGTACCAGATCTCAGCCTGAGTTTGTCGTATGTAATCAAAATTTCTACTAAATTTAACTACATATTCCTACATTTAGAATTATATGTGCTAACTAACAATGATTAGAGCAATTCAGCACCTTTACATCTGTATGTTAGTATGTTTCAGGAATAAGTTTTTGAAGATGAAGCATTATCTATATCATAAATACTAGTAAGGGGACTGTAATAACCCACATAAGGTGTCTTGCTATTTCAGATAAAAAACAAAGCATACACTAATTGATCCTTCACTATGCCTCGAGCACTTTAACTTGACTAGCTAATTCACAACTGAACGTGAAGACAGGATGATATCTATCTTAGAAGTACAAGTGAGATGTACAAATTTCAAATCTTAGAGGAACTAAATAGATAGGTTTGGAGTTCAAATAAGATGAAATGCTGTTAAACAAACAAACCCGTATTAAACATCCACAATTCAAGACTGCAAATTGACGAATCTCTCGCCAGTTGATGACAAAATTCTGACAAGTATACCCCTTGTGTGTTATCATGCCACATACATCTCAACTTCTAGGACAAATCACATATTAGGAACGAGTTTTTGCTTAAAGTTTTGATATACTTTTGTTAAGTTGGTGAAGAGTGAGGACAAATCAACTTCCATCCATATCTTTTAAATCTCGCAATTAGCCAGTAATGTGTTATATACATCCAACAACCCGTAATTATTGAAATTGGGAAGATGCAACAATCATATGCAACATGTATCAACAACAAATAGAGTAATTTGAGAAACAATAAAACCGTACAGTATCTTGAGATGCTTCAGCCGTCCAATTTGTGATGGAATTGGCCCAGTCAGTTTGTTGTTATGTAGATCCCTGCCATAAGAAATAACATCATAGATTTCAGAAAACACAAAAGGGAAAATTTCCACAAGACATGCAACTCAGGGTTTGTGCAAATGATTTGATAACAGTGTAGCATGAGAGCAGAGCACTTTCCAAGAAGTTAATTGCATTGTTTTTCAATTATATCACATATAAAAAATAACAAAGCCAGGTCTCAAAAAAAAAAAAAAATAATAATAACAAAGCCAAATAGAAGTTAAATAATAATCTCAGCTTCAAGTCACTAGTACTACACCAGAAGAAAAGGAAGGAGGATCATACAGCCTAGTAAGATCCACCAGATTGGTAACTGCCAATGGAAAAGGACCAACAATAGAAACTGCATAAACTTCCCTGCAAGATAATGGAAAAGAAATGAGAAGATGACAAAAACTGAGGGGCAAATAATTTGAGGATTCTATAATAATAACAACAATAATATTAATATTCACAAGTGAGAAAAGTTTCATAAAAAGAAACTGAAACTCACAATTCAGTAACCACTCTGTAGTCACTCCCACTCACGGTAGAACAAGTGACACCAGACCATGGAGGCAAATCACCATCTCCACAAGGATCATCGCCAACCCACGCATACACCACCCTCCACCCGAGTGATGCCTTTATTTCAGTTAAAGCCTTCACTGTGGTTAACATACAAGTTCACAAGATTTCAGATCCTCAAAGCATACTGGACACATTAGGAAATCTACATGCTACTCACAGATCACAACAAAAGTTCTTTGTTATTTCCTTTCACAGTAAGGTAAAACACATGATACTGGTGTTTTGGAATGTAGGAATCTGGCGAGATACCAAATACTTCATCAACAATTAAATTTGCCCCCTATAATAAGACACAAGGAAAATAGATACAAATCTAATCTACCAAAACCCTGTGTTGTAACCTATGCTACTAGATTTGAACCTACTGATAGTGCCTTAAACTAAACCAAAAAGGAGAACCCAATTACCTTTTACTCCACTGAACTAGAGCTGAATAGCTGAAAATCTTACATTCATCGAATGAACTAATAGTATCAGAACTAAATACGTAGTTACTCAAATTAATTCAACCTAATCAATCACAATTAAATTAACTGACAAAACCTAATCATGAGCATCTTCAAGTTTCAAACTAAATCTGATGTAACAATAACCAAAAAAAACACGTCTTCTGAATGTTAAAGGTAACATAATGAGAAATGAGAGATAATGGATCGGGACACTCACCGTCTCGCTTAAGAGTCTTGCAGAAAGCGACGTCGTTTAGTATAAGAAGAACTATAAGGAACAGATGAAAAGCTGAGTAGATATAGCGGGAATGAGTCACCATTTCTCGATTAACTTGCTTCCTCCAGAGATCGGGATTACAACATGCAGTAGTATTCCAGTATGTGTTGTGTGTGTGAGAGAAAGAGAAGGATCTAACGACGCGTGAAATTGGTTGATCTATTTATTCTATTTGATAAAAAAAAAAAAAAAAAAGAAATTGGTTGATCTCGTCGGTGGATATCTCACTTTTGATTAATCCAACAAGCCTCAACTATTTGTATTTTTTATTTTCACTTATAAGTTATAAAGAAAAAGGTCTAGGAAATTTATGGAGTAATTTACTACTAACAATTAACATTAACATATGTGAAGTAATGTTCCTGTAATTTATTGGATTTGTTTACATATAGAGCAGTTGTATGTCACTCTAATATTTGGTTTCACAAATATTGAATAGGTTTTTTTCTTTTTTTTTTTTGGTGGAGGTGGGGGGTATATTTCCATAGAGTAAATTTATTTAAATATGATAATTTAAACACGAATGTAGGGTTTTTGGAGTGTTGAAAAATATTAAGAGTTGTTTTAGATTAATAAAGAAAGAGTACTGTATAAATTTAGAGAAACATAAGAGGTTAAATTTTCTTTCAGAGGTTTATAGTTAAGAAATTTTTTAACAAATAAATTAAACACAGCTGTAATACTAGCTAACAGATTTACCTGTGATTACTCAAAAATGATCATCAACAGTCTAAAAGGCTATCTGGATTTCCATATGGCCCAAAAGGAATGCTATTATACACAAATGAAAGACTATTGAGAGTGTTCAATTGGATACTGAAACACTACAAAGTACAAAGGACTAGTGTTTGCCAAATATATCACGTGTAAATTTTTATAATTAGTAATTAAATACACTCTAGTGTTATTAATCGACCTACTTTTCTAGTATTTTAGGAGTATTTAATATATAAAAAATATTCCTTCCGTTTTTATTTATTTATCGTTTTTTAGGACTGCACACGGATTAAGAAATATAATAAGTAGTCATTTCTTAAAGCAAAAATTCAAAAACATCGTTTTAATCAAATCATGATAACATTAATTAGTATTAATTACAAGTATTAACAAGATGGATAATATTAATTATAAAAAAAAAGAATAATATTGATAGAAAAAAAATTAATTTTACATTGAAATCCTAAAATGACAGATAAAAGTAAACAATTTTTTTTGCCAAAATGATAAATAAAAAAAAAAAAAAAAACAAAGGAAGTATTACACGGGGTTATGTATATTAGTCCAAAAAATCTTGGAATTGTAGAGGTAGTAGGAAGCAGATATTGACTTTTAATGCCAGATTGTCATGGGATCCATCCATGGACCATGGTCATTCGCTTAAATCTATACTCTCTGACTTTTGTGCTCTCAAAATTCAACATCACACCCACACAAACAAACAGTGATAAAAATAGAAAATAAAAAATGTACACATCATGATCACATTTATTCTACACAAAAACAAAAGTAAGTAGTAGTAAATGAAAAGGTACACAATATTCAATTTGGCATCATCCAAATCCAAACAATTAATGAGATTCATGGGATTTTTTTGAATTTCAACCTGATCTCCTTCCAAAAATTGATCGAAGAAAAAAAAAAAAAACTCTAGTTTAAATTAAGGAAAAAAAATGATTTCCATGGTTGTTTTCGCTGTTTTTCCAGCTGAGAGTGGGTTCTCGACGTAGTACTTGACTTGTTGAAGAATAGATTAATGCAAATTCAAAAACAACATTGGAAATAATACTCCGTACGTACGTACCCATATATATAGTGCAAATATATATGAAAAATTGATTTCAGTTGTGAAGAGGATTGGGGCCAGAGGGAACTAATCTTTTGTCAACACCATATCTTGGATCAATCTCATCATCATATGAAGAAGGTGGTGGAAATGGTGGGCAGTGGCGGATTCTTTGAAGCTGGAAACATACGGTTGGTTGCAAGATCATTGGGTGGCGCCGCCCCACATCCAGCAACTTGTATTGATTGGATGGTGTGAAGAGTATAATTAGAATGACAAGGATTAATAAAATTATTTTTTGGAGGTATGGATTAATAGTGGAAGAGAGAGAGCCCTTCATTTTCAAAAATTACGTTTGAGAGAAATAGAAATAGAAAGTGAAAGAGAAGGAGGAGGGCTCTTGCTTGGTGGTGGTTGAGGACCTTGAGGTTATATATATATATATATATATTTCATTCAATCACTTGTTCGGAGGATACAATGTTAAGAATAAAACTAGGAAGAACGTCCAAACTAAAAGAATCTTTGAATGGAAGCTTAGCTTCTCCGTGAGCTAATTTATTTATTTATTTTTGTTTGTTTCTCAAGGGTTTAATCTCTTTCGAGGCGGGTTGGACACATTAAGTGGGTATCTCTCCCAATAGGAATTCGAACATGAGTCTGCTACTTTGTAGTGACTCATCTCTTCCACTAGATCAATGATTAATGATCAGAAAAATTCTGTGTGTACGTGTGTTTGGTGTGTGAATAATCTATTATGAATTGCGTATTACCCTAAGATTAATATTGGTTTCACGTATAATAAAACATTTTTAATCGATTTAGATTCTCCCATCCTTCACCCGTTAAAATTCATAATCAATTGTTGGATCTAAATTTCACCAATTGACATCCCTTGATTAGATGCAATTTGCAAATTAGTTACGTTGGTCCAAGACAATTAAGAATAGCTAGTGCTAGTCTAGCAGTTTAATTTGCACAAACAAAACAACTAGGAATCCTGTAAAGTTTACAGAGGAATTTAAGCATTCAATCCCATTGAAAATTAATAAGTGATCAATACATCCACTGAATGTATATTTCATTAATCATAAATAGGAGGAAGGATTAACTTGGACTGACATTGAGAGAATTCCACCTGATCCTCTCATCCTTATTCCTCCATCTCCACCACTTACAACCGGTGCTCTAATCTCCACTGTGTCATGCACCTCCCCATCGTGGTTTCCCACATAGGAAAGCCTAAGTTTCTCTCTACTCGCTACAAGTCTAGTGTACCCAAACTCCGCACTTCTGTACAAAGATTGCTCTGGTTGTGGAAACACATGGTCATCCGGGTGATCGACCCTCGTATCCCACGCCGGCTGTGAATCCTGCCCTGCCATCCCAATCACAACGTGCACCGGAAACTCCTCCCCACAAGTAAATTTACTAATACCACAAAACCTTTCATATTTATGATAATGACCCCATAGCACAAGACTCACTTTGTTCTTCACCAAAAGCGGTTCCAAATGCTCAACCAATCTCTCCCTCAACTCCACATCCCTATTCCTACACCCTGTAGTATACATTGGTCTATGCCCTTGTACCACCACAAAAGGGGTCTTTTTCCTATCTACCGACTCCAAATCATGCTTCAAGAACTCGTACTGCTTGCTACCCGATATAAAAATTGTTTCGGTAGATAGGTAAACAAAATGCACTACCCCCATATCAAACGAATAGTACAAATTTCGGGTTGCGGGGGCACGTGTTCCGGTTGGTTCTGATGAGTTACCGGGCATGTTAAACCGTAGACTATAGGGCACTCCACATTCACCACCACCATCTTTTTTGTAACTTAAACTAGACCAGTCAGGTTTCCATGGCTGCATAGGCCAGTCGTATTCGTGATTGCCTATGCAAACATGGTAAGGTACTCGAGAGGCTATGGGTTCAATTTGAGTGAAAAAATTGTCCCATAACCAAGAATACCCTCTTGCATAGCTTATATCTCCTACATGTGAAATCAATGTTGGCTTATTGCCGATTGATTCAATGTCACGTTTGATCCACTTGATTGTAGATGTGCTTTCGTCTTGTGTTCGAGCAAAGGTTTTGTATGGTGTTGCTGTTCCCATGTCCCCCAACATGAAAGCTATTGTTTCATCTGAATTGAGATTTGGGGATATGAAGCTGAATATATCACTCCACCCTCCAGAATCACTTCCAACCTGATCAAAATTGGAATTAATAATTAATGCTTCAGAAAATCAAATTGAATCAAATTATTATATTCAACTCGAGTTGTTCATAAAAACTATTTTTAACCGCCGTACATATCCAACAAATCAGAATGATATTTATAACTTTTGAAGTTCAACTTAAGTTGAGCTCAACTCGATAACCCAGAAATGGACACAACAAATATAATAATATCAAAGTATATTTGGTAAAAGCTCGTTTTTAATTAATAATCAAATCAAGCTTAAAACAATGTATCATTCGACTCGACTAGGTTACGCCTATATTTATTTACCCGATAATAGTATCTCTTTGCTTTCTTCAAATTGATCATAACACCATCATGAATATATCCAGGGTCTCTCCATCCAATGCTCTCATTTGCAGGAGAATCACACATATCCTCCCTTTCATATCTCGAGACCCGGGTACCCACAATCTGACCCATTTTCTTCCGGGTCAACCCGAACCTCACAGAATTCTCTTTACCATCATGGGTCACGAACATGACCCGCATTTCTCCCTCCCGACCCGTTAATGCCAAATGCACCTGCTCGGGCCCCCGACCCGGTTCAAATCCGATTTCTTCGGACTCAACAAGCAAGTGTTTCGTCCCTGGCAAGGGGTTTTGGTCGCTGTCCATCCGGGTCAGGTCAACTTCTGACTCGGTCCAGTGGAAGATCCGGAACTGGTATTTGGACCGGATATTGACAATGGGAAGTGAAACGGATCCAGACCCGGATTCCCATCCGGCCGAAGTGGATAGAAAAATGTAGCCTATGAAGTCGTGGTTGGAGGAGTTGGAAGGGGAATAAATGCCAAGCCAATCGAGTTGGGAAGGCGAGTCGATTCCGGTCCAATGGATTGTTACCGGGTCACCGGATTTGGATACGATAATTGGAGTAACAGAGATTGAAACTAGACCGTGACCCGAATAAAATATGAAACACAAGTAATGTAGAAGAATGATGAACAGAGTTAGAGAGATCATGGCAGTGATTTTAGTGAGTGGACTTGTTTTAATTGTTAAAAATTGAGTGTTTGAGGACGTAAAAAATAAGCGGTGGTTACTAGAAACTGGAAATTGGTACAAGTGTACTCAATGGATCTCCTCTAACTAATAACTATGGAGTGTAGTGTGATTTATAAATTATAAGTTTGAAGTGGATCGGAATGGAGATGTAGGGGCCACGTGCTTTATCCGCAAGCACAGGACATGAGTAGGATAAATTATAATGGGGACTGAAACATTAATTGCGTATTTGCGTTAGGCATGTGCCATGACCTTCTTAAATTTTGATTTTTGGTTTTAAGTATTTTATTATGCATTCCAATCAATCGTTCATATTTTAGGTAATTATTTTTAAATAATCATATATCCCTTCACTCCAACAAATAATTCATATTTTATGCTTTTAATTATTTTTTATATATAAATAATAATCATATATATTTACATTTAGTTATAATAATAAAATGAACTTTTAGAAAAATATTATTTTGGGAAAGTAATATGGGTCTATAATCAATACTTAGGGATTCGTGAATTTTTTTAATTTCAATTCAATATAGAATATTAATTAATTTGAGTTTGACTTTAAATTTGAAATTGAACTCCCCAGCAGTTATATTGTTTTTCTATATAAGAAATTTTTTTATATTGAATTTTGACTTTTGACTTTTATATTCTAGCGATTTTATTTAAACTTTTAAGTTTTAATTTGAATTTGAATTCCAACGAATATATTACAATAGTACATTGTTATTCTCCAAAAACATTGTGCTCGTTAGTTCTCTCATTTTAACACCTTTCAACACTGCTAGAATTGAATTAATTAAAGTTCCCACCGAACATAATCGGTGAAAATATTTCATGAATTCCCATCGAAAATAATTTCGGTGGGAATATTTAAATAAGTAGAAATTCCGACCGAAATTTTGGTCGGAATAAAAAATATTCCCACCGATTTCAAAATCAGTGGGAATAATAGGGAATATAATAAACGGTGGGAATATTATTGTTCCAGAAATTTCATGTGTGTTATATATGTATGAGATTATATATTTGTGAATATGATCGTCATATATAAAATGAATTATGTCGAAACCTTATATTATTTAAGGAATTGGAAACTTTAGTTTTTTTTACCGTAATATATATAATCAATAGAAATTCAGTTTAATTTCCACCACCGTTTTATTAGATTACTTAGCTTGGGTCTATGTCACTAATTATAATGACTTCATACTATATATATCAAAAGAATAAAATAAACATGTGAAAAGATCATCATGTCTAATTTACAACAATTATAAACGTCCAATAAAATATTTAGAATATATGTATTGAGTTAATTATACTTATAAAATATGTATTTTTTATAACGATTGAACTGGTTCAAAAAACAAAATGAATGACCGTGAGGATTAACTTCAAAATTGTTTAAATAACCCTATGTTTTTAGGATTTTATTAAAAAATAGTCTTGCAATATCATAAAACATGTATTTAGACATCTAATTTTCACTATATTTCAATTTTAGTCTTATGATGTGTGCCTCATATTGTCACAGGAATATACGTATATTCTTGTGTACTGGAACTCTTTGGCAAAATTGCAAAAAATGTCTCAAACTAATTAGTGATTTTGAATTTTGGTCCCAATCTATATCACTTAGCCAATTTAGTCCCGCAATTTTATATTTTTTTGAAATATGAGGCACACATCATAAGAAGAAAATTAAAATATAGTGAAAATTAGATGCCCAAATACATGTTTTATGATATTGCAGGACTATTTTTTAATAAAATCCTAAAAACATATGGTTATTTAATATTTGTACTCAAACAATATCGATAGTCTTTCACGTATGATATGACCATTTTTATTTGGGGAACATATATGATATGACTTTTAATATTTTAATTTTGTTTTCCTCATAAATTTTTGCCAATACTTAACGTTATGGTTATGTTAAAATGAGGCTTAATCTCAGTTTAAGCAATATTTTAGCCTACAATTCTTATAGGGATTAATAATTGGCCCTCCCCTTTCCAGAGAAAATAACATATTAAATTATCAACCAATTTATTTTTTAAAAAAATCAAGTAATTTACTCTTCACATATGATTACATTCTACACCGATGAATTATATTCATAGGGATTAAATGATAATTACATGTGCATAAGGGACAAAAAATTGTTCTCTTATAAATATCATAAGCACTTATTGCTCATTCAACACCCCAATAAATTGAATCCATCGGTGTAGGCACATAATTTCCATTTCCATTTACACGGTAGAACATAATAAATGCAAATAGGTGAAGTATATCCTAGAAAAAATCCCTAGATTCTTACACAAATCAATTGTTGACATAATTTTTTGTGATAAAATGAATTATTAAAGTAGGTAATTCTTAAGCTCTACACAATTGGCCATCTAATCTGACCCCCCCCCCCCCCCCCCCCCACCAACCATTTAGTTCTGAGCTCGATCAGATGTTTAATTCTTGATCCAAAAAATGATATTCCCATCAAATCTGATTCCATTTCTCTCCTTTCTCTCTCTTTTCCTCGTTCAATTCTCCTCGTCATCACAAGTCTCAATCTCCGTCACCACGAAATCCATACCCAAATCCGGCGACCCGATCACGATCCAATGGTCCGGCATTGACTCCCCTTCTAAACTTGATTGGCTTGGGATTTATTCCCCTGCTAATTCTTCCCACCAATACTTCATAGGTTATTTCTTCCTTTCATCTACACCCGAATGGGAATCCGGGTCGGGCTCAATCACGCTCCCGTTAATCAATCTAAGGTCCGATTACCAGTTCCGGGTCTTCCACTGGGTCGATTCGGAAATCAACCCGAAAAAGCAAGACCATGATCACAATCCCTTGCCTGGGACCCGGCACCTGTTGGCGCAGTCCGAAACCGTCCGGTTTGAACCGGGTCGGGGCCCAGAACAGGTGCACTTGGCTCTCACGGGTATGGCTGGGGAGATGAGGGTTATGTTCGTGACCCATGATGGGAGTGAAAGTTCTGTGAAGTATGGGTCGACCCGGAATGAGATGGATCGGGTCGTGGGTACCCAGGTTGCAAGGTACGAGAGGGAGGATATGTGTGATTCTCCGGCTAATCAGAGTATAGGGTGGAGGGACCCTGGATATATTCATGATGGAGTTATGATTGGTTTAGAGGAAGGGAAAAGGTATTATTACCAGGTAATTTGAGTTTTTTTTTTTAAGTTAATTAATTACTCTATTTTTTTTTTTAATTTTAGTTAATATACTTGTGTTATGATGTTAGAGAGATACCCATACTCTATTCATGGTTTGGTTACTTAGCAAAGGCTATGTTTGATTCTTGAATTTCACCAATGAAACAATGATGAAAATGACGATGAATAAAAATTGAAGCTTAATGTTCTATTGTTTGATGCGAGGTAACATTTTTTTAGCGTTTTATTCACTAAAATTTAGTAACCAAACATACCGTAATTTTATTGGGAGTTTGGGGAAGGGTATAGTTGCTTGAAGTTTTGTTGCAAGAAATGCAACTGAACCTTGACTTGAAATTAGATCTGAGTTATATAGAGAATTTCTTAGACGATGTATATTTGCAATCCAATTCCTTGCTGTCCTATGCATTTTTCTTGTGATTCTTGTGCTATCTTGACTCCATTTACTTCACAGAGTTTAATGGGAGCTTTACTAATATGATAACAGGTTGGTAGTGATTCAGGGGGTTGGAGCACAATCTACAGCTTTGTGTCACAAACTGGTGACTCAAGCGAAACTCACGCCTTCTTATTCGGAGACATGGGTACTGCAACACCCTATTCAACTTTCGTACGCACACAAGACGAAAGCATATCAACTATCAAGTGGATAAACCGAGATATTGAAGCTCTTGGTAACAAGCCTGCCATGATATCACATATAGGAGACATCAGCTATGCCAGAGGCTACTCTTGGTTGTGGGACAACTTTTTTAATCAAATAGAACCAGTTGCATCCAAAGTACCGTACCATGTATGCATTGGAAATCACGAATATGATTGGCTATCGCAACCTTGGAGGCCAGACTGGTCTTACTCAGTTTACGGTAAAGATGGGGGTGGCGAATGTGGGGTGCCTTATAGTCTTAGATTCCACATGCCTGGAAACTCCTTGGAGCCTACAGGCACAAGAGCCCCTGCCACGAGAAATCTTTACTACTCTTTCGATATGGGAGTAGTCCATTTTGTTTACTTTTCAACAGAAACCAATTTCCTTTCTGGTAGTAAACAATACGAGTTCTTGAAAAACGACTTGGAATCGGTGGATAGAAACAGGACTCCTTTTATAGTTGTACAAGGGCACAGACCAATGTATACAACCAGTTATGAAACAAGAGATACCCCTTTCAGGGAAAGATTACTCGCGCACTTGGAACCTCTTTTTGTGAAGAATAAAGTGACACTTGCTTTTTGGGGTCATGTACATAGATATGAGCGTTTTTGTCCATTGAATAACTTCACTTGTGGAAGCTCGGGGGTAAATGAGTCATTCCCTGTGCATATGGTGATTGGAATGGCTGGACAAGATTGGCAACCCATCTGGCAACCGAGGCCAGACCATTTAGCTGATCCTATATTCCCGCAACCTGTTAGGTCATTATTTCGGGGTGGTGTGTTTGGATATGTACGACTTTTTGGCAATAAGGAAAAACTTACAGTATCCTATGTGGGAAACCATGATGGTGAGGTGCATGATATGGTGGAGATATTGGCTTCCGGTCAAGTCTTTAATGGTGGTGAAGTTACTTCGGAAAGTGGGGAGTTAAACTCAAACTCGACGTTTACATGGTATGTTAAAGTTGCCAGTTTACTGGTACTTGGTGCTTTTCTTGGGTATGTTTTAGGTTTTGTTTCACGTTCGAGAAAGGATGGTGCTTTGGGGACAAAATGGACTCCGGTGAAGAGTGATGATGCATGATTTTTTGAGAATTGCAAGGACCTTTCTTGTTTGTAAATTTGTATTTAGATTGTTTTTGTGGAGGATCACTGAACCTGGCCTAAATGCAGTGAAATATATAGCACTCTACATAAGCCTTCTTGACCGAGGGTGTATTTGTATGTGTATATTACAATTAAGTAGTATAATTTATTTCTATACAGAAGTTTTCTCTGATAAACTTGGAACAAATAGGTAAAATACACAATAAGAGACTTCATACGATTTTATGAAGTTAATAAATGAACTTACCTCTACGTAACCAATTCTTTTTTAGATTTTTTTAGATTAACTTATAACTATTTGGTTCTACTTTCATTAGGGGTGTTCAACGAAACCGCTAGACCGCCCCAACCGATCAACCCAACCCAAACCGATCACAATTTTACGGGTTGAAGGTTTGATGGGTTGATCTTGGGCATCATGAAAAAAAGACCGCAATTTTCGATCGGGTTTGGTTTTATACTTTTTTAGATCGCATAACCGCATTCGACTGCACTTTATATAAATGATGATGTATATATGTTTTATTTTATTTTATTATTTAATTTAGTCCTAAATTTAAGAAAATGAGAAATATAATATGAGTATATACTTTAACAAATTAGTCGTGTTCCACAACCCAAGCCTGAATTATATTAGATAAACCCTACAATCTTACGTAAATCTCCAATTTTAAGTGTCAAAAAGATAAAAAATAGATCCAAAACTAGAATAAATTAGTTAAAAAATATTCTGCGAAAAACAAAAAGTAAAGCAAAAAAAAAAATATCAATCAAACTTTTCATTGGCAATTAACCACCAACACCAAGTTCGAATATAAAGATATTTTTCCCTTTTGTTTATTCTTTGGGAACAATTTGATTTTTGTGTAATGAAAACTTGTTAATTTAGTGTTCGAGTTTATTTTTAGCTTTCATTAAATTATGTATTCATTGAAAATAATATTTTAATTGATATTTTACATCATCTCCATTATATTATCTATAATAAAAATATAAGAAAGTTGATAATTGAGACCGCAAAGCCTGCCCAAACCGCCCAACCCAATCTCAAGACTTGTTGGGTTGAATTTGGACTAGAGATTTCAAAACCCGCAAATATTGAGTTGAGTATGAGCAAATACAAAACCGCACTAGACTGCACCGCGAACACCCCTTAACTTTCGTGCCTCAAACAAATAATAAAAGAGTGTGTTTAATTATAACTGCATCCTTAAATATGATATTCAGTCATCTTCTAACTTTTTATTTTTATTTACCATCAAATTTCTATTCAAATATTTTTCTTTATTTAGTAATTTATATACAAGATAGATTAATAAATAAAATAGTAAATAGTACTTTTGGTCTTCCTTATGGACAAATTTTTACGCATTCATCCATTTTAAGTTTTTCGTAGCAGATTTATCCCTCTTAAATTTTTCGTAGCAGATGCATCCCTCTTATCAATGCAGTATAACACATTTGTCCTTCTTAAATCCAAATAGTGAAACCTATGTGCAAATATACAAATTTTTCAATTTTTTGTGGTAAATATATAATTATCAATTTTATAATTTATGAGATATTACAATTAACACCCAAGCTTTAATTTTTTAAGATATTACAAACATTACAAATAACCCCTAGGGGCAAAGTTGGAATTTTTCAGTGGTAAGGGGTTAATTGTAAGATGTTGACGAATCTCAGGAGAATTTTTGTAATAGTCAATACGTGAGGGAAATTTTCATAATTATGTCTTACCTCAGGGAATATTCGTAATTTCCCCTATATTATTATATACAGTATATTAAAAATGGGTGGGAAATCTCTACATTGGCAGGATGTCGTCCATCTCCTTGTCGAATCGAGTAATGAACAGTGCCATATATATATACTCTCTATTTTTCATTATCTTTCCGTAATTTTCACCATCTCCATAACTTTACATCACCTTGTTAATTTCATCAGTCAAACCCTGCATTGACAAGATCATTACACTGAGTCATTCAAGAATCTTCATCTCTCGGTGACTTTTCAAGCTCCTCATTCGAGAATTTTCATCTGCTTCAACTGATTATAACGCTCTCTCCTATTTTTACTTATTTATCTTTGTATGTTAGTTGAAATTTCATAAAACATTGGTTCTTGTATGGTTCTTGAAATTAACTGAGTAAACACACTCGCATTATCATGTATAGTGACTTACTTTTTGCTCTCTCTAAAATTTAGGAACCAAAAAATAGCCCTTGTTTCCTTCTTTCTTGATTGTTTCTCAATAACTTGCATTATTTATTTAAGTCATTCTTTGGCGGATTTCTTTTGAATAAACGATGCTTGCTTGTCTTAACTCTTTGGCGGATTTATGAGATCTGTTTATCTTTTTTTGCTCTAATGGATGCCCAAGATTTCTTTAATCTAGCGGCTAGGAATGATCCTCTAAATAGTTATACAAAATCCTACCACATACTACTTTACTCTAGAACATACTACTACATAGTTCTAGATCCTTCTACGAGGTTCTACTACTCTCCATCAACTTCCACAACCTTCTAGAATATTCCGGACCCCTTCGGAACCTTGTGGAATATTTCGGACCTCTCTGGAACATTGTAGAACATTTTGGATCCCTCCAGAACCTTATAGAACCTTCCGGCATCTTCTGGACCCCTTCGGAGTTCTCTCTTGGGGACCCCTCAGGAGTTCTCTTGAATGTCCCGGACTTATGTGGAATCTCTGAAATCCTCCGGAACCTCCAAGACTTGGTTTGCCACTTCAAAATGCTTGGGGTCGCCCCAGTTACGCCCATGTGCCACCCGACGGCCTTTCCTTGACCACGTGCCTTGTTGTCGCCCGTGTAAGTTTGTGCCTTGCCTGGGCCACACCCAGGGTGCCTCGTATTATGCCCAGCTAGGCCTCCCGCCTTGCCGGCTGTCCCGTGGGGTGCGGCTATAACGCCTACCTTGTCCGGGACCGACCATGCCACCTGCCTAGCCATCCGTCCGTCCATGCTGCTTGGCCAGTTTGGCCCTCTGCCTGACTGCCAAGGTCCTCTCCCCGGGCCACATCAACGCTCTCCTGAGCGGAGTCCCGTTCGTATGAAACCTCACCTTTGGTTTATTGGCCCCGCAATTTCTCGACTAGGTAGGTATGTCCCGTTCCTGGCTCTCCCAGAGCAACGTTCCCGTGCATCGGATCTCTACGTCGCGCCATTTTGCGTGCAGCAAAATGTCATACCGTGACATTCTCCCCCACCTATTAGATCGACGCCCTCGTCGATCAATTGCCTTTGCATGCTTGTACCCTCGGCTTATTCCCTGTCACTTCTGTGCAAGACTCCGATTCTCGCTCAAGCACTATGATGTCGACTTAGCCATTTAACCACTCCAGAACCTCTGCTCGTGAACTTGCCCCAGTGTCAAGTTCTCCAAGGTTCCTTCCCGCGGACTTAGCCCCAGCAAGCTACCTTGTCGCATCCTCAATGTGGCTGGTTTGTGTCTCCCCGGCCGTTCTCGCCCTCCGAGTCCCGCTTGCCCTCGAGCGCCGTTTGATCTCCGAGCCCCACTCACCTTCCGAGTCCCGTTCGCCTCTCGAACCCTTAACGCTTCTCAAGCCCCACTCGGATGTCGAGCCCCTTGGCCTACAAGCTCCGCCTGCGCCGCACTTTCCTGCACCACTCGGCCACTAAGGCCTTCATCTCCGTTAATGAATTAATGGGAAAATTCACCCTCATGGTCCATCTCTCCCCGACCTTGACGGGAGAACGTCGCCCCCACGACTTTCCAAGGTTCTTCAATCAAATTGAAGCTTGCCCCGTACGCTGGCCACCTCAGTTAATTCGCAGCTCCGCTACCTCGGCCCGTACCTCAATCATCTCGCGCTGCATCACCCAGACGCCTACTTGCATGGCTTGGGCTACTTCATCCATCCGTGCCAACAACCGATGCAGCCTCTCATTGACTTCTCGGGTGGCTCCATCGATGTTGAAATGTGAGATATTTTGCCTAAGTTTCTAGAAAGTTCTACATTTATCAAGAAATATCAAGATATCACATGTAGATTCCAAACAAGCACTTTGTAGGAGAATCTAGAACAATATCTAATGTTCCTAGAAAATCTAAGATAGGAATGAATAATCTAGAATAAGGAATATCCTAGAAACAAGCAATTGAATGAAAAAAAAGAATTCTCTCCAAAAAGCATTCTCCTCCAACTAACTACAAATAATTAACAAACAAATCATCAAGTTGATATCAATTCTACAATTGATTCAACCTCAAAAATCCAACAAGTGGTATCTAGAGCTCATTGATCTTAAGGGATTGAGTTCAAAAAAATGGGTTCATCAAATATAACCCTTCCTACACCACCGATTTTCAACGGTGAAGACTACGACTATTGGGCGGTAAGAATGAAGGCTTTTCTCGTAGCAAATGAGTTATGGGAAACTGTTGAAAACGGTTATGAAAAATCGGATGATGAAGGTACTCTTACCGCACCTCAACAAAATAAAAATAAAGATGAGTATACAAAGAACATGAAGGGTCTTGCATTCCTACATGCCACTGTAACTCAAGAAATATTCATTAGCATAGTCGCTGCAACTACCGCTAAAGAAGCATGGGAAATCCTCAGAGAAGAATATCAAGGTACGGAGAGAATCAAAGCAATCAAGTTGCTAACTTTAAGAATGGAGTTCGAAAATCTTCGAATGAAGGAAGGTGAGTCCATTAAAGACTACTCCTCTAGAGTTAAAGAAATAGTTAGCAAAATGAAGTTACAAGGAGAAAAAATGGAAGACAAGGGGGTAGTAGAGAAAATACTTATAACCCTTCCTGAAAAATTCGAATCAATTATTGCTGCCATTCAAGAGTCTAAGGACCTTACTAAACTCTCAGTTAATGAGCTAGTGAGTTCTCTTCAAGCACACGAACAAATAATTAACAAGAAGGTGGAAAACTCAACCGAAGAGGCCTTTCAATCAAGGCACAAAGAAAATAAATTTGTCAACAAAAGTCCTATTAACAGTCAAGGAGTAGAGAAAAGAAACAATTTTCCATCATGTGGTGTGTGCAAGAAGACAAATCATCTTACAAAGGATTGTTGGAAGAAGAAGACATGTGAGTTTTTTGGTAAGGTTGGGCATATTCCAAAAATTTGTAGGCTCAAACAAGAACACGAAAACAGAAAAATTCACAAACATCAAGCTAATTTTAGCGAGGACAAGGAAGAGTTAGAAGGAGAACACCTTTTCATGGCTTGTCTACCATCATCAAACGACAAGCATGTTTGGTACATTGACAGCGGTTGTACGAGTCATATGGCCAAACATGTGGAGATGTTTCAAGAGTTGGACACTACGGTCAAAGTTCCAATACAAATGGGAAATGGAGTTGTCCTCGAGTCGGAAGGAAAGGGAACTGTTGCCATCCAAACAAAATCAGGTACTAAATTCATCCAAAATGTTCTTTTAGTACCTAAACTTGATCAAATCTATTAAGTGTGGCACAAATGATGAAAGATGGGTATTCTATAACTTTTAAAAATGATTCATGCTTTATAATTGACAAAGGGAAGAGAAATCGCTAAAATAGTTATGAAGAACAATAGCTTCCCATTAAGAATGCATGAATCACCATTAAGAGCACTAAGAGCTAAAGTAAATGACACAAGTTTCCCAGAAAAACAAATGGATGGTGTTAATGGTTGCACCTTTAAAATTGCAACTGAGAATTCGGGCAAAAATGTTGATAGAAATAAACTAGAAACACCAATAACGCCTGAACATAAGACAAAGAAGGGCCGAAAAAAATCCATCAATGAAGGAAAAGAAAAGTTGGAAGACCCTTTTGGGAGCAAATCACCAAATATATTCAGATCCATTTCGGATATTAATGAAAGTTGTCAAATGGCATTTACGGAGCCAAGCCAATGCGATGAATCTTCTCAATACAAGAAACAGAGAGCTGCAATGAAGGAGGAGACAAAAACGACAAGGCAATCATGGAAGCTGATGAAAAATCTTAAAGACGAAAATGTGATTGGTGCAAAGTGGATTCATAATAAGGTAAATCAAAATGACACAATCAACAAATATAAGACTAAGCTAATTGCAAAAAGACATGCACAAGAAGCGAAAGTTGTCTACAACAAGTTATTTGCACCTATGACAGATTATAGTACAATCAACTACTTCCAAAATCCAAATTTGAGATACATAGATAGATGCTTGGAGTATCAGGCAAAAATCTCAAGGAGGAGTGTTGAAATGTGAGATATTTTGCCTAAGTTTCTAGAAAGTTCTACATTTATCAAGAAATATCAAGATATCACATGTAGATTCCAAACAAGCACTTTGTAGGAGAATCTAGAACAATATCTAATGTTCCTAGAAAATCTAAGATAGGAATGAATAATCTAGAATAAGGAACATCCTAGAAAGTCTAGATAGTTCTATGTAACTATAAATATGTATGTACTACCATATTGGACAAGCAATTGAATGAAAAAAAAAAGAATTCTCTCCAAAAAGCATTCTCCTCCAACTAACTACAAATAATTAACAAACAAATCATCAAGTTGATATCAATTCTACAATTGATTCAAACTCAAAAATCCAAAAATCGAGCTCCTCACGTACCTCCCATAGGCGTTCTTCCAACATCTCGATGTGATACTCCATTCCCACAACCATCGTCTCAACTTCAAATACCTAACTCGTACTTAAGCACAATCAGCAAGCACCCTACAGACTGGATATTTTAATGATCGATGTTCTTCTCTTCCTGAAGATCTTAAGATTCGGTGTATGACATTAGCGAGTGCTAAATCTATAATTCAAGCTCGACTCTTGTCTAAGGAAGGTACTTGGGATTATCTTTCGAGATATGTAATCTCTGACGATCACTTTGAGTGTACCCATCACTTGGTTAGGTTTGTCCTCCAACTTCTCAATCATCACAAAAATGTCATTCATATTGATATCAATCTTAAGAAGAGTTATGGACCAACTGAAATTCATTCAGTTTTATCATCGATAGATCAAAAGAGATACCAAATGTAAGGGTAAGCTACAGTTCGATTGCCAACAATATTTCTTTGAGCTTAGAGTCTTGGTATTCAATACTTAATTCATTAGAAATGAATAGTTAAGCTCGTTGAGAGTTTGAAAAGACAAGTTTGTTTCAGAATCTAACGTCTTTGATTCTTAGTAGAGTTACAATTGTTTGCAATACAATAAGTAATATCAGTTGCTATTTTCCGCTTTTGAGAGTACTAAAGTTCATGGATTGTTTATGGGTTGACTTTACAGTGTTCAAAATAAAAGCTCCATTGCTCATTACTATGATAGTATGATATCATCTAATTTGGGCATGGGGAATAGTTTCCCTATAATCCTCCGGTCTCCCAAACTTTGTACCTTTTATACTTCCAGTGAGTTACCTATTGAAGATTATATTTTTGAAGAATCAACACTGAAAAATGTATTTTTGGGTAACGAAACAGACTCATATCCTTATAATCAAAACCAAATGAACATTCTTGATCTAAGGTAATCTTTACTGTATATGTAATTTAAAAATTCTTATTTTTCCTCGTATTAAATACAATTGTTATGTTCCACGATGTTCAACCTTAATTCTTTAGAACTTACGTATTTCGATTGGACTCTCCAATTCTGTGAATTTTTGTTGTTCATTCGTAATCTCAGATCTATGCTCATTAGAATGGTAAGTCTCATTTTTATTATTTTTAGTAGTTTTCTTTATATTTTTTTAGGGAAATTTACCTAGACACCCCCTGGGTTTAGGCCTAATTACAGGAACTTACCCCGTTGTTTGAAATATTACAAAAACACTCCCTTGACTTAACGGCCGTTAGTCAACGCTAACGGAAATTGTGAAATGTCTTAAATGCCCTTAGTTGTTTTTAATATTTACAAAAAAAAAAAACTGGAAAAAATTTTCGCACTTTTTTCACTACCTTCACAAAAATCATGATTTCTCCCTTGTTTGTGGACGGATTTTAGTAATTCTTGTTGTGTTAGACTCGCCTCTTCATCGCGCATCTTCCTACTGGAGCAATTTTCGGGATTATGGACTGGTTTTTGCGATTGGGAGTGATTTCTTTTCGTCTCCAAATTCTAGGGTTCATCCCGATTCGCGGATTTGAGCCTCTAATTCTGGAAATTTGCTTCGTGTTTCACTTCTATATGTTTATTTCGTCACTTTCCTTGGATTAATTGCCCGATTGAAGGTGGGATTGAAGATTTGAATCGAATTGGGCATTTAGGGTTTATGCGCCCACTTTGATCTCCGAATTGGGGGTGTTATCGAACTGATTTCTACTGGATTTTTTAGGGTTTTTCTTCATGATAGTGTTAATTTCAGTTTCCCCAAGTCAATTTTGGGTTTGGTGAACTCGGGCCGCGAAGAACAATTTCGGGCCGTGAAGAACAAGTTCGGGCCGAAGGGTTTTTTGCTCCTGCTGTTTTCTGCTGTTTTTTTTATTGTTATTTGTTGGTTTTGGGTTTTATTTTTGTTATTTGGTGCTTTTGTTGGTGTTTTTTCGATTATTTAGTGATTTTTTCATCATTTACTGACCAGGTATTTATGTATTTTGATCTAATGCAAAGTGGAACATTTTATTGAAAAATAGTTGAGTGTTATTTCATCATTTACTGGCTTGGTGGATTGGTATTTATGTATTTATTGGGTGTTTTAATATTGAAATGGAAATACATTACATATACAACAGTAATTTCCAGCCTACAACAATCAAATTTCAAATATTACAAATACACCCCCTGTAACATAACATATATTACAAATACACACCGAGGGCAAAATTGGAAAAACATTAAAAAAAATGATGACGTCATCCTCCGCCGTCAAAATTTAACGCCGTAAGGGGTGTTCTTGTAATACTGTTTTGCCAGAGGGGGTGTCTAGGTAATTTTTCAAACAACGGGGTAAGTTCCTGTAATTAGGCCTAAACCCAGGGGGTGTCTAGGTAAATTTCCCTTTTTTTTAATTAATCCCATCTTGAACTTTCAGGATTCAACAAAACAGTGGTCTCCTGATGCTAACAAGGATGTTCCATATTGCATCAAAAATTCGCTTGAATTGTCAATCTAACCCTAAGAAGGGGGCATAGATCATTGGTAAATAAAATTGTTCAGAATGCTACAAATTTGTGTACTATCCGACTGCTAAATTGTGGTACCCAATTCACTCCAGCTGAAGAAATTTAAGAGGCCATGAAATATCTTGTTTTTCCATTTGTGGATGTAATACGTACTCATGTTTAGATTTACCCGTTTATTGCATGCTCTTTAGAAATTTGAAGTTTAGATGAATAAAAAGACTAGCAAAATGGGTGTTATTCCCATGATAGAAGGTAATTTTGTTTGAGAACAAATAGATGTGGTATGTCTGAATGTACTCATGTTTAGATTTACCACTTTATTGCATACTCTTCATAAATTTTGAAGTATAGAAGAATAAAAAGACTAGCAAAATGGGTACTATTTGAAGTCTTTCCCATGATGGAGCGTAATTTTGTTTGTGAACCTAAAATTAAATAGGCTGTAAACATACGATACTTACTTTATATCAACTATTTTGTTGGGAGAAAGAGAACAATATCCTTGCAAAGTTGCAATCTCAATTTCCTTGTGCACCTCACAAATGTGTAACAAAGATTGTACACCAACTTCTGCACCTCATCAGAAGTAAATTTGCTATCATCCCACAAAATATGATAATGTATTGGCCTACTTGTACCTTTCACACACCAATGACTACAAAGATAAAAGTCGATCTCTCTTGGATGAGTGATTATAGAATCCACAACTATTCCCGGAGGTATATTCTCATCCGAGAATTGGTCAGTTTCGCAAGGAATCAATCTAGTGTGGTGCCTCTTCTGCACCACAGCTAACGTGATTGGAGGATCATAATCTACGAACCTTGAACAAGACTTTACGAATTGCTCGTAGTTCCTCTTGAAGCACTTTGTAGAACTGTGTTTCACTAACTCCATCGCGGAATAAAATAATTCGTTTAGGAAGTCCAGAGAGTTCATCGAAAATCTTCCAATATCTCCCCTACCATTACACTAAGTTCTTAAAAGGGCTAAAATTGTCTAGTGGATGAGGATGTGTGACATCAGCGTACCCATAAAGGTTACGAGTTCATCTTGTTTGAAAAGCCTCGGCATCTGAGAAGGTAACGTGTTGTAAAGAGCAACCGTGCATCCACCGACTTTAGCATTGATTTTGAGAGCCAAATTTTGCGAGAAATTGTGAAACTTAACTTTCCGAGATTAGAGTACAAACAACACTGGCTTACTACACCAATACTCGTTTCCGCTATTCATTTCAAGTCACCGTACCCTTTGTGTTTCTTCTCCATAACACAAATAAGCAGTTGGAGATTGTTAAAAGCGGCTTTTTGGATTTTACTGAGTTTCGATACTAGAAGTTTTGCGTTGTTGAGAACATGCATAGGCTCAAAGATTGGAGTGACAATTCTCTAATGCCTAATTGTTCACATTTTTGTGAGAGTTGGTGTATGAACTTTGGTACATTCGACTTTTGGTCAAAGGTACCACCGAAACTTATTATGGCCCATCTCTCTACTCGAGTACCTTCAACGACATGGCTATCTAGTAGGTTCCATTGACGATCATAACGAGTAGGAGTTAAGTTTCTCACATGACCGCCATTTCCAAGCTTAAGCTTGGGAGGTTGAAGTATTCTCCCAGTCAATTCCGTGATTTCTCGTGAAACATGAAGCTTAAATTCTTTCCCTTGAATCCCGCTATTATAAAGAAGAAGAAAATTGAGTTTTGGTAAAAAGTTAGATAAAATTAACAAATATTTCGATTTAGTTATACCTTGTAGGCCCAACCACGGGCGGACCTGGCGATGTTTGTTGGGGGGGCAAAAAATTTTTGGTAGCATATTCGATATTTTTTTCGATGTTTTAATAAAATAACATAAACTAAATTACAATAAAGTAATACTAAATATAATTTTATCTAACAAAAGATGAAAAAAATATAATAATAAGAATTCTTAAATAGTCTATATGCAATAAGAATTGAAAGCAAACTAATGTTGAGTTTAATAAAAATTATAATAATAAGGATTCTTAAATAGTCTATATAATAATAAGGATTTTTATAATATAGGATTTAGTTATTGTAAAGTTGTATATAACACAAGGTAATACTAGTAAATGTTCATAAGGAAGAAAATTGAAACTAATATTGGTAGGCATAAGGAAAAATATTAAAACAGCGCATGAGGGAAAAATTTATACTAAGAAGACCAAACATACATATTGAGCTTTTGGGGATTTGAACATTGAACATAAGACTCCTCTCAACACTTACCACTAGGCCAATTTCATTTATTGTAAATATTTACATATACGTGGTATTTATCTATTTTATTCTGGGGGCGTCCCCAAAGAGGTCCGTCCCTGGGCCCAACCGAACTTTCCATAACTCCATTGTCTCGTCCCTTCTGCCGGCGATGCGCTCCTGGCCTTAATTGGCGGCGCTGTTACTTTGAAGAAATTAGAGTGTTCAAAGCAAGCCTACGCTCTGTATACATTAGCATGAGATTACATTATAGGATTTCAGTCTTATTACGTTGGCCTTCGGGATTGGAGTAATGATTAAAATTCTTTGACATCCCAATTTGAGTATATTTACAGTCTGATCATCCGAGAGCTTTCCAAGAAACTTCTGCCCTTTGCAAATTACACAAAGCTCCATCGGTAAATAAACCTGCAGGCTTCCTCCTACTAATATGCAAGCATGGCAAATTCCTAAATTGTATATCATAATTTTAATGCTCCTTGAAATAGTTAACAAGGTTCTATAAACTCGATATCTCTGAACAGTTTCTCTATGGCAAACAAACACCCTCATGTTCTCCAAAGCTCTCTCCACTTCTTTCCTCTCTTCAACACTCAAACTTCTAGTCTTCCTTTGAGAAAGATCGTGCATAAAGTCGAGATGCTTTTGCAAATAAGGGATCACCCCAATAATTTCGTGGAAAGCCGTGACTGAGAAATCGACATTAAGAGCAAGTCCTTGTTGTGTTGGTCTTAAGCTTTGAAAGAAGCCTCTAATAGCAACAACTCCTCCACCTATTTCCTTTACTCCTCCCATTGAACTCGAGTAAAGAGATTTACCGGCGGAAAAACACTTTTCTGTTGGATTTTCGCGTAAAGCTACATCCAATGCATGAAAATACTCTTGAGGAAGTGGACTAGAATCATCTCCTTTATTCAAATAGTTAGAAAGGACTTTCCCATCAATTTTCGAGACAAGTTTAATGTTTACTCTGAAAAGCTTCTTTTTCTGTTCATTTTCACGATATTGGGAGGCTAATGTAAAACTCGAGTTTATCGTCGGAGAACTTGACAGGGCTATATATATAAAGTCCTTCTACCCAGGAAGAGCACCAGAGATTAGTGCTGAATTCTCCTCTACAAGTTGTTTTTTGATCATTCTTGCTACTTCTTTCGATGGATTTGGAGATATTTCGACATCGTAATGGAAGATTTGTTGTGTGGGTTCAAATTGGACTAAGAATTGATTAGCAAGAAGAGTAATGACTTTCCCCTCTACACCACCAGCATCTGGTCTTCTTGCAACTACAAATGATTTGGGTTCAACATCCACAATCTTTCTTTCATATTTCTTATCAGAAGGTAAGCCAACTTTCCTTTGGATTTCCTGCACAGCTGTTTAATTCATTTATGGCATTAAAATAACAGAATAAACCAGCTATCTAAATTAAATTAAATACTCTTATTCTAAACAAAATTCCCACAGCTTCATCATTACTATTACAACAAAAAAGATTGCATTTTTTTTTCATTTAGCTATGGAAACAACTAAAAGCATGCCATTAAGATCTCATCCATTTAACTAACCAAATCAACATGCAAACACACAGACACTACGGACAAAAAAAAAAAAAGAAACCAAGAAAACAGAGGGTTTGGACATAAAGTGAAATACCTTGTGTAAAAGAGAAATCTTGAACTTGAGGAACAGAGGAAGTAGCAAAAGGAGTATTATTCTGCTTCAATGAGCCTTTCTGGAAATGAGTACTAATTACATTAAGGTGCTGATAGATAAATCGCATCCACGAGTACAAGAGACAGTTATTAAATATCATGGGAATTGTTTATCGCTACAAAAAGATGAAAGAAATGAGTGCTGAGGAGAGGAAAGCAGAATTTGTTCATCGAGTTTGCATATTTGGAGGAAAAGCATTTGCTACATATATCCAGGCTAAGAAAATTGTGAAATTTATAACTGATGCGGGAGCTACCATAAACCATGATGCTGAAAGTTGTGGTTAAATTTTTTATTTAGGTTGTCTTTGTCCCAGATTACAATGTCAGTGTTGCAGAAGCGCTTATCCCTGGAAGTGAGCTGTCTCAACATATCAGGTATTCTTTGACTTAAAATGTAGCCTTTCTTTTATCCTACTGACTTCACATGTCTCTAATTCATGATTTCATTTTTTGCTATCTCCCTCTTTCTCGCGCACACACATGCATGCACATTGAATAGCACTGCTGGAATGGATGCTAGTGGAACATTTGCAATGAATGGTTGCATCCTTATTGGAACCTAAGAGGTTGGAGCCTCATGCTCATGAAATTGCTGGCGTTCGCAAAGAAAGAGCTGAGGGAAAGGTAAATCATAAATAATGTATGTACTTCTAATATTGATGCTTTTCACTATCTCGAGAGCTTAAATAAAGCTATGTGAAGTTGTGCTCCATGTGCAGTTTGTACCAGATCCCAGATTTGAGAAAGTAAAAGCATGTATTAGAAGAGGTGTATTTGGACCTTACAATTATGATGAGCTGATGGGCTCCTTGGAAGGAAATGAAGACTATGGCCGAGCTGATTATTTCCTAGTAGGCAATGACTTTCCAAGTTATTTAATTTAGACTGCCAAGAGAAAGTTGATGAGGCTTATAGAGATCAAAAGGTGACTTCCTTACTCTAAAAGAAAACATGAACAATTTGTATGCCTGTGTTTTCACTATGTAAATCTTACATTGGAATTGATATAAATGCAGAATTGGACCAAAATGTCAATCCGAAATATGGCTGGTTCTTTCAAGTTTAGCAGTGACCGGACAATCCATCAGTATGCTAGAGAGATATGGATGATTGAACCTGTTGTGCTACCATAAAAATGCCACACTTGAGGGTCCCAAAACTTTGAAGTGAATTATGTTATGATTGAATATAAATCAGTACAGTTGTAGAATGCTCCATACTTCTTCATTGTAGTTTTTAATTCTTTCAAGGTTATTCCAACTCAATGGAGATATATAAAACTCTAATGAATGGATTTGGTAATAAGATTTAGGATATGTTTGATTCTTGGATTTTCACGAGTGAAAATCTATGTTTATTTTTTGTTCATTTTCATTTTTTCTTCACCTTACTACACACTAAAATTAAAAAATCAAATATAGCCTTAATATTGATCAAATTTCGACCGAAGGAAAAGGATGATCATCTAGCTGGGTTATATCTTAGATTCCTTGTAACCGAAGATACCATAGAGGCGGGTAAAGATAAGTTTCTAATTTACTTCTTCAAAGTTAAATTTGTGATTCAAAACGTTGTCGGTTTATCTCTAGTAGCATGATTGGAAAAATTATGTGATATCGTAATATGAGATTGTAGCAATTACCTATTTACATGTTTTTATATTGAAATTAGAAAGATGTACCTGCATTGTACTGTACCTACATAAAAACTAATATATGTTCTTTGGTTTTGTTAACTATCAATTCAATGAAAAGTTTATCTACATACTCTTTAAGTTATGGTAAAAATAACAGTTTCAACAAAATACAAGAATTTATTATACATAAAACTGAGTTACAAAATATTTATCAAAATTGACTGTTGAAGTTTAATTTTCTCAATTAATAAATTTATCTTACATATTTATATCAACTGAGAGGACTAGTTAAACAGTAGATACTGACTCGAGAAGTTTATCTACATACTCTTTAAGTTTTGTTTTTGTGATTGCACCCTCCCTCCTGCTCTCTGGAACTTCCTTGCCATTTCTGAAGAAAATCAATGCTGGCAATCCATACACCTTGTATTCCTCAATCAGCTGTGGGTTTGAATCATGATCAACTTTCACAACCGTCAGTTTCTCTTCATACTCCTGATGAGGGTTGTACAAACTAATATTCAATAACAGTAGAACAGTGCACAAACTACTCACCAATATGTACATATACAATAGATTATCAGGTATATTATTTTCAATCTATGTACGAGCCAAATAATATCCTTTGTCAAAATCGAGTGAAATGCTCAATTTTCCACAAAACTATATCCAGAAAAACCGTCCCTCTCATAAAGGGAAACTACCTTGGAAGTTTCTAAACCACATACTACACTCCCCATCCATTCTCCAGTTTGTAGTTTTGTACCAGTTGCAATTATAACATACTTAATATAGCGGTTGCCTCACCTTCTCATCATTGAAAGAATTGTTTTAGGCAGATGAAACTCAAATTACGACCTCAAAGGCCTAATCTAGCATGCCAAATCGAGTATAAGTCAAAAGACAATAGCCATAAAGTTTTGGCTGATGACCATGTATTCGAGAAACAGTTAATCATAGAATTGGTTATAAAAGTGTATATGGGGTAAATTTTGGCACTTCAGATATGTATGGTCTCAGGAATTGGTTATAAAAGTGTATATGGGGTAAATTTTGGCACTTCAGAAATGTATGTTCTCAGTTAGGTCTTTGATGATCTTGGTCACATCAACTGAACTCCTTTTTCCAAATTTAATAAATAGATGATGAAAGTCATAAAATGAATATATACATAGTATTCACAGAATATATGACACCAAACCATGGACAGTTTCCAAAAAGTTCTCTCCTAGATTACTTCAGGTAAAGCGGTTTTGAGACCCACAATGTTCCGAGAGAAATCAAGACTCTCATGAATGACCTAAAGAGAAAATTCACAGATTTAGAGGCAGAGTATATAGCTGCAAATTTGCTTGCCATCCTTGCTTTTCATATGGAAAATAAGGAAGCATTATCTACTCTTGATATCAAAGGGACGCTCCATGGGCTTGTGAAGATGGTCAGGCTGCAGTTACCAGTTTTTAACTTCCAAAAATCAACTCTTTATGTAAGTGAGACAACTTGCCTATGCTTTCATCATGCTCTTCTTATGCTACTCTGAGATTCAATAGCAGGGCGCGTCTTTGCAAAACCTGCCACACCCAGTGCCCCGCACACACACACAACCAAAGCACATACAGCTTCTTACAAATAAAAATATAAGTAATTATAGGAGTAATAAAACATCGAAATAAGAGACAGATTAAGCATTCCTAAACTGTCAAATAGAGGTTTAGCAGATAAGCTGGTAGAAGCTACACCCTCATTGAATATGGGTAGATGATGGGTGATTATTCCTTGACATCAAGGCCTTTATATATTCAAACTAAAAGAAAGTGACGAGTGTTTGATCTTGGGGTCCAACCATGAATATACCAGCAACAAGCTCAGAATCATCTTATGAACTCCCGAACATGTAGATTTAACACGAAGCTGAAGACCAGGTTGACACCAGCAAGTGTTCTACAATTGCATTGTGATTGATCACTTGCCTTTAACAATATACACCAATCACATGGCATGGTAAACAATCATTTAGTTCGATTCTACCGAATTAGGTGTGGTCCATGTGGAGCCAAAACTCTAATCTAATTCGAAATAAAAGAAAATGAATACAAAATTGATAAAATATAATATAACCCACTCATTTTAATAGTTCACATAGAGATAACTCATCTTTATTCAAAAGAGCAGAAGAATATATCAACAACAATCATCGTTATATGGTGCAAATATAAGCAAACATAGAATGGATTTGATAAAAACAAAATGAATCAGATAGGTAAGCAATTTACGGTACCTGAGCAAGTGACTGAACGGCGGGAGCGATCAAACGGCAGGGACCGCACCACGTGGCGACGAACTCAACGAGCACTGGACGTTCCGACTTCAACACAACGTCGGCGAACTCGCTCTCATTGATCTCCCGTACAGCGCCACACTTGATCACGGTCAACGGAGAAGACTTCCTCGAACGCCGCAACGGCGTCGTTTTGAGCCAAACTCGATTGAAAGCTATAGAAGGACGAGCGGAACAACTTCGGGCGGTGGAGAAGGTCACTACACGAACCGGAGGGAACTTCGAACAGTAGGGAACCTTCGGAGTGGAGGTAGATGCGATTGGCATTATCATCTCCATTGATGAGATAAAGGAGGTGTCGAATGGATTTCAGAAGAGTGAGGTTGTGATGCTTGATTGAGTGGCACTCATTTATTGGCCACTCAATATATATGTAATTGTTATTTTTCCAATTTCCACATATTTAGGATTACCCGAACACTCTTGAAATTTTGAAATTACAGGATCATCTTTTTAGGTCATCTACTGTGTATCCCTCGTCTCAAGTCCAGCTTTTCCTCATTCAGTTCAATTTTTCCTCAGCTTTCCCTTTCATTTTCATAAGTACATCTAAAATGTATTAATCTATCAATTCCATTTAATTAAAATTCTCAATTCCCCTACTCTCACTTAATAATAATAATAATAATAATAGCAATACTAATAATAATAAAAATTAACTCGTATGTGAAATAAATAAATAATTAATAACAATAAGATATAATTTAAGATTGACAATAATAATAACAATAACAACCAATATTTTTTTTAAAAAAAACACAACAATACAATACAATAATTAAATAGTTGACAACCAAATGGCGATCATATGTAATCGTATTTATTTTAGATGTCTAATTGTTAGGGTTATGTTGTTTTTTATTTAACGAGTCATATGTAATGTTCGTTAAGTTCTTTTAAGGTTTATTATAAAAAAAAAAAAGTTCGTTTAATGTTTCAATTTTATTAATTAAATTAAATTTGAGTTTCTAATATATAACTTTTAAAGGAATTTTCAAATTGGTGCACAATAATACAACAATTAAATACTTGATTAACATGATTTGAAAATTATAAAAATAATTTAATATTGACATTAAATTTTCCAACATAATAGTTACATTAAATTTAATTTTATTAAATAAAAGTTACATTTTATAATAAAATTAATTTTTTAAAATAGTACACAAATTAAATAAAACTAAGATTAAATAAGAGTTACGTTTTATTAAATAAGATATTTTAATTTTTTTTTTAAATTAAAAGGATTTTTATTATATAAATTAAATAAAAACAAAAAAAAAAACAAAAAAAAAGGAAAGGGGTTAACAGGTGGTGTCGGCCACCTGCTGACTGAGCGGTGAGATGCCAATTCAAGGGGTTATTGCATTTTCATCCCTTTATACATTTTAGTTGACAAATTTTCCCCCCTAATCCAAAAACTCCCAAAATCCACTTTCCCCTGCATACATAGGAGATGGCATTAAGCATCATCAATTATCAGACACAGCCTCTCGTTTAACAACATGATTACGGTGGACTATTTTAGGTATTTATGGTGTATTCAATTTTCTTGAAGTAAAGTAATAAAATCAAATTATCTAAATCATGGATGAAAATTCCAATACGTTTGCACCGAAAACATCGAAAAATTTCTGTTTTTGAGTTAAACTAAAAAAAAAAAAAAGAGTAGTTCTTCTATATTTATCTTTGATTCACATTTACAATTTTTCCAAATATTTCTTGAAAATTTTCCAAAACTTTCGAAAATTCTCAATTTTTATTTTATTTTTAACCAACCGAAACGTATATCGAAAACAAAACTTTAACATGATCTAAATGTGAATGTTAACGATATCTTTTAAAACAGTCAATTTAATTCTAATCCGATCAAATAGTTTCCGTTTAAATGGTTAAAAACTAATACTCCTTTGTAAAAACAAAAAAAATAATGAGAAAAAAAAAAAAAGCCATTTAACTCGACCTCATCTTCATCCACATCTTTGCTCTATGCCAGCAAGGCATGCATATCATACGATCTATTATGATTAGGTTGATGATTCACAATCGTTGATCATTTGTGAGCAAGTGATACACATGAAGTGGAGATTCACAAATGTTATTCTGATTAATTATTTGAATGTCTAGATAGGAAATGACAATTTTTTTGTATTCTTGTTAGAAAAGAAATTTTTGGAATTGGAGAAAATGAGGCTCGTTTTTATTCAATTCTTCAAATTGGGTCCAATTTTAATTGAAACTATCAAAAGAATAAAAGTCACAAATGACTTTAATATAAAAGAAATGCCAGCTCGGCCGAATATGGGCTGAAGTTATGGATAAGCAATAATTATAGAACTAGTTTTGCTATTTTGCCTCTATGAATATATATAAATAAACTCATTATTATTTTATACTATACTTTTGCTGATTTAACTTCTATATTTACTCCACAATTTTTTCTGGAACTTTCTGCAACTGCAAGGCATGTCATCCGGCGGCGTCATGGTAGCGGACGGCGGTCCGCAGATGTACTTCTGCCACCAATGCGAGCGCACCGTCTCTATCTCCCCCTCTGTTGGCGATCTCCTCTGCCCTACCTGCAACTCCGGCTTCGTCGAAGAATTCCAAAACCCTAACCCTAACCCTACCATACCCGAACCCTTCTTCCCCGACCCACTGTCCCTCTTACTCTCCCAGTTCCTCCTCCCTTCCCATAACACCTCCAACCCTATCTCTGTCCCGCGCCCCAACCCCACCCGTGAACCCACTCTCCGACCCGAAGATTTCGACCCGGTTTCCTACCTCATGAACCTCCTATCAAATCGCCGCGCCAGCGGCATCGACTATCAGTTCATCATTGACGATGGTTCTTCAAGTTCCGGATTTTCGCATCCGGCCAATATTGGTGACTATTTTGTCGGCCCTGGATTCGAGCAATTGATTCAGCAGTTGGCTGAGAATGATCCTAATAGATACGGAAACCCACCAGCAGCAAAGTCCGCTGTGGAGGCGTTGCCGAGCATTAAAGTTGATGAAGATTTGATGAAATCTGAACTGGCTCAGTGTGCGGTGTGTAAGGACGACTTTGAAATGGGAACTGAGGTGAAGCAGATGCCCTGCAAGCATGTTTATCACGAAGAGTGCATTCTTCCGTGGCTTGAGCTGCATAACTCGTGCCCTGTTTGTCGCCATGAGCTTCCTACTGATGATCCTGATTACGAGAACAGGGAGAGGGATAGTTCGGGCAGGACTGGAGTTTCTCGAGGGAACTCCACTACTATTAGTAATAATAATAATAACGAGGGTGATGGTTCTGGTGGGGGTTCGCAGGGCCAAAGAGTTGTGGAAAGGAGGTTTACCATACAATTGCCATGGCTATTTGGAGGGTTTGGTTCGGGATCAGGGTCAGGTTCGAGTGGTGGGAGTTCGCAGTAGTGGCATTAAATTTTGGTTAGGTACACATTTTCTTTTGAATTTACATATTTGGTAACAAAGGCCCGTACATTGTCTCTTTGTTTCCCCTGTTGGGATTGATCTGGATTATTGTTAAATATGAGTTTAAGTGTGTTCTGTGTTATATGAAATAAATGAACGAATATTTTCACATCTTTGAAGTTACTATCATTTTATTGACAAGTGAGTAGGACCAAACATTTACCCTTTCTTGATTGTAAGATTGGTTGGTATTTTTATTTTCTGCCTCTTATTCTACGTAATTACCCTGATTCTGATGCTTGCTTGATTATATTTGGGATGATGGACAATTTTTTTATATTAACATGACTCGTAAATTGTCAATCTCTAGATTCACGTCATTAAGGAAGCATATTAATTTGTTTAATGTCCTTAACCAGAAATCGTTATGGTAAACGTAATGGTATCATAGTAGTTAAAAGCGCAAAAAGCGCGCGCTATAGCGTGGCCTTTGTGCGTCGCTGCGCCACGCGCGCTCGCTTACTGGTTAGCGAGCGCGCGTGGCGCTATAGCCCAATAGCGCTAATAGCGCGGGCTAAGGCCCAAGGTGCGCCACGTGGTGCTGAGCGGGAAACCTTAAGTAAAAAAAAAAATTGATAGCACCAATTTTTAACCCTAATTTTTTTACCCAAAGTAAAATTTCAAAAAAAAAAAAGAAAACTCTCGCCTCGTACTCCACAATCAAAGCTGCGCCTCTCTCAAAAAGCCCTCGCCTTCTCCCTCTGCCGCGCGCCTCCTCCACAATCACTGCTTTAGTATCATACTTTTGGGTTAACTAATTGTTATAAACTTCTAGTACTTTAGGTTTATTTGCTTGTTTTTGGGTATTTAGGATTTAATTTGGTATTAATGAACTAAGATGATTTGGTTTTATTGTTTTTATATGTCTTATTCGAGATTTATGATTATTATTTTGAAAAATATATACATGTGCTTTATTTTCAAAAAGCCCACGCTTTAGCGCTGCGCTATTTGCCTCTGACTACTATGAATGGTATACTCATATATATATATATAGGTTTGGCACATCTATAGTCTCTGAATGTATATCTCTCTGCTAAAATGTGTTATAGGTCTACATTTTATGCAGAAGTTGACTGGTTGAATTTTTGTCTCCCCTTGACTGAGTTTTCAGATTGTTTTTTTGATGTGGAGAAATAGGGCATGCTCTATTGATTTGTTTGTTTGTAATATAATATATCATGTAAGCGGTAACAGAAATTCTGCATTGAAGCCAATTACACATTTAAAATTGTAACATGGATGTCTTGTAGATAGAAGAAGATCCATCAGGGTTTGGGTCTAGTGGAAGGGACTACTCCTAATAACGTGTCGTGGTGGGTTTGGTGTGAATGGCAATTCGAATAAATTTGGTGATGCTTTGTAGATAATAGATATAGTAAGTAAGAAGAACCAACAGGGATTGGGTCTAGTGGAAGGGACTACTCCTCTAGAACTTGTCGAACTCTAGTTCGAATCCCTGGTGAGAGGTGCCCACTCGAAGAAACTAATCAGGCCTATCTGTACACTTGCAAAAAAGCAAAAGATCAGGGTGCCAAATTTAAGCATTTTTCAGAAATCTCTAGAAGTATCACTCTTAGCATTTAGTAACTGCTTGCTAGCTGATGAGGTGGCAACCTTCATCCTTCATGTTGCATTTTATGGAATGAATAGGTTATCAACATTGCATATGGGGTGGGTTTATCACCATAATTACTAATCCTTACAGTTATTCACTTCGTTCTTTGACTTCTTTCTCTTGACTTTTTCTTTATCAAGATTACAATCCAGATTCCAAAAAATTCTCATCTTAAAAGAGTTTGCAGCGAATGCTCCTTAGCGGTAGAAGTTGTCATACATTCCTCAAAATTTGGTTTAGAACGACAAAATATTAGTCCTTATCATTCATAAACTGAATCATGAACTCCTGCTATTCATTTTTGGTTAATTAGAATATCTAAGTGTTGTGTAGGGCTGAGCACGGTTCGATAAACAGACCAAACCGAACCGACTAGGAACTGAAAATTTGGTTCGGTTCGGTTTGGTTTGGTTTGTACCGTTTCGGACCGAATCTCACACGAAATAGGATCGAACCATGAAAATTTTGATTGATTGTTTTTTTGGACCGAACCGGAATACTTGGTTGTTTCTTCGGACTGAACCGGATCAAACCGTCAAATTTTGTGGTAAAAAATCGGAAAATTTTAGAAATCGGGAAATCATGGACCGAACCGGACCTTTCGGTTTTTGTACCAACCGGACCGAAAATTTCGGTCCGGTAAACGGTCCATAGATTTCCAGGACCGAACCGGCCAAGAACCGAATTTGAGTCCGGTTCGGTCCAAATGCTCACCCCTAGTGTTGTGTCTACAGTCTGCTTCGTGTTGAAGGCTATGTCTGGTATAATAAAAATCTGTTGGCCTTCGGAATATTCTGTATCAGCAGTGCGCATTTCTGCAGTTGATGAGCTTTGTATAGCTATTGAAAAATTTCTGCAGAATCATTTTTGTTTATACTCTTTGGCGTTGGTCCCGGCATTTTTGTTTATACTCTTATGATGTTTGGGGCAAGAGCAGTTATACTCCCTTTTTTCGATCTATAAACTTGTAGTTGCATTTTGTGAGATTGGGAAATTGGTATACTTTAATTTTTGTAAAGTGGATTTGGCTGGAATTGTGTAGTATTGATTTTGAGTTGGTAAATATTTGTTTTCTATGTTACTGGTTTGTTATAGTTCATCCCACAGCTCATTCCATTGAAGCTCTGTGATCGGGCTTGTTGCTAATTTTGTTAATGTAGCATGTAGGTTTGTTTCTTAGATTCCACATTTTAGTGCTAGAGTTTACAGTTAATTGTCACTTTTCTTTTATTAAGTAGGCGTGATGTGATGTACAAGTTTTTTTCCTTGCATGATGCATGATATATATACTCCAGACGAGATGGTACTTTGTACAAAAAAGATGGTTGTCCTGTTATCATTTGATTTGATGCCATGAACTTCAAAAAGATTACCCAATCTGTTAAAGTTCAAAGACTGACTACGAGCTCTTGCTTTTAAGAAACAAAACAATACAAAACACCATATGACGAATCAGGTTGAACTGTGTTTTGCAACTAAAAATAGATTGGTTCACTCTTGCAGTCAAGGAACACATACCCAAAACAGCACATGCCAGAATATGGTTGAACAGTATTTTGTACACTAAAAATTACAATTAGTAGATTGTTTTGGCTAAATGTGCCCTCTGATTATAAAAGAACAAAACACCCTCAATCCATATATCTTTCTCGATCCAATAATAACTATTAAGTTTGATCCATGCCATTCATAAATCATAACTAATCGACAGAAAATGATGAAGGCCTGAAAACATTTCTGGTTTTCACTGAAGCCGTTATCAATTCAATAGCACCACCCTGCAATTACTTTGTTGCAGCTCAATTATAAAATAATTGTACTAATATGTAATGGTGCTTAAGTCAATTGCTAATCCAGTAGATATAAATACCTAAACAAATATTTTTTTCTTTCTTGATATTTATGTTACTTGCATATAAAAATTTAAGATAATATGGGCATGTTGGTTTGGCGTTTTCCAAAATTATTCCGTGTTTGAGAAATGTAAAACAAACATGTTTTCTACTATCTGAAATAAATTTTTCGTTTCTCAGTTTTATCAAACTATGCTCTCTCAAAACTTAAAAAAATAATAATTTTCTTATATCTCTAAACAAAACTTATACAAACTCTACTATGATTTGACATAAATTTATCTGTCTCTTACACAATTTATCTCACATAACAAACATGATTTGATATAAAATTTTATACATCATACACCTACAACATAACTCTTTCAAAGAAAAAAAAATTTACTTTCAAATAAACAATATTACGCAAATCGAGATTATTTTATAAACTTTATTACTCTCCCAACTACTTTTTTAAACATCAAACAAATAGACTATGTATGTTTTTATCACATTTAATATGCTTGAAAATGGATAAAGTTAAAATTTATCAAGTCTCTAAAAATTCAAACAAACGAGCAACTGGTCAATTCATAATTAACCGGTCTAGGATTTTAGATCATCAATAGTTGCAAACTTTTTTGAACATATTAGACATGAGGTCTTAGGAATTTGAAATTGTACACGTTTTAGATTTGATTGTTGATTGTTTGGGAAATATTGGAACCATTATAGGTTTTGATTATAAAATTATGTTTGATATTTTTTTATGAAAATATTTTATGTTGTTAGGTTTTAAAAACGTATAAGGGCATCTCCAACAGGTCCTTTAAATTTCAGCCTCTTATCCTAAAATATAAGTAATGAACAGTGTTATACACTTTCACTTTTTACTCTGCCCTCCAACAACTAGTTTATATTTTAACATATAACTTTTATATATTGCTCCCTCCATCCCATTATTTTTACTCAATTAGCTATATTATGCAGTCAAATTTTTCAATCTTTTAAGTGATTTATCTTGATAAATTATTCACATTTTTTGGCGTATTAAATCTTTTAAATATTAATATACATAGTGTCATATAATATTATCAAATTATTAGTTAAATATATTAATTAAATTATTTATTAATTTTCTTTTGAATTTAGTCAAGTTGAATGGTCAATAGTACCAAGGGACAAAAATTAATGGGACGGAGGAAGTATTTTATATAAATAATAACGATATATTTATAATATTAATTTTTTCATTTAATTTCATAATTAAAATAGTTTTTAAAAAAATATATTAATTTTTGGAGTTTTATGGGCATAATATTTTAATGTTTTGCATGAAAGTACAAACTTTTTTGTAAATAATTGCAAATAGCAATTTGTATTTGACCATGGGTATTTGACCATCCAAACCTATAAATTTTAACAACTCTTAAATTTTACATGCTCTTGGAAAGCACTTTTTGTCATAATTTTAACAAAACTCTTAAAATTTAAGTTTTACACTTACTCTTGGAGATGGCCTAACATCTCCTTTTCTCGTTTTTTTGGAAAACTCAAAAGCAAACCCTTGTTCGGATTTTGGGTGCCCATTATAAAATTTATTGGGAATTCATCGAATTCAAATGAATAACCGACTATAAATAACAAAGTGAATCAAAAAAAAAAAAAAACGATTATATTCTCATATCAGCAGCCTCCAGAAGAAAAAATGAGCGAAAGAACTCAAGAAGAGGATTCCCCTACTCCAAGCTCTCAGCAAATAGGTCAATTTTTCTCTTACTAATATGAAGTATTATTTATTATGTTACAGTATACTAAAAGAATCCAACATTTCTGTAATAGTTTCTGATGATGATGAGATAGACTACTCCATCAAACCCGAATTTTACGATCCGAAAATTGATGAGAAAGAGGAGTTATGGGCCCAAAAACAAAGAAGAGGGCATACTTCTGATGCCGTCCTCAGTTGCCCAGCTTGCTTTACTACCCTTTGCCTTGATTGCCAAAGGTTGCTCTCCTTTTCTTTTTTGATTTGTTCTGGTAATATTCCATTCTTAATCTGTTGTTTGGATTTTTTGATTTTATCAATTGTTCCATTTCCATGTAATTTTGTACCCAACAATGTGAATTAATATGTTGTTTTGAGAGTTTCCGTTCCGTGGAATTCAATATACTTGGTCTGAATTATACTGTTATATTAGGGTATTTGTTGTATAGTGACATATGGTTGACGGTAATAATTGAACTGACTTTCACAAGTTATTTACTTTTACTGTCATAGTGGTTTGAAAAACCTTTTTATTTTTTAATCGACAATCCAGTACATTTAGCTTGTGAATTTATTCACGAGTTGGAAGTAATATCCGTATCAATGATGCCGTCTCATTGAGCACAGTTGAAGAACTCGGTAGGTTAAACTTTGCTCAGCTCTATGTAGTAGATTTTAACTTGGTTTTCAAAGTGTTGGTAGTAAAGATTTAGTTCTTGTTTAATTTAAGTATCATTTGTGCGGTGTCTGGTGAGCAATGTTGCTCTTCTTCACATAAGGAATATGGATGTTCTGTTTAAGACAATCGCTGACGTGAAAAGCTACCAGAGCTAGTTGTATTTATTGCAATTTTACATAAAATTGGATGGGATGAGATGCTCCACTCAGGTTTTAAGTATCCATGGAAAAAAAATCTTCAATAGACTGAAAGAGCTTGCTATCTATTTAGACACAGTTGGTCTTGGGAACGATTATCTTAACTGTTAAGGAGGTGACCAAATTTCAGCTTGGATCATATTGTTTATCAAAAAGGTCGTTTAAGATTAGCTTGGTTAGTTCAAACCAGCCCAGTTTGAGCATACTTCTGAGTTTAGAATGTTTTAGCTAGCAAGTAGTACTTACTATGCAAGTTATTCAATATATTACACCTTAGCTAGGCTCGGGGTTTCAATAGATTGGAATTCTTTTAGTTTCTGATATGACAAGGCATAAACATTATTTACTCTATTTTGAGGGCTTGTGTCTTTGCGGGTTGGGGGCAGCAATTCTAAAGACATTGTCACCTGTAGTAACCATTGTCTGTCTATTTTGCACCATTATTCCTAATGCACCACCTTATATGTCTATTCTCACTTCCAGGACATACAAAATGTTTCTTTGATTTTTATAAAAAATAAATTGAGGACTACACTTGGCATACATGAATTGAAAATTTCTGACAACGTGGACAAATTATAAGTTGATTCTGTCCCCTTTTTCAGGAATCGTTGTGATAACTAGATTTGCTTGTGTATGTAAAGTGACTTAATATGCATTTCTGTGTGATCGCAGTGTTAAAAATATACTGTATTATCATAAATTGACCCTTATTTAATTGATATAAATATATATGAACTTGGACTTGCTGGGTATGCATTCCTGTCAGCTTTTGATCCTTTTTTGGTAGAGTTGGCATCATGTTCGTACAAATGTTTTATTGGAAGAATTGTTGCCGAATGTAAACCTGGTACATTGGCCATTTTACCTAATGATCATTTTCCATTTGTGAGTCTGCAGGCACGAAAAGTATGTGACCCAATACAGAGCAATATTTGTTGTTAACTGTAAAATTAAAGAGAAGGAAGTGTCCGAAGCAGGAAGTAAACGAAAAAGGAACAAAAGAGGTTCTCAGACAGAAGAAGGGCCAATTAAACGTGTGTGTTGTTCAGTTTGTTCAACAGATGTGGGAGTAATTGATGAAGAGGAGGTATATCATTTCTTGAATGTTCTCCCAAGTGAAGCTTGATCATTCATTCTGCATTGAGTCCCATGGTCTCATCTTAGCCTTTCGGCTGTATTCTTGTCTTCACGATAACATGTTCTTTTTTTTTTTAAATCTCTTTTACTACTTTAAACCAATAGAACTTGCTAACATTTTGAACTAATGAAAATCTATGTTATGATCATTATCTCTATCTCGGTCTCGAGTGCTTATATTTCTTAACTCTTTTTTTCGGACTAAAATATCTCTGTGTGATTTTAAAAAGCAAAAGAAACTCAAGAAGTATAGTTAGATTATGAGACATTAGAAATTACAAGACTTAACGTAATACAGTTCTAACTAAAATGTTTTAATAGGCAAAATAAACTTAAAAAGTATAGCTAGATTAGAAATAATAATTCAAGAGACTTAACATAATAAATTTTAATTGTAATTAAAAATTGAAACAAACAAGATGTTAGTTGTATAATTAAGCAAGGCCATGTGGCAAGATCCTAAGAGTGACACAAGAGATATTACACAATTTGACAACTTTGAGGTCATATTGTGTGTATTTGGATCTTGAATTCACTTTGTTAAATATGTAATCTTATTATCGTAAAAGATCTCTGCTTCTTGCCAAACATCAAGTTCCCTCACAAGTTGGAAGTTAGTTAGACCAAAAAAAAAGCAACTTGGATTAGAAGATAGAAATCTAAACGTGTTTGTAATTTATTAAAAAATATTAAGCTTTTATAATTTTTAAAGCTATGTATAATACTTTAAAGTTATAATACAAAATTCTATTTATATAATTTTACTATACTTTCTATTCTTTTGTTAATAAATGTATTTATAATATTTTTCTGCATCGTATTGTATAAAAAAAAAGTAATTAATTGAACATTTGCGTGTGCAATAATATAAAAGTGCAGTGAGCACTGGTCTCAGCCTCTGTTGTCGGTTGAGTCACCATGATTTACCTCCTCTTACAATCCCGTCGGACAGGGGGTGAGGGGCGCCCGGAGTGAACGATTTCACCTTTTGGAACAATAATATAAAAGTGCTCTTTACCCAACGTCCACAGTTACCAATTGCTCCAAAAAGTGTTGTCTTTTAAGTTTTTGTGCTGGAGTGTCATAACTTTTGTTGATTTGAAAATTAAGTTGGTTAATAAAGTATTTTAATTTTAATCCACTAAACTGTTAGTTTATAGTTTGATCGGAGAACGCATTGTATTTAATTTAATTTCTTCAGTGCGATGACTCTAGTAGGAAGTAAAGTTTAATGAAGTCAAAACTCTGAATGTAATTTCTATAATTTATTGTAAAAGTCATTATTGTCGGGATATTTTTGTCTTCATAAAAAGCAAAATCATAATCATACTTGCCGAGGGTACGTTGTCAAAGACGGGTGTAAATTAGGCCAGGCTCAAATAAAGTCGAACTTAATGGTAACTCATAAATATTTTGATTTCATTCGTCTCTAACTCGCTCTCATGAAAAATATGCATCAAGGATTACTCTAAAGAAGAAAAGAATTGTAAGTAGCACACAAGACTATATTTCCTACTAGTAATCTCTAAATAGTATAAAATAGGCACCTTTATTAAAGTCAAGTAAATTCTTCTTTTATCTTTTTGATAATTGACAAGTGCAAAATCTATATATTATGATATGAAATATAAAAAAAAATGTCTACCCACACACAGGTGCATGCATGGAAAATTATCATTCAAGTGATTTTCCACCTTACTCAAGACTAATGACTCAGTAATTTACTCACTTGTAACAATGGAAAGAAACCTTCATTGATTATATATTTTTAATTTGCATTAATTAACCTATATATATATATATATATATATATATATATATAAAACGTTCGTTCAATGATATGTACAATCTGCATACATATATATATGTAAAAGACGGAAAAAGAAAAATGTTGAACAATGCTCGAACAATTATGATAGTCATGTTTTTGATGTTATTAGTTGTAAGCAATAATGCATCGGTACAAAATGCAAAAGGCAGTGGGTCATTAGCCATTTTCGCAAAGTGCTATGCTAAAAAAATGTTTTTTTGCTTAGTATTTGGAGCAAAACTTCCATGTGCTCTACAATGTTTGCTCAAATGTTACGTTAAGAATAGCTCTTCTTCCTCTAAACAATCCAAACAACTTTACTACTGCAATCTTGGTTGTGCAACTGATCAATGCACTAAGTTTGGCAACGGTATATATACGTATACCTCCGATCCCTTTGTTATATATATATATATATATATATACATATTTTTCTGATTTTTATTCATTTTTTAAAGTTATTATAATTTTAATCTTGCAGATTCAATAAAAGTGGAGCATTGCGTTGCCAATTGTGAATCTTCCATATGTGCTCGAAAAACTCAGAATATAACTTTTTGGAAGTTAATGTGATCTTATATATGTGATTTACGTGATAAACTAAATATTGACAATGGATATTTGAAAGTTTCATATATTTTGTAATTATAATGATTATTTTTCCCTTTTAGATGAAAAATTAAAGTCAATCTCATAAATTATATAATGAACTTCTAGACTTGAACGTGTAATTTTGTAAATTAATTTTTGACTTTTTTTTTTCTAACCAAACACATGCATACCTCGAGTTGCTATTAGAAAGATAAGTAGAATTCATAAATGATTTTTTGCCCTCGTCTTAATTTGAAAATAATTTAATTAAAAAGTAAAATTTTAAAATTCAATCAATATTTCAACTCGATCTTCAACCTAACGTCTCAATTCAGAATGTCAACTGAATGAATCTTCAGATTGACCACCGGTCTCACAATATTTGGGATCAAGAAATGGGTTGATGTGAGTGACCAATTGGGTCGATGTAGCCGTGTAGGGAGATGGGTGACGGGCATGGCGGTGTGGGAATGCTATTTTTTAAACAATTATGTTATTTTAGTTTTTTTTTTAAGAATGATGATTAATAATAATAAAACACATTTTCATTAATTCAATAAATTTCTTAATATTATATAAGTACATCTAAATGGAGCCTTTTGATTCTGAAATAGTTAAAATACTGGGGATAGCACATAGCAGGACATGTTATAGATTAGTTACATAATATTATTAATAGACCACGAAACTGGCTAATTTCAAAATAATGTAGAAGAGTCCATAAACCAAAGTATATGATAACTCCAATAATAATTAATAATCATACCTTCAAAAAATAAAATGATACCAAACGAGCCCTTAGAAAATTCACCATTTATGAATTTATTACCCCCCGTGTCCCAAATCCTTGCAGTCAGTCCACAAAATGGAACCCCCACAAGAGACCCAAACTCCTCCGTCGTCCACCGTCTGCACCAAGTGCGGCGGCCCCACCTGTTTACCCACCCCACCTCCTCCATCTTCCACCCCATCCTACATCCCCATCCGCTTCCCCGCCGTGAACCTCCCCACCCCACCCACCAACATCAAAGAAACCATCATGCGTACTCCTGTCCCACAATCCAAAAAAGTGGAACCCATCACTCTTCCTCATACCTTCACCACCCCTTCCAAGCGAATCCACTCTGAAAACGACGTCGCACGCTTCAACTCCTCATCATCCTTCCACAACTTCCTCGGCTTTGTAGTCTCCCTTTCGGAATCCATCAGATCGCGCAAGCTCTCCGATCCCTGCCACGTGTCCCCCGCCGTCGAAACCCTAAGCTCAATTCTCCGCTCCCTAGCTGATTACGTGGACGAAATTCCTCCCGCACCGCAGTCCGCGCGTTACGGAAACATTTCCTACCGCGCGTGGCACGAGCGGATGAGCTCTGAAGCAGAATCGTTCATGTTGAAACTTTTGCCACCATATTTTCGTGATGCTTCTGTGGAACTAGTGCCTTATTTCACTGATAGCTTCGGCAATTCTAGCCGCATTGATTACGGTATCTTCACTAAATTAGTTTAAATAGATTACATGCTTTTTATATCAGTATTGGTTTATGAATGTTTGTATGCTCTGTACAAGGATTTAGTTAATGATTAATGCTTAAAGTGGGGATGCTATGGATGATCTTTTAATTTTATTTGTTTTATGGAATAGGCACTGGTCATGAGACAAATTTTGCGGCGTGGTTGTATTGCTTGGCGAGATTAAGTATTGTGAGAGAAGAGGATTACCCAGCATTGGTGTCGAGAGTGTTTGTCAAGTACTTGGATTTAATGAGAAAATTGCAACTTACCTATTCCTTAGAGCCTGCAGGATCCCATGGTGTGTGGGGACTTGATGACTATCATTTCTTGCCATTTATATTTGGATCGTCACAGTTGATTGACCACAAGTATATGAAGCCAAAGTCGATCCATAATGAGGATATTTTGGAAAATTTCTCAAAAGAGTATTTGTATCTTTCCTGCATTATATTCGTGAAGAAGGTGAAGAAGGGTTTGTTTGCTGAGCATTCACCCATGTTGGACGACATTAGTGGTGTTCCTTCTTGGAATAAGGTAAACAGTGGACTGCTTAAGATGTATAAAGTAGAAGTTCTTGGGAAAGTTCCTATCATGCAGCACTTTCTCTTTGGCTCAATTATCAAATGGTATGCAACCTTTCTCATCTTCACTTAAAATTTCTCTTGTACTTTGATGAATTTACAAGCTGATCAGTGACTCCTGTTATTTGCAACTACGTTATTCAAATTCCTACTTATATGTCGATGTGCATGCTTATTTGTTTTATTAACTGTTGCAATATCATATTCCAATATTAGATGCACGAACCATATGGTTAACATTAGTTTAATTTTCAGGATGTTATAAGATCTTACTTTAGATTTTTTTTTTGAAGTGCTTGCTGAAACGAACCCTTCTTATTGAACATATTGTAGGCCTTCCATGGCCTCTTTTCAATATGTCACTGGCTCTACACCCTGTTCCACCACCTCCACCAATGACAAAAGTTGACACAATTCTGATTGAATTGGCATATTGAGGACACATACAATCTTAAGAAACTTTCAAAATCTCAAATAACCCCTGGGTTGTGATCTTTATTCAAAGTTGATTTAAGAGTTTGAGCTGCTCTTTATGTTCCGCAGTAGATCTCATGCCTCCTAGGCTCCTAGGGTATCGGCCACCAGCTTTAAAGTTCAACCTATGACGTTTTCCAGGATCTCTGAAAGATATATATCTATTAGTCATGGTAAATTTATTTATTTATGTTGTATGTAATGTAGATGATAGTAATCAAGTAAATCTAAGCTTAAGGCCATCTCCACTGACTTCAGTCCAGCTTCCCCTTCCCATTTTTCACCCCTTCCCCTTCTCCTTCCCATTTCTATAGTCATCTCCAATGATTCAATCTTCTCATTCCAGTTAATTCCAATATTCATTCTTCCCCACTCCCACTTAATTATATTATTAATAATAATAATAATAATAATAATAACAAATAATAAATAATAATACGCAAACCGATTTGGGAATAATAAAAAATATATAAGATTGACATGATTTGGGAATAATAAAAAATTATTTAAGATTGACATTAATAATAAGAAATAAAATTGGTACACAATAATACAATAATTACTTACTTGACCATTATTAACTTTTTAAAAATATTACACAAATTAAAGGATTTTTTTAAGAAAAAAAGTTTTTCATTAAAAAAAAAAAATAGGGAACATCAGGTGGCCGACAAGTTTAGGGTTGCACTTGATCGGCCACCTGTTGCACTTGCCCTCTTAGCAAGTGAGCGGGCTCAGCCCATCAAGGGGTTATTGCATTTCCCACCTCCCTCGTCATAAAACTTCACCCTTTTCATCCCCCTAAATCCAACCTCCCCCTCCCCCTCCCCCCCTCTTCATCGAGATGGCCTAGGACTCAACTGAATAATCTACTGAAGGTGATACCCTAAGGAGCTTGCTTGAAAGATGTTGAGAATCCTGCAACTACTCATTCTAGTTCTGTTATGCATTTACTGTAGTTTCAGCTCATGTATCAAAATTTTGAAATTTGAAAACTCAACCATGAATCTGGCAGGATGTTCTAGTAGCAGATGTACTTCTTTTATAAGGTTTAGAAGGAGTTATGGATAAATAAAGAATTCATCTTTATGAAAATTTCTGATTTCTGCCATTATTGAAAATCCACCTTCATCATGTTTCTGTTGTTTAAATGGTTAGTCGTTTGTTTCCAAATGTTGTATTTTAAGTTGTTGACCTCTTTTTTGAGCTGCCACCTCTGGTTGAAGTCATTTATTTGAAATAGCTTTCAGCATCCTTTGCTACTTAATTCATTACTTGAATGGTGAAGTAGTTTATATATATATATATATTGTTTAGAGCATTTTGATATTCATGTGTTTTGTATGATCAAAAGCTTTAACTTTATTGTTGCTTTCTTCCTGGATACCAACAAAATATTCAATGAAGAACTGGAAATGTATAATGAAAGAATAAATTGCGAAGGGATTAAGATGTTACTATTACTACTCTGCTACTTGAAGGGAAGGAGTTATCCTTCTTCCTTTTTATTATAATACCCTAGCAAAACTTCTTTGGCTTTAATTGAATATGATGATTGTTTTCTTTTCTGGTGAAATGCGAGGAGAGTGTTAACTAACCAGGTGCAAACTTGCAAGATGCAGACAGTAGAGTTTAAATCACAATCACTTTTTTTTCTCATAGTTTTTGGTAGATTTACTTACTTCATTAGTTAGAAGAACGAATAATCTTATTAGCAGATTGCAATATAGTATCTTAACTACATCCCAAGATCAGTGTCAACCTCCTTTCCCTGAACCTGTCTTCTCGGCTTTTGAAAGGGTGATTGCTATTAAGAGTATCCAATTGTTCCCGTTTCTTATCTGTTATTGAAGATTCCTGTTTATCAACTGTTCAACTTGTTCTGCTACAATCATTTTGGTTAAGACTGGGTTCACAAAGACTGGACTCCTAGTTTGAAACTCGTGAGAAAATCTGGCTAGCTTGCTTAGTATGATTTACATAATATGTTTTTTAGAATGCCATTGAAGTTATCTTTTATTTCTGAAATTTTATTTGAAGGATCTCCTTTCAATTTTTCACTTGTACATAATTTGATTCTCTTTCCTTACTGCAGGGACGGAACTGAAGGTAGTGAAGTTGTTTCTTGTACAAGTTTGCAACATTGTCACCAGTAGTATGAGCTGTTGAGATGAAATAAGGTTCTGTTTACCTGTATCTGGTGTATACAGAATCCTTTGTAATAGATATAGTTACTGCTCTCGAAGTCCTGATGTTTCTTGCTGCAATTTTGTATCATTGATTTGGCATGCAATGGAGAGCATAAATTTAACTAGCTAAGGCTTAGATTATGTTGCAAGATCTTGATGTTAAACTAAACTTATTTGGTATGCAATGGAGATCATTTCATTTTTCTTTGTTGAATTGTTGTGGTATTTTCTGGATTTGTTTGTGTTTGTTACACTGAACCATGTCTTAATATTATAGTCTACATCTTCTGTATCGTATTCTCGACCTCTTTCTCATTTTCTATGTAGATTGTTGTGTGCACGTCTGTGCCTTGAATTTAGTTTCAATCGTTGTTAAGATCATAGGTGGGTTACAGTCAAATATTTATATCATCATATCACTCCATCTGCACTCTATTTAATTCATACTTGCTTGCTTGATGGATAGGTACATGCATACTTAAGTGAAATAAGGATTAATCTTCTTAATCAGTTTCCTCATTACAATTTCGAAAGAAAATAAGAATCTACTAATAGTAGATGCACAACAAACAAAAATGGTTAAAAATAATAAAAAAAAAAAGAAAAAGAAACCCATCAATTTATTTCCAGTTGTTTGCAACAATGTCAGCCAGATCAACCACCCTCTGCGAGTAACCCCACTCATTATCATACCAAGCTATAACCTTAACCATGTCATCTCCCATAACCATAGTCAGCGAAGAATCCACAGTCGATGACACGTCACTGCACCTGAAATCCACCGATACAAGTGGCTCATCGCACACAGAAAGAATACCACTCAGCTCCTTATCCGCAGATTCTCTGAAAGCAGCATTTACTTCCTCTGCAAATGTTTTCTTCTCCACTTGAACCACAAGATCTACAACCGACACATTAGGTGTGGGAACACGAAGAGCAATGCCATTTAGCTTGCCCTTTAGCTGTGGAAGCACGAGTGCCACTGCCTTAGCTGCACCAGTTGATGTAGGCACTATGTTCAGTGCTGCAGCTCTAGCACGCCTCAAGTCCCGATGACTTGCATCGAGTAGCCTCTGGTCTCCTGTGTACGAGTGAGTAGTGGTCATAGTTCCCTTTATGATCCCTACAATAAAAGCCTTTGTTAACAATATTCAACACAACAAGGATGATCAAAATGATTGTAAGAGTTTGAAGTACCAAATTTCTGGTCAAGAACTTTGACAAAAGGTGCAAGGCAATTTGTGGTGCAAGAAGCATTGCTGATGATGGTGTCTTCGTGGGTGTAGTCGTGAGCATTGACACCGACAACGTATGTAGGAATGTCACCCTTTCCTGGAGCAGTAATAAGAACCTTCTTTGCCCCTGCTTGAATGTGCTTCCCTGCACCATCTCTGTCAACAAACACCCCTGTTCCTTCAATCACCAGATCAATCCCAAGTTCCCTGCACCCACAAAAATACAGACAAAGTTATGTATGTAGTTGTATCTATAAGTATATGTACATATATGTATATATATGTATTGATGATTTTATGAATGGAGATTACCCCCAGGGGAGATTGGAAGGGTTGCGGTCGGAGACGACTTTGATGACCTTGCCATCAACAGATATACCGTCAGTACCGACAGGTTCGACATCAGCATCGAAAATGCCAAGGGTGGAATCGTATTTGAGGAGGTGGGAAGCTTGTTTCACACCACCGGTGTCGTTAATTGCGATAACATCGAGTGGTGAGTCTTTTCTTCCATGCCAGCATCTCAAGAAGTTCCTTCCAATCCTACCAAATCCATTGATTGCCACTTTTAGCTTGGCCTCTACCACTCCCCTCTTGTTCTTGTCTCCACCAATCTATTCATTTAACCAATTTATAAGCTATATGTATAAATATATTACTAGAAAATGTAGTAAGAGTTAAGTTTAAAATGCACTTACAACAGAGGTTTGGAAGGAAATAACAGAAAGAAAATCTTCGTTGGACCTCCTAGAGAACGGAATAGATGCCGATGAGCTGCGTAGCCCCGCAAACTCAGAGAATCCTTTGCTGCACCCAACCTGTACATATATATGTAGAGTTATTGTATGATATAATGTTGAGAAGTACTATATATCATGTAAAAGATAATTGGGTGTGGACCTGCAGAGATGAAAGAGCAGCAGAAGCCGCCATGTCGACAGCAGAAGCAATACCAAGTTGTCAAGTAACTAAAAGCTATATATATACTAGCTAATATTTATTTATGGCTTCTGATTTTGATTTTAGTTTTAGAATTAGTAAGCTGAAATGGGATATGAGGTATGTGATTGTGGAGTAATGGAGAAAAAGAGAGAGAGTGGAGTGGATGAGATTTTTGAGTTGATGATAGATGGATTAGGCTCTCTCTCATTTCATTTGTATGGCTCTGCTTCTTTCTTTTTTCTTTTTTTTTTTTGTTTTTTTCTTACTTATTTTCACTTCTTCTTCATGAGTTCTCTTGTCTTTGTTTCTCATTATTCCTCTAGTCTAGAAGAATTAATGAAATACTATTATTCCTCCATTGTCGTCAAAGGTAAACAAGTAATTCATGTTCACGTGCTTATCAATTTTTACACTAATAGACATTTGATGATCCATCCACTCCAAAGGCCCGTCAGAAGGGTTGGCAATTTGATATATAGGTAAGTAATTTGGTATTCATGGATCTGGTCAGGATCCACCTTAAGAAGGGTCATTGTAGATTTTACTTAATCCCCTTTTTTTTCTTTTTTCCTTTTTTTTTTTTTTTTAAATGTACATGTTATCACATTCGTTTCAACATTATATCAATTAAACAAGTGATAGGTATGATCTAAACCAAGGGTCATTTGTGGTGAAGACCCCTTTGTGCGCAGAGTGTACAACAGTATGGTGGGATCCCGAGGCTTGGTGGAGGCATATCCTGCGATTTACATCTTTCAGGATTCTAGGACAAGGGTTCTGAGGGTTTATGATTAGTTTAGTGTAAGCTTGTATACCTGGGTTATAAAAAAAAATAATGGATAGCCTACAGATTATATGTCGCTTCCGATTATAAAATATTCATAAATGGTGTGATTCATGATGCAAACTTTTATATGGAATCCATTAATGAAAATTACGTGTATTTAATATACATAGTTATGTGTATCCAAAAATATATATTCAATACACGATATTGAGATTTTAAAAGATATTTGTCATTTTTAAATAAAACGATGAATATTATTACATTATTAATATGCTCGATAAAAATGTACAATCAGGTAATATAAAATATTTATTAATTAAAAAATAACTCAGTATCTCTTGGGCTAAAAAATATTCTCAGAATAGATGAAATAATTATAAGTATAGTAAAAGACCGAAAGTATATGAGAAACAAAATAAATGCAAATAAAATTTGCAAGGACAAATGGAAGAAGAAAAGGGCGAAACAGTCTCTAGCTAATTAGAAAGTGTGTAGAATTGGTCACAAGCATTATCAAGATAATATAATTAATTACCTCTGTTTTTTTCCCCCATAAAAAAAGGAAAAGAAAAAGGATTTCAAAATTGTTTGGTGCCCAAAATTTGAAAAATACAAATGGAGGCTATAAGCTGTAGCTACTAAATATTGATTGAAACCGTCCATCAACAGAGAACCAAACACTTTAACCCTCTCAAAAAGAGAAAGAAAAAAGAGGAATTGCCCCATAACCCAATGCAAAAGCTTTTCTCTGCTCAGCTCTCGTTCGATTTCTTCTTTTCACTTTATTTTCACAAATCATCTTAAAATTTAAATCATACTAGCACTAAATACTGTAACACGTTTTCCCTTTCCTCAGTTCTTTTCTTTCCCATTATGTCTAGTCCTACTCCTACCAAGCATTTCATTTGAAGCTTGCTGTGTCTGTTTCAGTATTTCTTATTTCAATTTCTTGTGAGAAGTGAGTGATTTCTCCCTGTTTCTTTTCATTTCCCCCCTCTTTTATGAGGCTAAAGATCTGTAGCATTTTGAATTCAAATTTAGTAACGCATTATAGTATTTATTTCAGGAACTTAAGTTTGTTTCTGCTCAAAACTTTTTGATATTTTTCCCCCAATTTTTTGGAGTGCATTTTAGGTGACTAAGAGCCTTGAGTAAACCAAACTTGTTTTCTACTCTGAAAGATTAGATCTTTTTTTCTCATACTTTCTGGATTAATATTCTAGTAATTAAGGGAGGGTTTGAGTTGAGGAAAACTGGAAAGTGAGATTTTAGATTTTTTGTTGCTGTAGAGATGGTGAATTGTTAGTGAAGAGTCACTTGCTATTGTTGGGCAATAGTATGGTCCCTCCATTAAGTTTGGCAGCTAAGTTGTGGGGTTTTGGAGTTAAAGTTTGATTCACTTTTGTAGAACAAAAAGATGGAAAAAAGCTTCCTTTTTTATGCAATTATAGTTCTGTGAGTGTGATTCACTGAATTGAAGCAAATCAAGGAAAAAAAGGGACCCTCATCAAGGAAAATGTCACAGAAGAAAGTTAAGGGTTCACCTTCTCTTCAATCGATCAAATCATTGCCTGGGGACTTTAGAATAGCTGGTTATTCCACAAGTGATAGGATCATGTTGTCTAATACTATATCTGAAAATTTTGAGTTCTCGAGTGATGCTGCACAAGAGACTACTAATGGAAGGAGCAAACTTGGTTCGGATAATGACGAATCACCCTATGGTAGTTTGGTTATGGCAGCCAAAAATGAGACTTCATTGGGTGATGAAGATGGTGATGTTAAGGCTGTGGAAACTCCTAAACAGACATCTAAACAACTGCATGTTGATTCTAAGTGGAGTGACACCACCCCATATGCATCAAAGAAGGTGTTTATAAAGTTAACTTTTTTATTTCTTTAGTTTAATATTTATTGGTTCCGCTATGGACTTTAAAATTCTTGTATCATGGAAGATGCATGCTTTTTCGGAATTGCTTTTGTTTATTCTTTTTTCTTGTGTTATTTCAATGTATTGTCTAATTGTATGCACTTTTTTGATACATCTATTAGAATGCACTAGGTTTATTCTGTTGTCCATTCTGCAGTAATAAACATAAAAATCGTTGATAACTTGTCCCGCTATGCGAGGTTTTAAGAATAATCTCTGGAATTTAAGTACTGTTAGACAGATAAAAAGAGTTGGAGTGGCTTGATTTTATAGAGAGTAGCTGCACTTTCAAAAGTTCATGTTGTTCTCTCTCTGCCAAATCTGTGCACTTAATGTATCTTCATTCCGGAAATTGCTAAGCTTACGATATACATATTAGTTTTATAGCCTCATTATTTTTTTTGGTTAAGTTATAGGGTGCGCGGACTTAGTAAGTACTTTCCTTTATGAAGCAGCAGAGTCTCATAAGGATTATTATTGTTATAATTTATCCTTTTATATAAATTGTTGTAACTGTGCATGGACTCTCACAGCATTTCCATTAGTGCTTTCTCATACCAGCAAGTGATCATTTTTCACTAACAAACCACCGTGACTCTTGATTTCACTCGTTACCACCTAGAACTTCACTGTCCATCATTTATTTGGGTAATAGCATTGTTTTTAGAGGTTATCTTTTAATATGATGCTGGGAGCTTGTACCAAAAAAAAAAAAAAAATGATGCTGGGAGCTGAATATGTGACTGAATTTATTAGATTCTCCAGGCTCCAGCCATTGTCTTTCGGTTTTACAATCCCATTGTTGTAGAAATTAGATTGTTAAAAGTAAAAGATTCCTGTTTTTGGTGTAGCTCGCATATTGCCCGTGAATAAATGAGCTATAAATACTATAGTTTGATCTGCAAAGGGTCGTATACTCTATTGACTCAAATTTATTAAAGGCGAGGTGACACATTGAAAATTTGAAACCCATCTTATATGATGTGTCATTATAGAAAATCTCAGATGTTGACACTCTTAGTTGGATAATTGATCTAGTTCCCATTGATCTTGTGACCTAATTGTTATAATTTGTTATTCCAGAAGCTTCAGTCATGGTTTCAACTTCCTGATGGTAATTGGGAACTGGGGACAATTCTTCGGACTTCTGGAAATGAGTCACTGATATCAATGTCCGAGGGAAAAGTGAGCAAAATTTGCTATTCTCTTATTTAATTTTTTTAATTGCAGCTAATTTTGCATTCTTCTCTAACCATACTTTCCATTTTAGGTTTTGAATATAAATTCAGAAACACTTGTGCCAGCAAATCCTGATATACTTGATGGTGTTGATGATCTAATGCAACTAAGTTACTTAAATGAACCATCAGTATTGTACAATCTCCAGTATAGATATAATCAGGATATGATATACGTAAGTATACCTCTTCGTGTTGAGATTTCTGTCAAAGTTCTTGATTTAATGAGTTTTTCTGCTACTCGATTTCTCATTTCTGTTCATTTCAGACCAAAGCGGGCCCAGTTCTCATTGCCATTAATCCCTTTAAGAAAGTATCGCTATACGGTAGTGATTATATTGAAGCTTATAAGCGCAAATCTGATGAGAGCCCACATGTATATGCCATCACTGATACAGCTATGCGTGAAATGATCCGAGGTAATTTAAATTGTATGACTATGTAGAACTCCAATAACAACTAAAGGATTTAACTTGACACTGAGTTAATTTGGTTTTCTCCAAGTGCAGATGAAGTAAATCAATCTATCATTATAAGGTCGGTGTTAACCACTACTTGAACTTTTTCATTTTTTTTTTCCGTGACAATTTTAGTTTTAACCGAATTGATGTTCTAATATTATGAATAAATTTGATAAAGTGTGGTTTGTCTTACCTTATCCAGTGGAGAAAGTGGAGCTGGAAAAACTGAGACAGCAAAGATAGCGATGCAATACTTGGCTGCACTGGGAGGTGGTAGTGGGATAGAGTACGAAATACTGAAAACAAATCCAATTTTGGAGGCCTTTGGTAATGCTAAAACATTAAGAAATGACAACTCAAGTCGATTTGTAAGTTTCTTTTTCCATAGCTTCCGTTAATTCTTGGTTGAGTTGCATGAGAAAATAGTTCAACTTGTTTAATGAACTCTCTGTAGGGAAAGTTGATTGAAATTCACTTCAGTGAAACTGGAAAAATATCGGGTGCCAATATTCAAACTTGTAAGATTTATTTAGTGTAACGATCTCGAATTCATATTAATCTATACAGATTGTGGAACTGCAAAGACTGACTAGTTATTATTTTGTGTTTTGTCGTCCCATTGGGCCCATTTCTTCCTTCTAGTTTTACTTGAGAAGGTATTTTTCAATCTACTTTTAGTGGTTTGGTTAAGACTTGCTTTGCAACACAAAAGACTTAAGCTGGCTGTTTTCATGAACAGTCCAGAGTCGTTCAATCTTCGGAGGGAGAAAGGTCATATCATATCTTTTATCAGCTGTGTGCTGGAGCTCCACAAGTCCTTAGAGGTACATCATTGTTCTCATCCATATGCCACTACCGATCAACAATCTTGCATCTCTCTCTCTCTCTCGTCCATTTGAAATTTTGCATTCTATGTTCTCTCATACAGAAAAACTGAACTTAAAGAGTGCAGAAGAGTTCAAATATTTGAGCCAAAGTAATTGCTATACAATTTCTGGGGTTGATGATGCCGAACAGTTTCGTGTAGTAATGGTATTTGTCCTTGTGGATTTATCTCACCATTCTCCATCTGTAACCTTTTCATGTTCTCAAATAAACACACTGCTTTTAATCTTCTTATAAACCCAGGAAGCTTTGGAAATAGTTCATGTTAATAAACAAGATCAAGATAGTGTATTTGCAATGCTAGCTGCAGTACTGTGGCTGGGGAATGTCACCTTTACAGAGGTTGATAGTGAAAATCATGTTGAACCAGTGATAGATGAAGGTGAGGATATTCAGGTTGATTGTGCAAAAAGGATACTGCATCTTTTAAACTAAAATTTACATATAAAATGAGTGGTAGTATTGTTGGCCATCTTTATGCAAAATTTAATTCATTAAAAAATTTAATTTCCATTATTTGGCTGATGATCGAAAATAACAAGTGTTGGTAGATAGTCAAAATTTTGCTAATTTAAAATTATGTGCAAATTTTACTTTCTCATTGAAGAGTTGATACATTGTGTAATGTGGTTCAGATTCAGATTATAAGGACATCATATATTATAAAAAAAATTCTTCAAATTCTTTTGGCAACAAACAATTTGGTACCTTGCTAAAATTTTCAATTAATTGCTCTATTTTCAATTTCTTTCTCTCGAGCTGTATAAGTTTGCATGATGTATTGACATATAAAATATGGCTCATTTCTCCTGTTCAAGGTGCATAAATTTTCGCCATGTTGTATGTCCAATTTCCAGGTCTAACCAATGTTGCTACTTTGATTGGGTGCAACATTGAGGAACTAAAGCTAGCATTATCAACTCGGAATATGAGAGTAGGAAAAAGAAATGACACCATTGTTCAAAAGCTTACCTTAGCCCAGGTTAGTTCATAGGGAACAACTATATTTAGATGTTGACATATCTTTCCTTTTTCTTTTTACATCATTCCACTATCTTTCAGGCCATTGATACAAGAGATGCATTGGCAAAATCAATTTATTCTTGCTTGTTTGACTGGCTAGTTGAACAAATTAATAAATCACTAGCAGTAGGGAAAAGACGCACTGGAAGGTCCATTAGTATTCTTGATATTTATGGTTTTGAATCATTTGAGGTGTGTGTGCCTTTCTCTATAATTGTTTCTTAATCAATTGCTTCCATGATTGTGCTTATCATTTTATTTCTTTTTTTTAGAGGAATAGTTTTGAGCAGTTCTGTATCAATTATGCCAACGAAAGACTACAACAACACTTCAACCGTCACTTGTTCAAATTGGAGCAAGAGGTAACCATATAGTATACTTTCTTTGAATTATGTTCAATTTTCTGTTTCAGAACTAGCGAAATAGATTCTAACTTCTTTCAGTAAAAAGGATGGTGGTAGAGATATTATACCTAAGTAGATATCTAAACACTAAACATATTTATCCATTGAACATACAAATAATTATACTGAACAATTTCAACAAGCTTGTACGCTTTTATCATCCTTTTTATATTGAAATTTGAATTTTCTAATCTTTATGTTCATACTACTGATCTGACCAAATGTGGAATAATGTGCATTATATATTTTCAATTTTGGTGTTAAAACCTTTTAGACATGTTTTTTTTGTTAAATATGGTCAAATATCGCTTGTCTGAATTGAATTCAGGAGCAGTGATGACATCTAATATGGATTAATTCTTTTTTCCGATCTTTGAAGTTTTAAATTCTTTTGAAGGAATACATCCAAGATGGGATTGACTGGGCAAAAGTTGATTTTGAAGACAATCAAGATTGTCTTAATCTCTTCGAGAAGGTAGGACACTTATCTTTTTTCGACTTTTTCTGTAACTAATTCTCTGAATGATGAGTAAGCTGTTGAATCTTTAGCATTCTATTGCTTGATATTTCGTTTTTTCGGTAATAAGTTCTTCAACTTGACTCTGCTAATATTAATTGTCATTTCGTTTTTGGTTTTGGTTGACAAATGAACTGCATGTCAGTAACTTGCTCTTTTTACGCTTTGTGCAGAAACCATTAGGTTTACAGTCCTTGCTGGATGAGGAATCAACTTTTCCAAATGGCACAGATTTGAGCTTTGCCAATAAGCTCAAGCAACATCTGGATTCTAATCCTTGTTTTAGAGGAGAAAGAGGGAAAGCTTTTACTGTCAGCCATTATGCAGGAGAGGTATTCACTTCTAGTAGTTACTATGGTATACTTTCCCTATAATATTTCATTATGTTGGATAACATAACATTTGTGAATCAGAAAATCTTTACGGGCTTATACGATCTTTGATTGCTCAGCGCTAACAACCAAATTGCTAAAAATAACCTCTGATCAATTTAAATTAGATCAAGATTTATTTCATTTTGATTTCATTAGCAGTTTCATTTTGTTTATGGAAGATTCGTGACTTTATTGCTCATCTCAGGTTACCTATGACACCACCGGGTTTCTTGAGAAGAATCGGGATTTACTTCATTTGGATTCCATCCAGCTTCTGTCTTCTTGCACGTGCCATCTTCCTCAGGCTTTTGCATCCAGTATGCTTACTCACTCGGAGAAGAATATTGTAGGTGCTCTGCATAAATCTGGTGGAGCAGATTCACAGAAACTAAGTGTTACTACCAAATTCAGGGTAAACTTTTTTTAGAAGGTTTTTTTATTTATTTTTTCTTTTCTGATGCTGTTTTCTTATTTAAATATAATTTTTCTTTCCAGGGGCAATTATTCCAATTGATGCAACGTCTAGAGAACACTACACCACATTTCATACGTTGTATAAAGCCCAACAATTTCCAATCCCCTGGTAGCTACAGTCAAGGACTCGTACTGCAACAGCTGCGGTGTTGCGGAGTCTTGGAAGTTGTTAGAATCTCAAGATCTGGTTTTCCTACAAGAATGTCACACCAAAAGTTTGCTAGGAGGTAGGAAAAAGAAAAACATTTTTTACTGCTTTTTCTTAATATCTTCTATTTTTAGTGTTTGACTAATTGAGTTGCTTCTCTCCATCAGGTATGGTTTCCTTCTATTAGATCATGTTGCATCTCAGGATCCACTCAGTGTTTCCGTATCTATTCTTCACCAGTTTAACATTCTACCTGAGATGTATCAAGTTGGATACACAAAATTGTTTTTCCGAACTGGACAGGTTAGATGTTTATAACATCATATATACATATTGTTTATTGTTCTTAAAAAAAAAACAAAAAAAAAACATATTGTTTACTTGGTAAACTATACATTATTATCATGTTTAATGATTATTCAACTCTGTATTACACTGCAAAATCTTTTCAGATAGGGGTACTTGAAGATACTAGAAACCGTACACTCCACGGTATTTTGCGTGTGCAAAGCTGCTTTAGAGGTCATCAAGCTCGCTGCCATCTGAAGGAGTTAAAAAATGGGATTGCCACACTTCAGTCAAGTACGTCTCTACTTATCTTAACATTCTTTTAACAAAAATTTCTCTGAGACATGGAACCTTTAAATGCAGTTGTCCGTGGTGAAAAGGCGAGAAAAGAATATGCAATCTTATTGCTAAAGCACTTAGCAGCTATATCTATCCAAAAACATATAAAAGCCAGGAGGTGCAGAAAAAAGTTCAAAAGACTAGACGAGGCTTCAACTGTAATACAATCAGGTAACCGTCATCTATATTAGTCCGACAGAGATGACTCTCATGACAGAGGAGGTACTGATAATTTAATCTTGGCCCCTCTTATTTTATGGTTTCTAGTTATCCGTGGTTGGTTGGTCAGAAGATGCTCGGGAGACATAGGATTGCTGCAATTTGGAGGGAAAAAGGTACATAGGAGTTACACTGTTTTGGCTTTATAACACCGTGTGAGAGAGATGATATAATATTGGCATTTTGGGTCATTGATTCTATTATGCATGTATGTTGCTTTATGATCAGGGTAACGAGGCAGAAGAGACTCTAGTGAAGTCGTCATTCCTTGCTGAACTGCAACGTCGTGTAATTAGAGCTGAAGCTACACTTAGAGAAAAAGAAGAAGAAAATGATATCCTTCACCAAAGACTGCAGCAATACGAGAATCGATGGTCTGAATATGAGGTAAAAATGAAATCCATGGAAGAGGTATGGCAAAAACAAATGAGGTCACTACAATCGAGCCTTTCAATTGCAAAGAAGAGCCTTGCTTTTGATGATGATTCAAAGAGAAATTCAGATGCCTCGGTAAATGGAAATGAGGAGACAGAGTCTAGTTGGGAAAGCAATGGAGGTGGTAGATCATCAACTGGTTTAAGTGTTATTGGTCGAATGGCTGAAGAGTTTGAACAAAGGAGTCGAGTATTTGGAGATGATGCTAAGTTCTTGGTAGAAGTGAAATCAGGCCAGGTTGATGCTATGAATTTGGACCCAGACAACGAGCTTCGGAGGTTGAAACAAATGTTTGAAGGTTGGAAAAAAGACTACGGAACAAGACTGAGGGAAACAAAGGTGATACTGAACAAACTTGGAAATGAAGAAGACAAAGTGAGAAAGAAATGGTGGGGAAAGAAGAACAGCACAAGGATAATATAACAAGCAAATATGGAAGTGAAGTTTTTTTTGTAAATTATTGTCTTCTTTTCTTGGATGTTTTTGGTTGATGGTTGAAAATTGTGCTGTAAAGTTTATCACCTGTGTTAGTTATCTCTTTGCACTTACATATATATATTTTGTGGAATGCATTTTGGAAACTCTATATACAAAGTCATATATATGTATTAGGTGTGGGAAACATGATGTGACATGAGAATTCAAATGGTGAATGGATTTGGGGCCGTGGTAATGTCGTACGTAAACAATGAAAATCTTCTTATTTCGAGACTCCTCTATATATAGAATATAGAGGCTTTAACCATGCATCGAATCCAAGATTGGATGAATGAGGAAGGAGGAGCCGGTTAATGATCTTAAGCATAGGAAATTTCAGACCTTGAAAATCAATGTCATAAAGCTTCATCCAAACATGACGCATTACATTATAATTAATCTGGGCTTTAAGGAGAATGAATGATGCCTATGATTTCTTCAGGTATAAAAAACTGCCTAATTGAGTTTTGGCCAGCTACCATTCCGATCCATTCATATCATATATGCTTGCTTTGCTTGTACAAGAAAGTTTTTCCCTACTATGCTACTATCTATAGATATAAAACGAATGTTTTAAAATTTTGGATGAGATATTTTCCTCTTACTTTATGTTATATGAAATTGAAATTGAATTATAATTTATTTAGGTTTTTTGAGAAATATGTATATATATTCTTTATCAAGGAGCTTGTTTTAAGAATTGACAAAAAAAAAAAAAAAAAAAAAAAAAAAAAAACCTGTATATAAGTCTTTTAAGAAACAAAAAGGAATCTAGACACCCTCTAATAAATTTTAGGCTTATTATGAAAGTAGTTTGATTAGTTTCGTATTGGTTTGATCTCTAGAACTAGTTTGAGAATTTTCGACGAAATTTCTAAAGTCAATTTTTATAATAGTTTCAATGTAAAATTGAGATAGTAAAATATTATGAAAAAGTGGCTAACGAGTTTTGAAAATTTGAAATATGATTTGACTTGAGATTTATTTATTATTGTTTAGAGAAGAAAGTAGGTGTTATATATATGCGTGAAAAATAGAGGACATCTGCCAAATCAATTACTTTATAGGTCTCGAGTGTTTTTTTTTTTCTAATTTTTGGTTTGAATTGAAACTTAGAATTTGGGCTGAAAACTATTTACCTAATGGACTTTGGTCTGGTTTAAGTGGGTTCAAACCCATCCAAACTACTATCATGCAAGGTCTCGAGGAGTTTTTCTAAGTTTTGTTTTGAGTTGAAACTTGGACTTTGGGCTAAAAATTATTTACCTCTAATGGAGTCTGGTCTGGTTTAAGTGAGTTCAAATCCATCCAAACTACTTTCGTACAAGGTCTCAATAGTTTTTTCTAAGGTTTGATTTGAGTTGAAACTTGAGATTTTGGCTGAAAACTATTAACCTAATGGAGTTTGGTCGGGTTTAAGTGAGTTCATACCTATCCAAACTGCTTTCATACATTAATTCTTCATTGGCCTATTTTTTCTTTTTAGAGAAACCACCATTACAATATCCTTGCATTTATATCACTGAATACAAAATATACTTAATTACAAAGAAAATCATTCATCAAATACTAGTATTAAACTAAGAGAAAAACTCACATTATTTTAAGTTGAATCCAAGATCTCTTGGCTTAGAGGCCTCAACCTTACCAACAAACTATGACCACATTGACTTTTAATTGGACTACTATATTTTTCTAAATTTATAATATGAAATACTTTTATTTTAAGAAAAATATTTTTTAATAAGTTTTGATTTTTCAAATATCTTGCACTTTCCCGGATTTAGATAAAATATGAAATACCATGGCGGTACAATAAAATCTAAAAATTTCTACGAGCTAAATTAATTATAAACTGGCTTGTAAAGCCTTGTATTGTATACACTGTTATAACTTATGAGTTTGCATGAAGAATACCCGGAATTAACAAGGGTCGTCCGATTAAACGAAAATGAGGAATTAATGTCACAATTGGATCAAACGAGAAAGGCACATTCACGATGTATTACATAAAATATGAAAATAACCAATATGTGATTGGTCTAGTGAAGGGATTAATCAATCGCTCTAATGAAAGGGATTAATCACTTTAAAGTAGCGGACACCCGCTTCGAAAGAGATTAAAACCTTCTAAAAAAATAATAAAATAAATTATTTATTGAAATGATACTAAACAATTTACACCTATAATTTTGTATTATATTTTTCATAACTTTTTCCCTGATCTTCCTCTCTCTTCGTTCTACTCTCCCATTTTTTGTTATTCTTCTGTTCTCACTTCTTCTTCTTCTCTTACGTTCTTTGACCTTTACTAAACAAAAATTGCCATTGCTAAGTCTTAAAGCTGGCCTTTATGTCCCTTCTACAATAATCCCTAATAAACTTGTTGGGACATTACATATACCACCAAATTATAGATAGGCAATGGAATTGAGAGGAGTTGATGAGGGTTCGTCTTCGGGTTTGGGTTTCAATTCGGGATCAAATACCGGTTCTTCATCTTTGACCCCTATCGATTCAACTAATATAGGGTTTCAGGTTTCATTCTTTTGACTCCCCTCTCTAATTTCTTGCTTGCGTTTATATCACGTGTATGCGAAGTTAAACTGTTTGATCTTTTAATTAATTATTAATTGTACTGAATTTCTGGGCAAATTAATTTTTGGAACTAACCGTAAAGGTGATTTGAATTTTTTAACAATAGTATTTGTATTAAGTAATATAATTATGATATTTTTTCAAAAATAAATCAATTCAACTGCACATTATAGTTAACGCATTGTTGGATTTTCTAGCATGATATCACCTAATTTTCTTGTACTTTTGTTTTGGTATGTAGCTGTTGAAGAAGCACGGTTGGAAAGAAGGAACTGGCCTTGGCATCTCCGAACAGGTTCGTTTATATCTAGGTATCATATTTCTTTTTTTAGTGGTTAATTTTTGTAACTGTTTAATACGTTATGAAAACTTAGAAAGCCAATCCTGTTGCGGTGGATCATCTGGACTGAAACTATAGGAGTAATGTTATACAATAGCTGTATTTCTAATTTTCCATGTATTCGTACTTCATGTTATCATGTTTTCTTATTATAAATGTAATTTCTGTCATAATACCCACGGCTCTTTTCAACCACTTCCTTTGGATGTTCTTTTTGGACACTGTTAATTCTACCTATGATGTATAGACTCTTGGCCCCTTCACCATTATATTAATTCAAGACAAAAACTTTAAGGAAAAGAATCACAATAAAAATGAAGATGAGGATGTGTACTAGGTCATTTATATGCACGTGTTTTTCCACATATATGATTGTGATCACAAACTTTGCACCTGATACTTCGATAACATCTTTTTGATTTATGATACAATTCTGAGTTCTGTAATGCTAAATGCCAATTACATGTAAGAAAGAATGAAGTGAAGTTACCTCCACCCTTGTCTTTCTAACATATATTTTTTGGGATAATCTATGTTTACACTATTTTGTTATGTCTCACATGTGCAAACATAGCATATGTCTGAGTTACATGACACGTATCAATAAATGCCAGAGTCGAGGAACTATTGACCGAATTTCTGTGTCATATATATCGGCGTTTTGAATGCTGACCCTCTTCATACACTATCCGACATAAATGGGCTTCGGTTGATATGATGAAAGAACTAGAAGGATTATCTAGTTTATATCCTCTCTACAAGACTATGGCTCACCTTATTCACTTTGTTTTGAAAATCACGACCATAATCGGATTAACTTTTCAACTGCTCCATATGGAACTATAGAAAGAGCAAATACACTCAGATGAGTCCTTTAGTGTTTTGCTGCTCATTTTAGAGTCACAAGTAGGATGGTCTGATTTTATGTTATCTTAATTATCATAGTTATGCATAAAGTCCTTTTCATTACTTACACTTCAGTATAGCTTCACTGCTTTTGTCGGACCATTCTGTCATTAGGGAGGAAAAATTACTTTTTAACCCATTAAGTTCTGTGTAGTAAAATTGGTTAACAATCTAACTACTTATTAATGACCACATAATATCTATTTTTTCATTTATGTTTTACATTAGTTATGCCCAGTTTATCTGAATTTCCTACAGTGCAAACTACTTGTACTTCATCTGACTTGTTTCCTACTTACACACAGGGCAGGCTGGAGCCTGTACAGGCTTTTATTAAGAAAAATAAGCGAGGTTTGGGAGCAGAGATACCAAAGAAGGTAGCCAAATACTCAAAAAATCAAGATGAGGAGCATCAAAATGTAAGCCTATATATTCCTTCTGAAATTTTTTTATTCTTGTTTGGTATTTTTTTCATTACAACCTCTTCCATCATAGCTTGAATTCAGTATCAGGTCATATGTGAATGACACCGGAACTGTGTTTCGGTAGATATTATGAGCTAATGTTTTCAAATACTAGTCGTTTCTCATGCACACATATGTGGCACGTTCAGATTTGTCTGAGTTAACAATATGCGCTGTGCTGTGCTCTGAGAAAATTACAGTATATGTATGTGGTTGGTAGTCTCTTTTCAGTAATATTTTGTGTTAAATTGCAGTTTTTTTTTTTTTTTTCATTCCAGAGCAGTTGCTATGATGATATAGAAATAAAAGTCAAAGATTATACATTTAGTAATTTTATTGCTCACATCAATAATTTGTATTATTGATTTCAGTTGCCTAAAAGGAAAGCAGAAGGCATCTCAAAAAAGATGAAGAAAATGCAAGAGTTGGAAAAGCGGCTGCAAGAGACAGAATTCGACCGGACTTGGTTCAGGGAATTTTGGCCGGATAACGTTTGAATGTTGTTTCCCAAGTCTTAATGCTTCTAGATTGTACATATGGTTTTCTAGCTAAGAAATTTAGCCATCTTCTTCTTTGGAAAATATCATTTTCTTTCTTTCTTTATAGGCGATGTTTGTTCCTGGATTTCAGAATTTCAATGAGTAAAATGATAAGAAAATTGCAGATGAACGAACAAATGGAGCTCAATGTTCTATCATATTATGCAAGAACAACATTTTGCTGAGCATTTTACTCACTGAAATCAAGAATTAAAGATGGCCTTAAAGGATGTTACTTTCTCCATGTATGAAATGAAATGTCCTATAGGGTATTGGATGTTATATAATGCCCTAGATGTGGTATGTATACCACCACATTGTGCTTTATGATAAACTAGATGAACAAAGTAGCTAGCTTTTATATTTTAGATTGTGTATTGTACTGATCTTGAGAGTGAGACTAAATAAAACAATTTAATACAATATAACTTTGTATACAGGGATACATTACATTTTAGCTTCCAATTACATCAGATGTTGTCTCTTAGATTTTGTATACATTTTTGTTCCCTGGTGGTTCTGTTCGTATGGGCAGGCTACAAATGGGTTACAGATTCTCTCATTTTCCGCCTATATATCTGCCTATACAAGTTGTTAATTTAATGTTTTAGTGAAACACTTGAAAGTTGATATTCTTAACACTTGAATTTAAAGGCTTAAAGCTAGAATTAGGGTATATAGATTGATTTTATAATTGCTTGATAATGATAGTTTTAACTTCTTTAATTTTAAACAAGTACTCCTGTGGAGCAGAATGAATGACGAGAAGTTGAACAGAAAGTGATACTCATGTCATCAAGTTTTTACTCCCTACTTTTCTTTTTTGAATATTCCATAATAAGATTTTATTTTCAAAAATTTTTTTTTTTATTAAAAGTTAAAATTATTCCATTTTCTTTTTTTGTTTCCAAGAGTATAATCTCTTTCGATGCGCGTTGGACACATAAAGTGGGAACATCTCCCAATAGGAATTCGAACATGAGTCTGCTATTTTGTAGTGACTAATCTCTTCCACTAGACAAATCACCCGTTGCTAGTTAAAACTATCCCTTACATTAAGGTGGTATTTTCAGTCACTTATTATAAGCACTTTTTAGATTTTGGGCAAAAAAAAGGTATTTTCAGAGTGTTTTCAACTCAAGCTTTATTATTATCCTTTGTTATTTTATTTTACCCCAGAACTTACCCAAGATCCCCAATTTTTCAACCTCAAAATTTTCTCTACATTTACGTAGGATCAAAATTTCTAAAAAATCTTAAATTCAGAAGCAATATTCTCATGAATGTAATCTAGGAATTGTTTTTCTTTTGCATAAGTGGAGCCCTGGTACTAAGATGATTTTAGATATTTTGGCAAGAAAAAAATGAGTTTGGCTTCAACCCAACGTCAAGAATTTCAGGTGCTTAGGCAAGAAAAATTTAAAAAAAAAAAAAAACTTGAACTGGAGAACCGTTTTATTTGTCACCTGCACAAAAAAGGTGTTAGCTTTGGGTACTTTGGTATTTTATAGCTGTAAAGGAGGAAACTGGGCACTAGTACAATTTTTTCACAAACACTCGTGAATCAATTTTTTGTCATTTTTTTTTATAGATTGTAAACACTTTATGCTTTTGCTTCTCTACTGCTTTCAGCTTATTTTTTATATTCTCATTTTTTAGGTAAAGCACAAGCAATTAAAAACACTCCCTAAATATTTAATGATTTGACACAATCAATTCTCAACAACTATTTGAAGGGTATAAATGTAAAGTTATTCAAATTATTTATTTTTGCAACTCTTATCAAAAGAAGAATAAAATGAAGTTGGAGGGATAGAGAAAACTTTTTTTTTTTTTTTTGTTTATTTACTAGACTTTGTATTTACAGCTCAAACCGAAGAATGCAAATGATTCTTAATGTGGTGTCCTCAGTAGAATTTGAAGTTAAATTTCGTCTCTGAAAATCATAAATTTTTATCACTTTGTTCAACCACAATGGATATATTCGTTAGGTTAATATTACAATATTCCTTTCTTCTGTTTTTTGTGATGAGAGATCCCGCTTGTTCGAATGTTATATTATATCTGAATGCTACTCTTACTTCATAAATGTTAGATCATGAAAAAGGAAAAATGAAATTCGTAGATTGAAGTATTGGACTGAGATTGATTGGGCCATTGACTATAAGCCCAACCCAAAGCCCAATAAATGGTGGATTATAACTTGGAGGAGAAATTTTATGTTCATGTTCTATTATTTGCTCCGTTTTCATGAATTCTCTCTGAGATATCGTTTTTCAAAGCAAAAACCCTAATTGGCGGCGGCGGAGGGCGGCGGATTGAACGGAAAAGAGAGATATTGGGGTAGAACATATTAGGTTAAAGAAATTTCGTATTAGGGTAAAATTTCTGTCGTGCAGTAGTAATGAGGAAAATATCGGGGAAAGTGGTGTCGACAAAGCCGGTTTCACTCTCTCGTGCATCGAAGCTCATCTCCCGCTTCGCAGCCGTGGATAACGGCTCCTCCCCCACCGTCTCCATCTACTTACAACGCACCGCCGAAGCCTTTAATAATTTGGTTCAGTTCCACGAAAATCACCGATTCAAAGAAACCAGCAACAATCTTGAAACTATACCAAACCAGAGAAACACGGATGAAGAAATTGTGGAAAAATCTAGAAGTAAAAGGAAAAAACTTAATGAAGATGAGGCAGAAGTTTTGAATGGTGAGGAGAAGAAGAAAAAGAAGAGGAGAAACAAGAGTAATGAGGTTGTTTCTAATAACAAAGAGGAAGAGTAATAGAAGAAGAAGAAAGTTTGAGGCTTTCGATTCGTAAGTTCCTATTTTGGTGCTATTAATGTTAAATTAATTGATTGAATACTAGCTAGCAACATTCATGGGGACTTTTGTTATGTCAATGTACTAGCTTATATACGGCATTTTAATTGATAGTTTATGATAAATTTGTTACTTTAGTTGCCTAAATGAATTTTATTGAAGTGAAAAAGAAATAGTCTAGTTGAAAATTAGAAGGTTTTCTTGAATAGTTTGGTGCTCCCTGTGACTGCAGGGGTTTGAGTTGGTTAGCGAAAGACAATGGATGGTGAATGTTTACTACATGGGTAATAACATGCTTAAGGTTTGATCACAGTACAAGTTTGATTTGGCATTTACCATTTTGGTTAAAAATTAAAACTTTACCTTTCAATGTTTTTGTTGTAAGTTTCAGTTCTTTGTTGAAGCTTCAAATCTTAAGAAAGCAATGTGCCATAATCAGCTTCCATAGGCTGCAAATTTATCCTAACATTTCTGGGTAGATTTAGGGTAAATGTTAGAGAATTTATCTTCAAGACTATATTGTTGTAATTTGAAAGCTATCCCTCCTTTGGATGCTTCTTCACCAACAAGTGTAGCTTCTTGTCCCAAACTTTATTAAAAATGTTTGATTCACAAAGGTCAAGTTTGTTATTGCAGCAGCTGCTCTATTTTAGAGTATTCTTATGACTTGGCAAATTGCATGTTAACATGTTAGCTGCAAAGTGATATGGAATAGGGCTTTGGTTGCTCGTAGTATCACACTGCCTTGTTGTTGGAAATCAGTGGTGTTTTATCATGAAACCTAAATCATGAAATGGGTAATAAAAAGCAGCTTAAGGGTTGATCACATCACTATTCAAGTGTGATTTGGCATTTATCATTCCTATGATAAACATGGAAGTTTATATTCCAATGTTTAAGCTGTAAGATATAAAGCTTCATCAAAGATGTGAAACCTACATGGATTGCATAGATTATAGTACATTGACTGAATGTTAGAATATTGTGAAACATTTCTTATTGCAGCACTTGCTCTTTGCTTGAGTATTCATTTTGACCTGCCAAACTGAGTTTTAACATGTTAGTATACAAAATGATCATACTGCATTCAGTGCATTGTTGTTGATAATTCTATCTCGAAACTTAAATCATTACATTCAACAGTTTCCTTGTTTTCACTTTTGCTCATGACAAGCGGTCTATATAGGATCTTATGTGGTCACCAAAACATACAACTGTTACGAATTCGTATTTGTTTTTAAAATTGTAAAATTATTTATTAAATATTTACATGTTTTTTCTCCAACATATTTGTTAGAGAATAGATATAAATGACATCAACTTAACTTTTTTTAAAAAAAAAAAAAATCATTGGTAATATGTGTTTATAACATTTAATATAAAACCCTTATTTAAAATAAAGGCAAATACTATAATTATTATGAATATAATTATATAACTAATGTACGTTAATAGAGTTAACTTGTTAAAATCAATAAATAGATAAAACATAAAGGTAGAATATTAATGCACTCGCTATTATGTTATAAAAGGGTCTCTTCAACAAAATCGAACAATATTATTTTTTTGGTATCTAGATTGGTACGCTAATTTCTTAATTTGTATTGAATGCCAACCAAACAATTTGGTTCGTTTTGGTAAAAAAAATTGAAAAGTGTGATTTTGGATTTTTTTTGTAAATTTCATGTAAATTAATGTATAAAATTTATAGCTTGGCTTAGACTCGTTGAATCAAGTTACATATAAATCTTAATTTTTAAGTTGATCATTAGTACCAGAATAAGAAAAACCTTAATTTTTAAGTTGATCATAAGTACCAGAATAAGAAAAAGAAGAAAAAAATTGTCCTTTTAACTTTGTTGATTGGACAAACGACAAAGAAATGTTAGGGGCGCCCAACTTGTTCCCAAAACTTACGATCCTATATCTTGATAGCTGTTAATATTCGTAATTACATTTAAGATAGTCCCGAACCATTTGGAAAGGCAATTTCGAATGTAATTCTATCATCCGGAAATGTGCTTGCTTCCAAACCACTTCCACCTCCACTTCGATCATTAATATTTGGGATGACCCTTGGATTCCCTCTCTTCCCGATTTCCCACCTTGTTTTAGCCACTTACCTACCTCTCACCAAACTCCAAACTATATCGACGAACTCTTCTACCCCAACTCCTCTAATTGGAACATCTCCTTACTCTCCGTGTTCTCTCCCGATACCATCAATGAAATTCTCAAGGTAAAGTTCCCTCTACTTTGGAACCAAAGATGCTTTTTTGGGTTCACTTCAAAGGGTGATTTTTCGGTTTAAAATGCACATCTAACCAATCAAAAAGCTCGTTTTACTGTCACCTCTTCAGGTTCTAACAACATTTGGAATCTACTTTGGAAAGCCTGCATTCATGACTGCTTGAAATTTTTGGTGTGGAAAATCCTCAATAATATGCTCCCAACCCAGGAACGTCTCTCCACCATTCTTAATGTCGTCTCTCCACCATTTTTTATGTGGAAGATAAATCTTGTTTGTTGTGTAACCTCTCTCTTGAATCTGTTGATCACATATTTATCAGGTGCCCTTTTGATAAAGTTATTTTTCTCACGTCAAAATGGAAATTCATACTTCTTCCATTTGGTTCTTGGAGTATTAAGGAATAGATTTATGCCGTGTTAAAGCAAGACTCCTCCTTTCAGGTTGCGGATCTCTCGTTGGGATTTCGTAACTTTTGCATTGTTGCAATTGACTCAGTTTGGAAAGCAAGGATAATCTACTACATAACTCCACTGCTCCTGATCTCATTTTGGTTACAAAAAGGTGCTGCAACTCCTCACTTGAGCATGCCACTGCTTAATATAGAAGACATATTATTGCAAAAGGGCCTTGCATTAGCTTTGATTGGTCTCCTCCCCCTCCGGATTGGTATAAAATCAATGTCGATACTGCGTTCCATGAAATTGGTTCTTTTTTGCTTTCATCGTTCCGAACACTATTGGATCAACTGTTTTTGCATCAATCAAACAAGACACCTTCTCCGATGCTATTGCTGCCGAAACTTGTGCAATTAAAGAAGCTATGCTCATCATCAATCAAGCTCGCTGCATGTTTTTTATTTTCGAAAGCGACTCAATCAATGCCATTAATTCTTATGATTACCACTCCTCTTGTCTTCAAATGGTCAAGCAAAACTGACGCCCTCTTTGCTCGTCAAGTCCTTGGTTTTTGGCCCAAATGAAAAATGATAAAAGGCCCCGAGAGTCGAAAACAAGATCGCAAATAATATAGCAAAATGAGAAAAAACTTATAATTGGAATGGTTGTGTTCCACTTTTCCTAATTCCCCCATTGTATTTTGTGATTCCGATAGCCCAAAAACAACTGAAGATATCGACTTTGATCCGTTTTATAATTAATATTTATTTACCAAAATAAAGTAAAAAAATGTTTATATAACGAGATGCTGCAGCTTTCATTCAGATTCCCTAGTCAATGGCTTGGGGAAAAGCATGATCATGGAATTTCTGTCTAAAAAATAAAATAAGTACCAAACAGTCGTAGATCTTTCCCAAGATACCTAATTTCTAAATGCCAAACAAAGACTCCAGTGATTTGCTGATGTGGAAATGTTAGCTTGCATGTATTCGTGCCAAGGATGTGTACCGGCGCCAGCAAAGCAATAAATTCATATCTATCTATCTTTTTCCAATTCAATTCCAGAATACCTTTCACCTACTATGGTTCCGTGTTCAGTTTTTCTCTCCTTCTCGTCCTTATCTTTGTTTGGTCAGATCTCCCCCACTTCTGTCGTTATCCTGTACATATTTTTTTTTTTAAATTTTCTTTTAGTTAAATTAAAAATATTTTTTTAAATTTTAAACTTAATATTAATTATTTTATTACTTGTAATGTTATTAATAATGTCAATGTTAAATTATTTATTATTAATATTAGTGTTTAATATACTATTAGTATAATTATTAATTTTATTTTTATTATTATATATTTATTATTAGAGTGGAGAATTATGAAAAGTCAATTTAAATAAAATGAAAAGATTGAATCATTGAAGATACTGTAAAAAGAGAATCTGAAGGAAAGTCCAGGGGAAATAGGAGAAGGGATAATCTGAGAGAAACATGAGAGCAGAGCAAAAAGAAAAAATATATGTTCTGTACTGTTACAGTTAGATTCACTTGAAACCCGCCTGTCCAGATATTTATGATGAAGGTTTAATTTGCTCTCCCTTCAAAATAGTGTTCTCTCCCTCTGCATTTCTCTACTTTTATTACAAACTTTTAAATCAAAATTTGGGTACATTCAGAAGAAAAAGAACATGATTAAGACAAGTTTGCTGCTTCGAATACTTGCTCGAGGCCCACTCATAAGTTCTTGTTCATCAAAGGTTAGTCATCCTCAAATTTCCCGATTTATAAATCTTGCTAAATTTTTTAAAGGATTATGCCGATTTGCTTATTTCACTTTAAATTGTTATCAATATAGTTCTAAATTATTAGTTAAAACAGAGTACTCTGTGCAAGATCATGGATCGATATGAATATTCAATGGTTTATCATTTTGGTACTTGAAATTAGTCTACACTTGTGGTTATTTACATTAGCATGCAAACATATTTCAATGGCATCTCAATTAATTGCAATTATTAAGATGAATGCTCAAAGGTTGAATGTGATCATAACTATTCCATTTTTGTTTATTGTTTTTATAGAATGGATCTGGCTATGTTGCTATTAGATCTGCATCTTCTTTACAAGAGCCTTATGAATCATCTGAAGATGATGAAAGTAATAATAATATCGACTGGAATAATCTTGGTTTCGGTTTAATGCCAACTGATTATATGTACATGATGAAATGTGGCAAAGACGAGCAATTCAACCAAGGCCAACTTACTCGATATGGTAACATTGAACTCAGCCCTTCTGCGGGTGTCTTAAATTATGGCCAGGTTTGTTATATTAACCAAATTCTAAATTACAATTGTTTCTTATAATTAAGGACGTCATTGTGTAATTTGACAGGGACTATTTGAAGGTACAAAGGCCTATAGAAGAGAAGATGGTAGGCTGTTTTTATTTCGTCCTCAGCAGAATGCGATTAGAATGCAGATTGGTGCCGAAAGAATGTGCATGCCTTCTCCATCTATCGAGCAATTTGTTGATGCTGTTAAACAAATTGCTCTTGCTAATAAGCGTTGGGTAATCAATTATTTCCTCGTGTTTTTTTTCTTTTTTCTTTTAAGTAAGTATTAATTTGTTGATTGCTCTTATACACTTCGTTGGATTAGTGCAGATTCCTCCATCGGGAAAAGGGTCACTATATATTAGGCCTTTGCTTATGGGTAGTGGATCTATACTCGGTTTGGCACCGGCTTCTGAATACACATTCCTAGTTTATGCGTCTCCTGTTGGAAACTATTATAAGGTTGCTTAGTTTGTTTTTGTCTTACTTCATATATATGATCACAAAAAAACTTAATCGAGAATGTTTTGTTTTAAATTTTGGTTACATATTTTATGGTTGTGTGGATGCAGGGAGGAACAGCATCCCTAAATTTGTATGTTGAAGATGAATATCATCGAACGATGCATGGTGGAGCTGGAGGTGTTAAAAGCATTACTAACTATGCTCCGGTAAAATTAAGTTTCAATATTTCTTTAAAATTTGTTGTTTAATTTATTCATAATTATCTTGTGTACGTGTACGTGTAGGTTTTGAAAGCAATGTGTAAAGCAAAGGATAGAGGGTTCTCTGATGTTTTGTACCTTGATTCAGTAAATAAAAGAAATGTTGAAGAGGCCTCTTGTTCTAATGTCTTCATCTTGAAGGTAATTGATTATTAAATCCTTACCTAACTTTTGTGCCAATTTCTTATAGCTAATTGATAGTTATGTTTATGTCTCTGTAGGGTAATGTTCTTTCCACTCCGGCAACCAATGGGAATATTCTAGAAGGAATCACGCGCAAAAGCATCATGGATATTGCATGTGATTTCGGCTATAGGGTAATCAATCGCGTAATTCAAATACTATATATGGCACTCTTCGAATCATAGAATATCATGAAAATAGTTTTTTTTTTTTTTTTTTTTTATTGATAATAAATCCGTCTATAAATGTTTGATCGATCAGGTTGAGGAGCGTTGTATTCCAATTGAAGAATTGATAGATGCGGATGAAGTTTTCTGCACAGGAACTGCAGTTGGTGTTGCTCCCGTAGGAACTATTTCTTACAAGGGTACAAGGTAATCATTTAATTTATTTAAACACCTTCTAATTATGTTATATAGCAAATCAGTCTTCTTATTACAATTAGTTAAAGGAACTTATATATCTTTGTATTTTTAATTATTTTTATTCTGGCAGGACTGAATATAAAATGAGCAGTGAACTTGCGTGCCTAAAACTTTACTCAAGACTAGTGGAGATCCAAAAAGGAACCATAGAGGACAAGAGGGGATGGATTGTCCAAGTTGATTGAATTCAATTGGAACTGTAAATATGCAATAATTAATTAATAATACATTTGTGCATGGTTATGTTTTGAAATCTCATTTGAAGTGGCGGCAGGTTGCAAAACAAATTGATCATTAAATAATACAGTAGTATTTATGGTACGGTTCTTGTGATGATTATTGCCTAAGATGGGTTAAGAATGTTGTGAGATAGCCCGGCCCATTAAAGGGGTATGTAATCATGTAAGTTGAGTTCAGAATATTGTGAGAGAATCCAGTGACTTCGGTATAGGAAAAAGCCCAACTAACTTAATTCCTGGTCCTTTTTACTACATACCGGGTTTACGCTGGTCTACTTAATGGGCCATATAGTCCATCCAGTCGTCTGCTCATGTAGGCACTAGGGCTGTCAAACTCAATAGAGCGGATATCAATATCCATTCGATCCGAATCCTATTCTTTTAATTAAGATTTTGTCTGATTTGAGAATTGATAGATCTAAACTGAAATACGTGCAACGAATATGAATCTAGTCCAATCTAATTTTTTATAAATTTGTATTCGACAATAAATACTATTTTTTTATATATATATATTTATACATAATATTTTATTAAGATAAAAATTTATTATATTTTATTACCAATTTAAATTAATATTTCATCATAAACATGAATATTAGTTAAAAAAAGGTTGAATATGTGTGCTAAATTAAATGAAATTGCAACTTTAGCAAACTTGTTTTAAACAGAAATATTGATATAAATTTGAAAAATAATAATTTTATTGTATCAGAAAAGAATTTGATATTCGATCGAACTCGAACGAAATTATTGATTCGATTTTTTTAGATATGAATCTATTCAAAACTTGGTTCCGATTCGAATCGAATCTGACATAAAGAGAGATCTTGGCTACGCATGCATGATCCGATCCATTTACAAGCATAGTTGTAGCTAATGATTAATATGCTATATTCCTTACAAATTAATTAAGATTCATCTTCTTCTTATTATTAACTAATCAAACATGAAAGTTGAATAGTATGTAATTTAGACTAGATTTTTCTATGCTATTAATTATTTCGAGTACTTACTAGGTTTTATAAATGATTAACATACACACACACACACACAAAAGAAAAAGAAAAAAAGAAAAAAACGAAAAAAAAAAAGATTCTAGACAGAGAAAGACAAGAAGGAAAACTCTGAAATTCTCTTCTGTCCGTTTACGTCAACAATAATATTATACTGTAGTAGAGAATAATAATTTTCTGATGAATAAATAAATATATAAATATATATATAGTAATACTGCTTAATTCTTCTTTCCCCCATGCTCCCTGCTTTTTGAATCAATCATCATATGTACTGTATATATATTATATATGGTTTGCTCCTGAAAATTAACATGTCTATCCTTTAATTTAATTTCCAGCTATATATTTCTTCAATCTGATCTCTCTCTCTCTCTCTATATATATATATAAGATATGTTGTATAGCAAAATATATATCCTTCAACATTAAGTGTATATATATAAAATTGAATAATAATAAATATATAAATGGGGAGAGCTCCATGTTGTGAGAAAGGTAAGGTGAAGAAAGGGCCATGGTCACCCGAAGAAGATGCCACTCTCAAGTCCTACATCCATCAAAACGGCACCGGAGGCAACTGGATTGCTTTGCCCCAAAAAATTGGTACTCAAATTCATTTTTAATATATATATAACTATATATATAGCTACAGCGTACTTTTTCTTATATAGGAATTAGTTAGTTAATCTCGATCTATAAATTTTGTTTGCAAAGGAACTGAATTTGGAAACTAATTAACTGATCATCACTTTACACTAATTCATTTTGAAACTAATTAATTAATGCTTTTAATAAGCTTGAGTAGTTGAGGCCAAAATTAATAATTGACCTAGCTAATTAAAGTCATTTGCGCGCTCAGCTACTAGAAATTAAGTACTAGCTAGATACAAATTGATCAATTGAACTGAATTAAATTAGGGTTGAAGAGATGTGGAAAGAGCTGCCGGTTGAGATGGCTGAATTATCTCCGCCCAAACATCAAACATGGAGGTTTCTCTGAAGAAGAAGACAACATAATTTGCAGCCTCTATATAAGCATTGGTAGCAGGTACGTACTATCATATATATCATCCATAAATCATCATAAATGTTGATATATATATATATATATAGCTGAAATTAATTAGTTAATTAAATTGCTTGCATATTCATGCAGATGGTCTATAATTGCAGCCCAGTTGCCTGGAAGAACCGATAATGATGTCAAGAATTACTGGAACACGAGACTCAAGAAGAAACTCCTCGGCAAACAGCGTAGACAAAAACAAGAGCCTAACTCATCATCCACCTCACCCACACCCAGAGGAAACATTAATTGCAATAATAATAATAATAATAACATTAATCTCATGATCACTACCCAAAAGTACCCATTGGCCTATGATCAGCCACAATCAATGCTTCTTCCCCCGATACCTTACTCAAACCAAGAGCCGCGATTCAACGACCACTCTTCCATAAGGAAACTTTTGATCAAGCTTGGTGGTAACTTTAATTCTAACCACCTGCAAAATCATGATGATCCAATATTAATCAAACCTCATGATCTTCATCATCAGGAGGAGGAGAAGGAGGAAATAATTCGTAGTAATTCGGATCAACAGATGTTAAAGTACACCCAATCCAATATTGACATGGTATGTCCTAATTATTATCCACTCCAATATTTCCCAATTAATGAACCCCATCATTTCATGAATGGGACTACTAGCACCTTACAAGGCCAAAATGGGAATTATGAAAATCCACTGATGAAATTGCAAGGGCTTCATCAGTTCTTATACGAAGATTATCATATTAGTAATGGGACTTACAATTCTTGCGAAGATTGGGGACATGATCAGATGAATTCATTGGGTTTTCCTTCAAATTATTCCCAAGAGATTGCTATTGATCATGGTAAGATGAGTACTGGTAATTATATTTAATTTGATTCCTGATGAGAAATTAATTAATTATATATTAATTATCTATGATCATCTTGATCAATATTTACCCGTGTAAATTAATTAGTTTGTGCCTAGCTAGCTATTAATTGGATCGGAGAGACATTATATATATAATTATTATGGGTACGTTTTCATACATATATATTACCAGAAACCCTAATTATATATACTATATGTATCACTTGTGAGTAGTAATGTTAATTTGTTACCATTTCTTGTTTATGTTGTTATATTCATCAGGAGTACTTATAAGGGACTGATTCATATTACCAACATGAATAATATATATTAATCTGTCTCATATATGAATTACTTTGATTTTGTATGAATTTTCAATTCTCAAAGAAATGATATGTACTAATCCCTCCATTTTTTTAATTTATCGCTTTGACAGACAAAATTATTTACTTTTATTTGTAGTTTTAGAATTTTAATACAAAGTTAGTTCTTTTATATCTATTTTACACTGTGTGTTAATGGTTATAATTCATGCTAATTAATGTTGTGATTATTGGTTAAAAGGGTGTTTTAGGGTTTTTCTTTCAAAAAATGAGTAATTTATTTTGTGTGCAATCCAAAAAAATGACAAATAAAAAAAAACGGAGGGAGTATTCTTTAAACAAATATGATGAATTTGATAATCACAATCCAAACGTATCATGTGAAAACTGTTTAATTATGTACAATTTCTAAGTGGTGTTTGTTGGAACTTTTTTTTTTTTTTTTCATTTTATGCTTAACTTAGTAAAAAGAGAAAATAAGTTGTTTTTATTATTATTATTAGAACTTATAAGCAGGTTGTGTTTGCAGTTTTTTTTTTCTTTTCGACTCGTTGTGCTTGCAATTTATAAATCACGAAAAAGGCAGTCTAAGATTTTAATTTTTTTGACATAATTAGGTCTTAATTTAACCGCACCTGCTTATTATTATCTCTGCTAATTTCTGTTTATCTTAAGTTTGCAGAATAAAGAACATTAGTTGACAAATCAAACACTAAGAAAATATTATTTTTTCTGTTTCTTGAACTACTTATTGCATAAAATAATTAAACTTCAACAAAACCCAGCTTAATTCTTTGAAGGATCTCATAAGTTTTAGGTATGATCAGTTGTAGTTAGCATATCTGCTATCTAAGTTAATCTCTCTATTTTGGATATTTACTCCTATATAATATAATTAAGTACACTACTCCTATTAATTAATTGATAGATCTTGGACATGCATGCATTAATGGCAGTCCCGATCAAACAAGAAAGGAATTAAGAAAAAAAATATTTCATTTAAAAAAATTAGACCAGGTACTACGTACGTACTTTAGCCTGACTTTTTGCTCCTGATCATTAAAACGTGTTAGGTGACCCAAGGTCAAGGTTTGTTGTAAGCCATTAGACTTAATTTTGAAATTGTTTGTTGTTTATTCTTCATTACAATTAATATCATTGTTGCAAGAGATTTTAGGGTTCAACTTCTATTATATATGGTTGATGAGATCACTACAACCAAAATATTAAATGAATTTGATTTCTACTAATGTTATTATATATTTATCAAATTTAACTAGTCTTAGTAGATGGTATATATCTTTGTACTTTAATTGTAATTGAATATGATTTCTGATATAATGTGATGATATATATGCCATTCCATTAAAAAAAATCATTAATTTCAATGAGCAAATTGCATTTTAATTTGGTCCCATATGAGACCTAATAATTTTGGTAAACTTTCAAAAAATAGTAATTTCACATATTGAATATATGTTTATCGTAATTTTACCTTTTGATCCCCATTAGATCTAATTCGAAAGAGAAATAAATTTTCAAAAGAAAAAGAAAAACAAAGAAAGGGGATAAATACATATGTTCATATTTACTTCATGTCAAAAAATTAATGTAATCATAACTCATATATACGGGACTAGAACCTCGTAACTTTTTGGTTGCCATTCATTGTTAGTTTGTTTCGTTATATAATAGTTTATATATATATATATATATATATATAATCCAGACGTTTAAGTTTACACTAGACTAATCATGGACCATCAGAACCCTTGTCCTAGAATCCTGAAATATGTAAATAGCAGGATGTAAAGAAAAGAAGATATGTTCTCTGGCTAGGTTTAAAATGAGAATTCCATAACAAAACTTCTGGAAGTTTCAAAAACTGTTTTTAAAAGAAAAAGAAAAAGGATAACTGGATAGGACCCCTTTTTTTTTTTTTTTGGATGTATTGTGATGATAAAATATTGCGTATGACAAAATGATTGTTAAAAATCAGTATATTGAGAAAATTCAAGTTAGAGCGACTTAATATAAAAACATTGACTATTATCAAAGCCACTACCAACTTTTTACCAAAAATGGCTTTTCTTCAGTGGTTGATGATTAAGATTAAGTGAAAGTCAATTTGTAACACCCGCTCCCACGTTATCGGAATGGCTGTGGGAAAAAGAGTGAATTGTTTAGAAAGTTGTGGTTAATTTTCTTTTTCTACCAAAAAAAAAAGTTAATTTACTTTTACTTGTCCTTAATGTGTTAAAGCATGTTTGCTATATTAGTTAGTGTACTTTTTCAGTAGCTAGCTATAGGTGAATAAATAAATAAAAATGTGTAACACAGTGTACAACAGTATGGTGTGATCCCAATGCTTGGTGGAGGTATATTCCGCGATTTACATCATTCAGGGTTCTAAGGCAAGAGTTCTAAGGGTCCATAATTAGTTTAGTGTAAGGGCATCTCCATTGAGGTGGGGGGGGGGGGGGGGGGGGGGGGGGAATCCATGGGGGAAGAAGTGAAGAAATGAACTTTGGTGAGGAGGGGGCAGGAGAGAGGGGAGTCTTTGGGAGGTGGATAACCACCTCTTGGGGGGTATCGTTGCCCTGCACATACTTTTCTTTTTCTTTTTTTAATTTTCTTTTAGTTAAATTAAGAATATTTTTATAAAATATTTTTTTAAATCTTAAACTTAATATTAATTTATTTTATTACTTGTAATGTTATCATTAATGTCAATGTTAAATTATTTATTATTAATGTTAGTGTTTAGTTTACTATTAGTATAATTATTATATATTTATTATCATTAAATTAAGTGAGAGTGGGGAATTATGAAAAGATTGAATCATTGAAGATGACTATAAAAAGAGAAGTCTGAAGGGAAAGGGGAGTCTGAGGGGAAGGGGAGTCCATACTCACTGGAGATGGCCTAAACTTGGACACAAGAATTATAAAAAATAAAAAAAAAATGTCTACTTTATTTAATTATGAAATTAATTATAACCTCCAAGATTAATAGATTATCAGCCAATAGTTGTTACTTTAATATTGCTAAAACCTCAAAAGATGGTAGCTAGTATTGACAAGGTTGTTAGATATACAAGAATGACCTAAGCTGATTGAGTTGCCCTATCAGTACGTACTAAGACTATCTAGCTAGAAAGATAAACTTTAACTAGTCTGAACATAATTTTCTCATAGGAAAAAAGAAAAAAAAAAAACTAGTATTAAATTAATAATTAATTCCACAGAATATAATAGTATCTTGTATGTATATAAATGTAATTTGTTCCTTTGATTGAGTACCTAATTATCTCATAAGCTTGTTAATTATTATAGTTATATGTAGATAGATGAATATTTTCTATTTTGTTTGTTATTTAATTCTTGAGTTCCCATGCATAGTTTTTAAAAGAAAAATACTATAATGTAGTGTATATAGGTCGGCTTTATAGAATTGCAAGAAACTAATATTAGTTTTGTTGCCTAAGTCCAACCCGTCCCGAACGACTTAATTATAATTAACGAGTTTGAGTGGGTCTTAATTAATTTATATATATGGTGGTGTATTGTTTTTTTTTCTCAAAACAATAACCAATATCATATGCATGAAATTAACTGTGCGCTGCACAAAATAAATCCTCCTCTAACATTAATCATCGTTTTAAATCATTAATCAAAAATATCAGTTTTAAGTAACAATAAAATTAGTAATAATTAATTCCTTAGTTTCTGTAAAGTGAATAGGAATATCCTCCAAAAAGAAGCAGCACATCAGAAAATGTCCGAAGCAAACAACCAAAATTCTTTACTCATGAAATATATAAATATACACATCAATATATATATAATGACAACAGCCAACCGACGAAGGATCCTACAAATTAATTAACTTTGGTTTTAATATTAATTACAGTACCTTACATTTGTATATATATCATAATAATGAAGTTGTCGTGTTTATCATATGTTATGATTAGGACACTCACTAGCATGAAGAATTTCTTGAAATTTGTCGACACAATATAAAAGCTACACATCAGTACTGCAATGTGCATTTAATTAAAATAAAAACATGTCCCTTTTACTAAAAAAGTCTGTGATTAATGAACTAAAAGTTTATATTCTGTTTCCAAAGAGAAGAAATAGGCCTCAAATTGGGCTTCATTCAGTTGTCTGAACTAGGATACTAAGATCTATAATTAATTTATATTATATCCGTGATCTAATGTTCTACACAGAAAATCAGAATCTACATATTATATTACAGAGGGAATTGCACTTTTCATATCAAATTTTTCGTACCTTTATACATTTCATATCATACCTTTAAAAATGACACATTTGATATTAAATTGACCAACTTTTTTTACATTTAGTTTGGCCATTAATTTGTGGATGGCACATGCCCGTGAAGTGAAAAAAAAGGTAAGAAATGTAATTATTAAAAATTGGGTAGGGGTTTTTTGCAATTTCGCCTTCTTCTTCCTCCAATACAATCGCCAGCTTCCGGTGGCTGTTGGTCGAAATTGGTTGAGGGTTTATGTTCATCTTATCGTGGAGAACTCGTACACATAAAGATCTTTTCAATCCGTTGAGTAATCTATTCGAATTTTGGGTTCTAATTTTCGAATTTCGTAGGTCAAAATTTTCGAAATTTAAAATCGTGATTTCTCCTTCGATTCTCAACCAAAATACGTGAATCTTGTTGCAATAGTTTGCCATGACCATGGGCATCATTTTGCATGGGGTAATTGTAGCTGATGTCGACGATTGAGCTCCGCCCAAGGTTTTAGGCCTAAACCCTAATTTTCACGAAAAATGCAGCTCCCCGGAGCTCCACCGTCGACGGCCACTGCAATTACCCCATGGAAAATGTTTCCCACGACAAGATGAACAAAACCCCTTACAAATTTCGACCAAAAACCACCGGAAGCCGGCGATTGTATGGGAGGAGGAAGAAGAAGGCAAAATTGCAAAAAATCTCTGTGCAATTTTTAATAATTGCATGTCTCACCTCTTATTTCACTTAATGAGCATGTGACATTTTCCATCCCACAAATTAACGGCCAAATCAAATGTGAAAAAGGTCGGTCAATTTTGGTATCAAATGTGTCATTTTGAAAGGGATGATATGAAATATATAAAGGTACCAAAAATTTAGTACGAAAAGTGCAATTCCCTCTTATATTATAAATATTAATTCAGGACAAAATTCAGAGTAAATACAATAATAACCCTTATGCTTTTCTAAATTAGCATAATATCCCTGCATTATTTTTAATAGCATGTGTTAACATTATTTTATTAGCAAAAAACCTCTATGGAATGTTTTATTATTAGATGACTGCGCCCGTTTGAAAAGTAAGTCTTCTTTTTATAGTGAAAATTACGAGTTGACTGCCGATGGTTGTTGCTATATTTTTGAAAGAACATGAGAGTATGTTAAGTTAATCGGGGAGATAATAATCACTAATTAATTTTTTTTGTTAATTGAACGGTGGTGTTTAAACATTTTTTAGAAAAGAAAAAATAACATTTACGCGTAATGAATGCCACTTTCCCTTCAAATCATGAAAAATATTAGTACAACAAGTGAAACACATTCCAACATGCATGGAATCGGATAGGGTAAAAACATTTGACTGGTTAAGGAAAAGTTTTCTAAATAAAGTAGAACATGGAGTTTTCTGCCCATTGAGAAAAAGCACAGCTATACTTTTGCATTAAATTAGCATTTTACTCCAATTCTCAATTATATTAGCAGTTCTTGATTCAATAAATAGGCAAACTTTCATAAAAGCTATAACTAAGCATATACTATAATCCATTTGATGTAAAAGTATAACTGTTGAATTTTCAAACTGTAAACATACATGCATACAATTTCGTTTTCAGATAAAAGTTCACAAAATTTCCAGATTCAGTTGAATATCTTATTTTTAACAGTTGCTTTTTTGTCTACAAAATTCACTTAAATTGGTTTGTGAATTCAAACGTATTTCATCGTGAACATGTAAAAAATGGATCCCCAATTCCCAGTATGTTTTAGAACTTGTTAGAGAACAACGATATTATCTAAACAACACACTTATTTCATGTTGTCAGCCGAGAACTGAGGCATAAACGCCAAATTATTCATAAGACATAATTTCAAACTCCGCGCATTAGTATCCTATTCAAGCATAACTGTTCATTTTCTGTAAGGACTTTGAAAGCTTTAATTTATTTTTTCTTTTTAAGAACAATAGAGTGAGATTTTACAGCTGCTTCCATCTTTTATACACAATTTGTAGAATGAATTAGTAGTAATACACATGTCCACACCAATCTATTTGACATGTAGTTCTTCGAAATGACTGTGCCCAACCCATGACACGGGTAGCTGAATGGCTCTCTTTCCTGAAATAACAACAAATTAGTGATGAAGAACAATATTAAAGTTCACTGAGGTTATAATGGGGTAAACAAACCTGGTGTTATGTTCTCTACATCTTCTAGACTTCCAGGATTTGGGTTCTCAGTGTAATCTGATTTAGAGTCAATATGTTCCACAGTGTTACGCACATTGAGAGCTTTTGATGTTTTAACCTGACAATAAGCAGACTGCAAATTCAAATGAATCTCTTCGGTTCTCCCACAATGCTCATCTTCTCGATCCATTTCAATTATAATCTACAACCGGGAAAGAAAACAGAAGAGCTTTGTTTATAGTCATATCTAAAAAGTGTGTCTCTAAATTCAAGTGGTAATGTTATTTATTTACATTTGCAGGTGTCTTCTTGAAAACTGGGTGAAATCTTTTCCTGCAATACTCATGAAAGAGAAGAGTACAAATGATCAATGGAACAGTGAATCCAGATGCCACTGGCGATTTTTTTAATCCGAAAACTCCCAAAGCTATTATTTGCATCAATACCAACGAAAATATTGTTGTGTTGTGCACCAAAGGCCAGTATAGTCCCCCACTTTCATATTCTGTCACATATACATTCAGTATCTGAAACACATGTATAAGAAATTATGAGAAAGTGATGTTTGGTACTTCACTTCAATAAAGTACATTATCACCAGGAGACCTAACCTGATTGCGATACACTAAATATGCAAGGACAAAGTAAACCAACAAGAAGGGCAATATTAGAGGTGCTAATACGGAACAAGTGAAGCCCAAGAGTCCAAACAGGAGGACTCGTGGAACTTCAGTGTGGTAAGGGAAGGTATATGTGCCGTAAGTTGAATAATCCTTGTTCCTTAGAATGAATCTATAAAACAAGTTGCAGATGAGAGCAAATGGCTGAATAAGTTCACAGGATAAGCTCGCCCAGCCTGATGTTAGGACATAAGTTATAAAGAAAGTGGCCTGCATAAATATAACATCTTATAATGAGAAAAGTACAAATCCACACTTTTACTTAAATATGAAAAAACAAAAGACGGCAATAACATGAGGAATGGAAATTCCATAAGAGCAGAACATCACCGTTGTTGGTATTGCTTTTGCAAGCAAATTTGGTATGTTTCTCGGATCTCCCAAATTCAGAATTGAAATTTGATAATGGTCAAGAGCAGCCTCTGTTAGTATATTAGCAAAAAATAAATTCCAGATGATAAAGTATGTAACTTTGACGCATGTACTTAATTTCCTGCCACTACGAGAAATAGCGCCCTCCAATGTTGAGAACACCATCATAATTGGGGGGACAATGTACATAAACAACATGAATATCACACTAGGTAGATATCCGGTGATCAGCTGTTCCACAAACTTCCTGCTAGAAAGAAGCAGCATTGAAAATTGTAATTCCTCATCATTCGAGTAAGTATTAAGAAAAACTAACATGGGAAGCTTTTATAATTTGTATAGGACTCCATGGTAGTATTTTCCTCAAAATACCTCAAAGACTCTTAAGTGTGTATTACTCAATAATCTACTTGAATTGTAACAAAAAAAAAAGAAAATAATCTACTTGAATCCCTTATATGATTATACTTGCGTAGTTTTCAAAAGCATACGCTGCTAGTGAATTTGGCTACACTAACTAGTGAATCTAAGTTTACACTACTACATGATAGTGTAAACAAACTACTACTTCCGAGTTTGAAACCAAAAATATGACGTATGGGTTTATTACCTCTGTGCAATATCCTTCAAGAATGGAAATATCTTCTTTAGCTTATCAAGATGAACAAGACTTTGCGAAAACACCACAGGGAGTAGGAAAAAAATCACAAAAAGAATAGATGCCACGATAACAGCAATCCTGCGGATCCAAAGCAGTCGATATGGTACGCTCAAGTTTGACCAAAAGATATCATGTGGTTCTGGAGCAAGGTCAGTCACCCATTGCATGGGATTTGGTGATTGAAGGGCCTCAGAAGCAACCAAAGCAGCATAGCGAGTCCTGAAGAAAACTAAAGCAGCTCCACACTCCTGCAGGAGCCTTAATATTATTATAAATTCAAACCATTCTCCACCATCAAACAGTTAATTAAACACCAAGAAGGTTGATATTATGTATCAAAATTAAGTTATGTTGGTAGGGAAAAATATGTATGCTTAAAAATGAGATCATGAATGAAATAGTAACTGTTACCAGAACTTAAAACATTATGTGTATATATAATTTATTAAATATATTATTGGATTCCGTTCTTTCACGGATTGGGTCGACCTAGATCCATATTTGCTTCATATCGGAGTAGATCCAACCAGATTCAGATTAAATTCGCTCCATTGACAGTCCTAGTCCCACAGATTAGAAATCAACCGTTTTTATCACGAGCTTTGAACTCTTGACCCTATTCATTAAAATATTTTGCACTTTTTATCGCGACCTTTTGGATCAAATTGTAGCAATTTAAATCCCATAGTCTGCTTTAAACTTTTGGTCTCATAAGATTGTCCAAATTTAACACTAAAGGGTGCGATAAGACCAAAAGAGCAAAACATCTTAAAAGATGAGGACCAAAGGTGCAATTTCGTCAAGAATGGAACAAAAGAGTCCAGAATCTAGTCCTGACTAAGTACAATTAATACCCTGGTTAATCCTAAGCAAAGATTAATTCAAGTAACTAGTATTTTACTAGACATTGCAGTCATATAGTAACAAAGAGGAGAAAGTTAATCTGCAATGGAAGACCAAGATAGAAAATCTTATAGGAGATTTATATACGAAAAGACATAATTAATTTGCCTGTAGCTTAGATGAGTTAAGCTGTAATTTTCATGTATAAAACCTTTTTCCTCAAATCGGAACCATCGAAGCAGCTTCTTCCCCTAGAGCTTTCAGGCTCATCTGAGAGAATCTTAAATGATGTTGACGGTCCTCCACAAAAGCCACATCTCATTAAAGTTGATGCACAGTGTTGATCCATGCGAGAGGTCTTAACTATTCTGTACATCTTCTGAGCATCAGTCTGCATGCAACAGAAAGACTCAGAACAAAACTAGCATGGCAAAATAGACATGGAGAAGATAATTAATACCAAGCATGAAGTCACCTTGGTGACTTGGTCCATATTTTATATGCACGTCTGTCTTATTGTAACTAAATAAAACCTTCAGCATGTCAACCTTATGATAGTTTGTACCATGCAGAAAAAATTGGACGAGCTTTGTGCTCCAAAGACATTATTAAAAATTTTATGTAAGACAAAGGTAACATGAAGACCCAAAAAATCGCTAAACAACCACTAGATTGCACTAAGGATGGATATTTAGACTTTCGTATCTTCACTTCTGCAGTTGAAAGGACGCGTGGCAGAAATATTATTGGAGGTCATAAAATAAGTGTTTACTATCAATACGGAGGTGCATAAACAATTTAATTACAGTGCTGGACTCAGCACATATGCTCAAAGTATATGATCCACTAATGCTAGTACATTCTGTAACTTGCTTCAATAAATACCATAATGATGAACAGAATGCTTCTTAAGATATTTAAGTTTTCTGATCTCATAAAATATATTAACTATTTTTTTATGAATATCAATCATTATTTTTAATTGACAGTTCAGATAAATACATTGAAATTTCAGGGATCAAATATTCTTGGGCAAACACGGAATGAAAATATGGTCGAATTCAAATCAAGTTTGTCTGGGAAAATATTAATCATGACATGATTAATAGAAACCTAGATTAAGGAAACATTGATCTTAAGTAAACCTATTTTATCATGCGTGTATCATACTGTATTCTAAAACTCAAAAGGAAACAGTGGAGAACAGAACACGGTGAAAGATGTACTATAATTTATATGAGAAAAATCAGCAAGTAATGCTTTGATTCTCACAACAAATTCAGATAATATCAAAGCAAAACAACAAAATATACATTGATAATTACCATAATAGAAATTCTGTTTAGATTCTCACCATCAATTTCTGAATTGTGCCAGAACGATAAACCATTTGATGCGATAAATAGCTTGGTGCATAGAAACTCGTGAAGAATTTTGTCACCGTGTCACTGTATGAATCTTCCTCTACCCATGGAATTGCACGAACAATTACTGTGAAGTGACTTGGGTAGGCTAAAGATGCACTGATATGCGCCACTCTCATTTTCGTGATGTGCTTGTATTCCTAGACAGAAGCAAAAATAAATGGAAACAAAGATGGCCTCAGTATAAGTCTTGTATATCCCAATTAAACGAAAAGCGAAATAGGGTAAACTAGTTAAGAATCCTTACAAAGTAGAGAAGTAGGCAAGCGCAACAAGATATGACGTATAATGCAAGACAGTGGGCCCAAAGCCTGAAAAAGTTAAAGATAATACCAGAAGAACAAAAGTCAAGCTCAAAGATTTGACCCAGAAGCAGATAAGCAAATGTTTCCTGCATTTTTTATTTACTACAGTAATGAATATGTTGACCGACACTTTCACTTCCAACAAGTGCACATAAAAGTACTTTTTTACTCTGGATATTTGCAAGCCCTCCTTATGCGATCATTACTGCCAAGTTTTGTCTGACACGTGCACTCGGTACACTAAATATTATATGCTTATATGAATCAAGTGCACACTACCTGGATACTCAAGATAATACTAGGCATAAATCTCAATAATAACACTTGCGGCAAAATAATTTTGGCTGATTAAGAGAATCATACTTGTACAATTGACTATTGGTTTAATCTAAAAAATGTCTGTCCATAAATGCATATCACATACCATTTTGATCCTTGCTCGACATTCCCAATGGTGAACACATTCAATGGCTCCTTTGGAATTTGTTTGTGCTCCATTTCTTTCCCAAAATAATTAAGTGGAAGAACAAGAAACAAGCATACGATAGAAGCAATAGTAAATACCCTGATACTGCACACATAAAAGCAGGTATTAGAAAACATCTATAGGTAAACGTCAGCATATCCATAATGCCAAAAATATGTTCAGCTATCTACAGAGAGGATCAAGAAAAAAACATGCACGCTCATCTTTACTGACTAGATAAATCATATATTAATTAAGAATATTCAGGGACGAGGAGATAATTTTTTTATAAATGTGATGTAACAAATCAACCAAGGATATAAAGCAATTATATTAGCAAGTAATGCAATTATTTTCAGTTGATTTCAACTTTTGAGTCGACTTTATCTGAGTTAAGAAAGTGAAGATCACAATCCTCTTTACATAATCTAGCAGAAATTATACTCCATGGCGACTCGTACCTAAAGCTTGCTTCTCCAAAGTTGCAATCAACGGGAGGCAGTGTCCCCCCACAAGTACCATTTTTTTCATTTCTTTGGTTAAAAAAACTAAAGAAGTATATTTGCCCGTAAAATCCCCAAATAATTTTTTTTTTAAAAACTCAATATATTTCTAAATTTTCCTCTTTGTAATGAGCCTAACCGTAAATTTACATTTATATTATGAAAGAAGAATCATGATTTACCTTTATATTACAAAAGATTTCTTCTTCTCTTAAATATTTCTAGTTAGAATTTTCATATCCAAATGAACAAAAGCACCAATAGAAGGTACTACATTGTTATCAAACATTAACCATAATAAAGCATTGAATATTAACTCAAGGAATATGGGAACCAATATAGCTATGAATAAGATGTTTAATACATCATATAAGAAGAGAGTGTATTTAGCAAATATATTTCTCACCTAAAGACAACTGCACGGAGAAAGACCACAGCGTCCAAACCTCCAACGGCACGTAATTCGTCCTCGGATGCTTCCCATGCCTTCACTATCCAACTAGGAGAAGGAACAAGTCTATCAAAGCGAAAGTGGTCTTGGTGTTTTGCGCGCACTTGAGCAAGCTTTTGCCCAAAGTACACATTCACAAGGCTTGGTTGTTTTCTTAAAACGGAGTACAGTGAAAAAAGCACTATACATGTGGTGGTATTAATGCCGGCAGAAGTTAAGAGAGCAGATATGTCCATCCTTATCCCACTTCACTGCCAATCTACACCATGCCATTATACACAAGGCCAATGATCTTCATAAGATACACCAAATAAAGTGATACTGCAATAATAGAATGCTCTTCCACAAATGTGATGAAGCTGCAATAGCAAAAGTAAACTTTTCAATTTCCTTGGCTTTACAAAGACTACAGTGGCATTGAGAATAGAAACACTAGACAATTGCAAATACACATGCCATGTGGTTGCTGGTTGGATAAGGCAAATATGGGCTAGAATTCTCCACCACATAGTGAAAAACAAAAGGTATTTTGAAAAATAAAATATACCTAGACTTATATCACTTACAATCCAACGAAAAACTATTCAGAGTTGATCTAAACAATCCTAACCATATATCAAATGAATGCATAACTTATACAGAAAATTGCTCTGGTCGAACACAGAATTTGCTTCCACAAAACTATAAAATACTCGATAATCGAATCGATATATATTAGCAATAAACGCCAAAAAGCCAAGTTCATTGATCAAAATTTCAGTTATATTCACATAAAAAAATTACCTATTCTCAAATTCAGAAATGAAATCAAATTTTTGGGGAATGAACGCCGAGGAAGTTGCTTGGACTAGAGGAGAAAAGAGTACCGGGAAAAGATGAATTACGAGATTTAGGGAGAGAGATAGGGAAGGGGGTGAAAATCCGGCGGGATGTCGATATAGGATAGGATAGGAGTCAGAAAATATACGTCGGTTATTCTTCTTAAACTGAAGATTTTGATTTGAATTTAATAATTATTATTTGAGAGTAGCGTACCGACATGCCACGTGGAAGTCAATTATGAGGGGCGAAATTGATGGAAAAACTTATCACTCTCGCTTCTCTACGCCGCATAGTAGGGCACGTTTGGCAGTGTACTTTTTTATTTTGGGAAACTGATCCCCACATCTACAAATTCTTCTTTTCCTTTTTAGACGTACATCTAAAAATTCTGTTTGACCTTTTATGGTTTCTTTATTTTCAAATTTTGTTTATAAATTTCTGAAAATATCCTAAGACACTAGTATATTCCACTCTACTAAGAGTGTGGTGCATGGTCTACCAATTATGATTACGACATTGAGAGAGTCCAACACCAAAAATTAGTTATTGAAGTGAGAGAGATGGAGTTCAATGTCATATAAATCTCATATTAATTTATTCAATGCGGGACAATATTACGTACCCTTCAACCATGAGCGTCATTATGACTTGTTGATCGTGCTCTCCGGCCTCACTAATGCTCCTCCTATCTTTCCAGAGTTTGATAAAAGCATGTTTCGAAGCCTTATTCATGAAGGTTTGATGATATATTTATTTATAACAGGATTCGGATTTACATGTATATGCAGCCCCTGCCGGACAGTCTTTCTGTTGCTAAGAAGACATTTTGTTGTTTGTTAAAGAATCTAACCAGAACCAGTCATGTGGAAAATCAAGTTCAATACCTTGAAGATGATAAAAAATGACTAATAATACAGAGATGAAAAAAGAAGTTAGATTGGTGGAAGAGGAGTGGTAGGCATTAAAGTTCAGCTGCTAGGCACTTCCACAATAAAGAATCACATTATTATTAATCATCATGTATAAAATAATTATTTACAGAATCTTTATAGGCACAAAGGAACAAACCAAGAATTTAAGAGAAGATGCAACCAAATTCGGTGATTAAGATATTCTAATAGATTTTAAGCGCCTAATACATTCTACAGGTATGCTGTCAAAGTCTAATCTATTTCACACTAAAACAGAGAGAAGACAAAATATTGTTCAAAATTCCACTTTCCCCCATACTTGAAATTTCAATAAAAGAATATGAACAAATTACAGGACAAACAATGAATTTTGAGAGTTTTTATTTCATGAACTTTACTAAGGATGCCATGTCCCCAAATGGATACTTCGCATGTATCTGCCGTAATTTTGCAGTCCTAAATCCATTGCAAGTAAAATGAGCTTGGACATATATCAATTGTATGACTTGAGATGAAAAACTTGGCAACTTGATCTATATGATTTCTTTTCTGCAGCTTGCTCAAACTTTTTGATGACACCTTCATTTTCTTCTAAACTCATTTGAACAAAGTATCTAATCCACCAAGTTGAGCTCCTCAACTTCGCCTATTACAAAAAGAAAGCTTCCAAATTTACATAAATGATTGTATTGAAAGCAATCTCATACTATAAGAGATTCATGTTTGATGCACTTGATAAAACTACTAACTAAACACCGCTCCTTCAAAGGGAAGTTATCTCATAACATAGACAATATAGATGATAAACAAGTACTATAAAGTAGAGGATCTAGAGCTTTTATGAAGGTAATGGGTTATAGTTGGCCATAATATCTTGTTTTTTCATAGTTATCTTTAGCAGCATAATATCGAGTGACTGTTTTTCCAACAAGATGACAAAAGAAACAATGACGAAAGAAAATATTATGTTAGACATATAACTTACCAAACGTCCATATTTAGCTTTATCAGCAGCTTTAGCTTTCTGATGACGTGGATATCCTACAAATGTAAAGAAACAAGCATTTAAAAATAATCATAAAGTGACTGAAAAAAAAAACAATTGTTGAATAGCATTAAGCATGAAAATATAGAAGTTCTATATGCTAGATGGTTTGAGAGAAAAGTGATAATTTGTGTAATACCGGTGAAAATGACAAGGCCATCAGCTGATACCCTTGCTAATTCAGGAAGAGTCCTATTGAGAAACTTTGGAGATAGGTACTCAAGTGCATCTGAGACAATTACAAGAGAGAAAGACTTTGGCCTGTAAGGAAGAGGGAATTTAATATCAGCCACACGAACAATGCCTCTATGAACTAAACTCTTGCACTTGCGATCAGCATCCTCTATATCATATGGTTCGATTCCCCAAGCTTCAGTGTCTTCCTCTCTTAACAATTTGGAAACCACAGAACAAGTGTCTGGACCCACATGCAACACCCTGTGCATGCTATCACCATATGCTTTCTTTAGAACCGGAATTGCACGTTCAACTTCTAAAGTACATGAAAAGTCACCTGCACATGGTATCATAATCGGAGAAATTTTAATATGTGTCAGCACAACCATCAATACCTTTCTTTTCTTTTTCTTTTTGCATGTCAATAAAAGAAAATGCGCCCAAATAATATCATATATTTGTGGACAGACTGCCCGCGGGTAATTACTTTTTGTAGGTATCTTAAGGGGAATGTTTGTAATATATAAACATCATAAGATTCATTATAAGTTGGTGTAGTTAGTCAATTCCTACAGTCATCATCTAGAGAGCCAAGTTGTCCTAGACATAGTGGATGATTAATGGGCTATGTCAAACCATATATCTATGCTTGGCAGTTGATTAGTACAATACAAAAACAAGTCTAGCTAGCCAAAGATGATGGTTAACGATACATGTTAAATAGAGCATTTGGGCTTGGAAAATGACAGTTAACTAAGAATAGTGAATAAGATAAGAGGTTCTAAAGAACACCAGATGGAGAGAAAATAAATGATAAACCGATTCAAATGACTCTGCATAAGAAGAGCAATATCAAACTTGACATGACAAGGAAAGCAAATCAGTAATCCAAACTAATCCCGATCTAAAACTTTACCCTGATATTCCAGTACGTGATACTAGTTATTTGATTTATATTCTTCTATACAAAGTTTAATAAAAAAATGTTGTGCCTAAATAATATTCCAGTATGAGAAACTAACTATTCAGTTTATATTATTCTACACAAAGTTTAACAAAAAAAATGTTGTGCCTAAATGATACTCTATATGGAAAATTACCAACCAAAATACCCTTGCAATTTATGCATACGGATGCAAACATAACCTTTTAAAAGTAGTGAAAAGAAACCAAGAGGAATTACAATAAATATAAGAACTGAAGCAATATGGCTAATCTACTAAGTAAACCACTTTCCTTCTGAAATATAATCATACCCCCTAAACATCCATGTTAAATTAGGCAGGGAATTTTGGGTGAGTGTTAAGAAAAGATTACTCAATCTAACTATTTCTCTTATTACCCTCGAAATAGAAGCCACAAATGTGGCTGTTTGGAAATAAGTTTCTTTAGGAATATTCCCATACAAGCCAATAAGAAAAGGAAGCCTATTTAATCTATTTATGGGAGGAAACAAAGATAGGAGAAGGCTGAAGCTAGCATTCAGTTTTCTTACGAAACAACAGCCACTAAGTCATTTGTTCTGGAGGAACCTTTCCCCAGGGCTCTGAAAGGTATGTATGTTCAGCCAAAGAATTAAGGTACTATCTCATAGGACTAAGAGCTTGCTCAATCAAATTCAACGATTTCAGCCTTGAAGTCTGTAATATTTTTATGGGAATTCTTAGTGCATATAGAACTTTCGGAAGAGAACTTGACTTGTTTACTGCAACACGATGTGAACAAGAGAACTAAAGATCATGCAGGCTTACTTCCAATACAAATACATCAGAATATACATACACACACATCGCAAACAAGTAAATGTCATTACCTTCCACACGGCTGACAGCTTTATTACTTCCAAATGTACCTATTAGAAGAAACATCTTCATCAGTTAAAACAAATATAGCATAACACGTATGGCTTTTGAAATCGTAAAATTCTAAATTATTCAATACCGAAACCACAAAAAGTGTGGAGATTGTGGTTCCAAGTGTAGTGATAAACACTTTACGAAGACTGCTAAAATTTTGGTAAATACAATGATGATTGACATTCAGAATTTACATTAATGCTTCAAATGTTGAGCTTTACTCATCTTGCCTCTGTTAGATTCAATAAATCCAGAAAATTAAAACTTGACACCGAAAATCAGTTAGTATCCATTACTAATTGCTCACCAACAAATTAACAACACTACAAATATCCTTGATATGAAAAAGGAAAACACGAACCTTGGCCGCGATACAAATACCCTACAACAAGGAACACACCCTGAAAAATTAGAAAATCAAAATCCATGATCAGAATGTATTCGTTATTCACCAAGATTTACTGTCCACGAATGGAATTTCTTCATTCTTATCATTACAACAATTTACAGTCACTAAAATAGGAAAGTTTCTTTCAGATGACAGGAAACGAAAAAAGGAAACGAATTTCACCGTACCAGAATAACTAGTGCGATGGATAAGTAAGAGGGAGACCGAGATCTCGAATGAAGGGAAGATGGAAATGGAGCTGCCCCACTTTCTGATATGCGTCGAGAAGGATTTATTGGCCTTCTTGACATTGCTGTATAAATGCTGATGATTTACAGCTCTTCCTTTTATTAATCGCGGATACTGATATTGGATCCTGATTAACTGAAGAAAGGAATGACTGAGGAAAACAAAGTGAGAGGGAAATGGGATTTTGTGATGATGATCGCGAGGAAAAACGATTCTTGATTTACTTATCTTAACAAAGGATTTTGAAATCCGTGTATTGTTTAATAATTAAATTTTGGGAGTGGAATAAAGGAAATTATGGGTAATTAGCGCGTTGGATTGGGTCAGTCCGATTCAATACGAGCGATCTAGGCAACACTCCCAACCTGATTCAATCGGGTCTATCTGAAAATATTAAATCCATCGCCCAATTCCAACTTGAAGGGCTACAACGGAAAAGTTTTGATTGTGTTTATTTATGTTTGGTCTCAAAAATTGATTGGATGATTTTGGTGAAACTTTTCAAATTTGATTTGGAGAATGAATTTAATAAATAGAATATTAAAATATTGATATATTAATAAGATAAATAGGTTGGATGTTCGATAATTTGAGATATGATTTATATTGAAGTTTATATATATATATATATATATATATATATATATATATAAATAAAATACGTTAAATCAATAATTTTATAGCTTCAAGTTAAGTTGAACATGTTTTGATCTAGGCTGTAACATGAGGCTTGACCCGAGACATGCCCAAACTTGTTACCAAATGGAATTTAGCTCTACTTGAATGCGCCTAAATTGAATAATACAATTTTCAAAAGGTCATAATTTTTCATATCGTTGACTATTTAAATAACTAAACCACTTGGGCACGTGTTGGATGCCTCATGTTAAATGGTTTGGGCTTGTCTATTTGGTGTTCGGGAGAGCGGCTTGGGTTTGTTTATTTGGTGTATGGGGGAGTAGTATGGGAAAATAATGAAGGTTTGTGAAATAACTTTGAATTGCGCAATGTTGTTTGTTTGAATTTTGAGATAACGGTTTGAGTTTGAGAAATAAAGTGGATGTAGATTTTAAAAAAATGAAGTTATAAGTGTGAGATGTGCAATACTAGAGCTTAAAAGCAAATCAATCTTCTCGAGCTCGTTTGAGCTCGGTTCGTCACACAAATCAAACAATTTTGAACGTCATTTTCAATTTGATAACTTTAAAAGCTCGGCTCAATAAGCTAAAAATTGATAAGATACATGTAAAATATCAAGTTACTCAATAGTCGGCCCTAGCTCGTTAATAAAAGCTCATTTGAGAGCCCAAACAAAAAAAAATTCCTTGATAAATTTCAAATCAAGCATCGACACTCAACTCGATTACATCCCTATGTAAGCCTTTATGTCAACTCGTATATGTTATGTAACATAAATTATGTAAGAAATAGTTACTTTATGTCAAAATCAAAGTAGAGTCTGCATATGATTTTTTTAGATTAAGAAAAATGTTATTTGTTTGACTTTTGATACAGTAATTTAAGAAAATTGAGAGAGAGAAAATTAATTTCAGAAAATATAAAACATACTAGTTTCGCTTTTCCAAAACACATATTAAATTTGGGAAAATCCAAACAAACATACCCACTACTTTTCCATATTATTTTCAAATTTAAATACATGTTGACTAGGAAATAGGAATAGAAATAAACTTGATAAATCAAAATGTAAATACAAGTGAACTAAATAATTATTTTTACATGTTTTTATCTTTTAAATTTGGAAAAATTGTAGAAAACGTCTCAAACTAATTAGTGATTTTGGATTTTTGTCCCAAAATGTATTACCTCACCGAATTTCGTCCCGTGATTTAATATTCTTTTGAAATATAGTCCCAAACTAATTACTAATTTTGATTTTTCGTCCAAAACTATATCAACTCGCTGAATTTCGTTCCGTATTTTACCATTTTGTATGAATTTATTCCCAATATTAAAATTTTAATTTATTGAAAATAACGGTTCAATCTTGTAATTATTTTGGGATGAATTATGCAATATTATATAATTATTCATGTTAAAATTTACCACGTCATGACACTTAAGCAGCCATGTGGTAATTTAACGAATAAATGCTCAATTTTCGTCTCATAATTAAAGTTGAAACGATATTCCGCCAAGTTGATATAGTTTAGGAAGAAAATCCAGAATCAATAATTAATTTGGAATGATTTTTGCAATTTTGCATTTATATATGAAGGATTCCGAACCAGTTAAATAATGCTTTAAATTAATGAAATACATTGAAATAAAAAGTACCTGCATATTTATTTATTTATTCCGATGGACATGCTTTCCATGAAAACTTGTGAGAAATTTGATCCATGACAACTTCAAGTACCGAAAAAAAAAAGAAAATCAAATATACAAAAACTAATATTGAAACATATTTCCACACTGAACAAAACTGAAAATGCTGAACCGAAATTAGATCAGTGACAGTAACCAATCACTGGCGGTCTACATTAACATACGTCGGCCTAACTAATCCCATTCTTAGAGGGCAAAAAAGTCGCATATAATTACCCCCCAACCTTTGCGCCTCTTTGCAGTCTCTCCCTAATTTTGTAGTTTTGCACTTTATCACCTCACCTACTTTAAAAGTCTCAGACAACCACCTCATCGAGCAAGGCAATGGAATCTGGCGGAATATATGATTAAGGGTAGAATAGTCATTTTAAGGCACACACTCAATGTCCCACTTAATGCTATTAGATTATGTGTGCTACGGTAAAACACTCTCCCAAATTTAAGACTTTTCAGTTTTCACCTCCAAAATTTATAATTCTAGAGTTCCTGAAAGTGAAATTCCCTTAAAATAATTCCAATGTATCACCTCAATTGAAGAACTCATTTTGGAATCGAAACATCACCGAAATAATGGACTGAAAATTACGAATATCAAATGAAGATGCCCCTTTTGGAAGAGTTACTCCCGATTATTGTTAGCATGTAAGTAAACTTTTTTTTTTTTGGCTTTGTCTTTTGAGATGTCTACATTATATCACTTTTGATTTCTTTATTCAAAAAATGTTAATGTAGTCATTGATTTGTGGTCATTAGTGCATATTAGTTAATATTCTAGTCCCTATCATGTGATTTTTTTCACATATTTGTGTCTTTCTTCTATAAGTTTAATATTTAGATTGTCATAAATGGTATGCTATATTATGTGTTTGTTCAGAATGTAGTGTATTTTGTGGAATAAATTACTTAGGTTTTTTAGTGCGTGTAAGGTATTTTTAAAATAAGCTATTTTTGTGTGGGGTTATTCTATGGAATATAATATAATATATGTGATTTCTTTGTGTTGTCTATTTTGTTTTATTTATAATAGTGTTGTCTACTTAAATATTGAGCAAATTATGGTTTGTGTGTACAACTTTGTTTAATGCAAAAATATTAAATGTCCGCAGGCTCAAACATGGAATATTTCACAATCTGAATGCATCATTATGGGAAGTTTGTTAATTTGAGTAGAATATGTTATATAGAAGGAGATATAAGTCATATTGATTATTGTACAAAGGATAGGGGGTTGCCTGAGATTTTTTAAACTGGTGAGGTGGTAAAGTGCGAAATTATAAAGGTTAGGAGGAAGATTGCGAAAACTTGCCAAGGTTGGGGGTAAAATGAGATTTTCTCTTCTTAGAGACCCTGTCAAAGTTGTATACCACAGGAAAAAGAAAAGGGCGAGAGAGAAAGTATTATCAGAAATCACAACTTAAATTAATTGAATTCAGCTAAAGTCGGTGAGGAAAAAGGAAAAAGAAAAAAAAGAAAAAAAACCGACCTTCGGTAAAACTAGGGCTCAAGAGAAGCATGATCTCAATATTGTCCGTTCACTCAGTCGGAGTTACTATCATCAACCAATCAGAATTCCTCAATTGAATTTTTCAAGGAGCCGGAAAGAAAAAGGATGAGCAAAGAGGAGTCTGATAAACGGAACAAGGATAAGGATAATCCATGGCCACAGCCAAACAAAGGTTATCAAAAGGAGAAAGAAGAGGATATGAGGCTATGGGGAATCCTAATTTTTGGATTAATTGGAGCTACTGCCACCACATTCGCCGTAAGAGTCTTCATTCTTATTAATCATATTTTCGACTCCTAAGTATATCACTTAAAATCATTTTTTTTTGTTGTTTTGCTTTTGTTGAATTGTTATGCAATCTGCATAGGTAATGACTGATAATTTCAATATTTCCGGCCTTGTACATTTTGAGAAGAGATATTGGCATTACATAAAAATCCAAGTAATATTATGTTAATAGTATATTTATACTACTTTTTTGTAGAACCTTAATATTTGATTGAAGTGACTCCTCTCTATCCTCTTGTGTGAGATTGTTGTGGAATTAGTATAGGTAAAGGGTACTGCTTTTTTCATTTTTATGAGTGAAAGGGTTACTTCTTAGTTTGCAGAAATGATAGAAATTTTAGTATGGTAAAACCAAAATACTTTTTGTTTGTTCTTAAACTTATAATATGGTGAAAAAACAATAAACTTTATTTGCTGAGATTGGTGTAAGAAAAGACTTCTAGTTACGACCTTAGTACTTTTAGATTTTGAGAGTTTTTTAATCATAGCTTAACAGAATATATCCTCAGAATTCTTTCGGAGTAAACAACCATCTCAAGTTCTGTCGGAACATTTCCCAAATTCATTCTCCTAAGCTGTATCTACCTTCAGTATCCCACCTCTATACATATCTTCCTCACTTATCAATGTTTCTATCTCGTTTGCTTGTCCTGGAGGTTATTCTGATTCTCGTACATCGAGCTTCTTTTAGACGGCTTCCTGTTTTTCCTATTCTTTTGGGCAATAATTCTCATATTGTTTACTGATCTTCACATGTTCAGCCATTAGAGGTATGACCTTTTTCATCTATATTCTTTTTCTGTTGAATCTTTCTACTGCTCTTATATGCCCCCTGCATTCCCTGAAAGCATGTTGTGGGAGGAGGAAATTAGAGATGGAGAAAGTGACAGGCCTATATGGAGAAAGTTTTAGAGATAGCAAAACTTGACATTGGGAAAATTGCTGTCCTGACCATGTATAGGATGAGTGACTAGAAAATTCCAATTCCATGAATGTTGGAGTCAATGTTGGCTTGTCATAGAACATTTTGAAGCACAAGAAAAAGTTGTGATATGAAAAATACTTGCCAGAAAGAAGAAGTTTGAATATTGATGCTTGTGTTCACATATTCTAAATTAAATGAAAATTTCGTGTTTGATGTTGGATGGTCCCTGCGTTTATGAAATTTCACTTTCATTATGTATCTGTTGATCATTTCCATCTGGTATAGTTGTAAGTATTTTCTGTAATAGTTCTTATTAATGTGGCAGGTTACTCAATTGCGAAGGACAGTTGATTGGGTCTACGTTCAGGTAATCACTGGCTTTATAAGTTCTCTGTCCAATTGTTACGTTGAAATTAATTTAGAGATCCAGTGCCTTTTACCAATAGAATAGGGATAAGATGGTATGTGCATAGTTAAACTTTATTCTTGATGAGTGCTAGCTCTTTACTTGTTTTTACTTTTTAGAATGCATACTGACCTTGAGTATTATTGGACTGCAAAAAGTTGAGCAGGTCTCAGCAATCACGGAAAGATGGTCGTTCTTTTCGAACTAGTTTCCAAGAGGAAGCCTGGAAAAGATACAATCGTCGTATGCAAGAAGAATATGAAGAAGAAATGGAGAGAGTGGTGAGATTCGTCTCTCTAGTTCTTTTATTCTCAATGTACAAACTTCCAATTACATTTATGCTTTTCTTCCTGATGTTTCCTGGTTAGACTGTGAAGGCATAATTTTCCATGGATTTTAAGATTTGGTACTTAAAATTGTTGCATTAGGCGCCAGGATAGTCATTCAACATACTTGTTTATGCAGCTATTTGTCAACATAATGAAATTTAAAGATTGGTTTTGTTGTAATTTAGAATATAGGCAATTCTCCTTTGAATTTAGATGGGCTCCTCTGGTTGTGGAGTACAAGGAGACGTCGTCTAATTTATATAGGAAATTATTAGCTAATAAGGGATGATGTGAGTTTTTGCTAACATTGAACATCAAAATACGCAATGTTTTCATTTGTCCAAAAAAGAAAGTGTACATGCACACTGTTTCTCTTCAGCTCTAATATTGGATTACTACATTTGTGTTGGTAGCACCATTGTGCTTGTTGCACTATTTTGTGGTGTTGCTTGTATTAAATTATATCTAGATTCACTAGTGTGTCCAGATTTATTCAACATGCTTTAATGTTTAGGTAAATTAGGGTCCAAAATCACAATGATATTTACCTTCAATATATGTTAGTATAGATATAGAAACTCAATCTCTCTGTCTTATTAGCCTAAATTTCATGGTACTATAAGGCATGCTTTATTTGTATTTCAGTAAATTGATTGTATAAAAAGTATGGCATGTATGGAGTGCACCTTAGTGTTCCATTTCGTGTTTATTTCTTACTGTGGGATACTTGATAATGATGTCCTAAAATTTGAAGTGAAATGCATTCGAATTTTACGAAGAAATTCAAATACTCCCTCCGTCCCTATTTTTTTATCCTTTTGCTTTTTGCGTGGAGTTTTAGGTAAAAGTTAAAAAGGTGAAACTTTAGATATTTTTATATATATGCCCTTAAAAGTAGTGGTTGGGAGTTAGTGGTGTCAAATCGTTACTTTATTTGAGAGTATATTTTGAGAAAAATAGTTCCATTTATAGAAAGGGAGTGTTATTTTGGGACATTCCCAAATAGTAGTAAAAATTTAAGGACAGAGGGAGTATATTTCAGTAAAAAGTTTCAGTGTTTCAATGATCAACAAGGGAGAGTGTTGAGAGTTATTATGCCAATTAAATTATGCAATTAAAGGAGTGCACCATTCATGGGATTTCATCAACGCTTTGACTTCGTTTATGATTTCCTGGAGTGAAGTTCTTTCTTTGTCTCACTTATAAATCTTATACAAGCTAGAATAATGAAAGTCTTCAGTTCTTTGGGCATTTGATCCATGGATATAGGGCGAATGACGAGAGAAATGGATTGTTGTCTGATGGAAGTCTGTTAGCCATTGAATATTGTTCCATGAATGTATGCCTTGTGGCCGAAACTGAGATTTTCTTGTCTTCTCTTCTCTCTTCTGCTCTTTCGTTCTAGTGATGAGATTTAGAACATCATGTAGTTATTGTTAGGTAAATTAGGGACCGGAATCACAAAAGATACCTTTACTTGGTCAATCTCTTTTAGTAGATCGATACAGTTTTTTCACTATGTGTGTTTAGCCCAATTAACAGGTATTCCCTAACATATATTTTAATTTTTCTGACAGAAATTTGATTAGAAAATGAGAATTGAGAATAGTTTTATTCTACTATTGAGAAATAAAGCCCAATCTTTTCTCACAGTTCAATGACATCAGTGAAGATTATTTTTGTGAATGAGAAATCTCCCCTTTGAGTGTTTCAAGCTTAATTTGCTCGTGTTGTGTTGATGGTTACTGTAATTGGGACATAGTATTATCATATTGATCATTCCTTATAATTTTTTTAGGAGCGGATACGGAGAATGCAAAGCGTATTCAACAGAGAGAAAAGTAAATTCAAAAGGAGTTACGAGAGCTGGCAAGAAAATAGTCAAGGTGGATATCATCAACATTTTCAGAGGAATGATTGGTACTGGAAAACTGATACTTCTTTTAGGGATCAGGGTAGTAGTAATTTCAGAGATACTCCTCAGCCAAGTTCGAGAACCACTTTATTATCTCATCACTACTCAGTCCTTGGCCTTGACAGGTATAGTCCATTCCTGAGCTAATCCTTCAAAAAGCCAGAACAAAGTATGATTAGGATATTATTGGATTTGGAATATTGTGAGATTGTTTGATTGCCAACAGTGTCCTCTTTAGTCTTCTGAACAAGAGGCTGACCTTTTTCTTAACATAGCATGTGCCAGAATAATTCTCTCTGATTCAGACCTACTATTTCCTGATTAATTATTCCACTATTATAGAAATAGGAACTATCGTCAAACTCTGCTTCTCTATTCCTTTTCTGAGGGATGATGGAGAGGACATAGAACATGGTTTCCATTAAAGTTCTTAACTAACAAAGAAAAAGATGAACTGAAACAAAAGTAGCTACTAGAGACAGAGTACAGCGTGACAAAAGAACTATGCCGGCTCCTTGTTTATGCTTTATTATCTGTTAGTTTCCAGCTTCTTTAAAAATATTCATGGCAGGACAGCTGATTTGTTTTTCCATTAAATGGACTTGGACAAATTATATTTTTGATTTATAATTATTTATTTTTTCAATTGGGTGAGAAATCAGCTTAGAAGTGAGTTGGCCAAAGGTAAATAAACATTTACTAAGCAAATTTTGTATAACCATGGAATCGATGTTTTCACTGAAACCTTTTTTTCTTCCCTGGGGTTTTATCTCCCGTTCACAATGCATAGATATGGTTGAAAACATGGTATCATATTAGTTATTAAATCTGAAACAGATTCGAATATCTACATAATTTTGGATCATGAGTAAAAATAAGACTTTGGACCACAATCAAATATCTTCATAATTTGTTGAGATGAAAAGTTGTTCTCTTGCTAGATGTAATAAATACAAAGTTTTGTGGATAGCCATGACCCGTGTTAGCAATTATCTTGTATGTCATGCAGTCCTGAATATGGTTCAAGCGAATTAGATCTGTACATATTTTTTCAGTCTGTTTTACTTTATTAGAGCACATCATACCATCTGGTATGTTTTAATGATTGTGTTGTGATGAACAACCTGAATGTGGAAGTTGTCCACTTTGCTTACCTCTTCCTTTGCTACAGGTTGAGGACAAAATCTTATTCGGATGAAGAGATAAAGGTACTTGCCGATGTTTTTATTGTAATCTCATCAGTGTGGATCAATGATCATATATTTGTTTCGAGAATTAGCTAGTTACTGTTCAACTTAATACGTGCAAAACTCTCAAAACCGGAGTGCATGCGAAAGACCTGACACATGAACCATGTTACCTAGGGTGCAAGTACTATTCCCAGTGAGCAGCAGTTGAGTCTCATATGACACTGACTTCATCTAAATGCATATGATACATTAACAGACTAGCAGGAGTTTGACAAGGCTTAGCTTCATTTGACAAACATGCTAGTGTTTCTTTTCGAGTCTAATCATTTTAGGGTAGTTAAAGAGCCATAGTTTTTCCCATAATACCTGAAGCATGATGAAAATTTCCCAGAGGTCAACATTATAGATGGGTGTATATATTTCTGTTACTGCTTGTTCACTACATGCTGAGAAAAGAAATTCCTACCGAGTTTTTTTTGGGGATAAATTTCTAATGAGATGGTCACTAGGAACATTGTCTAAAAAACTACTACCACTTCCTTTACTTGTATTCAGTCCTTGATATCTTAATCATCTTTAATGGACTACCTAGTACGAGTTTTAACTGCGTGCTAATTAACTATTACTGGTGTCTGACGAGTACATTGCTGGCTAAGTTGAGTGTATTTTCTCCTAGCTTATATTTGTAATTGCTGTTTTAACTAGTCACTTTTCCTGTCTCCCCTTTCTCAAATTCCTTGTTGCTCAACAGTCAGCCTTCAGAACAAAAGCAAAGGAATTTCATCCCGATCAGAATCAGGACAATAAAGGTGGTGTATTCTAGACAGATTTTATATCTATTCCTAACTGTTTAATTTTTTCATGCGACTCTAAATTGCATTAGCCATGTGACGTGTGTTCTGCTTGCAGAGTTTGCTGAAGCAAAATTTAAGGAAGTTATGGTGTCTTATGAGGCTATCAAGTCAGAAAGAAAGAATGACGGCACCAGTAAGAGAGCTTGAGGAAGCATATGTTCTGTTGCAGTACTTTCCTGAAACAGTTTTGATCGTCTCAATGTATGATCGCAGTAACTTTTCTGCATAAATGAGATTCTAGTGTATTATTCGAGGAAATTGTCAGATTGCTTGTATGGATATTATTCGGTAACTGTGGTGAAGTTATTGAGTTAGAGGTCTTGTTGTAATGTATAGGTTAGAGGTCTTGTTGTAATTTATAGGTCAAGCTTCTTACCGATCAATCATGTACAAGGAAATAAACATATACTGTAGTATAATAATTGGTTTACTTACGAATTAAAAATACAATACAAGTTTCTAACGCCTGTTTCTCTTGTTATGCATTGATGCTAATGACATTCATTGTGTTTTGATTACCCAAAACTTGGGGTTGATGAAGTGAATTTTGCTATTATTGTTGATTCTGTTTCGCATCTGAGCTTGGCCGCGTACTTCTGACGTAAGAGATAAGAAAGAGGGAAGGTGAATTTTCTGCAAGTATGAAAACGAATATAGGGCCTGTTTGTCTTGCGTTTGGGAAAGTAGTTTAGGAGATTAGTAGAAATTTGTGAAATAATCTCGATTTGCGTAATGTTGTTTATTTGGGTTCACTTTAAGAAATAAAATAAGTGTAAGATTTTTTTGGAAGAGTTAGATTGTAGGTGTAGGATGTGTAAGAATTTATGTCAAATCATGCTTGTTATATGAGATAAATTGTGTAAGAGAGGTTATTTTATGTCCAATCAAAGTAGAGTTTGTATTTGTTTAAAGATAAGAAAATTGTTGTTTATTCGGCTTTTGAGAGAATAGTTTGAGAAAATTAATAGATGAAAAATTTATTTCAGAAAGTAGAAAATATGTTTGTTTGTCATTTTTCAAACACGAAAAAAATTTGAAAAAAGGCGAAACAAACAGGCCCATACACTCTTGTCGGCGAAGGTGGAATTCTAATATTCTGGATTTCTTGAGAAATGTCGTGGAGTGTGAATCTTCCACAACAATCATTAATTATTTAAGACCTAAGGTGGTTGGGCCAAGTAGTAGTGACTTGTGACCCCCAGAGGCGAGACTCAAGCTCGAATCCTATTGGAGACACCACACTGGAGAGGACCTATACCCTTTGCACTCTTTGGTTCGAACTGTAAATTTACAGTCTAGTAGATAAAAAAATCATTAATTATTTAAGTTTTTTGGGGAAAAATGGACGATATTACCCTGTGTTATGTGAAACCTGCATAAAACTATCATGTGCATTATTTTTTGCATCAAATACCCTTGTACTTTCAAAAATCCTACATAAAACATCCAATTTTCGTGACCGTTAATTTTTAATTGAATTGTGTAAATTACCTTTGAATATATTAAAAGTACAAGGGGTTTTGTGCAAATGTTTAAAAGTAGAAGATAGTTTTGCACAAACATTCACAAGTTCAATGGAGTTTTTGGCTAAAAAAATTTATGCCAAACTAAAAAAAACACATATTGTTCGCGCATTACAAAATGGACGGAAGAAGACGGATGAGATGTTTTATGCAGTTTTATTAAAAATACAAGAAGATTTGATTAAAAAAATATTCATATGGTAGTTTTGTGTAAATGTGACGTAACACATAATAGTATTATTTTTCTTAACTTTTCACCTGAAAGCAGTCAAAGTGCCTGAATAAAACCCGTAGAACGAAAGTGTAAATAGGACAGGAGTACAGGACCACCGTCAATGATATTGAAAATGGAATGGGTTAGCATTAGAGTGAAGGATTTTGCTTGGCTAGTTAGCTTCTTTTCTGAGTAAAGTGTGGGCTAGAACCAATTACATTTACTTGCTCTTTGTGGAAGGAAAAAAATCATAAAATTCGATTCAATTTTGATCTGCATTCTAGTATGTCTTGTGGATTTTGGAAATAATACAATGAAAGCTTGAGAAATTCTACTTTCATCTAATATTTTATTTTATCTTATCTCTAAAAACTAAAATAAAATGGCCCTAACTTATCGATGGAATCATATGAAAATATTGGTTATGCGTGCTAAGCATGAATATAATTTTCAAACAATAATTAGTGTCTAATTAATCCGACATTTTTCATCCAAATGATTTTCCCAAGACATTTTCAATTTTGCCACAAAGTAAAAAAAAAATTACTCAAATGCCAAACCACAAATTCAATATTACTCAAATGCCAAAAACTTAATTAACCAACTAATCTAATTTAATTAACTCTTCCTAATTAAATCAAATTTTAACAAATATACCCCAAAATTTTAAAAACTTCAAAATCAACCCACCCCAAAATCAAATTTTCTCTCCAAAAATTCCTCCAAACCCTAACCCAATTTACACAAATTTCACTCAAATTAAGGAAGCAAAGGAGGAAAAACAACATAAAAGGTAAGCATTTGCAAGTTAATTGATATTTTGATGTATTATTGAGCAATTTAGTTAACAAAAATGGAGAATTCGAATCGAACTGAAGTTCGCGTTTTTTGGCGTGTGGCGTGTGCCATGAAGACACGCCAACACGCCATGAACGTTGTTTGGCGTGTTGGCGTGTCTTCATGGCACACGCCACACGCCAAACAACGTTCATGAACTGAAGTTCGCTTTTTTGGCGTGTGGCGTGTGTCATTAGGACACGCCAACACGCCATGAACGTTTTTTGGCGTGCTGGCGTGTCTTAATGTCACACGCCAACACGCCAAACAACGTTCATGGCGTGTTGGCGTGTCCTCATGACACACGCCACACGCCAACCTGGCAGTATGTAACTTATTGACGCATTTTTTTTATTTAGATAGCTTGTGTATTAATTTTTGTTTTTACTTGTAGGAATGGACAAACTTATGGTAGTTCTTCTATATAACGGTGAATTTACACTCCAAATCGATAATAAATTGCATTGGCGTGGAGATTCGAATAAACCAATATTGGTGGATAGGGCAATTTCGTTTGAGGAACTACTCGACAAAATTTGCAAGAAGTTGAAGTTGGATCGGCACACCGATATTTTTGAGGTTAAGTACCAAGAAATTGATGACTTGATAACGACAATATCAGATGAAGAAGATTGGGAGTTAGCGAAGCACCTTGTCTGCAATTCTGCTAAATTAAAATTGTACGTGATTTTTTCTCCGAGAGAAGAAATTTTGAGGATAGAGGCATCTCCGGGTGGAAAAGAGAAAGCGAAGAAACTTATGACCCGAGGTAAAGGAAAAAAACTCATGGACAAAGCTAGTTTCAGTTACCAACCTGAAGGATGTGTTATAGGAGGATCAAGTGCACAAGATGATGTTAACGAGGAGATCATTGCCTCTAATCCAACTTTATGTATAGTGGAGGAAGTTGAACCACTATGTTGTTCTCCTCCGTATAGTCAGTGGCATCTGGATGACAACGAAGGTCATAATGACTGCCGTAACTTTGACGGCGGAGATGATTATGGTGGTGCTGATGTAAATGGTGAACACTGTAACGTTGACAACGAGTGTGGTGATGTGGGTGGCGATGTGGGTGACGATGTAGATGGTCATGTTGGTGGTGATGTGGGTGGTGGTGGTGGTGGTGGTGGTTATGGTGATGTCGATGGTGGTGATGGTTATGGTGATGGTGATGTTGGTGGTGGTGGTTACGAACCACCTAGTCACGAAGGCTTTGATAACGCTGATTCGGTTGAAATAGATTATTCTCAGGGGAGGAGTGATGAAACGGGATGGATAGTTGGTCAGCGGTGGCCAAACAGTGAAGATTTCAGGGATGAACTTCGTAGAGTTGCTGTAGATAAAAAATGGGAACTTACAGGTAAGTCTGACACAAAGAGGAGGATAGCTAGGTGTACGACTCCTGGTTGTCCATGGCGTATATATGCAACTAAGGAAGCAAACACCCCAGAATTTGTTATTCGAACATATACAAACGTTCACACTTGTGGGATAGCAAATAGAGGTGCCCGTCATAGACAAGCAACAAGTCGGATGGTTGGTTTACGGACAAAGGGGTTATATATCAACCCCAATGAAGTCCCAACACCAAATGCACTGATAAACTTCATGCAAGCCGAAGCTGGTGTTAACATTAGCTATATGACAGCTTGGAGGGGGAAACAAATTGCTCAAGCTGACATTATGGGTACATTTGACGAAAACTTTGCCAATCTACCCTCCTTTGCTTACATGATTGAGCAAAACAATCCTGGTACGCTCACTCGCATCCATACGAACTCCGAGAACCAGTTTATGTATTTCTTCATGTCTTTCGGAGCTGCTACTCGAGGATTCCAGTTCCTAAGAAATGTAATTGTAATTGATGCAACATTTATGGGGCATAGATATAAAGGAACCGTTCTAATTGCAACTGCGACGGACGGTGAAAATCGTTGTTATCCAATTGCATGGGGGGTAGCTAATGGCAGCGAGAATGCGGCATGTTGGACTTATTTTCTCGAGGGCTTGAAAGTGGGTGTACCAGACAGAGCCGATCTGGTTATTGTATCAGACAGGGGCAATGGTCTTACTAAAGCGGTAAAAGAAGTTTACCCTTTAGCTGAACATGGGGCATGTTACTTTCACCTCAAAGGCAACTTGACGAAAAGGTTTGGGAAAGGGAAAGAGAAAGATACGATAGTCGAGTCCTTTTACAAAGCTGCTTACGCGTACAGCGAGAGTAAGTTTGAAAAATATTGGGGTGTCTTGAAAACCCAGAACCCGAGATGTGCAGATTGGCTACAAAACGAGGTAACGTTTCAGAAATGGGCGAGAATCCACCATCGCGTGAACAGATATGAGATAAAGACGTCTAACCATGTTGAGGTCCTTAATAGTCGTATCAAAAATGTCAAAGATTTTCCCATATGTTACTTTCTCGGATTTGTTGTTAATTTGATGTCAAAGTGGTTTGGAGAGCGTCGTGCTGAGGCTGATCGATGGTCCCGGTCGGGTGTATTGATCCCATCGAAGAATAAGTTGATAAATGAGCGATACGAAAAGGCGTATCGGTGGCGCAAATTTGAAATAGGGCAAGATATATGGAGAGTGGAATCTACCGACTGGAATGGAATTGTGGATTTAGCTGGAAGAACTTGTTCATGTGGCGTCTTTCAGGTTGAGCAAATACCGTGTGAGCACGCAATTGCAGCTGCCATGGGCAAACGACCAGTAGATAGTGGGGCATATGTGTTGGAGCTTGTTAGCGAATACTACTCGATCGATAATATGCGTCAAGCATACTTTGAGCTCATACAACCCGTTCCATCGAAAGACCAATGGATTAACATTCCGGATCATGTTATGGCGAGAGTAGTGCTACCTCCAACCGAAGAAATAACCCGTGGAAGGCCTAAAAAGACACGACATTTATCATGCCTTGAAAAATCGAAGAAAAAATACAAGTGCGGAATTTGCGGAAATACCGATCACAACGCCAGTAGATGTCCCCAACGCGGCCAAAGTTCGGGCAACCACGAAAGTGAATCTTAGATGTTTAGTGAATTTGTAAGTTGTATTTGATGTTTATTGAACAACGTTTGATGTAATGGATGTTTTATGAAATTTCGTGTTCTATGCAAATTATGGATTGAATTGCAATTATGAATTTTTTATAAGTTTTGGGGGTAAAATTGTAATTTTTGAAAAGTCAGGGACCAAACTGCAAATATGTGTTAAATGCAAATTCGAATTAAGTGAACATTTCAATTTTATCCGAATTATGGATTGAATTGCAATTATGAATTTTTTATAAAATTTGGGGGTAAATTTGTAATTTTTTAAAAGTTAGGGACCAAACTACAAATAGTTGTTAAATGCAAGTTCGTAGTGAGTGAACAATTTAATTTTGTGCAAATTATGGATTGAATTGCAATTATGGGGGTAAAATTGTAATTTTTGAAAAGTTAGGGACCAAACTGCAATTTTTCGTTCTATGCAATTCGAATTGAGTGAACATTTTAATTTTGAGCAAATTATGGATTGAATTGCAATTATGAATGTTTTATAAATTTTGGGGGTAAAATTGTAATTTTTGAAAAGTCAGGGACCAAACTGCAATTTTGAGTTAATTATGAGTTCGTAGGGACCAAACTGCAAAATGTTAAATGCAAGTTCGTAAGAACCAAACTTTATGGCGCAAATGGGGAAAAACCCTAAACCCTAAACCCTAACCCTAACCCTAAACCCTAAACCCTAACCCTAAACACTTATAGGAACATTATGTCCTCCGTAAATCATAACTTCGTACATATTGATCAATTTTATAAGTTTTTGTCAATTTATCAACCAAATGGAGAAGTAACACTTATAGGAACATTATGTCCTCCGTAAATCATAACTTCGTACATATTGATCAATTTTATAAGTTTTTGTCAATTTATCAACCAAATGGAGAAGTAACACTTATAGGAACATTATGTCCTCCGTAAATCATAACTTCGTACATATTGATCAATTTTATAAGTTTTTGTCAATTTATCAACCAAATGGAGAAGTAACACTTATAGGAACATTATGTCCTCCGTAAATCATAACTTCGTACATATTGATCAATTTTATAAGTTTTTGTCAATTTATCAACCAAATGGAGAAGTAACACTTATAGGAACATTATGTCCTCCGTAAATCATAACTTCGTACATTAATATTTAAAGTTACAAGTTTTTGTAAAATTACGGCGTGTAGCGTGTGGCGTGTGGCACAACCACACGCCATTTCTTTGTACATGGCGTGTGGCGTGTGTACTTTATACACGCCACACGCCATGTACAAAGAAATGGCGTGTGGTTGTGCCACACGCCTTTATACACGCCACACGCCATGTACAAAGAAATGGCGTGTGGTTGTGCCACACGCCAGCTGCCATGAACAACTTTTTTAACTCTTAATTCATTTTTACACAATTAATTTGCACTTTGGTCCCTAACTTCTCAAAAAATACAGTTTTATGGATTAAATTGCAACTCTACTTCATAATTGCAATTCAATCCATGTTTGCACAAAATTAAAATGTTCACTCACTAGAGCTTGCATTTAACACGAAATTGCACTTTGGTCCCTAACTTCTCAAAAATTACATTTTTACCCCCAAAATTTATAAAAAATTAATAGTTTCGATTCAGTAACATTGGATGCACAAAATTAAAATGTTCACTCACTAGAGCTTGCATTTAACACGAAATTGCACTTTGGTCCCTAACTTCTCAAAAATTACATTTTTACCCCCAAAATTTATAAAAAATTAATAGTTTCGATTCAGTAACATTGGATGCACAAAATTAAAATGTTCACTCACTAGAGAGAAGAATTAACACGAAATTGCACTTTGGTCCCTAACTTCTCAAAAATTACACTTCTCACCCCCAAAATTTATAAAAAATTAATAGTTTCGATTCAGTAACATTGGATGCACAAAATTAAAATGTTCACTCACTAGAGCTTGCATTTAACACGAAATTGCACTTTGGTCCCTAACTTCTCAAAAATTACATTTTTACCCCCAAAATTTATAAAAAATTATATACAAATGGTCCCTAACCGAATTAAATATTACAAAAAAAATAAAAATAAATTAATTACTTAGTGGATTTTTTTTTCCGAATATTAGCGGTAAAAGGAGATGTAATAAGCCTACTAGGATTTCTTATCCTCTGTACTCTTCTTTCTTGCCTTGGTTCTTCGGCATTATTACCCTGTGAATGCATAGGTGAACTACCATTTAGATGAACACAACTCCAAAACCAATCTAATAAATAAAATAGTCTAAAAACAATTTAGATAAAATTCAATAATCCTTTAAATAAATTCCAATAATATCTCTAAAAAAAATCCACAAACAAAAATAAAATTCAATACAACAACTAAACCTGATCATCATCATTATCATCAGCATTATCAGCATCACCAGCATTATCAGCATCACCAGCATCACCAGCATCATTGTTGTCGCCCCCTTCATCGTCGCCTTCTTTATCATGGCCCCCTTCATTGTCGCCCATCAGCATTCGACTGAGGTTCTCCATCGTTGCTGTCAGATGGTTGAGCTGCCCAATAAATTTATTTTCGACCTCGCCAATCCGACCAAGAACTCTCTCCTCCATTCCAACAACTCTCTCATCCAATGAAACAACTCTCTCATCCAATGCAAGTGCCCAAGCAGGTAATCCAGAAGATGATGGTTGATCTTGAGAAGTAGAGGCACCATCTTGGCTTATTTGTAAACGCTTCTGACGTCGAGGCACATGACTAGAAGCTGCTGGAGCAGGAGCAGCTCGGGCGGATGGCCGGTTGGGGAATTCGGGAACTCCCTCATCATCCCGAATAACCACATACTGCCGTGTCAAAAATAAACTTAATTGTTTATAACATGGAAGGCGGCTACCACGAGTGGCACGTCGTACCACTATAGTTGATTGGTAAGACTCCGTCTCCAACTCCGAGCTATCCGGCATTAGCCGTGGGATCACAGCCTGAAAAAATAAATATATACAAGTTATTTATAATAAATTTTTCAAGTGATATGTCGGAAAAAAATTATTAATAAAAACGATTAACATACATGAACATTCCGAAAGAACTCGTCCATATCATCAGCGCTGGGATTAGGGTTCCTGAAATCCCAACGTAACATTCGCGGATATCTCGGAACAGTTGGGCCGACCCTTGCAACAAAATTGGCCGCATCGGCCATGCCTTCAATGGCTTCCACCATCCAAAACTGTTCACATTCAAAACATTAGTCAAAACATCCAACATTTACGAAAAAATAACTAAAAAAAACATGGAAATCAACAATTGATTTTACAAACATACCAGAAAAATGTGCGGGAAGCCATATGCATTCCATTTACGGAGAGTGACGTCCTCATTGCCAGTGCCCAAATTTTTTACAATATCAAAAAAAGTCGCTCTCCATATCTTATCTCCCCACGGATATCTCTCGCACATCGCGAGATCGTCACATATCTTCAATATATACAAATTTAAATCAGAATTGTTATTTTAAAAACTTTAACGAAATAATAAAAATTAAAATTAAGTTTACTTACCGCGAATGTTTTGTTTTCAACATGTTTTATGGGCCTACTTGGCATCAACACGGACGATATCACCCACGCGTATATCAACTTGCATACGTCCTCGGGATTCGACCTACGCCGAGACAACAAGTCCATGATACTCGTTTTCAGAGCAGCAACAGAAACCACAGACCGCCCCCAGCCCGGAAAGTATTGCTCCTTCAACTGACCCTGTTCCTCGATTCTTTCTTTGTCATCCTCACTCACTGCCCCAAATCGCATCCCTGATACGAGGGCAAACTCCTCGATCCCGAACCTAACTGGCTTTCCATTTACCAAAAACCAGTGTTCGTAATTACTTTGATTTTGCACGCGTGTGCATACTCGAAGGTACATTGCGTGCAACACCGACGCCTTGAATTTGCCGATGCCGGTTAAGTAAAAAAAACTCCCGATCTGGGGATACGCATTTATAATATCCCAATGCACATGTTTGAGGCAACTTACTATACTGCTAATCTCGCTCCACGCACAACGCTGGGTTGCCTCTCCTTTTACGATCACATTACTGTAGTGAAAGGGCGGTAGTATTTCTCTCCGTAGGGTCGAGGTGGGTAATGTTTTGTATCCCTACAAAACAAACAACAAAAGCAAGATAAGTTTTCTGCCTGTCTGGCGTGTGGCGTGTGGCGTGTGAGGAGAGCCACACGCCAGGCATTTAACGTGTGGCGTGTAGCTAACCCACTCGCCAAGAACCATAGCGAGTGGCGTGTAGATAACCCACTCGCCAAGAACCATAGCGAGTGGCGTGTAGCTAACCCACTCGCCAAGAACCCTAAACCTATTGTTCTTGGCGTGTGGCGTGTGGAAATCCCACACGCCACACGCCAAGAACAGACGCACGCAAATACGCGGAAATTTGCGAAAATAACACCAAAAATCTTACCACAAATGGCCATTGTTGTAGATTTCTGTCATCATCGATAATTTGTGCGTTTTCCATGCTTCAATTTGCTTCAATTTGCTTCAATTTGAAAGAGGGATTTTGTTGGGATTTTTCTTTCTCTCCTGCCTTTTCTCTCCTGCCTGCGTTTGTTGTGTGTGTGTGAGTGTGTGTTTTTTTTTGTTTTATTTGTTAAGAGTTTAGGGAGTAAATTTTAAATTTGGAGTTTAGGTTGGGGTTTTTGTTAAAACTTAATAAAATGTGAGGGGGCAAATTGCAATAATTTAATTGTGTTAAATGTTTTAAACATTTTTCATTTTTTTTTTAAAAAGGGAAAAATCCCTTTGGCAAAATTGAAATTTCTATTTTTGCCTTTGGCAAAATTGAAAATCCCTCTGATTTTCCCTCCTCCTCCTGTTTCAATTCAACATATTTCAGTTTGCTTTTGCTCTCTAAATTTTCAAAACATGGATGATATTTTGCTACTGACTTAGTAACATTTTCTTTAACCCCCCGCCCGAACTATTGAAAGATCTTTTTCAAGGGCCAAACTAACTTCCCCCACGGCCCAGGTATGGCTATACAAGAAGAAGAAGATGAAGAAAAAACTAGACAACGTGAACAATCGCCGCCAATTTCCCCCCACCTCGACATCCGCCGCCAAATCGAGTTCTCATCTTCCGACGCCACAATCTGGAAAGAATCCCTCTCTTCCTACGAAGCCCTAATCAAAGCCCTAGAAAAGCCCAACCTCATCCCCCTCGACCACTTCTACCGCAACCAACTCCCAATTCTCCTTCGCGAACGAAACCCTAGCCCCTACATCACCACCGACGAGCTCTCGAAGCTCGTTCAGTGGAAGCTCACCCGAGGAAAATGGCGCCCACGTTTACTCTCCTTCGTCTCCTCCCTCAACGAGGCCGTCGTACGAGAAGCCTCCCAGAAGGCTTTCCTTTCCTTGCCAGATATAGCAAAGGCTATTGAGGACTTAACGGTTTTGAAAGGCGTGGGCCCAGCCACCGCATCCGCTGTCCTCGCAGCGTACGCCCCCGATGTAGCACCATTTATGTCCGATGAGGTATATATTTGGGGCTTTTTCTGATTGGTTTTTGATTTTGCGTGTGTGTGTTGTGGATTTGTATTTGATAGAAGGTGTTGAAATTAGGCAATGGAGGCAGCGGTTGGGGACTCGAAAGATTATTCACTGAAGCGGTATTTGGTGTTTGCGAAGAAGATGCAAGCTAAGGCGAAGGTTTTTTCGTTTGCATTATTGTTTCTCAAAATTAATTAGGCTGTATTCATATTGCAGTTGCATTATTTACTGTAGAAATGTATCTTTATTTTTAAGTAAAATTTGAACTGCATTTTGAGTTATTCCCACTTGGCAAGGTTAATGATGTGCTGTTGTACCTTCCAATTGTCGTAAAAATGGGGATTTTCTTTCTTCATTAATCAAATTTTCTATAAGCTGTTATGAGATTGTTTAGGTACATGTTGCTTGATTAAATACATAGAAGTTTTCTTAAAGAGCTTTTTCTTTTTTTCTCTATGCTTATGCTGTCTTGACCAATCTTTCATCGATATTACTTTCAGGAATTGTCTACTGAGGAAGAATTATTTACACCATCAGATGTTGAAAGGGCATTGTGGAGTTCTGCCATAGATGCCAAATTGGAAACCTCCTCAAGAAAGCTAGCTGAGCTTCCCTTGGAATTGGATAACAAGTCCTCTAAAAGAAAGAGAAAACGAAGATGATACAAGGATGCTCTTCTTCTGTCTGTAAGTCCATATTGTATCTTTTTATAATGTAATGGACCATTTTATTTTTAAGTTTTAGGTGTTTCAGATTTATGTCCATGTTTTGCCCCCTGTCGCTTCTCTAATCTTTTCCATCTGAAAAGTATTGTGCTTCGGCTATCTATATATATTAGTGCTTGAATTACAATAGTTGCAATTTGATATATAAGAGTCAAACTATATAATCCTTTGGAAAAATGCTGGTAGACTGTTTCCTTTGTGGTTCTGGATGCAATATATGGCTTTTTCAAGCTCACAAAATCGAGGACATCTCAATTGAAAAAATCCTTCGAATCTCTAAAAGTATTCCAAAAAAAAAAAAAAGAGGAAAACTATTCTTTTCAGCACTAGTAAATGAGAAAATAATTGCAAGCTTGACCTAAAAGTATTCGTAAAACAAAATATTCTAGTGTATTGTAGACTAAATACTCGTGTTCTTAACCAAGCATAAACTCATTTGTTACATCATTTTAACATAATTGATTTATTAATGATTTTTGAAGATTCGGTTATCATGAATATCATTAATAAGCATCTGACTCTGTCGTGAGCATCTTAATATCCTCATCATGTACCAAATAATTCATATTCGATTCATGCAAATGGACCCAAGCTTCAATTCCAGGGCAATTCATTTGAACTACCTAATATTAAAGAGGAGTACATTAACTTCATGTTTTAATTATTTTGAGAAAGGAAAAGACTCCAATAATTTTCCTTAATTTCCGCTCATCTTCTGCAAATGAACTAATAAAGGCTGTTAAAGATTCACTTACCTACATTAGCTCAAGTATACCATTTTGGAGGAAATACATAAAGGTGATGCAGATAATGACGATGCAAATGGCTTCTTCCTTTCATTTACTACGAGCATAGATCAAAATTTTCATCTTTTTCGTTGAAAACATTCAAAGTTTCCATTTTTTTAATCAAGCGAAACAAAAGCAAGATGTAATTCCGAAACTTAATCTCTGTTATTTTTTTAAAATTTAGTAACTTTTTTTACAATTTTTCCTTAGTGTTTCCGAAATATTTTCGAAAAGTCTCGAAAATTTTCCAATATTTGACTGACCGAAGCATACACTCGAAACGAAATTTTGATCCATATTTACGAGTATTTTTTTTGCCTGTGTGGGGGTGGGGTTAGTGGGGTGGGGGCGCGCGCAACCATTTTAAGAGTATGGATGGATTCAAAGATGCGGCCTCTAATCATGAAATGTAGAAAATGATTGAATGGTTTCCTGCAAGAAAAAATTATTCCAATTTATCCACAACCCAAATTAAATTTATTTTGCTCACCCTCACATCCAATCCACTGATAAAGGACATGGAGCTTCTATTCTTTAACAAATAAATGAATTTTGATTATCATCCATGAATTATTTGGATTTAAAATTTGCATATAGTTATTTCTTTTGGGTTATACAGTCTCAACAAGGAATCAAGGATGGAGAAGGATTATTTAAAAAAAAAACAAGGATGGAGAAGGATGTAGAGAAAAATGGGGGATATTTATACATTTCTTCCCTTAGTTATGCAAATCTCGTATTAAAGGAAACATGGGAAATAGGGAAATTAATTAATTTAGTAGTTATTCAAGGAACAGATAGCCAGAAAGTCATTAGTTTAAGAACAATTAGGGTAAGTTTGGCTAAGCGATTCGAAAAATCAATTATAGGAGAATTAATTTTAATAAAATGGTTTTTGGCAATAGTTAATTATGATAAAATTCAATTATAAAATAATTGTTTTAGAATAATAGTTTTTGCAAAAGTAACACTTTAATAGCTTCTAAAATAAGTTGATTATTAGCTTATGAAAATCCCAAAAGTGATGATGATATCTGGGGTCAAACACCATTAAAATCATGATTGACTATAAGCAATTTCTCTAATTGAGGTCAAACACTTCAAAAATCACAATTGAGGTCTAGAAATATTTTTAAAAGCTCTCATTGCTGGCCAACTCACCCTTAATTGGTTTTGACATCAAAGGGTAAATTAGAGATTCTAAAAATATTGATATGGCAATATCGCTACCCTAAATTTATGCCTAGGTTAGGTGGTCTAAATGTTGTGGGCTTTAATCATAAGTGGGACTAATATTAATTATTATAAACCACTCCAAAGTCTATTACTAAAATTTAGTTCCCGGTGATAATAAAAGAGAAACTTGAGTTGTTATACTTATAACTAATTAGAGATTACAAATTAAATAAAATAGAGATACTATGGAGCATTTTTTTTATATTACTATTTACTAATGAACAGATTTGCTAGATATTGATCTGCCAAACACAATTGTTCTTGTGACAATATTATTGGTTTTTATTTTGATTCATAAAATATTTATCCCTAGCGATGGTACATGCGTGGTCCCGTTCTGATATAGGTTGGACCAAACTTAATACAAATGAGAGTTGGGTGGAGAGAACTAACTCGTGGCAATTGGAGGTGTAGTGAGGAATAATAAAGGCATATGGATTTTTTGCTTCTGTCGTAAGGTGGGTTGAGCTTTTGGCCCTTCAGGATGGTTTGAGTTTTGCATGAAAGAGAAAGTTTCAGAACCTGGAGATTGATTCATAGGTGATATACAAGTTGATTCAGAAGACTGATAAGAGACATCATCATTTAGACCTCATATTGAAGGATCGTAGTACTTTACTTGCAAAGTATTGAAATATATCTATACGTTAGATCAAAAGATTGGCAAACTCGGTGATGGACTCTTTGACCAAGCTAGGCCACATTTTGGACGAAGGCTTGCATTGAATGGAAGAACCACCAAACTCTATATAAGAGCTAATTGATACTGATAGGCATTTATTGTTTTCTTTTAATTAAAAAAAAAAAAAAAGAAAAAACTGGAATAATCAAGGGATGATTTGTTTTGAAGTACAGCAAATTTTGGATGTCTTTGGCGTGGATAATGCGTTGTAGACTTGTAGTCAAAATGGACAAACAAATACTTGGCCCATTCAAAATCCATTTTTATTAACGGCTATATTCTTTGCTAAAGTAGACTTGGTCATTAATCAACGACCATAATTTTCGATTAAAATACTGTTTCTTTGTCTCATATTATTTAAAATTATTTCATATTCGGAGAAGCAAAACAAGTATGTTTTATAATTTTAATAAATTAATTATCTCTCAATTTTCTTGAATTATTCTTTCAAAAATCAAACAAACAATATTTTTCTTATCTCTAAAAAATATATATACAAACTTTACTTTTATTTGGCAAAAAACATCATACATCTTACACAGCTTATTTCACATAATAAATATAGTCTTACGCATCACTTATCTTATTTCTCAAACTACTCTCCCAAAATTCAAATAAACAACTTTATCCGAAACGAAATTATTTCAAAAATCTCAGTTACTCTCTCAACTATCAAAAAATCAAGGCAATGATTTTGCACTTTCCGCATGCACAATTAACCCTTGAAATTTCCATAATCTTCTCAACCCTTCTCCTCTCATTCAAAAATAAAAATAAAGTTCAGGATTTAGGCACATCCTGCGATTTACATCCTTCAAGATTCTAGGGCAAGGGTTCTGAGGGTCCAGGATTAGTCGAGTGTAAGCTTGTACACCTGGGTTATAAAAAAAAAAAAAAAAAAAAAAAAAAATAAAGTACCTTTGTGGGTGACAACTGACAAGGGGCAATATTTACTTATTTCTTTGTAAATTATTTTAATTTATTACACACGCCCTCATTAAATTCCACACGCTGAAAAACTAAATTGTAGGAGGCATTTTATTTGAATTTCCATCTTTCCTTAAATACTGTTTACTTCTTAAATTCGAGTCAATTCTGCCTCTTGTTTGTCTTTTTGTATCATCGGCCGTCTCTTAAATTCTTTTCCCAGTTAATCCTTGGGCATATTTAACTATATATGCATTGTCAGAGAAATATATGTGCAGGCTTTCGATTGTATTTTGTATTCAATCCAAAGGCAGCAGCAGGAGCCAGGAGGTGTAATTTTGAAAAGAAAATAGTACAACCATTCCAAATTAAAAAAAAAAAAAAAACCATTTGCCCACAACTCAATGTCGTTATATTCAATTTATTTCCTTTATGAATCATCATCCCATTTTTCTTTATCTTTAGTTTGAATTTCACAACTCACTGTTTGGTCTTTTTTGTTCTCCGTTTTTTATAATTATAATACTCTACAGTATTTATTTCATCTGCAGAATTTGAATTCCCTTACCATGTCAATACGTATGTCTCCATGAAATTGAGACGCATAATATTACCTTTCTTCATCTCTCTCCCACGCGTCCTTTCCTCTTTTTCATTGTCATCTAATAATTGAATTTTTGTAGTATTCACTGTCCCATCTTTTCCCCCACTCTAAAACCTCCAAAGCTTCAATCTTTTACCCTTTCTCCAACATTACCCTTCTGGGTTTTTCACCGTTTCCTCATTTCACTTCAAAAACGAGAAGAAACAAAAGAAAGTTAAGATAAAAATCCAATATTTACGCCATTTTTGAATTTTTGAACAATGGCTCCATCTTTATACTGGTGGACTAGAGAAACTCATAGAGGTACACCTGTGGTAGTAAAAATGGAAAACCCAAACAACTGGTCAATGTTGGAAGTACAATCCCCTTCAGAAGAAGATTTAATGTACCCAAACGGCACCGTTACAAAGGGTGGGAGAAACAAGAACGCCAAGCAACTCACTTGGGTCCTCCTCTTGAAAGCCCACAAAGCAGCTGGTTGCTTAACTTCAATCGCCGCCGCATTCTTCTCTCTCGCCGCCACGGTCCGCCGCCGCATCTTCGCCGGAAGAACCGACACCCCTGTTAAGTCTCGATTCTACACTTGTATTAAAGTCTTCCTTTGGGTATCTTTGATACTCCTCTGTTTCGAAGTGGCTGCATATTTTAAAGGTTGGCATTTTGGGACTCCGGATTTTCAGTTGCAGAAACTTTATGCACTTACTAATGGTTTTGTAGTTAGGGGTGTGTTTGATTCTGTATATTCTAAGTGGGTTTTGATCAGGGTTGAGTATCTTGCTCCACCGCTTCAGTTGTTAGCAAATGTGTGTATTTTGCTGTTTCTTGTACAGAGCTTAGATAGGTTAGTTCTTTGTGTGGGTTGTTTTTGGATTAAGTTCAAAAAGATTAAACCAATAGCGAAACAAGGCCTTGTAGATCTCGAGTCTGGAGATGGACATGGTTATTTCCCTATGGTGTTAGTTCAAATCCCCATGTGCAATGAAAAAGAGGTATTTTTTATTGGAGCTTCGATTTTGTGTTTTATTGGTGGTTTTAGTTACTGGTGTATTAAATTAAGTGGTGTGTGTTTTGAATTGTGATAGGTTTATCAACAATCTATAGCTGCTGTGTGTAATTTGGACTGGCCTAAAGAGAAATTGTTGATTCAAATCTTGGATGATTCTGATGATCCAACAACTCAGTATTTGATTAAAGAGGAGGTGTATAAATGGCAGCAAAACGATGCTAACATTATATACAGACATAGAGTGATTAGGGATGGTTATAAAGCTGGCAATCTTAAGTCTGCCATGAATTGTAGCTACGTTAAAGATTACGAATTTGTTGCCATTTTCGATGCTGATTTCCAGCCCAATCCTGATTTTCTTCAAAGAACCCTTCCTCACTTCAAGGTATAATTTATTTTCCCAAATGATATTTGGTGAATTTAGTCTGTTCGAGTTCAATAAAGCAAATAAAACTCTGTTATCTATTGTAGGATAATGAGGAAGTAGGTTTGGTTCAAGCAAGGTGGTCATTTGTGAACAAGGATGAGAATTTACTAACAAGATTGCAGCTTATTAACTTAGCTTTTCATTTTGAAATAGAGCAGCAAGTAAATGGTATTTTCTTGAACTTCTTTGGTTTTAATGGGACCGCTGGTGTGTGGAGGATAAAAGCATTGGAAGAATCGGGTGGTTGGCTGGAGAGGACCACCGTTGAGGATATGGACATTGCTGTCAGGGCCCATCTTCATGGTTGGAAATTCATCTTCCTCAATGATGTTGAGGTACTTATTTCAACCCTTTTTTAATTGGCTATGTTTCCTTTTGGATTGAGTTATCCATGTTATTTTGAATTTTCTAGTGCCAATGTGAATTGCCGGAATCATATGAAGCTTATAGGAAGCAACAACATAGATGGCATTCTGGGCCAATGCAGTTGTTCCGCCTATGTTTGCCTGCCATAATTCGATCAAAGGTAAGTGAAGATACTCGGAAAGGATTTTCTTTCTTTAAATGTAGTTAAACTATTAACTACGTCTATATGAATTAGATAATGTAAAATTTGGACCTTTTGTGGTGTCTAAAGCATGTGTCTAAGCATAGATTAGTGGCAAATTAGTAAAATGAGACATAAGTCACCATTTATTGTTGAAACATAAAGAATATAATATTTCTTTAGGGTTATGGTTGGATGTTTTTGTATTTTTATCAGCGCTACTAAACAAGAGATAAAATGCTGATTTGATATAAGATCAAACCTCACCTTATTTTTACTACCAAACATGTTCTAAAAGTATGGATGGACTATCTATTGAAGTTGATTGCTTTCTAAATTTGGTGTATGCATGCAGATAAGCATATGGAAGAAAGGCAACATGATTTTTCTCTTCTTTTTACTAAGGAAACTTATACTCCCATTTTATTCGTTCACCCTATTCTGTATCATTCTCCCAATGACTATGTTTATTCCTGAGGCTACCCTCCCAGCATGGGTAGTTTGTTACGTTCCTGCAACCATTACATTTCTGAATATACTTCCAGCACCAAAATCATTTCCCTTCATCGTACCATACCTACTATTCGAGAACACCATGTCAGTGACCAAGTTCAATGCCATGATCTCCGGCCTTTTCCAACTCGGAAGTGCTTATGAATGGGTAGTGACCAAGAAATCCGGTCGCTCCTCTGAAGGTGATCTCATATCCTTAACCGACAAACAACAAAATATGCACCAAGAAATTAATATACAGCAGGAGAAGGGAGTTTCTCTAAAGAATAAGAAGAAGCATAATAGGATATACACTAAGGAGTTAGCTCTGGCATTTTTACTATTAACAGCTTCAGCAAGAAGTCTATTGTCTGCTCAAGGGATCCATTTTTACTTCTTGCTCTTTCAGGGTGTGTCGTTTTTGCTCGTGGGATTTGACTTAATTGGGGAACAAGTGGTGTAAATCTTTGTTATAATGAGCTAGCTTGTAAATGATTGTAGCTTCTTTCAAATTAACTTTCAATTTCATTCAATGATCTAAAGCCAGTGTCAGATAGAATAATTTTCTTCAGTTTTGTTGCATTCTTCATAAAAAACTCTGTGCAAGTAAAGTAGTTAAACTTGACTTCCTCGAGGTGAGATACAATACAGGAAGGCACAGGTTCAATACAAGAAGTAGTAATGGATAGGTTCGGCAAAGATTTGTTGGCAGATGGCAACACTAGTTCCAAATTAATTTCTCAAATGAAGTGCATATATAGCTAGCGGCGGGGTAAGGCGATGACTTCATAACTATAAAATAATAATTTGAAACTCTCAAGAAGTTTGCACCACATCAACTCATCAAACAAATGTGATGTGCTGTAATCTAAGTCTTGATTTTTGCTACATAAAAGATTACATGTTTGTTTGGTTTTTCTTGTGTTGAAAATTATTTTTGTCAAAAATCCATGGGTGGATGCCCTAGTTGATATACACCCCCCCCCCCCCCCCTCCATCATTAATGTCTACATTGTAAATGGTCATCCACTTAAATCTCCAGTCTTTAGACAACACCAGCTAGTTCGCATCGCATTGCATATGGTACACACCAATTAGATATGCTACTTTTGTCAAAACCAATAATCCGAACGATCAAATCGTAGAATCAATTGTGAAGAATTCCCAGTTGAAATTTGGGTATGATCCAACGGTGAGTTATTGCGGTAACACTGATCATCCGAGGCTACTGGGTAGAAATCCGAATATTTTCTTTACTAAATATTTTGCCTACTTTCTTCTCGTTTTCTTTTTTCTTACAATTTCCTTTTTCTTTCTATCTAACAATTTCTATACTCTAAAATTCAGCCCTCTCTCTCACGTTTTCTATGAGAGATTGTCAGATTTTATTACCTATTTTTGCATGCATGTATGAGGTTATTTATAGAAGCGTTCAACTAATTATTTTACTTCAAAGTAAAAATACATGTAGGGGCTTGCATGTCCCACAACTTGGCCATTAACGCCTAAACATGATAATGATAAGTGTTATGCTTTGTTGTCAACTGTATGTTTAAGGAGAGATTAATATTTCTGAATTTTCCATAAAGGTCCTTCAATTTTTGAAATTTATATGTTTTACCCTTAAACTTTTAAGAAGTGTATATTCAGGTCCAAATCGAAATTTCAGTTTCAAAAATCATTTTTTATAAGACTTTTGACATATTTAATTTAACAAAAAATTAATTGAAAGGTAAATTCCTGGATTATCACACCTTATTCTTTCCATGATTCATATGGCAACTCATTGTTTTGAAAACATGTTTTGCTTTTACAAATTCAATTTTATTGAGAACTTGATATTTTATGAAATGAGAATAAAATTTCCAACGTGTTTGTCTGTATTCACAAGTTGATTTTTGAATGGTGACACAAAATTCCTATTTTTGCTGAGATTATATATATATATATATATATATATATATATATATATATATATATATATATATATATATATATATATATATATATATATATAATGATTGGTATTGCAAGGAAATTCTTATCAGGATCGGGCTTGGTCACACCCAAAATAACTACATGGCAAGTGCAATACAATTGCTTTGAGATTGGACAAAACTTCTAGGAGAGTGGCCAATTACAAAGTAAGTGCAATACATTTGTCATATGACTGGATGGGTTTGACCAAGCCAGATCTGGACAAAAATTATCCGTCTTTGCCAAGTTCTTGAATTCGTAATATTTTCTGAAGTTGTATGGTTGATGACTATGGTTCCTAGTTAACGTTTCATTACAATACTTCATGGATTTCTTCGCATCTTCTTATGTCAAAGTATCTATAAACTCCACTCCCCTTAGTTTAAAAGTCGAATTTGGAGGTTAAATATGCTTGGTAATTTTTTGTATTTGGCCTTTTACTTCTTTGTTTTGTGATTTCCTACGTATAGTTCTAGTCAATGTAGAATCAAAGCTTTCGCCTTTTTTCATATATGTTTTTTATTTTGCTTCTTGTTTGGCAAGTGGCAACCATCATTTTTTTGCCAAAAGTATTTTCTTTTAAATATTCACTAAACCAGCAATATTAATATATTTTTCAGCTCTTGTTTATTGAAGGGGAAATCGCACGCCACCAGAGCTTGTCTTTTCAGTTCAGATAATCCTATTCAAGGGCAACAATGTAATTTGCATGTACAAAAAAATGTATATCTTGGAGATTTACTTAATTATGGTGTTCTTTTACCCACTTTGGGATTGTATGCTATAGTTGTATGTACTTTTTGCATCAATATTATGTTAATAATACTTCTAGGACGAATATCCCCTAAGGAAAGACTTAATTATGAAAAAAATTTATGTGGTTTGTCACCATCTTATAATTGACATCTTACCCTGAAAAGTTTTAATTTTGCTTTTAGAAGATTATTTGTAATATTTACAATATCTTTAAATGAATAAAACTTAGGGTGCTAATTGTAATATCTCATAAATTATAAAACTAATAATTGTATATTTACCACAAATTTTTTTGATAAAATTGTATAATGCCCATAAGTTTAAAAAAATATTAATTGTTTTACATATTTATTAACAATTTAGTTTTTATGATAAAAAAATAAACAAAATTTCATTAATTATATTTAAGAAATTTAAGAAATTTATTTACACATTTAATTGAATAATGTTTTTATGTTTATAATAATAATTTAATAAATTTTATTATTATAAATATAAAAAGTAAATTAAAAAACTATATCGTATTTTAAATTTTCTTATTATTTTTTAAAATATTAAAATTATTAATACAATATAAAAATAATTAATTTAATTAAATGTGTAAATAAATTTCATTTATTTATGAATTATTAGTAATATTTTTTTTCTAATTTATTATTATAAACAATTAATTGTTAATAAATATGTAAAAATAAGGTTTTTTTTTTTTACTATTTTTGAAAACTTATGTGCAATTATACAAAAAAAAAAAAATTATACATATATAATTATCAACATTACAAATATAATTTATGAGATATTACAAATAGTGCCAAAGCTTTAATTTTTTTTAAGATATTACAAACATTACAAATAACTCCCTAAAGGCTTAGTTGAAATTTTTTAGTGATAAGATGTTAACTGTAAGATGATGATAAACCTCTGAGGGATTTCATAATATCCACGTGAGAAATTTTTTGGTAATTATATCTTACCTCTAGGTGTATTCTACCTCAAGTGTATTCGTAATTTACCAGATTATTATTATTTTTTTTATAACAAAAGGTTCAACGCATGCATTACACGAGGTTCGAACTCGAGACTTATAACAAGCCAAACAAGAACTCTACCAACAGACGACCTACTTTTCAGTCTATTACTAATTAATTTCATGGTGACTTTTAATGCTTGAAATAACGAGACTCCGCCTTCATTTTAGTAAAAACATAGAACATTAATGCTTGAAATTGCAATTTTATAATTCTTGCAAACACTAAAAACTTTAGTCACTACTTACTCAATACCAACTAAAATTGAGTAAAAAACTGTGAAAGAAATACATGTTAGTAGACCCTAACAAAAACATTTGAACCAAATGCAGTTCACAATATAATTTTTTTTTGCCACATTCTCTCCAATAAACTTCCAGAGCTAGACACAACTTTAACTCCACAAAAACACCAACGAAATCATTTATCTTTAAGAAATGGCACTTGCATTCTAGATGTACATGATAATTCAATGTTTTTTTTTTGGTGGGGGGGGGGGGGGGGGGTGTTTGAATCTAGGCGCAGTCATTTTCTTCTGCTAAAAATCGAAGAACAAAGATTTACTGATTTAAAACCTATACAAAAACACTAAACAAGAGAGAATTTTAACCATTTCTTTAGCATTTACTTGGGAAAAAGAAAAAGAAAAAAATAACTATCCATTCCACAACTTCTTGAACTTTTGGCTAGAGGAAACAATTACCTCCACTTTTATCATAGAAACTCTACAGCTCCATTTTTGACAGCACTGGAAATAAAATTGGAAAGCATGATTATTGTGAACAAAATTATACTGTATATGAGGAAATTTAAGTAGCTCATGAAAATTATTACCATTTGGCCCCAAACTGCTAACAGATGGATTGGAATCAAATCCCATTTGAAGTATACTTTGGAGCTCAGTGTTGTTCCATAAATTCTGCAGAAAAGCACGTATTACATATATACAATGAACAAGAGATTTGGTAGAAAATAAACCAATGCTTGGTTCTTGAATTTTAGCAATGGAGAATGAACAAAACTAAAGCCTCAATTTATATGCATTAAACTAGTAATTAGTCATTAAAATTCAAGAACCAAACACATCCTAATAAGAGTCCTCCGCATGTGTTACCTGGGGTAAGGGATGAAATGGTGAAGTTGTGGCGTTGAAGGTTCCTTGGGGATATCCACCAGGGAAAGGATGAGACGAACTCAATGCCAAACCATTTCCAATTGCGTTTACGTTGTTACCTCGCGAATGAAGAATCTAATGAACACAAAAGTAAACAAAAACTAATATTTAAAATTATAGTTACAATTTAAACCATTCATTTGATGCACATGGTAAGTTAATCATTCTCACATCTTTAGACAGAACACGTTCTATGTCCATATTCAGCTCTGGATTCACTGTCGCAAGCTTCATAGACAAAAACTGCAACCAAAATGTGAGTGAGCTCGTCTCCATTAAATGGTACAACTTCACCAACAATCATGTTCTTAATTTTTACAACAAAAAAAATAAATAAATAAAAATTTGAAGTAACAAGAATACAAAAGCATATGCTTCCGGAGTCATTGAAAAAATTATTTTTCCTAGTGTTACAACAGCTCCACATAAAAAATAAGGTAAATTACACAGTATAACATGGTCAAATTTCCCGGAGACCCCCCCTCCCCCCCCAACCCCATGTTTGAGAAATTAGATGAACTACTCATGAGGTACATCAGTACATGTAAATTTCACATCATATACAACCCAAACCAATTTGATGATGTCATGAAAGAATAAACTGATATTTCAAAAGTACCTCAATCAACTTCGATGATGGAAATACCTCAACATAATAGAACAAACCTTGGGGAGGGTAATTGTTATACGTTTTCTCATGCAAGCCCGTCTTAGTAAGTAATTTGCAATTGAAAGGGAGTCAAAGTAAGAAATAAACAATTGAATTTCATAAAATAAAAACAACAATGCCATTTATGTACTTTAAGGTAAACTGTGAGGTTTCTTTAACGCACGTCATATTGAGAGGTAGTTTGTTTAATTTACCCGTCAAAATATCATCTTTGGAAAGTTTCATCGTCTAATAACGTCATGTGCCAATGGATCATGTAAAGGATTCCATCCACAAAGAATGATTTAAATGAAGCTACACTAAAAAAAACTAGCAACTTAAACATTTTTTGCTCTAACAAATAGTCAGAAATGTGTGCATACCTCAACTTGTTGTTGGAGAGATTGCACATAATTGATAATCTCATCAAGCATCACTGCTTTCCCAGTAATCTTCAAAGTCATTACAAAGACTTCAATATTCTTCATACAACATCAAAATACATACCAGATTAAACGCAAATTAAAAAAGTGATCAAATACCTTATTGCACCCAGGAACCAGTTCTTGTAATAATCTCATTCTCTCGCTAATCTTCTCTCTTCTCACCTAAACACCAAACAAATTTACAAGCTTAGTTTCATAAGCACAAACAGAGTATTATTACATATAAATGTTGATTCGAAACTTAGAAGTAATTACCCTTTCTGCAAGGCTGTGACTGTTTGTAGCCTGTCCCCTTTTAGCTCTCATATGAATGTAATTCTCCTTAGAAGGTTCAGCATTACCATTAGAATTATCCTTAACTTGTTTACCCGTTGGCTTACTACGAGAATTTGAACCACTATTTTGTTCGAATATCTGTTTCTTTTCATCATCGTCACCATCACCATCACCATCATCTTCTTCTTCAGCATTCTGTAATGATATAGTAACATTATAAAAAATTGACATATATATTTGTATGTGTGTAAGAGTTATAAAACAAGATAAACAAAAAGATTACCTTAGGCGGCACTTTTCTTTTCCTTTTTCCATTAGGTGAAGCTCCTAATACCCCATCTTCTGAATTTAGGCAATGTTCTTGTGAATTTGTGACATTTGTTATGGCCCTTTGGCCTCCAATCCCATTACTTTGGGCAAAATTTGAGTGACCGAAAGAACCGACTATTTCGGAGAAGCTTCCACTTCCAAAACTTGGATTCTTGAGCACCATATCAACTAGGTTTGAATCAGATGGAAATTGAACTAAATGTGGATTAACAAACTCATTTTGAGAAGAATTTCCATAAATTCCACTCTGATTCAATGATCCAATTGGATCCCAATTAGACCCATAAAATGGAACCCTTTCCCCATTTTCCTCGGAACCCATTATTATTATCACCCAAAAAAATTCACACTTCAATTGCAGAGGTTTTACAATAGAAGAAGGGCTCTACTATTTATCTAAAGGTAAAAGAGGGGTTTTGACTGAAAATAGGTATGTAATATCTTGCAAGATTCAACAAGGAACAAAATAAAATTGGCAGCTTTTCTACAGTACTGAGAATGAAGAAAGTTAAAGTAAGCAAAAGAAACCCCTCACTCAATGCAGCATCCTACAGACAGAAAGGAATAAAAGGTGAAATCAAACAAAATCTATTGTACAGCATAAGCTAGTTTCAAGAACCCTAGAATCAAAAACCTACTCCAATATGGAAAAGGAAAAAGTAATATTAATACCCTTAAGACAAGAAAGTATGAAACTTTCAGAGCTTAAAGTAGACAATGGTGAAGTAACAGCTCACAAGACTCTTGAAAAGAAAGCAGATTCCCTTTTCTTCTTTTTTGCTTATTATTAAATAAATAAATAAAGATGAAATCACAATAATAATGCTTAAATGCAAATTAAAGGATGTAGTAACTCAAAACCCCAAATCATTTAATATGAAATGAGACTAGTCCCTAACAAGATCCTAATTTTCACAAAAACATAGTACTACTTGTATTACCCAGTTATTGAAACTTTGACCAAAAACTCAACAACCCCACAAGAATCCCAGTAAAGCAAAATTGGGAGGACCCTTTTGTAATATTCTCAATGTGGGTAGCCAAAATTAAGCAAGAAACACCAAATTCAATTTGAAATATAAACAAACAGAATATTAGCAGTCTGTAGAGCTAGCTATATTGGGGTTATCAGTATTCTCAAATCTCAACAGTATCATATGCTTGCTTAAATTCTACAATAATAAAGCAAATTCACCAAATGGGTACTTGTAATAGTAGCAAAGGAAGTTCTTCAAGTATATATGAGAGAGAGAGAGAGAGAGAGAGAGAGAGAGAGAGATTAAAACTAATCATTATACTTATTATATTAAGAAAAAGAAAAGGGTACCCTTTAACCTGCCAAAGTTCGCAGGGTCATGTACTAAATTAAAAGACAGATTAACTACTGCCAACTGCTCTTGCAGGTTAAATTATTACAAAACCTAATCTAATATTTTCTCTCCCAATACTTTAGTCCTTGTATTTTAGTTTCATTTATCGGTAAGGAAAATTCTTGTATAGACCTGGTCTATTTGTAGTGGTAAATAAGTCACATCATACATTTTGAGAGCCACTTATGAGATTTTCATAGACCTTGTGGTGGTAAATAAGTCACATCATACATTTTAAGAGCACATCATACATTTTGAGAACATGGCTCTCAAAATGTATGATGTGACTTATTTACCACCACAAGGTCTATGAAAATTGCATAGACCAGGTCTATGCAAGAATATTACTACCAGTAAAATGCAAAAACAAAAACAAAAAAAATAAAAAATAAAAGATAGATGATAAAGTTAAATTGTCATTCGATGTTCTTTAGTCCTTGTATTTCATTCGATGTTCACTTAAAATTGACAATATTCTCGTCTTAACTAATAAATTGATAATAATTGTCATGCTCACTTGAAATAAATTGCGTAACTTTGCTCATTACTTAGGAAATTGACCATTAAAGTTGACCTATGTGAATTTTTTCATTTAATTGTTTGAATCAACTTTTAATTCTCACATGATTTTAGTGAGCCAATTTAGGACGACTTTTGCTAACAAAAAAAATATAGAAATTTTTTTTTCAATCATATAAAATGCAGGGATATATTTGCATTTTACTCTTTAATTTACCTTTTAAGCAAACGTATAATTTTCATATAGCAAGTTAACTTTACTCTTCTTTTTGCAAATTCTCATCATGGATTGGAGAGGTTCTTCTCTTGAACACCAAGCTTGCTTGCTTCCTTCCTTCCTTCAAGTATTTAATTTTTTTTAACTGACACATTTGCCAACTCTTTGCTGTTACACACTCATTTTTCTCAGTGCCAACTAACCAAACAATTCTTTTGGGGACTTTCATTATGTAATTAGGTCCATCATTTTCTCCATGAGGTCCACCATTTATGTGGAATTCTTTAATAAGATATACATGTCCCACTAAATCATACTTGTTTTATAATCTTTTTTCTTTACAAAGGAAGATTGAGTTCGCATAATAATACAATTTCTTTTCAATAAATCTTATACATTAGATTAGACTATGAAAAACTATTGCACGTCACTTTTTTTTTATTTTGTGTCATTAAGTTATCATTGATTTCTTATTATAATGAAGTTCCCAAGTTCGTTACGTTGTGTAGAATATTTCAAAATGAAATTAATTTTAAAATAAAGAAAACCAATTATGAAAACGTCAACCTATAGCATGCTTTACTTTTAGATAAGGAGTTCATAACTTTTAAAACATATTGAATAACTCCAAATAATTTGTACTTATTAGATATCAGAATGTTTCTATACCATTTTCACATATTTGATAAAAAAAAATTGAGTTACTTAAGAACCTCACAAATTTAAAATCAATATAATTCCTCATTATAGAACTCTATACTATTATAAATAACTAGATAATTATAATATTTTTTGAATTTCACCTGCATATTTGTATTTTAGCATAATTTTGGAGTATAATTTAGTTTCTCTTAGCTCATCTTGAAATAAACTTGATTTTATTATATGAAGGTTTTTTGTTTTTTAATTTCAAAGTTTGTGCAAAAGATGCAACGTGTGGGTGTACACCGTGCAAGGGAAGGTTGTACATTGTGGAAAGTTGCAGAGAGGTGGGTGTCATACTCTACAATTGCCCACCTTAGTGTAAAATTTAAAAATAATAAAAATGTCAGATACTGGTACAGCCTTTTTCTTTTACTTTGGGGCTTTGGTCTTCAATTCATCACAACACAAAGAATATGGAATCTCATTCACTCACATAATATATATATATAATAATACTTATAACATAATTTTCTCTCTCTCTGTCCTCGTACAATTTCCAGCTGTAGGTTCCTAATAATTAATATCCCATAATTTTATTTTATAATTAAACTTTCGTTGGTCAAACCTTAATTTTCCAGTCAATAATTTGAAAGGCTGTGATCTTGCTGGAAATTCAAGCTAGATTTTTCATTGCTTTATTTAGGGGAAAATGAAAATCGATACTCAGTACGTGCGTATATGTGACAATTAACTATTTGTTTTGTTGGTATTTCATTCATGAAAATTCTACGCGAATGTAATTATGATTTTTAAAACAGTCTTGAAACTTACTAATAGTTTTGTACTTTTTTTTTTAATTTATATATACAAGTCTTTGATAAAATGAAGATCAATTCATTGTAAATCAAAAAATGATCAATTATCTAAAAACCCGCGCGATACAAATTTACCGGGATCAAAACATTTATGGTAATTTATTTTATTATTATTAATTATAGTGAGTTCGACCTCAATTGAAATATGACAGTGGTTTTATAAAAAGGTTATAATGTGTTTGTTTATTCTTTTTAGTGTTTCCAATATATCTAAATTATGATCATGATGACCTGAAATTATTGTTTGATAGTACAAAAGATTAGGCATGTCTTTAATTAGAACATATCATATCAAATTATAAGTTTGCATGTGTTGAACATCGAATTTTCATACTTTTAAGTAGTTAATTACTTAACGCCTTTTTAATTGTACTAGCTAATACTCACTCAAATAAGACCCACGCGTAAAGTATGAATATGCTTTAAATTGGACATTGTATTTAGATGTGGTCCTTACTTACTTACTTACAGTTGCCATGATGGGTTTGATACCTTAAACTTTATTAATTGAAAAATGTAATAAAGGATTATGTTTAATTAAATTATTAGGCTTTCTTTCTGATCTTAACATAATTCTCGACTTTAGAGGATTGTCATTATGCCACTTAGAACAAACTCGGAAAATTCTTACTTAGACCTGGTCTAGGAGATTTTCCTAGACCTTGTGGTTGAAAAATACTCCACATCATTAATTGTGATGATATGGTGCTCTCACATACTAGTTTCCCCCATTTTTTCGTCTCTCGTTCCGTCAGGGGCTGGGCTCCCCAAACTCTTTCTATTGCGGGCTTGAGCATCTACTTCTTTGTCCGTAATCACTGACTTTCAAGGTGTATACTTAGAGCAAAAGGAATGAAACCAAAGTTCATATGTACCTTTCTGGAGGTTGTACCATTTTTTTTTTCAATATAAAGTACTATCGTGGTCATAAACAATAAATAAGCTTTTTTTCATTACAATTCTACTAAGTTTAAAAATCATTTCATTAAAAATTAATATTGTCCAATTCTATGGTTAAGACTGTTTACGTAGTGATAACTTATAAGCTTTTTAATATGGTATAATTAGAACCATTGAATTACTAATGTCTGAGCCAAATAAATAGAGAATCAAGCTCAAGGGCGCAATGTCTTAGCACATCATCGACCATTAATTTTATTGTTGAAATAAGTCCTCATAGGCCACTTTTATAAACTACACGAAAAGTCATGAAAAAATCAAGCAAAGAGCAATTTAATTGCTTGCCAAAATTATAAAAATGATTCAGTTAGCACTCAAAACAATTCATGAACCCATTTTTTCTAAAAATCTTGATAACTGAAATTTTGTCTTTTGTCCACGAGTGTAGCTCAAAATTCAATTATGCCGCACTCTATGAGAGGAAATCTTAACAACCCAATATCATATTAATTAGTTGTAAAAAAGATAATTTTAGTAGTTAATAAAAACTCGATCGGTTCAGTCTTATATATATATGTGAACATTATCTTAAATATTTTGGACTAATAGGTGCAAGCCCAATAATATGTATTTACTCAGAATTAGGAGTCCATAAGTACCAACCCTTAATGGGCCGGTCCTGCATGGCAGCAAACGGATTGCCAAAAGTTGAAGGAATGGCAATCTAGCTAGACAGCAGCCCATTACTATTATCTCTGATCTATAAAGTTTTTTGGTTTATTTACAAATTAATTATTTAAACCAAACATATATAAAACACGTAGGTGCACATTCTCAAATTTTAATATTCTAAATGTCTATTAATTTCTTAAGATTAGGCTTTCGATTCCATTTTGAATTTTAAGGTAGATAGATATAATTGATGTACCAAATCATATCCGGACACTAAATAACTATAAAACGCTATTAATTAACCATAATGAATATAGGAAATGCTTCCCCTGTCCCAAATTAAAATGGAACATATCCCTTTGTCACATTTTTACATCTTGATGCTCTGAATTTAGCATATTATTGACGACAACGTAACTAAACCAACCATATATAGATTATACTGCCCGGTGAAAACGATGGAACTATATATTATTATTTTCAAAAAATTGGTGAAGGATTTATGACATATGTTCCCTCCAAGGAAACTTGTTTCCAAACATAGAACTATATACGGCCTTATATCAATAAATAATAATGGTCCCTCCTTAGTTTGGACCTGCCCCAATACTCATTTTCTTATTTCACAGTAAATTTGTAGCATAATTAATTAAGTGTGACAGGCTGCCTCCTTTTTTTAGTTTTATGATGAAATTTAAATTTGCTATTTCAGGAGATGTTCATCCACTTAACTATAAGATTAATCTCTATATATATATAATTTGTAGTAGTATTATCCAAAACTGACTGTCCAACGAGTTGGGTTCCAAATACTAATCTAGTTGAATCAGAATTCAATTATTGTTTTTTGAAATGTAAGTCTAAGGTATGTCGGAATACATTATATATAATGTATGAAGGGGAGATTCGAACTTTGATTTATCATACTGTGAAGATAATCCCTTTTACTAGATCAATCATTCGAGTTTTTTAATTAAAAATGAAGAAAAGTAACCATAAATAAGACCACGGGCATAGGGAGGGAAACAAAGTAGCTCATTTTTTAGCAAAGAGTGTTAGTAGACTAGTTGATGATCAAACAATAGATTTGGATGTTTTTAGAACTCTTGTAATTGCTGATTGTCATTAACGTTGATTTGGTGTGTTCTTCTCAAAAAAATAAAGACCACGGGCTGCGTTATAATTAATTACCCTGGATAAAAAATTAAATTAACGGTGGTTGGGCGCAATAATTAATTGCATGCATAATTTGCATTGTAATTTTTTGTTAATTATCAAGTACTAAAGCTTCTTATAATTGTGATATACTATGCACCGCTCGTGCACTAGCTAGCATTATCTAAAAAATGTACAAACTACTATAATTTTCAATAAATCCAACTGTCAACAGCATACTGTATATAATAAGTAATCATTAATCTTGACTAAGTTAATTAAAGGTTGAAGAATTTAAATCACGTTGTTTTAACTTTTACTTATGATGTACAAAGTATCTTTCTGCTTTTCTATAATAATTCCGTTTTGTGTGTTGTGTTCTTTTTGACCATTAATTAAGACTTAATATATATATCTTGGGACATTTAACCGGAAACAATGGTAGATGACATGTTTTTTCATATATACTTCTACTTTTCCTATTAATTTTACGTTAGCAAGTTTTGCCTTTTTCGTATAGTAATTATTCATCATATATATATATGTTGTAAAAATGTTAGGAGAGCCTAATTAACTCATATGAAGTTTTTAAGAATGAATGGACCTGGAAAACATTATTAGACATAAAATGCATATATATATATATATATATATATATATATATATATATATATATATATATGTTTCTCTCTTATCGAACTAATTGAAAATTGAAGTTGCCATTTTGCCAAACATAACATCTGCAGTGCTTGCATGATGTCATACAGATTAATTTGAAAATCCTATTAAATGTTAAAAAACAAATAAATGGTGTATGCATTATGGCCAGCTAATGAGCTTATTGATAAGAATAGAACAATAACATCATGATTATAAGATCAACTGAATATCGGGAAAGGTGATCGCATTTGCCCTTTAATGGGCCACCTTAAACCAACGTCAATCACTTGCCTAATTGTCTTAATTTCATTTTATTTTTTTAATGGATTTAATTTTACAGTTATAGGGGAATTACTTTTTGCTTTGACGAAGATAGCTGAAACTCAAGAGATCTACACAATTCGATATTTGATTTTGATATTGATAGGTAAATATTATTTCAGCTTAATTCATTAAACATAACAAACAAAACTAAGAAAAAAAATCCTTTTCATTTGATAGGATAAGTTTTGAAGTAGGCTTCGAGTTCAACACGATAATTTAAAATTAATATAAGAAACATGTGAAAAAATATGTATCTACTTGAGTTCAGAAAAATCCAACATATCATAAATAGATAAACAAGTAGATGGAAGACAACTTTATACAATACTATAATTTCAAACACACATCTCCATCTCATATATAATAATAGAAATTACAATATTTCATGTTACATTTACCAGGTGAAATATCAGATCTAGGGGCCCTTAGCCCCTCCCCCAGGTACCTAACTAATCAAATTCGTAGACAAAAAAGACAAGTAGGAGTGGTGGAAGAAGGAGATAATTCTCCAACACGAAAAATGATCCAATGAATTTGAATAAAATTCAATTTTGCACTGAATTAAAAATTAAAAATTCTTTTTCTTTAAATAATTTTTTATAGAGCACAAATCGGGTAATTAAAAAAAAAAATATATCGGTATCCATAATTTTGTTTAATATTTTAACTAAGTCAAGTTTACTAAGGATGAAAAATCAAACCAATCTTCAACAATTACATAATTGAAGCCCAATTTTTTTTAGATGGTAATCAATACATTATCACATCAATCATTACATCAGAAATCTCATTTGAATTTATATCAGTTATTAATAAAATATAAATATAAATTAAGTACCAATATTATAATTAAACTAGATAAATACCCGCATAAAATGATAATCGAACCCATGACCTCTTGATCATGGAACCGCAAAATTATCATTAGGATAGGCATCCTTGGCGAGGCCGAAATAGTAATTCATAAATAAATATTTCCTTTATGTATTGCAGTTTCCCCAGCTTATCCGGCATCATTTCCTCCTTGTCGCCTCATAATGAGAAAATTCTAATCTTGAATATCTACCCACTAATCTCATACTATAACACACGCACACGCACGTACACGGGTTGTGTGTGATATATGCATGTTACTATTAGGCTCAAAGATTATTTATTTAGTGTAAGTGCCACATGAGGACATAAATTTGCTTTCGAGTCCAATATAACAGCAAGTGGATGTAAAATAAAAAAAAAATGTAGAGGGAAATTTAAGCTATGTCCCTACATAAATAAGGAGACACAAAGCATAGATAATCATGCCCTTTCAACTAAAAGAACCTACTTCCACTCCTTTTTTGAATTATGGGAGGGAATGTCTGTTACCTTTAGGTAAAGATCATAGGAAAAAAAAATAAAAGATAAAATTGTTATGATTGTGCAATGTAGATTGATATGTGGTCAAAGCATTAGCCTTTATTTGCATTATTGAAAAACATGAGCTGGTTTTTGTACTTGCATGAAAGATTGAAAAAGCAGATCCAATGATGCACAAATATTAATCATTGACATTCAACAAAATTCCCTCCATTTTGCAAAATCATGATCCCAATATTAGCAAAAAGGTTTTTCCAATTTAACATTAGGTTACATAGATATGATACTTTCTAATGTCATCGACCAAAAGCTAATTACCAAAATTCTACATTTTCTTTTTCCTCTAGGCATCGTTCCAAGAAGCAAAAACCGGAAAGTGAGCCATGCTGAGTGGAACAGTTGACATCCAAGAATTCACATTACTTGCCATGATGTGTGCACCTTTTTTCTCCGGGGGGCTAGCTTCCCTCGAGCTACTCAGGCTCGTAACCAAAGACGATGAATTTGAAAATTGATGTGCCACTTGACTTTCATCAACTAATTTTTTGCCTGGATCGAGGCCAATCAGATCACGAAGGGCTACCGAGAAACAAGGATTTTGATAACTTCCATCGTCCATTGTCTTTACACCAAATGGTTCCATGTTGGTGATATTTTTCCAATCGGGCGCATTGCCTTCAGTTTTATCTGATGTTGTGTTGTATTCAATAGCAGGCACTTCATTTGCATTAGGCTCCGTGGCCTTGTTACGCCTAGCTAGCTCTGCCGGAGGCAAACTATTACTTTCCATGATTTTATCCACGTGATATCGAGATATGTCGAAATTCGTAACCGCATTTGCACCACGAAACTTTATTGCAGCAATGTCATAAGCTTCTGCTGCTTCCTCTTGTGTGCCTAAAATTTCATACAAAAAGAAATCAATTCATCTAGAAGCCAATTTGTGTAAAATTTAACTTAATTAATAAGAATGATTAAAACTTACTGAAAGTTCCGAGGTAGAGATCCTTATTCCCGGCAACTCGGCCGATTCTAGCTTGCCATCTTCCATGCTGATGATGCCTATTGAAAGAAAAAAGAACGAAATTAAACATCAATAACCGAACTTTTACGATTATGTGAGACATAATGTTCTAAAAGGTAGAAAATGACCTTGTGACACCTCTGTAAATCGAAGCACCTCTAGAAAAACCACTGCTCTTCCTGGAATTAACATAACAAATAATTTAAATTATATTAAACTAAAAAAGAACATTCTGTGAATGTTCTGGAATAGAACAAAAGCATCAATTACCTCCGCAGGTGCGCGACATATTCTTGTCGAGTCATGTTCTTCATTCCCTCGAGTTCTTCATGGTAGTTTTCCAACTGCAAAAGAAATAAAAAAAAAAAAAAAAAAAAAAGCAAAATTATAAGACTACCCTTATTATGAACATCCCAATATATATGAGAGAAAAATAACAATGTTATACCAGAAAGTTGGTATGAGTAGCAGGGCCCCAATACTTAAGAGCAGCAAGATCATAAGCTCTAGCAGCTTTGTCTTCCATATCATAACCTCCTAAAATGTTTTCATCAATGTTAAATCATTGGCAATTCACATAAATTAAGGTGGTAGGTTGGAAGTATATGTATTCTTACCAAGATAAACTGAAGTTCCAAACACAGCATGTGAGAAAAAAAATAAAAATCAAGAAATTAGACAGTATGAAAATGGACCAAAATATAAAAGTCAAAATCTCTACCTACATCAAAACAAAAAGATTTTGAATTTGTGGGCTAACCTTGCCTTCCTTTTCTTGTCTGGCCCTCTTTCTTGCAACTATTATCCCATAAGTGAGCTTCATACCTACCAGTCCACCTATGTCTGTGTAATTGAAATTGAATTTACTAAAAAGAACAAAAAAAAAATCATGACTCCTGACAGTAAACCAAACCAAATCTTGAAAAAAATAGCATTGGGGGCCATGGGGAAGACAAAATCAAATAAAAATAAAAACTTTGCAAAAATTATGGAAGAAATTCTAACATTCAGATTCTAAACAGTGAAATAACATAATAACAAAATATGTTTGTGTCGTTGAAAACTGACCTTGTGACACCTCTATACTGAGAGGTTCTTTGACCAAAAGTGTCAATAGATTTCCTATGAACAGTTTGCTTCTGTGTAGTTATTTTCTCAGACCCTCTTTTCTTAGTAGCAGTAGCAGTAGCAGTAGTAGTAGTAGTCTCAGTGGGTTGTGAGATTTGTGTTGAAGCAGTAACACAGCTTGATTGGGAAACAGGGCTCATGGACAAACTCAAAGTACTATTATTATTATTATTATTATTATGAAGCTGTTGTTGTTCAAGTTCATTGTTCTGTTCAATCCATGTCTTAAAACATGGGATAATTAGTTCATTCTCAGACATTGTGGGAATGTTGTTGAGCCCAGAAAAATACTGTTGTTGTTGTTGTTGTTGTTGTTGTTGTTGCTGTTGATGTCTGAATGGTTCTTGGTTGTAAAATAAACTGTCCAAACTCAAGACCATAGCAGCATCACCCTGTTGTTGTGTAGCACTACTCAAGAAATCTTCAAGTTTGGGTGAAGAGTTTTGGGGCATACCTTTGTGAAATGAAAGGACAAAAAGAGAAGATTAATGTTAAGAAATTAAAGTAAACAATGTTAAAGAATATATGAAACTAACTAACAAACTAACCAACCTTCCATTAGGCAAAGAGAGCCATCTGATTTAAGAGGCATAACAGATAAATGGGAGTAATGAAAGTCACCATTTTCTTCACCATAACAAGAAGAGAATGCAGAAGAAGGGTTGTGTTGATAAAAAGGGGATTCTGAAGCAGTGTTGTTGTTGTTGTTGGAGTCCATTGTCATGTGGGGTGACAGAGAAAAGCCTAACCAGCCATTGTTGTTGTTGTTGTTGTTGTCATCGTTTAAGGACTTCATTTTTCTCTTCTTTGGTTTTCTCTTTTTCTGATTTTTTGGTTTAGTGTTGTTGTTCAAGGGGAAGAGTCAATGATTGGGGAGAAAATGGAGTAATCATTTCATGTTTCATCTTCCAAATATGAATATCTCTCTTCTATATATATATATAATTAAATATATATACATATACATTTATATATATAAAAGTTTTTGTAGTTTTGTTAATTAAACTACTCTTCTTCTTCTTCTTCAATATTATAATTACTAGCTCTCTATATCCATATATGTCTGAATATTATATGTATATATATATATAGCGGTCCCTTAAAATAAACAAAAGGAATGGAATTTGTGGAAGCAAGCAAGCAAGAAAGATATGCTGGGAATTATGTATCTATGTATTCCATTCCCATGGGGATCTGTGTGCACATTTATATACTCTTTCTCCATCTCGATATTCTTCCTCCTTTTTACTAGTACTAGTATGTATTTTTTTATAATTTTATATTTATTAGTGATTCATAATTACTTTTGTTAATTCATTATTTTATTTCAAAAGCAATTTTGAGAAAGAAAAACTGTCATTAGGAAATAAAATTTTCTCAGGAACAACCAAAATAAAATTGGATTTCAAGAAATATACTATAGTATTATATTTTTTTTTATCTTATATACTTAAGGATGGGACTTTCAACGACTTGAATTGGGGTTAATTTAGGTTAACCTGGACCCAACATTATTCATAGGGTCAGGTTCAAGTTGGATCCAATTAATGTTAGTCGATTCTCGAGATTTTTGAGTCCATCAAATTTTATTCGAATTTCTACTTTTTCCAAATTTCGTATGATATTCATTATTCAATTCTCACAAAAAAATTTCATCAATTTAAATTATGTGTTCAAAAACTTTTTAAAATCCACTAAAAACTTCAAAACAGAAAATGCCGACTATCAAAACATCTAATATGCATCAAAATTAGTTCATGTTTAGATTTTCAACTAATACTTTTTCCAAGCAAAATATATAACTTCCTTTGTTCTCTTTTTACTAAAACAATGTATTATTTTATGCATATGTATCTTATTAATAATACTAGAGTAATCATAGCTAATAATTTAATTATAAATTGTATGTATACAAGTATTTTATGAAGTATACATGTACTATGATCTAATGTTCTAGATCTCCTGAATTTAGTGGGGAATTTAAAGAGCCAATAGGAAGAGAGTAAAGTCAGAGAGAGAGATATAATAATATAATATAATAGTATAATAATATAGTAATATAAAATACAACTATATAGTACTCCTATAAGCAAAACAGGATTGCTTTAAACTGAAAGTTACATGGTGTGTTTGGATAGATTTGACGGGAGGCCACTGTAGACTACTGCCCATCCCAGTCACTTCATGCGGCTTAGCTTTTTCTTTTCCTTTTGTACCATTTTAGCCCCGCAAATTTTGTCTATAAATTAATATTATCCATTTTCAACAAAGGTACCTTACTACAAATTTTATTTTTATTTTTTTATATAATTGATTTTGTTACACTAAAAATATCTATTATCAGATTGAATTAGCGGTGGAAGCTATTAAAATTACGTTTGGATCTCTATTGTAATTTTGTACCCTCTCAAATTAAAATAATTTTTAATCAATCTGATTATAAAAGTGTCCACAATGTTGGAGGAGTATATTATTTTCGAGATTTTCAAAAGTAAAATTCCAACTTATTTCATACAAAAACACTTATTATATAACTGATTTTTATTAGATATCAAAATTTAGTTTAATAAAATTAATCCTAGTATAGAATTGTTACATATGATAATAATCATGAGCTCATTGTGTTGGTTTCGCCAAACTGTGAATTTGATCAAAATTGTGTTTGGAGAAAACTCATATGAAGCATTTTTTAAAGTCAAATGAAACACATTAAAACCTACAATACATTTTTTTCATCTTAAAAGTCATTGATTTGACATTCATCTACAATATATTTTTTCTCATCTCAAACTTTAGAAAAGTAATTAACTTTATACCTATAACATATTTTTTTTCTTAAAATTCAAACATTGAAACATAATTCAACTGACATTTTAAGTTTTCAAAATCCTAAAAATTCAACGTTCAAATGCAATTCTATTAACATTCAAGGGTTTTCTCGAAAGAATTCAAACCAATACTCATGGAACTATTTAGTAAATATTTTAAGCACAAACCCTATTTCAAAATTAGTTTGGGCAGATTTTGGCCCAAACCCTTGGTTTCAGTCAAGACCAAGATTTGTCGAAACCTTTTAAAGTTATTGATTTGATAAATATCACATACTTTTTACACCAAAAAAGTTATTGATTGACATCAATGTTTTTTACGCTTAAATCCCAACAATCAAACTTCAATACAAATTATATCGTAAACTTTTAAATCTACTCAACATTAATTTGTTCACAGTTTCCATAAAAATCATTGTCTAAATCAAGTTCCTTTTGTCGAAAACTCCCAAATCAATTTTTGAAATTAAGTCGAAGCCGACCAACCGACTTTTTTCTACAATAGACCATTAAAACTAGGACATATATAACCGATCCATAAACAAACATTCTGTAAAATATTTTTTGAAAGAAATTAATAATGTGTGTTAATTTTACCTTGAGATATTCTTGATTTTTCTTTATAAAATAAAACAATAAGGCGTACATATATAGTTCATATTTGCATCCTTTCAAAGAATAAACTATTTAATGTCTATTTTAACGAAGGGGGATGGTGTGTTAGTCAACACCTGCTTTCAGACAAAAAGCGGGAGTGGGTCTCTTTTGTGCTCCATATATTCCCGGAATGATGATCAAAATTCAAAGGGACTTAAAAGCACAATGCTTTTGGTGATAATCTTCTTTATTTATTTCCCATTTTCAGTTTATGATCATGTCTATCGATCGGAAAAGTTATCGCGACCCAAAAGATTCAGGTTTTTGGGTCTATTTTTTGGTTTGATCTCAAATATTTGATTTGATTTTCAAATTGCGTAAAAATTCCTTCGATTAATTATTTGAGCAAAATAAAAATGTTTTTTTTATTTTTTTTAATTTCTAATTTAAAAATAACATGCTCATAATATGTATAATAAATTTAGTTATCAATCGACAATTTAGTTTTTGTACTGTCTTGTTTTGTTTTTGAAATGTCCCAAATTAAGTTCTATGTAATTTTTGAAGTAGAATTAATCTTCAAAAACAAAATTGTCGATCGTATTCCACAAAAATTAGATACAAATTATGGGAATATAATTAATGGTTACGATCGTACTTACGCAAAAATCTACACCAGAAGTCCAAAATTAAAGCGATAAATAAAAAGATACGAGTGGAATATACGAATTTGTTTTAGTTGTTTATTAATTCGTTACTGCTTCTGACAAATGTATATAATTGTGACATTACAGTTCTTGAGTAGTCCAAGTTTATAGTAATCAAAATTGATAATTAGAAAATTTTGACAAGATAAATATTTGCCTTATAATTTTGTGGATAAACTCTAAATATTAATCATTGATTATCAAAAGTATAATTCGAACAAGTGATTAGATAAGTCGAAAGCAATTCTTCTCACCATTGTCTTTGTGAAAATTATAAGTGTATGCTAAAATCAAAGGGTCTGTTTGTTTGATGTTTGGGAGAGTAGTGGAGGTTTGTGAAATAATCTCGATTTGTGCAATGTTGTTTGTTTGAGTTTTGAGAGAGTGGTTTGAGAAATAAAGTGAGTATATGTTTTTTTGGAAGAGTTATGTTGTAGGTGTAATAAGTGTAAGCCTTTATGTCAAATCATGTTTTTTGTGAGATAAATTGTGTAAAAGATAAGTTACTTTATGTCAAATCATAGTAGAGTTTATATATGTTTTGTTTAGAAATAAGAAAATTATTGTTTGTTTGGGTTTTGAGAGAGTAGTTTGAGAAAATTGAAATATAAAAAATAAAAAATATGTTTGTTTGGCATTTTCTAAACACGAAATTTATTTGGGAAACGCCAAACAAACATGCCCAAAATATCCTCCCAGCTTAGCTTTGGTTGAGTGAGTTTTAGCAATGTGGGCTATATTGGTATTGAAGTCAATTTTTTTTATTTTAATTTTTTTTTCCTGAGAGAAGTGGTATCGAAGTCATTAGATAAGTGTAATTAGGTAATTAAGTATAATACATCTGGTTTAAGACTAGATATACTCAATTTCTAATTACAAAACACGTGTAGCACAAAATTTGTCTTATCAAACACAACTTGGATATCAAAGAAAAGAACATGTTTATTACAGTGTTCCTCTAAAGTACTTGTTGATTAATAATAAATTTGCTTGTTACTCCGATCCTACTCACATATATATATATATATATATATATATATATATATATATATATATATATTATCCTTAAGAGTCCGTCCTATTCGTGGGGGTTTCTGCATGCATGAATTCTTTTTGCAGAGACAGATTTTCCAAATGTAAATGATTTGGTTTGAATCTTTAATGAAAGAAAGAATTTTGAGGGAAAACCAAAGTTGTACGACAGGGATTCTATTCTTTTTATTTTTTTATTTTTTTATTTTATATATATGGTGATGATGATGAGTGCATCCCAACCAGTGATCACTAACACAAAAATAATCCTTTTTTTTTTCTTTTTTTCTTTTCCTGTTAAACTAAATTATGAGCATTCCCTGGATAAGACCAACTTCGTACCGTTCCTTCTCACTTAATTTTCCACCAAAAATTAAAAAAATACTGTAACTAATTTACCCTACGTAAATATTTGTTTGTTTGAGTTTTTAGAGTCTAAATTTTGTAAAACCATATATTATTATTTATTTGAATTTTTGGAGTCCAAATAAACACGACCCTCCTTAATGTGTTATGCATGGTTATGGTTCACAATTTTTCTCAAAAGATAAAGCTGGAAGGCATGCCAAGGATTACTATTAATTGTTGTACATTCACCTTTATGTCAGATTTCAATTTGCTTTTGCCTCCATCAAATAGTTGACAAAATATCCATGACCGGCTGGCGGAGCATTTTCAAATACTCCAATAAACAACTACAAATTCACCCATGAAAAAATAAAAGAAAAACAGCTATAGAATTGTGGGTGCTTGAACTGTCAACGCATATTCTCAATCCAATCAAATCTGCACTTGGCGGCCACCCATTGCTTATTTTTTTTTTTTTTTTAGTTAATTTGTTTTTTTAATTAGTTTTATTTATTTTTAATATATGAATTTGTAATTGGTTTTTATATTTTTTGTGTGTTAGATTTAATAAGGTGATTAGTTCAAATTGTGAAGTTTAAAAATTTTATATTCATAATATTCATACAAATTAAATAATTAAATAAACTAGAGCAATTTTTGGCTAGTTTTTTATTTTTTTTATTTTGTATCTTTAATTTTAAAAATAAAAAAATTAGATTATGATAACGAAAAGTACGACTTAAATAGATTTGTTGAACAAAAAGACTTAATTTAAAAATACACAATAGAACTTAAATTAAAACTACAATCTTAACCCTAAATAATAATAATAATAATAATAATAATAATAATAATTATTAACTATAAAAATAAGTGAAAGTGAAGAGTGTGCGGAAAGTTGTGTAATCGAATAAATGGAGGTTGATTGTCTTTCGGTTGGAGATTAGTTTTTAATTGGACAAAAGGGCAACTGGACAAGGGCGATTATACAAGAACAATTGGGCAATTAATGGGTCAAAGAATAGGTCAAAGAGGCAATTAGACAATTGAACATTGGGTTCAGTTGGAGATGGCCTAAGGTCTTCAGTGTAAAATAATCATCCAACTCAACTCTTCATTGTTAGTTAAGCTGGGGGTCTAACATATAATTAAATTTCAATCCATGTCTGAAAGTATTTATTATTATATCTAATTAATAAGAAAATATAGAGAGGGATAATGCTATACATCAAAATTTTATTTTCTTGGTATATTATTGTCAATAAAAATTATTGTAATATATTTTATAAATTTCAAGAAATATTTGGAAAAAAATATATTAAAGTGGATATTGATCTATATATTTGCAGTGAGTGACAAAAAGCAAGTTTTCGTGTATTTTCGTTGAAAACACATATAAATTTTAGTCCATGATCACAATTGATGTTCTCAGACTCAATGTGCCCATTTAATGTATCCAACCCGCATCGAAAGACCCTTTAAAAATAAAAAAATAAAAATGAATTGACTCAATCCACAATCCAGTTCATTAAATTTTCAGTTTTTACCCTAACTACTACATATATAATGTTGTTTTTTTAGTTTTTCCTCCTTTACTTGTTTGCTTCCAATAATCCAACATAACATATAGGAGTATAAAAAGAAAAGACAGGCATGCATTATGCTATGCATACATATATATATATATATATAATAAAAAGATGACACATGCATGCCAGGCAGGGCAGTGCAGTGCAGTTTATGATTCTGCAGGCAGCAACAGCAACCCGTTAGCCTGCTGGAAAAGAAAACCCGTACACAATTTAATTTTTACTCTCACAAACACACACTAAAAAACAAACATATATTTATTATATTATATAATATTACTCCATGTATTGAAGAATAAATGGTACTAACAGGAATGGATTTAATTAAAACCGATCGAGTACACATTCACGTGAGAATTAAGTATTGGAACACAAAATCCAAAACAAAATCTAAGAGGAGATCACACTAAATTGCCCAATGAGGAGAGGTGGGGGATACTACTATATACGGATCAATCGGATTTTTTCTTTTTCTTTTTCTTTAGATAAAAAATAAATTTACGTACTACTCCCATATAATAATTCAGAAAAAAAAAAAGTTGTAAGAGATAATTAAAATCAAATGTATTTAATTTTGTGAAAGGTCACTGCTACCTTAACATCTGAGAACGACAACAGATGTTAAAGCCTGAAAAACCCTCCCCCTCCCCCCAAAACAATGACATGTATATATACATATTTATATATACAGAGCGGGTGTTTATTTATGGATTGATTGTTTTTTCACCATCCGTTGAAATCAAGCTAAAATATTAATCAAAATTTTTAATTAACTCGACTTCAAGCTCGGCCATTTATTGAATGACCAACTCATCTAAAAGCTTAAGCTGTTAGAGAGAGGAATCATTTAATATATATCACTTAACACGCCCCCTCACGTGTAGGCGGTATTCATTTACTCAAGCCTAACACGTGGAATATAAGAATGGGTGGCGGAGAGATTCGAACACAGAACCTCTTTGGGCCTGAGCTCTGATACCATATTAAATGACCAACTCATCTAAAAGCTTAAGTTGTTAGAGAGAAAAATCATTATATATATATATATATCACTTAACACCGTTGAATAATATAATATATATTGGGGTTATATATATATATATATATAGCAGGAAAAAATGAATGGGGGTTAACTTAACTACACTATGTAGCTAGTAGTAGGTAGGTTTATTTTTGTTTTTTTAGATAAGTAGTAGCAAGTAGTAGTTAGTTACAATTTACTTTACAAATATAGGTTGCATATAGTGAAGCAGAAGAAGCTAGAATACAAATCCATTCCGATCCATTGTGATAAGTCACAATCTAAGCCTAATTGTATGGTCAAAATCACCATAGATTCTCCCTATTTTTATGTCTCAGTCTTTTAACACAAACAGAGTAATAGCCTAAGAAACAGAGTAGATATGCAATTTGCAATATTATATACTTTAGTATAGAACAACAAACCATGTACAACATTAATAAGACAAACAAAATCCCACATACATAGATACATACATATATATATATATACATATATATTTTCTTCATTTTTTTCATATCTCTCTCTAAATTCTACGTAAAAAGCATTTTCTGATTTTAACGTACATAAGATCCAAACAAGGTGGGGGTACCGGTACATTAATTGTGGGGGTGGGGGGGCTTACCTGTATCAGATATATAATTAATTAATTAATTAAAAAAATTCAACTCTGCAGCTGGTCCATTTCACATTTGTGGGAAGGGAAGAGCAACTGCTAGCTAGGGCACTTTTACTTTATTGTTTATGGACCTGAAAATAAAATACATTATTCATTATTCATAAATGATTTCAGTTCCTAAAGTTCAACTTTGGCTAAAAATGGATAGACGACTATGAGATTTCTTTTCCTTCAATGGTGTTTGTAGAATTTAAGAGCAAGCATATTTCATAGATATGTGTGACTGTGTGAGATTGAGATGATGGTGAATTACAAATACTAGTACTAGTAGTAATATTTTAACAATTTAATTTTGGTATGGTTTTATTTTATTACTACTTGTTTATCTTTAAGAAATTGTTTTGATATTTAAAATAATCCAAATACGCAATCAGAATAGTTAATTCTTCTAATTTCACTCAAGTTCGAATATGTTAGGGCATCTCCCGTGATGCCCTCATCATCACTCAGTTCAGCTTCCCTTCAGATTCCAAGTCCAGTTTTTCTTTTCCTTTTCATAAGGCATCTCAAATGATTCAATCTATCAATTCCATTTAATTCCAATTCTCATTTTTCCAGCTCTCACTTAATAATAATAATAATAATAATATACAATATTACACAAATTAGATAAAACTAAGATTAAATAAGAGTTACATTTTATTTAATAAGGTATTTAAATTTCTTTTTAAAAATAAAATAAATAAAAACAAAAATTAAAAAAAAGAAAGAAAATGGATCAACATGTGTGTCAACCACCTGCTGCTGGGTGGACGAGTGCAACCTGCCAAGCGAGTGATCCACCGCAATTTGCCTTGCCTCACCCATACAGGCGGTGGATCAACAGATCAAGGCATAATTGCGTTTTAATCCCCTTTACTCATCTAACTTGATGAAATCCACCCCTTCAAATCCAAATCCAGCTTCCCACTCCAACATAGGAGATGCCCTTAACCTCGATCATTATTTATTATTTACTACATTATTTCGTTAAATCAGTCAACTTGAACAATCTAAATCTAATTAATTTATTTTAGTAGTCTAGTACTGTTATAATATTAAATACTACTACTATAGATGTACAGATATAAAACCTTTTTCAACATAATAGGCCAAGAACAATAAGTTTGATTTTGCGCCTCAGGAAATAGCTAAAACTTTTGGAAAGAGGAAGTAAATCTTATTTTCAGCTAATTGAGCTCCAAATAAGTTTAAATATTATACAGTAGTACTATATATGATATGTTACATTTAATAAGTAAATAATAGAGTAGAATTTTTTAATTGGTAATTTCATTCATTTTCTAAAGTTTTTTTCTTTTTTTTGGTCAACATAGGTGGTCCGCAGTTTAATTAATATAAACATTTGACTTTATATCCCTAAGAAATTAATGAGGAGAGGTGATGATGTGATTAATCGAATAAAAGTGTGTTGAGTGATTGGCTGCATAGAAGCATATATAGATAAATAAATTGACATGAAAATCGAATAGTTTTTTCTGACAATATTTAATTTTGAGGTACCGTAGCATTTCCATTACTATACAGACTGGCCAGGGCTATGCGCCAGCAGACCTAGCTAAGCTATTGCCTCAACTTCTTCAGTCCTTTCACACTCAGATCAGATCAGATCAGATCAGATCAGGGTCTAGATACATTTTTCTCCCAACGGTTCTGAATCTACCCATTATTTAAAGTAAACAACTCCATTTTCATTTTTTTTTATTAAAGATACTAGATCCGATTCGAATCCATTTGTCTTGTTTTACCGATCCAGTCATGTGTTCCGGCCCTAAAAAGTTGGGACTTCTTAAAGGATGGTAAATTGGTACATGTTAACCTAACCCAATTCTGGTTCTTATCGGTCCTCCTTTTTGGGCTAGTCCGTTTAACATCTGAGACCACACCTATGAATTCATACTAAAGCCCAATTGAATCCCATAGTCCAGCTCAATCCTTATCAACAAAGAAACTTCAATCAAACATTATTACCCTTTCCAATATTATTTTTTAAGGTGAGGTTCATATTCTCCAAATTCATTCATTCTTCTTTCAAGTTCATATCACCACCATTTATTTAAATTATGGGAATTTTAGTTTATATAAGATTTGTCCAACCGAATTCAAATTAAATCCACTTCATTCATGACTATCAAGTTACCAAGGCCATGACATTCCAACCAGTCTAATTTGCATGGGAATAACATGCTATTTACAACATATTGGATTTATTGTAAATGTTTGGCTCTTCGATTTTCAGTCAGTATGAGTAAAATGGTAAGAATAATAAAAATGAACAAAAAGTAAATCTCAATGTTATGTCATTTGGTGCAACAAAAACATTTTTCTTTTAACATTTTACTCACTATAGCTTAAGCACTAAACATAGCCTTAATGGAGTTGAAGAAATGAAAGACATGCATTTACCCAACAATCTATAATCAAGAGTTCTTATGGGCTTGTTAATAACATAATTCAATACTTTGAGCTGCACAACGAACACATCATTACACAAGCTGAAGGAATTACATTTTTACAGTTACCTCGATAAAGAACAAACATCACGCCTGGTTACAAGTATCACCATCTTCTCACCAATGATGTAAGCAACTGCAACAATTTCAAATGTAGTCTCGTCTGTTAGAAAATAGTCATACCAAATCTCTACCTCGATAAACAACTTAAATCGTTCTCCACTTTTATACGACTCTCATAAAAGGAAACACAGAAACTACCAAACAAACTTGAGTAAATAACAGGTATGTATGTACCTCAAACAGTTCAAAAGCGCTGCCACGTTTGAATACATCATTCTTCTTCTTTGCGTTGTCAACGGGAGGGAAAAGGGTGAACAGAAGTGCTCTCCATCCAATAAGTAATACAGCAGTGCTACCCATTGTAACTAATATAAAATTGGTTGGTGGTGTGTGTCCAATTGTCACTGTCCTTATTACCATTCCCAACTGCAGTATGTATACAAGGGAAGCAACTTGAAGCCAGTAAGTACATCTCACAACAATTACTTTTTAAGGTTCTATATATATTGTTGAGTAAAATATAAGGATATATGCTATAGAAAACATTTATGACTAAAGGAATTTTACATATGTGTATATTATGAAGCGAGCATTATTTAGGTTGGATATTTTCTGCAGCATCAAATAATGATACACACAAAACTTGGCTTATCTCTATTTGAATGAAAATCTTAGAAGTCTCATCAATTTGCAAAATTATGATAGTTAACGAATAATATTTATGCATCATGAGCATGGAGAGTTCTGCAGACCCTAAAAGAAGGGACGAATTGACCTTAATATCAGATCGACAAAAAGAGCATCTCAGCAGTCCTACATTTATTCAATCACTAAGAACTTTCTAAGGTTCTCATCCTTTCTGCTATTTCGCTCTCTTATCACCTCCTCCAAAACTTCAAAAAATTGTCATTATTATAAGTTGTGAATCAATTGAGAAGAACGAGTCATCACCTCCCAAAACTAACCCTGAGAGCATTATAGTCTAGTCAACTCAAGCATCCTCTCTGATATGATTCCAAACCAACATACATCTTTTTTAACAATTCTAGTCTTTCAGTTTTATTTCAATCCTATTCTACTTTCTCAAAAAAACGGGGACATTATTGGTTTCTTGAAAGTTATTTACTTTATTGGTGAGCTAATTATAAAACTCGACTCGAGTGCAATATTTATCACACCAGAACCCAAAAAACTTCTAGGTGCTTTCAAATTGTTAGCAAGATATAAAATATATACGCTTGTTCAATCTAAAGAAATACAAAATGAATCACTATTACTGTAAGAACTAAAAAAAGACAAAAACTATTATAAGGAAAGTGTAGTTACCGGAATACCCAAAGACCAAGACTTGGTGGCAGCAACAACGGCCCTCCACCGACCATTCAATCCTCGGCCTTCCTCTCCATATCCCCCAAGAAAATATGCACTCAAGAACCATCCTACAACACAAAAATAACAAATACAACTTACTTTCTCTTTTCTAATGAAAAATTGAATCTTGATTTCTGAAGAAGTAAATGTAATACAACTCACTTTCTCAATCCCACATACATAAACAAACATTTCTCAAAACAAAGGATACACAAGTAACTAAAAATGTACTTCTAAGAGGAATAAGGAAAACACACCAGCAATAAAAGGGTCAGCAGTTTTGAAGGTTTCGACATCGAAAACAGAGAATCCATGACTAAACCTTCCAATTGCAGAGAACAATAGCAAAGCTGCTACATCTCCACCAGCCAAAAGAGCCACTCGACTGCAAATTACAATTCCACCCTTTCAATAAAACTGAATACAATATGTAACAGTCCTAAAAGATACAATCTTTTTTTCCATAAATACGTACATCATACCTCCATTTAGCAAAAAGGGAATTAGAGTTGGGTTTTTCGAACTGAATAACACCTTCAAGGGGGACATTTTCTTGGCCCACGAAGGAAATAGAGTTAGAGCTCTCGTCTTCGATAGGGACCGCGGTGGTGGTGGTGGTGGTGGCTTTGCTGTCAGCGGCGTTGGAGGCGGTGAGAGGTTTGAGGGGGCGGTGGGAGAGGGGGAATTTTGGGCGGCGTTTGGAGAAGAGAGGTGGGATTGGATGAGCGAATTTGAGGGAGCAGTGGTGGGCTGAGGAGAGGATTGCTCCTCCGCCACCCGCTGCAGCGGCTTGGCCTAGAAGAGGTACCATTGTATTGGTTGATTTTCGGTTTAGTTGGTAAAACTTAGGCCACTATTTTGTGTGCATATCGCCATATCCTATGCTGTTTATTTAATTAATTTATTTTCTTCACCTAAAATAGTTTCGGATTAAAAGTGATACGAATGTTCCCATTTTTCTGTTTTTTTTCTTTTTCGGTAAATTAAGAAATTACTTCAAAAAAATCGTCAAGTGTTTTTGAAGGAAAATGTGAAATTGAACTCAATTGACTTGAGAAAATTAAAAGGGGATATGATGTTGGATTAAAATTTGTTTCTGTAAGTTAAATATTGAAAAAAATTTGAAAACGTTTTGAAACATTAGGAAAAGTTATTAAAAAAATTACTAAATTTAAAAAATTAAAGTCTAAGACAAACATATAATTTCGGTTACACCTATTTTTCATTTCGATTGATTCAAGAACAAAAATTTTGCTATACAACAAATCTAGCTCCCACTTAATTAAAAAAGACGGAATGCAAATATGACCATCGTGCATTATCGATGATCGATTAAGAAATCTGTATTCGAAAATTCCAAACATAATCCTACAAAAATCATATCTTAGGAATACAACATTCCATTCCATATGCTGGGTATTCTTTATTATGTTACATTCATTCAATTATAGGTTCAAGACCATTTTGTATTTTTGTTTATATATATATGCAGTCTAATTTGTCTTAAGCATTATAGATGTTTCACAGGAAACATTCTAAGCCCAATCTAATTTGTTTGTCTGTGACGCAAACTCCGATTCATTCATAATATTCGGGTCCTATCTAGACTTACCAGTATTCATGTATAACTCACAATTTAATGTCTTACTTGACAAACTGCCACTCTGATTATGAAATAACAAAATTATTATATTGAATCAATTCAAAGCTATCTAATTTGAAAAGAGACGAGAATGTTTGATCCATATCAACAAGGAGGGAGAAATCATAATTGATTTGTTTAATTAAGATAAAATAATGATATGTAGTAGTCAATTTTGGTTATTTTTTAAGAAAAGAAAAGCGAATATTGGAATTTCCCTGGCTTGGTAAATTCCGATAGTTGGGATGCTAAAACAAGATGGACAAGAACACAGCAACTGGCACTTCAACTTTTCATTCTTCTACTACATGGCAATATTGACTTAATATATTAATAAATTACAATAGACAGAGCAAATCCTTTTTTATTTTATTTTTTTTGGGTCGAAAGGAAAGGATAGACAGACAGAGCAAATTACCAACAACACTAGTATAAACTAGAACATTAGAACAAACAATATCAAATCAAAAAGTAAATAAGAAGTAGAACATCGACTTTGTAAATCAAAAGTTCTTGTGCTATAGAGAAAGAAAAACACTATGTTCAGCGATAGGTAACTAATTCGCCAACATGTGCCTCACGCGTGCTTTCGATACGCGCTTCGCTTCGCTAGCTAATTCGCGCTCTGCTGCACACTAGTTCACGTCTTTTATTTAGTTTGAATTTTGGACCCTTAATTTTTGGTGACACATGGCTGCAAAGTTTGTAATAAAATAAGGCTTAGATCACTTTGAACCTTGCCCCAAGTTTCAGTAAGTAATAATTGTTTCTAAAAGATGACAATTAACACCTAATTAATTGTGGTCTTGTCAACATTTTTTAAAATTGAATTATATTTGTCCTCTTTCTTTACACCCATTTACTATAGTTTCTTAATTTTCTTTGACCATGTGTGTAATTGCAGAGTTTTATGATAGCAGCATATTTCTCATTTCATTTTTATTTTTTTATATTAAATATGTTAATCAATTTAAAATATGAAGACGAGATAATTCCACTCAAATAAATATGTATGCTTTATGTAATAAAATATTATATTATTTTTATATATTTATATGATATTAAAAAATATACTTTTATCATATAATTGACGCTCTCTGTCGGTGCTCTCAATGTCAATTATTTTTATCATATACTTTTATCGCCTTGGAAGCTTCATACATCTCCTCAAGAGTAAGAATGCAGTTCCAAATAATCACCCAAAAGTCAAATCTTTGCGATATCAGAAAACCAAAATGGCAGAATCGAAAGCACCATACAACTCCAAACAACATCAAAACACGTTGTTAGTGTGTTACCTGAGTGTGCGATTGAAGGGATGGAGATGGTGGGGGTGGAACGAAGTAGTTTCCATTGGTCGGATCCAGATACGGAAATCAAAGTGAGATTGCAAAATCTTGGCGAATCAAACCAATCTTTGGAAACAAAAGACACAGCTTTTGACAGAGAGAACCACAATACGATGTCCATCTCGAGTTTGAAGTATTTCGATAAATGTATGCCGACATGAGATTAACCTACTGAGGTGGTGGAGAACCCCACTCTCGTAAAAGGTTGATATAGTAGAGGAGACCCAAAACCATATCAGGACATCCAGGAAAACTCAGTCTCGGATAATGGTACCAGAAACCATACACCATAAACTAATCAAACAAGCCCAAATGTAACAACTGTAAAAGTCACAAGCAATTCAACCAAAAATCACAACAAAACATTTCATCATCCAACAGAACTATACTGATTCACAATATAAAACATGGGCAGCAAGCACCAACATTTTGTCAGTGAAGATGGAAATGAATCATCAAACGGTAAAAGAAAAACAAATATTATGTTACAATAGTCACCCAATCCTGAATCCAAGAATTATTGTCGCTAAAAATAAAAATGCACGCCAAATCTTTTTAACAATTTAAAAGACATTAGAAGTTTTGACACTAAATAATGAATGTATGATAGCCCCAACCACGTCAGTGAGAAATTTCTAACCTATCAATATCCACAACCAAGTCCGATGTAGTCAGCTAGAATTAGAAGCTTGATAGAAGTTATCTACCAGTAGACACAGCAGCACTTTGACCATCCTCAATGCGCAGTTGAGACGAACCATTGCCCAAAATCCCACTATACCCATTTGCAGCCAAACCATTTACATACGTGGGATAAAAAGGAGCAGCATTTAGATAAGGCAACAAGCTTCCCCCAACACTGACCACTGGAGGATTCCAAGGACTTCTTGGGCCAACTGGAGGGAGTCCATAACCAAATCCATAAGGATAAGGATAACCACCATTGAAAATTCCAGCTCCATAAGGGTACCATGGAACATTACTATATCCAGATGGGTAATACCCAAACCTCGTATTGTAAGGAGTGTAATTCACTTGCTGAAAAGAGTTAGAGTCTAGGGGCCTTTCACCAGCTAGCCTTCCATTATGACTATTGCTACTATTGCTACAATTGCTAATTCCATCTTTAGGCACAGCTCTTTTGACCTCGACAAGCTTACCAGCCAAATCATGAAAATTCTTCTGCATAACCTCTTCAACGGAATCTTCAGACTCGAAAGTAATAAACCCGAAACCTCTTGGCCTATGGGTTGCATTATCATGCATAACAACTACATCTGTAATCCTACCAAACTTTTCAAAGCAACTTTTGAATTCTTCCTCGGTTACGTTAGCTGACAAACCCCCTACGAATATCTTCTTTGTCCTAAACTCATCAGTGCTCCGACTGTTAATCCTACTATTATTCCTATTGAATCCCCTATCATGCTGTTGTTGACTTTGTTGTTCACTCCTGGGAACTGCCCTTTTCACCTCTACCTATTGAAAGGAATAAGAGTTTTCCAAGATGTAATTAACCCCGTGGACACGTTAATATGAATAATAGATAATTTTTTCAGACTTTATGGAAATAAAATAAGGTTACAATTAACATATCAAAATTAGGCAATCCATAAACAAAAAATCCGTACAAAACAATTTCCAATAAAAAAAAGAGCACGAAGGACCTAAAACACCCACATTCTGGATATCGAAATATTCAATTAAAGAAACAGAGGAAAAGAAAAAGAAACCCCATACAATGACACACATTATCATGATAAACTTTAGCCATTATATGCAAAAATAGTGTGTAAATAACAGTGGTAATAAAAGTGAGAAAAGGAAAAGAAAAAAAGATCAGAACAGACCGTTCTACTTAGAATTTGATGGGAATCCTCAAGAACACGATCAACAGCCGAAGATTCAGCGAATGTAACAAAACCGAATCCCCTAGGGCTGCCAGTGTAACGATCTACGCAAATAACGGATTCCGAAACGGCGCCGTATTTTCCAAAATGCTCTTTCAGAACATCTTCCGTTGTCTGCCACGAAATGCCCCCAACAAACAGCTTGTTCTTCTCCCTGTCTTCCATTTTCTCTAATTCGAAGTATAATTAAAAGGATAAAGACATTTGTGGAAACTAGGGTTTATAAGTGAAAATTTGGGGGAAATTGGAATTAGAGGGAAAAAAGGAGAGGGAAAAGAGGAGATAGAGTCCTGTATCTCAAATACTTCTTGACAATTTTGACTTCAGTCACTTGTGGGAATCCTAGTTCGAATTTAGCTGTGTCTCTCAATGTATTTGTATCAAACGGTGTCGTTGTTCTTGACTTCTTTTTTATTTTTTTTTATAGTACTTCTTTCTTTAAGATTATGAAAAATAAACGTGAAACGATTTCTTAATGTTTTACTCATAATTCATAAATTATTATTATTTATACAAACAAATTTTTAGTTGTATGGTTGTTTTTTCTTTTTAATCTTTCTTCCATGTCAAATATATAGATCATAAACTATTTAATAATGAAATTGATTTTGTCCTCCTTCCCTTCTTATGGAATTTTACAATAGAAATAAGCAGGCCCAGATGAGTTTAAATTTGGGCGGAAAAGGTTTTCAGAAGTTTTGGGCCTTCAGTCGAATTTATTATCCTTTATTTTTCATGCACATAAGTAATGAAATCATAAGCCCAATGTTCTCCTCTTTGGTGGGCTCAAGTTAGTGTCATGATTTTTATTCTTTCTCCATGATAATAGGGTCTTTCTAAAATAAGATTTTATAGAACATAAGTGTATATGAGATACCCCATCTTAGTCATTAAAAAAAGTCAACAACAAATCTGAACCACAAATTTTGGTCAAAATGTCCAATGATGATGTGGCATCGGACATTTAGAAAAAATAAATATATGTTAAATTACATACTAACCCTTTAATTAATATGTTTAAAAAAATCTTCCTAATCTCTAATTAATATCAAATATCTTTCCAAAACAAAAACAAAAATCGAGAAAATTGCACTTTTCATACGAAATTTCTGCCTACTTTATATATTTCATACCAAACTTTTCAAAAAGACACATTTCGTACAAAAGTTGGATAACTTTTTTTTATATTTCATTCGGCCGCTAGTTTTTGGATGAAAAATATCATGTACCAAATATGTGTCCGTTAACTCACCATTTTTATCTCTCAAGGGAACATTTACCATAGAACACAAAATACCTAAAATCTTGAAGGGGATAATTGCAATTATTGCAACCCCGCCCAATTCCTCTTCATTCACCTACGAGACCACAAGACCGCCCAACCCCAATTCCTCATACCCACACAACCCCACTTTCATTTTATGAGTAGGATTTTCTTTTTTAGCAATCTCAATTAGTTCTAATTTTTTAACACAAATCAAACCATTTTAATATTTTTTGTATTATAATACATATTTTGAATTTTACCACCTAAAGTATAAAATAAGTACGTATGAGATCCGTTGCATTTTTCACCCTTAAATGATTTTATGCCAATTTCGATCGCCGAAAAACTCATATATGCGCATCACATGTATTTTAAGGGTAAAATTAGTCAAAACATGACGTGCGTTTTTTACTTTCTCTTTACAAATAAAATATTTTTCTACTTAACTTCGGATTTCCGGTTCTTTTACATGAGCGAAGTATTTGGACTTGTTAGAAGTGTTGTGACTAAAGGGGCACAATATTTTCCGCCGAACAAAAATTAAATAAAATTATTTTAGGCGGTAATTAAATTATTATTTTGTACATATGGGTGGTAAAGTACAACAATATGTAACTTTGGGGGATAATATTTTTGTCAAATTTTTAAAGTGGACTTCATAAATCATATGAAAGCTTTTATCAATTTTTTTTTTTAAATAACAGGGGTTTATTGCAAAAATTTAATGTTGTCAGGGGTTATTGATAATATTTTAATTTAAGGGGATGTTTTTTCATCATTTGATGGGGTAAAATTGTCATTTCGACTTGAGAGGGATACTTTTGAAAATAATAAAAAAAAGTACAGGGTTCTTTTTCTGATAAAAATAACATGTGTTTTTTTAATTAGAAAAAGCACAAGGGGTGTTGTTGAAATTTACTCATAAAAAAGGGTAAATTTGTCTTTGAGAAAATAAATTATTTTAACTTTAATTTTAAGGGGACACGTGTCACCAAGATAAATGCTATCTTATGCGCTCTCCATCCCTCGAAATCTCATTTTAGACGACCCCGAGCACATGTTAGGATATATCACTACAAATTTAATCTCATTGTCTTTGGTGGGCTCAAGTTAGTGTCATGATTTTTATTCTTTCTCCATGATAATACACTCGTAGAGTTTTATTCATCTAGAATTTCAAATGTATACCTATCTGAATTAAGAGGCTAGTACGATGTAGATGAATATGCTTGTACTTTTCAAGCACATGTTAGGATATATTTGGTTTTGACTCGATTTCATGGGTTTTAGTTTCAGAAAAATGGTTTTGTTCATTTTGGTGAAACTTTGGAAATTCCATTTGAGAATTGAATTTGGATGTTAGATTTTGTGGTTTTGAAAAAGTTAAAATCTCATTTAGATTGAATTTGAATGTTGGGGTTTGGGGGAGAAAAAATATATAGTAGGTGCCATATCAACGTTTTTTTATAGAATATGGGTTAAAAAATAGGTGATAGGTGTCAATTAAAGGATTTAGTGGATTTCGAGTAAATTTCAAAAATTTGTATATGTATAGATTTGGGATGACTTTCATTAGTCTTTATCAAATTCCATTTAGAATTTTTTTGATCAGTATCACAAAATCTCTTCCAAGCATTCCCTTAATCATATGATAATTAATCAAGTTGAAATAATCACAAAAAGTGTTGGGTTGACAATTATCTTCATACATTTTATGAAATTGAGCAGAACAAAAGTTTGTTCCCTCATTCTAAAATAAGATTCCATGATATGCAGCCTTCCTTGAGATATGTCAATTTGAACCTTTAATTTTGAAAAAAATAAATCTAGACCGTTCATATTTGTGCAAATGTACAAATAATCATGGTAATTTTATACATGTGCAACAAATTGTTGCACAATCACAATGACAATAATACCCTTATATATTAAAAAAAAATAGCACAAAATTTGTTTTTCTTCAAAACAATTCTCCCGTGTTCCTTTCCAGTTTCCACACATTTTTTTCTTCCAACCACCACTCATTTTTTCTTTCTTTTATAGAGTACCACTAATTTGAAAATATTCACATCTTTTTCCTAAAAATTAAGAAAATTAATAGTTTTGATTTTCTTTTTTGTTTTTGTATAATATAACAATTGTTAATATTTTTAAACTTAATTTATTTTGTTTATAAACTACTAATAGTATTATTGTTATTATATTTTATATTATTTTGTTTAATTTTTAGAAATAAAAACTTAATTTTATATAATCATAATTGTTATAATTATCTTGCATTTGTAGTTCATTTACGAATTCATAAATCCTAAACCAAAATTTTCTCAACAAGCTCAAACTCTCAAAATTTTCTCAAAAGACTCAAATGTACTTCAATATCTACTTAACTTATTAGAATTGTTTCACTTAATCACAATTAATTCAAAATTTTAGTTTGATCTCTCATTGTTAACAAAATTTTATATAATATTTTAAATTAACTTTAATTATAGAATTTGAAAATGAAACCAAGTAAAATATAATACCTTTTCAAATATTAAATTGAATCGAATGTTTTTTAGGACACAATTTAAAAGTAGACTGACCCAACTGAGGAAAAAAAAAAAAAGATTTGGGGTCAATGTATAATTTCCTATAATTTGAGCAAAACCTAATTTACCATCTTCTCCTCTAACCCCAAGCCGCCGTCGGCATACCTAACCACCAGCTCACGTCATAACCTCGGCAAAACTCAGGACCACCCTTTCACACTCCCCTGCGCAAACCACATCATAACAAAAGGTAGGAGGCCATTTCCCCTCAAATCAATTTGCTTCATCATTTTGATATGGACTTTTCCCTTTCCAAACATGTATATAAAATAAAATTGAGCAAAGACAACCAGAATCAACAAGAAATAATTTCTGTGTATGTGAAGAACTCGGGGGTACTGGCAAAATTGTCGTCTTCCCACATTGCCCGTGCCGGATTTGAGAGAGGAGTGGGAGGGGTTGGGGATGCTTTTGCTGTGGAAAATGAATTGTAGAAGTGTTTAATTTTTAGGATGTTAAAGAAAATTAGAAGATTTTAAAAGGGTTTTTTGGACTTTCAAAAAATAAATAATTTAACATAAATATTAAATACGACACGTGTAGCTTCATATAGGTGTATCTCAAGAGAGGCGCTGCACACGGAATCTCAAGATAGAAAACCCGAAGTTTGTTTTAGAACGTGGCTCACCTTTGAAGCTAATTTGAAGATATATTGTGTAACGTAAGAATAGTACAAAGCAATGTTATTAAAACCGGATCGGACATACCGGTTCGACGGCGAACCGGAGGTTGATCCGATCCGGTTTACCCTTTAAAACCGTCTGACTCAAAAACCAGTCTGAGTCGGATTGAACCGGTCCAGAACCGGCGAACCAGTTTGAACCGAATATGAATTTCCATTTTTTTCGATTTTTAAAATTTTTTTAATGTTAAAAATAAACTAAAAATTCTTGTAAAAGGTGGAATAGTTTCGATTCGGTATAGTGTTTGATGTAACAAGTAACAATGTATTCACCATCTAAAAAAAATTCAGTACAAATGATTATGTGATACCTCGCATTAAATATATTTTTATGCATAAATATGCGAATTAATTATGGAATACTAAAAAAAGAGATTAATTAGAACATATTTTCCGGAGGAGGAAGACTGGTCCCTGAGCTCGTGCTAAGAGACTCAATCCCAAGATCTTGTCACATGCCAGAAACCAAATTGTTAGTATAATAATCCTCTTCTCTATCTAATGCGTGCGAATATTCGATAATTGCGTCCAAATTGTTAGTATTAGTTTACATAGATATGAAAACATATCAATCCTCATTAATTATTAATTTAGTCAATCCTGTTACATATCCATCCATCTTAATTTGCATGTTGAGTACATATATAACCTTTCAATATATATATAACTCTCATCTTGTTAATTAATTGACTTTTATTTTTTTAAATAACTGATCCTCTCCATCGTCTCATTGTGCATGTTTGAAACCAATGCATAATGTTTAAATAATGAATTTTTATCTTGAAGATTTCATACTTATAATTCAATTATCCTATATTATTTATCTTAAAAATGAGGTTAATTAGTAATTAACTTATTACGTACGACTATAATTCTACTACGAATTTTCTTCTAATCCTAGTGATTGGAAGATAGACAAATAAACCTACACGAATTTATATTGTGAGTTTTGGTATTAAAGTGGCGTTCTATATATATGTGAACAGAACACCAAATTTTCAGCCAAGTGGAGAAGTGGCTTTAAATAAATATTAGAAGAAAGCTAAGGGACCGGACATAATGGCGAAGATCGATGACTAATGATAATACAATAAATTAGAGAAGCGTCTAGGATTTATTACTTTAATTTGCTTTGAAATCGTATGGAAGCAAATTTCCAAATTATATCTTATAGGATTTTGTCTTCTTTAGGTCGCCAAGCCAACAACCTTGCCATCTTCAATTGCCACTAATGTTAATTTATCTACATCTTCCCCGGCCACCAATATTTTATTAGTATTAAATTTAATATTGGGTCTTGTGCTACAAATCATAAAGAAATTGATTGTTAGTTGCCATGAAATTCAAACCAACCAAACTAGTAGGAGTAGTATATATTGACTAACAATAATAAACCATTGGAATTTGATCCAAAGGGTCTGCCCTCAGCCTTATTCTCCGGGCTTGATTTAATCCAGGTTAGCTTTGGAAAACATAGCTGTTTTTCCACACAATGATACTCGGTAGTATATATTGTTTAAATGAAATGAAACACACATGAATTATATATATATATAATACTTAAAACACTAAAAGGATCTTGAAAAAATAACAAGCTAAGACTTTTCACGTGCCATGTGCGTGACTTGAGATGAGAGATGAGGAATTGACAAACATAATGAAATGTGTCAACTTAATTACTATAGTCATCTTGTTGAATGCACCGTGAATTTGGTTTAGGTGAATATATCCTTTTTCCTTCTCTTTGCTTCATGTTTGTGTTTCTTGTGATAGTGAATTCCTATTTTTTATTCCATTTTACCTTTATATGAAGTAATTGTTTGATTAAAAAAAAAACATATCACTACAAAAGAAAGGGAAATAAATTAGGGAAAACATAGTTGATAGTTCCAACAGAAAAAAGGCAACGTCATCATTAATAATGAATTCTAGTAAAATATCGATGGATATATATATATATATAAATAAAAAGTACTATATATTCGGACAATAGTGATATTACCAATTTATCTAGAAGGAATTTTATGATTGAGGTACCAAAAAAAGTGACCCGATAAAATCACTCCAACAAAAACGAAAAGGTTAATTAATATCTTTTGAGAATGGAAGGTATATGGTAACTTTTGGTAGTAGAGGTAAATGTTGCCCAATATATTGTCATTACAACATATGATGCAAGTGGTCTCTTATTTTGTGGATAAGAAATTGCAAATACATATGTTGTGAATTTGTGATGAATATATAAATGTGACCGTAATCAGAAACATAATTAAGCTTTAAGAATTGATAATCTCTAATTTTGTTAGTTTAATTCAACTACGGTCACATCAAATGAACTATGTGACACTCGAAAAAAGAATAACTATAACGTGATTAAATAATTTTAGATGCTAACCACAAAATAGAGTTAATGGCATAGATCGAAAGGTTCACTGTTTTCGTTGAAAATTTGAAAAAAAAAAGCCAATTTTTAAAATGGAAATGAAAATAAAATTAATTTTGAAACTATTTGCGTTTGGAACATTCTTATTCTTCTTAATTTAGTAATTTATTTTATAATTTTTTCTAATGTTTTTGAATTTTTTTCAATATTAGCTGACCGAAACATATATAAGAAACGAAAATTTGATCAATGGTTATTGAAAATTTACCCCATGTAATATGCATAATGTTCAATTTAGTTACATGTATTCAAAAAGACCATTTTACCCTCTATCATCAAATAAAAGTTTCATAGTGCATCCCTGATATTCTCAAACTTAAAAAAAATTACACCTCTTATATGTGACACTTCATCACATGTATTATGATAAGTGTGGCACTTTACCATTTAGTGTTATGATAAATACTTTACTTATATTACAAAAACACTTTTCATGTCTATTTTTAATTTTGACGAGTGAATTATAAATTACTTCTTTAAAATTATTAAAATGTTATCTTTCAAATCATAGTAAGGTAAAATAAACATTATGCATTTCAGAAGTGGATAATATAGCATTAGCTCCCACAAAATATAAGTAAACATATGTATAATGTATGCAAAACCAGGAAGAAAAAAAAAGCTGAGGACAGGCTCACTCATATCATATATTCCTTGTTATTTTGACCAAGAAATTAATTAATTGGACACGCCTTTGGACAACATGCCTAGGTAGGTGTTATTCTCAAGCATCGATGATATGCCGTAGGTTTATTGTTCTTCTTTGGAAATCTACCCCCAAAAAACACTTCTTCTTTGGACAAAATTGAAAACTTCACAATTTTCTATGCAGGGCATTTAATAGTATTATACTATGTGCATTCCCTATTAATTAATCCTCATAATTTTATTTTCATTTCCATTTTGAAATTAATTATGTTTGCAATCATACTTTTATGTCATAATACATTCTAATTTTCTTCCCCCCCCCCCCCCCCTTTTTATGTAATCGTATTTTTTTAAATGCATAAACATGAACTCAAGTGTTTCAATATATAATTGTTAAATTAAATTGTATTTAATGATGTAGACTTAACTGCCACATTAGCATTTAACGGCAATTTTTCACGGTTGTACCAAATGTGTCACAATTTATTAAAGTGTTTTACCAAATGTGTTGGACACATAAAGTTGTGTACCAAAACTGGGAATTGACCTAAAACTCAGTACCAAAAACACAATTAGATCTCTCAAATATAAATGTTAAACTATAATTTATTTAATTTTTTCCCTACAAAATTGTGAATTTATATATTAAAACAAAAACTTAATTGAGTCTGAGGAAGAATGTGAATTAGAAATAACTGGTGGGGGAGGGAATGGGTTGGAGGCAACTATGGACGGGAGAGTGGTGGGGGGAAGGGGAGACTTGAAGACTTTGAGTTGGAGATGACCTTAGTAGTATCCCTATTTATTTTTTCAATGTACAATGCAGCAAAATAAGAAGGGTTCCAAAACCAACCCACTAAAGGAGTACTTTATAAATTTTCACTAATATATTTGTAAAAATAATTATTGTGCGAAATACAAATTGATGTCATTCAACTAAATGAAATATTCTTGTAATTTTTTTTAGTCATTTTGGGGCATGTTATAGCCCTATTTGTTTTTATCAAGTAATTAGCTAAAAAGCTAACAATTAATCGATTATACTAATCTTATGCTAGCTCAAGGCGCAAGGCACAATTTATTTGCACTGCAACCTAGACATAGACATAGTTATCCAAATTTTGACTCATGTGAACATGTGCAGGTGTAGGCTACAAATCTTACAATTACATAGAAGAAACATGGGTTTTTTGTACTTTGCACCCCCGAAATATGGGAAATAGGCACTTTGTACCCCGGAAACTTAGATTTAGCACTTTGTACCCTCGAAATATGAAAAATATAGCACTTTGCACCCTTTTTTATTTTCAAGCAAAAATTCAAGGGCAAAATAGGTAATTCAATAGTATTGGCACTTTGCACCCTCAAAACTTGAGAATTTCGCACTTTGTACCTTCAAAATAGAATTAGCACTTAACACCCTTTAATTAAGAACAAATAAGCAACTTCCACCCCGGAAACACAATAAATGGGCAATTTGCACCCCAAAATATAAAATTAACACTTAACACCCTCAAATTAAAAAAACTCAAACCCCTCATTTTTTTCGTCAAAGTTGACTATTGGAGTGAAAAAAATCTAGCAAAATAGGTAATTCATTTTTTTTTCCTTAAATTTTGCAAAATACAATTATAAATACTCGAATACTCATTTCTCTCTTCATCTTTCTTTTCAACAATATAACCATAAATAACTAAATAAAGTACAAGTAAACTTCTCGAAGATTCTCGAAGACTCATTGTCTACTTCAAAATATCAAAGACCCATATATTATTACCTATTTTGTCTTAAAAAATTTCACCTTAATGGTCATCTTTGCCGGAAGAAACGAGGGGTTTGAGTTTTTTTTTTATTTTTTTTATTTGAGGGTGTTAAGTGTTAATTTTATGTTTTGGGGTGCAAAGTGTTCATTTATTGTGTTTCGGGGGTGCAAGTTGTTGATTTGTTCTTAATTAGGAAGTGTTAAGTGCTAATTTTATTTTGGGGGTGCAAAGTGCCAAAGATTTACAATAGAATTACCTATTTTGCCCTTGAGTTTTTGCTTGAAAATAAAAGAGGGTGCAAAGTGCTGCATTTTTCATATTTCGAGGGTGCAAAGTGCTAAATCTAAGTTTCGAGGGTACAAAGTGCCTATTTCCCATGTTTCGAGGGTGCAAAGTGCAAAAAACCCAAGAAACATTTATGAGAAAGAAAAAAACAAGATTAGAAAGAAGAAGCTATAACAACATAGCACCATATATAGGGTGGCTCGAGGAATTTAATTGAAGATTTTTGTCAATACCGTGCAGTTTTTCCTCCATAATCTATACCTATACACATGAAAACCATATTACCAAACAAATTGATTTCACGTTTTGAATTTTAACTTCTTAATATAGATCGAGTCGACAATAACATAAAGGAAAACAACTACAAATTATTTTAATTTATGTATCCACAGGACGTTCCAAAAGGTCAGTTTGTTTACAAAAAATGCGTCCATTGATTTTTCTAATTCAAATACAGTAGTTAGAGCTAGCTGCATACTATAGATTTACTAATAATTTATTTGTTCAATGACGATTAAATTGAAATTAAAAACTTATTTTTGGATTTCAATTAATTTTGAGCATGCGTGAGAGAAATTTGGAATGTTTGGAATTATGTCAAGGGATCAAATAATTCAGAGTCGATGTTGACACCTCAAATCTTATTAATACTAGAGGGATTTGGAATCAATTTGATATCTAAGGATAACGACATGTGTTTTTTTGTAAGGGGGCCAGAAAGAAGATGGTTCTCTCTCGCACATCTGTTTATTCTATTTATTTGTTTTAGTAGTTCCTACCAAAATTAGAGATTTTTGATATACTATTTAAAATATTTTACTATGAATGTTCTTTGAGAAAATTAACTGGATCAATTTATTATTTTGGTTAGTGGGGATTAGACCCATGTTGATTATAAATTTTGGTATTATTAAGCATAAATAAGAGGTGCATGGAACCTCATAAGTCATAACAATTATGAATAATTGCGCACTTTGTAGCAATTAACGAGTTTTTTATACACTATATACAGTAAAACCCTATTTATTTGGTTAATATATAATTTATAATTTAGGATCGCTATTGCATTCCAAATGTATATATCGTGCCCAGGCCCGGCCCAAGTGCTAGGCAACTTAGGCTGGCGCCTAGGGCCTCCGGTTCGGAGGGCCCCAAAATTTATACATAGGTCTTTAAAAAAAGTAAAAAATTAAATATTTTTAATTTTATGTACATAACATGTATCTTGGCTCGTTTGGTAAGGCTTTCTCACGATGAGTAGGAGGTCTAAGTTTCAAATCCCAATATTGAGTTTTTTCTCATATTTTGATTTTTTCTGTTATTTAACATTTTTTTTTTGTAATAATGTTTGTCTTTTTTATTTCCCTTTCGTAGTAATTATTCTTTTAATTCCATTTCTTGTCAATTTTTTTTCTTAATAAGTACTTCAAAAAAAAAAAATTATTTCTTAATTATTATAAAAGGAGTATGGTTTTTTTCTTTGAAATTTAATTTTTCTGCTTATTACTTTCTCACTTAGTACATTGCAAAAAAGAATTTCACCCCTATTAAAATTGGTATAGCCCCATCCATATTATTATATGTACGTGCATCTTGTTTTTAGTTTTATAATGTATAAATTTTTCTATACAAGATAATATATAATTAATAGAGTTAAGAATGTCACCAAATGAAATAAAGTTAAGCAATCAATTATGATAAAAGTAAAAGAATGAAATAGAGTTAAGGATGTATATATATTTGTAAAATTTGTTTCGGCTAAAATAATATTTTTAATATTAGAAATTATACAAAAAAAATTCACGATTGAATCTTTTAAAAGTTAAATAAGTTTGTTTTTTAGTTATCTATTCAAAAAATAATATGTTGGAGAAAGTAACATGTCAATATTTAATTAATATTTTTGCCTTTGAAAAAATAAATTGATTATAATTTTTTTATAAGAACGGGCCCCAAATTTTAAATTCGCCTAGGGCCCCCAAATGTCTAGGGCCGGCCCTGATCGTGCCGTAATCTACTGGAATGAAAAATAATCATATATAAGTTTCGGCTAAAACCAGCATAATATCCCAAGATTCCCAACATATATAACTTTCGACCATTTTGTTTCGAGATTATGTTTCGATCAGCCAAATATTGTAAATTTTTAGAAACTTTTCGGAAACACTAAGGAAAAATTGTAAAAGAAGTTACTAATTTGAAAAAATTTAAGGCAAACAAATAATATCGGAATTACATCTTGTTTTTATTTCACTTAATTTAAAAACGAAAACTTTTCGATGTTTTCGACGAAAAATATGAAATATTTTATCTATGCTTTCGACTAAACCCAATATTTAATTATCCGTTCATGATAACTATCAATATTGTACTTCAGATGTATCATGTTGTAATAGATATCCCAACATGCTAAACTCAATCGTATTTACCCGTTTGTGATTATTCTTACAACATCGGTTAGATATTCAAGGGGTACAACAATATTCGTACCTTTATTTTTTCAGGGACGCGAAAATAGGATAAATATAGTTTTGGCAAGCAATTACATCTTTTATATTTTAAGTTACTGTAATTGAGGATAAATATGGTTTTAATAACATAAGCAAAACCATTTGTTAGTTGGCTCATCAGTTTATTGTTTGGTCCGATTCTGAAAATACTTGTATAAAGGGGAAGAAATTGAGGAAAATAAGTATTATTTTGCCATCAATTAAGTTGATTTGACAATATGATGCGGCGGGACAAAAACCCTAATTTGTTTGGGTGAAAAAATTTGGACATTGATTTTTATTCAGACGAGTGTAGGACTAATTAAATTGCGGGTCTGTGTGCTTTTTAATTCTTCCAAGAGCTAAAATTGATATTATATATAACCAAACTAAAAAATCTTGTTCCAGCAGTGACTTGTATTTATACAAGTCTATTCATAATGGAAGATTAAACTTGCATATATGGATGTCCATGTATAAATATACATGACATTCACATAAGCAAATCTATGTTTATTTGAATTAAATGCATATAACTGTTAATAAAAAAAATTAAAATTATCGATTTGAATTAAATAGTTTATCAAACTGTTCTCTAAATTTCAAAAAAACAATTATTAATTTATTATATTTAAATAAAAATATTAAAACATGTATTTATTATTGTTATTTTATGTGAAAATGTAGTAAATGTAATAAAATATTATTTATAATGTCATTTAAAATTTAATATTGAAATAAGAATAAAATATAACAATTTTAAAATTTTAGATGATGACTGCTGGAGCGAAAAACTAAAACTGAGTAGCTAAAATACTGTTCACCATGTATAATTTGATATAGATGACCATATATAGATGACGTTGTTGGAGATGCTCTAAGAGGACAAAAATTACAAAACTTAAAACATAAAATATATAAATTGTTTGTCGAAACTACAAGTGTCCAATTTTCGCGTTCCTGAATAAATTATAGAATTAATATTGATTTTTGCCGAAATTCAAGAGACAATTGAAAAGTTAGTTTACAGTTTCCATTATAATGAATGATTATATATATATCCTGGTATTAAAACGTACGACATTTATTAAAGTCTTTTGACAGTGCATTAAATACGGGGTGTAAGAATTCGGTGCTTAAATGACATGAGTACAACTATACTATGGTCTATGGGAACATATTTATGGTAGTTTTATTTATGAGTTTGTACATGAGAATTGGAAGTGCTTAATTGCTTCGATTTCCTACCAAATCCAATGAAGATTTAGTCAGCTGCTGCAATTTGCGACTACGTGGTATTCTTACAGTAATTAGGGCAACCTACCCTGTTTTTTAAATAATTATGAGATAGATTTTTTTCAGATTATGAAAGAAAAATCTATTCTTCATAGTGTTTAAGATGGCTATGTCATAACTAAAAGTCTAAAAAAGAAATGCTTCCAAATTTGTAAAATTGTTGGGGAAAGATGACCGGTCCAAAATATTTGGTATATACTTGTCAAATCGGTATAATTCTAAAATCATTTTTGTCTCTTCCCAACTAAATATAATACTATTACGGGGCGTTTGATAGGATCTAATAGAAGTATTATATCATATTATATGTATTAATATGTGTTAATAGAACGTTTGGTAGCATTGTTCTAATACCGGATAAAATTAATTAAATCCCTACAATTCAGTATTGAGACTAGATTATAATCACATACCCACTACCAAACAGTTCTTTAGTGTTTGTAGGAGACTCTTAATATTAAGTTTCATAAATTATTATTTTGAGACTCTTACAAAGAAAAGGCATTCTTATAATACGTGTGGGGCAATAGTTTTGTTTTCTTAAAATGATTTCAAGTTTATAATATGGATATTTCTCTAATATATTAATATTATTATTGATAATTAATATTTTTTTATAGTACTTAAAATATATGCAAAGAATTTTTGATGTTTTAATTAATGTAACAATAATTTTACCCAAATAAAGGTTTCAAGCCTTAATAAATGTGACATTTTCAATGAAACTTTGAGTTACGCACCTTCCTTAAATGTAATATGAACTCATATTATGGTCGACAGTGCTAAATTCATGAATAAAAGTTCTGCACAAGAAATTTGAAAATCAAAAAAAGAATTTCGAATGCCGCGAAAAAATGAAAAACCAATCAATTTAAATTAAATATCAGAGCATGTAAGACATGAGGAGTAAGGTACAAGAATTTAAAGGTGAGGGGTTGGAAACGGGCAAAAGAAGCTAAGAGAAAGCTGGACTGGGTCCCTAACCCAAACCCATCCCTGTCGGCAAAGTGGAAGCGAACCTCCTCCATCCACATCTCGCTCTCTTTCACCCGACAAAACACACACTTACACTCTCACTCTGTGTATACGTATATATATATAAACTACGAGTGTACAAATTTTTTTCAATAAATATATCAAGTTCTTCTACTTCTTATGACATGTTTGACTTTTGTCAACTAAAATGAGTTTGAAATACATAATACTCTAATTAAGTTTTAAAATATTTCTGCAAATTTCGAGCTTAGACCTGCAATTAAATGTGACAACCCGCAACATATGCAATTGGTTACGTGAGTAAGTGTGAACTAAGAAAGTGCAAAATGCTAGAAGTTTGGGGTGATGAATTTTTTTTTCCCTAAAAATAGAAAACAAAAGCAATAATAATATTATTTATTTCATATATAGAGCATATAATATTTTGCCAAAAAAAAATATATATATATATATATATACTACAATATATATAATAGTGATAATGTTATGAAGTGAAAGGTATACAACATGCATGCACCAACCAAGTCAGTCTAGAATTGTTTATATACATTGGAAGCAAGTTGGGGAGTGTGTGATTTATTAATTAAGAAAAGAAAAAAAAGAAAAAAAGAAAAGGTTGGAGTGTGTGTGAATAATAATAAATGTGTTGTTTTGTCTGGGGACCATATAATAATAATCGTGGTGAATTGGGCCACAACACAACACAATACAACACAAACACAACCCTCTCCTTCGACACGTCTACATCAACTCCCCTACAAACAACAACTCTATCTATCTATCTATCTCCCTAGCTGATCACCTCTACAATTCTTATCCTTGTCTTTCTTCTTTTGATTTTATGCTTATTATACACTGTTAGCTAAGCTGTTCAAATTCCTAGGTGATGTGATCATAGATGTTGTTGAGGACTTTTTTTTTTCTTTTTTTTTTAAAATAAAGAGGTCTAGGGCCTATTTGAACGGGTTCTTGTCCCATTTTGCAGATCTCAATTTTGAAAAAATAGTTTGGGTGATTTCGTTAAAACCTTTGAAATCTCGTTGGGTTATGTTTAGATGTTGGATTCTATGTTTATGAAATATTTGAAACCCACTTGAATTGATTATGGATGTTGGGGTGTGGGAAAAAATAGGTTGTAAATTTCATTTCAAATCAATGTATTTTTAAAGAGTTTTGAGGAAAAAATATAGATGGTATATGTCATATCAATGTTTGATAGGTTTCAAGAATTTGAGTGTATATTTGTGATGAGTTTCATGGTTATGGCGAAAACTCATTTCACAGGATTTTTCCTGACCTCGCGAAACTCGTTAGACTGGGCCAAAACTCATCCGTATAGAGCCTTACTTTCATTAGAATATTTAGAAATTATTATTATTATTAAGAAATATGAGAATTGAAAATGCTGACTGAGTCATGGAGATGACTATGAAAAGATAATTGAAGATGGGAAGAGGAGTATGAGGTAAACGAGTGGAGGAGATCACTGGAGATGACCTAAGGCCATCTCCAACCGAAGACCTTGCCCAATTGCTCGGGCAATTGCATAATTGTCTTGTCCTCATGCCTTTTCGACCTACCTTAGGGCAATCAACATTCATTAATTCAATTTCACCACTTTCCCCACTCTCTCCACTCAAACTTGTTTAAACAATAATAATAATAATAATAATAATAATAATAGTAATAAAAATCATAATTATTTTTTTAATAGTTATACAATCAAGAAAATTAAGGCATTTTTTATTTAAGTTGTATTGTGTATTTTTAAATTAAGTATTTGTGTTCAACAAATTTCATTTATTTAGATTTATATTTGTTCAATTATATATGAAATTGTTCAACAAACCTCATTTATTTAATTCATGAACTTTAAAAAAAAATAGCACTCGAGCCACCGACAGCCCCCAGCGCTTAGCTGGGGCCAGCAGGCGCGTTTGCCTGCTGGCAAGCAGGTAGACAATGGTTGTTCGCCTGTTTGCCGAGTTGCCTGCCCCGAACCCCCTACCCGCCGGATTGCCATTATCCATCTCCAACCGAACCGAACCGACAACTTCCTTTCATGCCCGATTATCAGATCAGTTGGAGATGGCCTTAGGCGTTGAGTAAAATGTAAATTATCGGATATGAATTAGAATCTAAGTTGGAGAAGAGAGCCTTATCCATAAATTTGAGATTAAGTAGTCATAAAGAGGTCATTGCTGAGAGAAAAGTCAAACTTGTATGTGCATAAAGTAGGGTTTTAGATATATATTATGTCATATATATATATATATAGGTAAAAAAGAATTGTCTAGAACTGTAGAATTAATTAAGAGAAGATTTTCTAATATGAGAATCATGTAAACAAATTATCTTGGCGTGATGTAAAATAGTAGATTCATTGATGTAAGTCGATCTTATGCAAAGGCTTGTGTTCATAAGGACATTTGTAGTTTTATTTTATTTAATTTAAAATGTAAAATGTGCAAGTTGGTTGTGGTACTACTGATACTAATAGTCTAGAATGAGATCTAACCCTCTTATTGTCATCTCTGGAGCCTCTCAAAAAGTCGCAATTCAAAACACGCACGCCTTCCGTACATCCTTTTGAAATATTAATTGCGTTCTTTGGGATATTTTACTACAACTTTTATGCATTTAGATAGGTGTTTTGATTCACAATCTCGTCCTGTTAGCATATGTATTGAAGACTTCTTTAATAATATATATCGATGGAGATTCATAAATCAAGTCTTAAATAATTTCAAATCCTAGATTTTTTTTTGAGTAACACATCATTACATAAATATCAATAAATCATAAATCTCTTTGTATGCTACTAAATTACAAAGAAAATTAACTATTCCTTCCGTTATTTTATTTGTCGTTTTGATTCTTGAGTTTATTATCTAGCACAAAATTTAGTGAATTCTGTAATAGGAAAAAAAATACTCAATAATTACTAATTTCTTTGGCTTTGATTATGAGTTAATGAAATCATAATATACTTTGAATATATGCATCTCGATACAAATCACTAGGAAAAAGTGCTGAAATATACTAGTACCTTTGAATTTGAAGAGAAAAAGAAAAAAGAAATTAGAGCGTGGGACATAATATGAAGCTAGGTAAGTAAATAAATGAATCTAGGATATGTAATGTGGTCACGTGGAAATGCATATTTGTTCGTGCACCCCACCACTCCTTTTGCCTCTTGGATTTTAAGATGCATGAGAGATGTACAAAATTCCACATTATTATTATTATAAAAAATTCATTTGTAATAAAATCCCAAAAGCAATAATAGCAATAATATGTCTAATCAGTGACAAAAAGGTCAAATTGAATACAGCTGGATGTGCGTACTACTAACTTGTATGCCCAAAATGGCGCAAACACCCTTCTTTCTGTTATATCTTGTTACTCCCAACTCTTTCTTCTTTTCATTTTCATACTTATTATTATTTCTACTCATATCATATATTATACTATAATATACTGGAGCTGTACGTACGTACATTATATGTAGTAGACTAGTAGTACGAGCCAGTAATAGTATTTTACAGTTCGTAGTAGTAATAGATAAGGATCTTTTGGTTTACTTTTCTCATTATATCTGAAGAAAAGAAAGGATTTTCAAATTATTCCGAAAATATTAACTAATAGAATAATGGTATAAGATAATGGTGATGTATTTTTATTCATTAAAAAATTGTGTTTTATTTGTATTGTAGCAGAGTGATGTTTTGTATTGTGTTTTAATTAACTCATATTAATGGGGTTTTTTTTTTTGTCCACCAGAAAATTCTGAAAAAATTCAAATAGTCAAGCCTTGTACTTACCTCGCATATGAATTCAAGCAATTTGACTTATCCGTATAATAAGTATGTTAGATGATTATTTTGTGGCCTTATCAATCTTCATCTTTTTAATCCATCTATATGGACTTAGCCAATCCATATTTTTAATATGATATCCTAGCTCATGTTAATATCGGTCATATTCTTTTCTAATGAGTTTTATGTTTGTTCGTATGTTGAGATTATTCTTGATGAATACGATATAGAAGGTCAGAGTGTTGGACACCGACAAAGTTTGAACAATCAAGAAACGTAATTAAGTGGACTTAGGTGAACTCGTTTGATTGATTGATATTTATTAAGACAAGTATTATTAAAAATCAATTAATGAGTAGAAGTCCTGCACTGTCTCAATAATAGTACAATTTATCATAGTATTAGAATATATTTCTCATATTCTTAATGAAATTGAATATAATGTCCATGTATTCATTATTATACAATACAATAGAATGTATGTATACTAGTAGTACTTGAATGCAAAGTTTGTCACAAGGCTTGCAGACAGTATAGTATCCTTCACTTCCATTGTCTCTCTCTCTCTCTTTCTCTCTCTCTCTCCAATTATTTTTCCTTTGACAAACATCAAACTCACTAAACAGAAGCCAGTGTAGTTTCCCCTTTTCAACTATGCTTAACCAAACATAGCAGCAGTTAACACCTACATATACCATACACACTCACTTCAAAACATTGTTGATCCTTTCTTCTTCTGTCTGTCTGTCTCATTATGTAATGTAATGTGAAAGAAACATTTTCTTCTGTCTTTCTTTCTTTCTTTATGGATTTTGGTATTGTAGGGTTGGACAATTTGGTCCCTAATTCAAACTCAGAAAATAGTACTAGTGCTCATGAGGAGGCTAATAAGCACAAATGGTATGGATCTGGATTTCATAAGCAAGAAGAAAGGACAATAAATCATCAAGTTGAACTGACAGAGTTTAATAAAGTGCCCAAAATTTGTTTCTCTGGTGAACCCCATCAACAAATGCTAAGCTTTTCTTCTCCAAACTCACAGGCATTGCCTTATTATCAACATACATCAAGTCCATTTACATGTAGTAGAAACACAGGTACAACAGGTTAGTTGTTGATTTTTCTTTATGTTCCCTATTATAAGCTTAATTAAGCATAATGTCTTAATTGATTTGCGCAGGGATATTAAATGGTATGTATGGGTTAGTAACAGGGGTGAGGGGACCATTCACATCATCACAACGGATGGAGTTAGAACACCAAGCTTTGATCTATAAATACATTACTGCAAATGTTCCTATACCTTCCTATCTGCTCAATCCCATCCGGAAAGCTTTTGAATCTGCCGGTTTCTCTGCCCTTAGACCCAATTCTTGTAAGCTGTTAGGACTACTTTTCTACTTACTTCATTTTCTTAATATATACTGTATTAGTATATGATTTTTTTCTCAATTCTTGGATGGACAGTGGGATGGGGTGCTTTTCATTTGGGATTCTCCAACACTGATCCTGAACCTGGACGCTGTCGAAGAACGGATGGGAAGAAATGGCGGTGCTCTAGAGATGCAGTTGCTGATCAGAAATACTGTGAGCGGCATATGAACAGAGGCCGCCATCGTTCAAGAAAGCCTGTGGAAGGCCAACCGGGCCATCCCGCCTCCGGAACCACCACGACTAAGCCAATGCCGGCGCTGTCTGTGGTGCCTGCAGGCGGTGTGTCCGACACTCGGAATAAAGTCAATAACTTGCACCAAACTGGCCCTTATAATCATTCATCTGGAATTCCCAATATTAATAGGTACATCAAGCTTAATCTTAGTCTTTCTAATGGCCTTTAAGATTTTGACAACAATTGTCCCGTGGCAGAGGCCCGCGTTTGGGTCAAGTCACGGATGAATGTCGTGTTTGTTTGTGTGTGAATGCATTGTGAGGCTAGGGTATGCTAAATTTGTTTAAGTGAATATGGGGTTGTTGCCATTTTTCAAAGTCAATAGAGGTATTTTTTGCATTTTTCCATGGGGTTATAATTGCCATTTTTTTCTTCTGCAAAATATGTATTTGAGCATGGGAGGGTAACACAGGGGGGTTTTGGCTATTAAATATATGACCTTTTTTTTTTAATAATTAGGCATAACCTGGGCCTGGGGTATTTTTACATTTCACTCATGCACCTTTCCTAAAACCAATTTATTTTAGGATAAGTGGTTGCGTCTAGGTCCAACACATTTTCTGAATTTCCAAATTGATTTTTTTTGTTCCTTTTGGCACAGAAGTCTTCCAAACAAGGATAACACGGACGGTGGATATCAAAATGCAACTGTTCTTTCCATGACATCTCCGAAAATAAGTCTCAAAGACAAGCAGAACGCTTATGATCAGCAAGACTCTTCTTCTCGCCCCGAATTTGGATTAGTATGCTCCGATTCCTTACTCAACCCCTTAGATAGGAGCTTGTCACTTGTAAACTGCAGAAACTACGAAAACAAATCACAGCATTCACTACGGCAGTTCATGGACGACTGGCCTAAAAACCAATCAGAGCCAGACAGGACTCAACTCTCGATTTCAATCCCATCCGACTTCATGATGTCTTCTACTAATGAAAAACTCACCCAGATTCAGTTGTCTGATCAAGAACTTGAAGCAACTCAAATGGGACTTGGGCTGGGTACTATTACAAGTGATCAACAAATCCAAAGGCAGAGTAATTGGGTTCCCATCTCGTGGAGGCAACCTTCTATTGGAGGACCTTTAGGCGAGGTTTTGCATAACACGGGAGAATGCAAGGCGCTTAATCTCATGGAGAGTTGGGATAGTAATAGGTCACGCCTGGCCTCGTCCCCAACTGGGGTTCTGCAGAGGGGTGCATTTGCGTCGCTTTCTAATAGCAGCGCCGGGAGTAGTCCGAGAGCGGAAAGTATCAATGGACTTATTGGTCATGGTCTAATGCATCCTTCCATGCCTGCGCTTTAAATGCAAAATCTGAACTAGTAGGAATAATGGGACTTATTAAATTTTGTTGAAGTGTTTTATGTACTAATATGTCTTTCTTGTATTTGTTGTTTGGTGATGTAGTGCTTGAATCATAGTTTAATTGCCTCGTTGTAGAGGTTAATATATATAGTTTGTTAAGTGTGACTTGAAAGTTTAATTGATGAGAATGCTGCTGGTTGGTGGGATGTTGTATTGATAAAGTAAGGTGTTTGTTTTGGTGGCCTACAACTTGGAGTTGATTGAGTCATCTTTATACCAAAAGATGTGTACAACTACTTTAATTAAAAAGTCGTGAGTACATAAAACATCAATCAAAATAACAAACTATATAACTAGCCAAATTTAAATGTCCTTGAGGTGTGGGTTGGGGAGGGAGGATGGCTGTCTTTGGCTTTGTTCCACGAATCATACATTTTCCAAAATTGCGGAAGTATCCTTAAAATTATTCAAAAGCTGCAAATTTATGTGTCAAATGAGGGAGTGAATACCAAATTAACTTTTCGTTTTATTCTAAATAGTGATCTAACTCCATTATATAACTAAATGGGCAAAATTCTTATATGTGTTTTTGCCTCCCTCTTGATTTATACATTTTTATAATGGGTAAAATGTTCATTGTGCAATATCCTAAAGAGTTAAAGTGTTCATTTATTCATATCACATGGAGGTACTGTCATTTTACGCATATTACTATGGGGTGAAGCGAGGTAAATATATTGTCAACGGTAAGTTTAAATTAATTATTTTTTACATGAAAATAAAGTTTCAGTCACATTATAGAGTGTATGTGCAACACCCTCCAATAGCATGGAGGTAAATTGCTAGTTATTTAATATCATAGGAAGATAAATTATCCATTAAATATATCACAGGGAATTGCTCATTAAATATATTACATAAAATTAATTTGCCAAGAAACAAAAAAAAAAAAAAAAAAAAAAATCTTTTGATTCTCGAAACGATGATATTTTGGATTGAGAAAAGGTATAAATTAAATAATATTTGGATCTCAACTGAGAGGCCCAAACAGGTGAAAATGCCAAAATAGTGACATATTATTATATATGATCCATTAAGTTAAATTAACTCTACGTTACTACGCATTCTGGCCCATTAAGGCATTAACCAAACTAACACTTCGCTACCCAAAACTAAAGTTGGGATTACTACTACTGTACTACATATAAGTCAACCCAAATTAATCAATTAATTAGGGTTATACAGGAGAAGTTTTTATACTCCTATACGGCCAATATGGAAGTACAGACCACTTTGTGCAAATTATTATATTAAAGTATACATTATCGAAATGATAACCACTTTGGCTAATATATTTATGTGTTTCCGGTGGAAATTTAAATTAGTCCATAGTTCAAATACGTACATAATATATGATTGAAATTAAAACACAATTGTAATATAACTCCAACAACCTAGCTAACATTAATCGATAAATAAAAGATCAATAATGGCTGGCTAAAGCAAAATTGAATAAAAAAAAAATTCAAATAGCTTAACTAAATTCCCATTAAACCTTGAGGAGAAAAAACAAGTATTAAGCTGGAAATCCAGAGGTGGAGATGATGAGGAGATTGTTTGACGGTAGTGGCGGGTGAAATGAACACTGTTATTCCTTGTTGCGGATTCAACGGATTATTATTAATATATGGTGGTGGATAATTATTTCCACTGCTCTCCAAATTGTGTGGTGGTGGTGGTGGGGGAGAACTATATATCGGATTACTGCCTTTCGGAGAAGTCGCCACGGGAGGCGATGGCGAGCACATTGGCGGTGGCGGTGGTGGTGGACTGCCGTAGTTATAAGTACTCACTGAATGAGACAACTTTAGAGTTTGTGAAATTGTAATAATGGTAAATAAAAGCATAATAGTAGAATATTGCTTATCGGCCATGGTGTTAATTAATTAGTGCACTTTAATTTGTAGGGTTTTGTTATCATGCCTTTGAAACCTATTACCTATTAAATATACTACCCCATATTAGAGCTGCTAATTATACGGAGACGGTGTATATATAAATATAGACATTTCCAATTATGTATATGCTTGCAATTTTATACAGAAGTTTCCAGTTTGTGTAGTTATTCAAAAGTGAAGCTTCTATGGGAGAGTTGATTCTACTAGATTTCTACCATAATTAAATTGTAATTTTTTTAGGGAAAATTAAATTGTAATTATGATGTGGCTAATTGGATTTTTATATTCTAGACCAGTTGGTCGAAGGCGAATCCAAAGTAACTATACACTTACAGTGTGATTGTATGTAACCAAATACATTTGCTATGTGGTTGAATGAGTTTGATCAAGTCAACCAGATAGAACTTACGTGACATAACAATTGATGGTAAGATGCCAGTAAATTACTACAATATACTATGATGTTTGTGCTATATATATACATGAAAACCACGCAAAGACTTTTTTGACTATAACTGAAATTTAAATTATGTTATTTAATATTGACTAGAGCTCATTATTGATAAAAATTCATTTGTGCTCGTTTCGTTATATATATCAAATAAAATTTGACAATTTTTTTTCAAAACTGATAACTTTTGAAGTACATTCGAGCTCAACTCGATAGGCTAAAATCATATAGACTAAACGTAAAAATATCAAACTACTTGCATCTAGAGCTCGTTCGATAAAATTAAATCTCATTTGAGATCGATTCGTTCAATATTCAAATTAAACTTGAACAACATATTTTCAAACAATATTCGACCCATTTATACCCTAACTAGCTAGTTAGATTTGACATTATTAAAATCTAGGCCAATCATGGATCAGGCCCGGACCCCGACCCTATCAAGCCCCATTCAATTCATAGGGCTATTAAGAGTCCATATCTGGACTCGTACCCGAACTTGAAACTTAATTAGGACTTGGTCCAGGTCGGACCCGGACCCAGGGCCTTAACAAAAAAGTTAAAAAAGAAAGAAGAAAAACTCTAAATATGATCCTGATTTTTTAAAGTAAAAAAGAAGCAGCTGTACGTGTCGTCTTGGGTCTAGATTTGAATCATGTTTTTTTTTTTCTCACTTTTTTTTTAAAAAAAAGGGTAAGTGTAGTCAATTTCTATAATTTCAATTCAACAAATCAATTTTAAGATGGTAAAATTACAGAAAACATCCCAAATTAATTAGTAATTTTAGGTTTTCATTTCGAATTATATCACCTCACTGAATTCGTTTCGCGATTTAATATTTTTTCGAAATATTGTCCCAAATTAATAACTAAGTTTGATTTTATATTCCAAACTATATCAACTCGTCGAACTTCGTCCCGTAATTTATCATTTGTCCCAATATTAAATTTCTAATTTGATAGAAATGATGGTTCAATCTTATAATTAGTTTGAGACGAATTCTACAATATTGTATAATTGTTTATGCTAAAATTTGTCACGTCATGACATGTAAGCAGTCATGTGGCAATTTAATGGACACATGCTTAATTTTCATCTCATAATTAACGATGGAGAGATATTCCAAAAAAATATTAAATTACGGGACGAAATTCAATAAAATGATATAGTTTAAAACGATAACCCAAAATCACTGATTAGTTGTAACGTTTTCTGCAATTTTACCTACTAACATCATACTTAAACGTTAACCCAAATCAAACATATATTATCATATCATGTATCTTACTATATATATATAACTACCTAGTCCCAGCAAAATGGATATCTCATTTCCATCTATAAATGAATATGAATTTGCAATAATTAGGGAGAAAAGTAAGATAAAAAAGAAGTTGGGTAAGAATGAATAGATGGCCCAGTCCAGACTCAACAGTTCAATAGAACTTGACTTTTTAAAAATTTGATTTGGGTTAGGGCCCAGAGCCATCTCACATTTGATTTATTTTTAAACAGTGTCCGATCTGGACTCGGACCCAATTGTATTTCCTTAAAAGTTATTTCACTAATTTTTTCCATCAAATTAGTTCACATGATAGAATTAATTCTGTTGACGGCCTACCTAGCTAATGATTGTTAATTCTATGATTAATATAGAGTATTACATGTATGCGCTACGGAGAATTGCTAAACTGCTAATAAAATGATTTAATGTTGACCATAATTAAAATAAACTTGGGTAAAGAATATTACAATGTATACAAAATAGCTATATAGTTTGTCATAATTGTTTTCTAATCCTATAAGCTGTATATATTTATATGATAATTATAATGTACACATCATTACAGTATCTCAAATGATAAATAAAAATACACCACTATAGAAACTTGTGTCCTAATTTTATGTCTGAGGATGAGTTGGGTCCCGTGATTGAATTTCAATTCCATAATAAACATAATATATTGACTTTTATTCATAATTATTTAATTTTACATAAAAAGAAAATATCTAGAATCGTGGAAAAGCATGCCAGCAGGCACATTCTCATGTACGACACGTGTATTGCGTGTATATATTTTACATATATGTGCATATATTAAATTAACTGATTCAAAGTTGAATTATCTGAAATTGGAGAATTATTATGAAGATAAACAATTAAAGATGGCGAATGATATGCACAGTCACACCATTGATATAGACATGTATGGAAAAATGTACATCTTTCTAACTTCTTACACGTAGAAAAGACTCGATCGGTCCTAACGCTTTATAGTTTGGATTTTTCATTCATTTATTTCAGACAAATCAAACAAAACATGCACGCCCAGTCGACATATATTGTTGTATTATTAATATAATATTAATTAATAATTAATTCATTTAATTTTTAGTTAAAGATTCATGTAATTATATTAGACCCAGCAATTATACGTCATAATCATCACGATAATACATGCCTATGCATGATTTTTTTTTTTGTTCAATATATTTACTTTTGGTATGAAGTTTAAATTTGTCTACCCAAAAGTTAACTATTGAAATATCACGTGAGATAAATTGTCACGTTTTCAACTCTTACTTTACTAAAAAAAATTAATTAATAAATATATTAATCAATTATACACATTAAATGCATCGATCAAATCGAGTAGAGTGCCGGTCTTATTATCTAATATCTACCTTAAATAAGTAACGATACTGATATTTTTACAATTTAATCGATATCTCTAGATTTTATTTCCGTCCATGGCTAGATATTGTGAGTGTATTTCATTTCATTTTTTTTCAGCATTCCACCCTTTTCTTTGCTAGTCTAATCCAATTTTTGATATTTATTATGGGAATTTTCTGTTTTGGGCTATATCAGTAAAAATAAATAAGACAATTTAAGAAATTTACTGGCTAAGAAAAAAAAAATGGTTTTACTGGGTAGCTGCGTAGAATCAAGAAAGCCACAAGGCATCAATTATTAAGTCAGTCAACCATTCTTTGTTTGTCATGTTGTCTCTAACTTATTTGCATACTTTTTCTCCTCTTTCCAATTTTCATGACGTACAACTCAAAAAATATTTTTCTTCTAGTTATTATTTTTGTTGTCCATTCTTCTTCATAATAGTATTATGTTTATGCCATTTAAGTGAATTTATTTATTGAGATTTAATTGTTTACGTGAACACATAAATTTTAAATTATATTATTCATAAATGTGACATTGATTGTGACTCTAAACGTGACAAATTCAATAATCTTTATATATTAATTGACTAGCCATAAAGCCACCACTTCACGTTTTATTTGCTTGACCTAAGGGTAGTTTTGCCGTTGAGAGCATAAAGTACATGAACAGCCTCCAACAATAATAGAAACAAGCACCTAATCCACACATATATACCCCCAACCCCCAAAAAAAAAACCAAACAATATCTAAATTCTAAACCTTGATTTTTGAAGATGAGTAAAAAGGTTCATTCACAAGGAAATGTACCATTTTCTTGGGAAAACAAACCTGGGGTAAGCAAGGCCGTGTCACAACAAGATAACCAAAACATTGCACCACTTAAATTGCCGCCTCCACCGTGTCTAAAAGAAAACAACCCTAGGGTTTCATTTCACGACATGCAAATCCCTCTTCCGCCGTGTCCGTTTCAACCGCCACTAAGAAGCTCCTCGAGAAAGGGTGTGAATAAGATAGACGATGATCCATTTCTAATCGCCTACAAAGAAGTCACAAAGAGCAATAAAAAAGACAAGTCTTCAAGCGGTGGCAAGGTGGATCTAGGGATTGGATTCAAGAAAAATATGTCTATTTTTTCATGTAAGCAATCATCGTGTAGTTTGAGCGAGGACAGTATAATAAGATTATCACAATTTTCGATCTCAAGATCACACAGAGAGGGAGCTGATAATTACAAGTAAAAGTTTCAATATTATTTTCCGGCTGTGGAAATTGAAGCCTTGAATTATTAAAGTATTTTTTTCGTAATATATATATGTGATTATTTATTGAAGTATTAAAGTATTTTTTTCAAAGAATTGGTAGTTTATTGTCTAATAACTTATTTGATGCATTTGCTATCACACTAAGCTTCTAAAATCATAATGGTTAGTTAAATGAAATTGTTATCAAACTTCTCCATTTTGGATAAATGTAGGGATATGTCAATATAATTATGGATGATGGTGATCATATCATGAATATGGTTTTGAATTTTCAAATCCCTTGTACCGTATATATATGTATTTAATATTTGTTATTGGATGATGACATCTGCCCATAACATGAAAAATATTGCTAGCCGGCTAAATTTAAAACATTTTAGGACTTGGTCATTTTTCCATCTTTTACTGCTTTAATTTACATATTTTTCAGAAGTCCACTATTTTTAGCTATATATAATTTTTTTGAGTGAACCCAATACCTCTCTTTCAACAAGCCTCTTCAAAAGTTTGGCTAAGTAAATTTAATATACATTATATGTGAAGAACCATTCCAACAGCTCTTTTGTATTGTAAAGCCGTTTGATAAAAATATTAAAATATGTCAGTTTGAATTAATCCTTTTTCAATAAAATCGTTAATATATTTGATAGCAGTTTAATGAAATCATTAAAACGTGTAACATACAAAAAGTTAGTCATGCTCGTTTAGTATTTCATACAAGTCGATTTATATGACTACGTATTTATTATATATTCATATTTTATATGTTTACAAAATAATAAAAATAATGATTGATGTAGTATAATAATATTAAAAAAATTGAAACATCACTATTGCAAAGAGTGGCTAAAATTGGAAAATTAAGACATCGTAGATCAATTAAAATTTGAAGGTATATAGTTAAATCTTTCAAAGAATGATGTTGGAGGTGTTCTCAGTGTAATTAGTTGGCCTTATTAATACTAAAAGCAATCATTTGCAGTTTTAATTAATTAAAGGGAAAATCGCACTTCGCCCCCCAACCTTTTTATGTTTTTGCAGTCTCCCCCCTAACCTTTAAAGTTTCGCACTTTCCCACCTCACCTATTTAAAAAGTCTCAGGCAACCACCTCATTGAGCAAGGCACCCCCCAACCTTTTTAAGTTTTTGCAGTCTCCCCCCTAACCTTTAAAGTTTCGCACTTTCCCACCTCACCTATTTAAAAAGTCTCAGACAACCACCTCATTGAGCAAGGCAATGGAATCTAGCGGAATATTCCGTTTGCTTGAAGTGACGTGACTTTAGTCAAGGGTAGAATAGTCCTTTAAGGCACAAAAGTGCGAAACTGTAAAGGTTAGGGGGGAGACTGCGAAAACTTGAAAAGGTTGGGGGGTAAAATGCGATTTTCCCTATTTATAATAATTTCTAGATCAAAATTTCATTTCGAGTATATATGTTTCGGTCAACAATGAATATTTCACAATTTTTCTTAATATTATCGAAGAATTTCTTCAAAAAATTTCAATATTTTGTTGACTGAAACATATATACTCGAAATGAAATTTTGATCTAGAAATTATTATAAATAGGGAAAATCGCACTTTACCCCCCAACCATTTCAAGTTTTCGCAGTCTCCCCCCTAACTTTTACAGTTTCGCACTTTTGTGCCTTAAAGGACTATTCTACCCTTGACTAAAGCCACGTCACTTCAAGCAAACAGAATATTCTGCCAGATTCCATTGCCTTGCTCAATTAGGTGGTTGCCTGAGACTTTTTAAATAGGTGAGGTGGGAAAGTGCGAAACTTTAAAGGTTAGGGGGGAGACTGCAAAAACTTAAAAAGGTTGGGGGGTGCCTTGTTCAATGAGGTGGTTGCCTGAGACTTTTTAAATAGGTGAGGTGGGAAAGTGCGAAACTTTAAAGGTTAGGGGGGAGAGTGCAAAAACATAAAAAGGTTGGGGGGCGAAGTGGGATTTTCCCTTAATTAAATATCATATCATCCTATCCGTCAGGAAAATTAGTACGTACCCCAGTGGATTTAATCCACGCGGGTGTTGGATGAATGCCACATGGGCATGAAAGGATAAAAAACATAAGCAATTTCCAGTAGGGAGTCCGGCGCGCGGGTCTTTAATTAATTTCATGATCTTCAAACTAACTGCTGCTATCCACTTCATCGGCCACATATGAAAACGTATAGTAGTTAGTGTTTGCAAAAACATTTGAAAACAACTTCTGAACAGGTGTTTAAACTTTTTATTCCTAAGATAAGAAGATGTTATGGAGCGTCAGCAAGAGGTGTTTTAACTACTACTACTTGTAAAATAATTAATTAAGCTGAAATAAGTACTTGTTCATAACACAACCTAGGCGGCTTAAAGGATGATCCGATCCATACGTGAATCTCTTCTTTATCAATTTGCATATGCATTCTGAATCAACTCGAAAAACACAAATACTTCATAATCTCTATTCTATTTCACAAACTTTGATGATACATAGTAGGTTAATTTACAAGAATATTTCCTGAATCTTATTTGGTTGTTAAAACTAATAAAGCACAAAATTCAGAATGCTAAATTTAGTTACACGCCCTTGAAATTTGAAATGAAATGTTGCGTGTAACAACTGCACCCAGTAGCATGGCTTTATGATCAATAAGGCTGAAATACACATTACAGCGGATAAATACATGAAAAAAGCAATCCAAAAGGTAGTGGCCAAGCAATCTGTTAGCGAGCCTCATTAACAAGAAATGATTGTTATTCGAAGCAGGACATCACAAAGTCTTTTTAACTTTTAATCAGCAAGTGTCCATATGATTACGCAAACTATCATGCTCTGAGAAACATGAACGCCTAATGCTTTCGGTTTCATCAAACGACAAAATTGGATTCCCAAACTAACAATTTCATGCTCTTCCAGAGTTTAGTAAATCACTAGTAATCATGTTGTTACATGTGAAACTAGAAATACCATATTTACACATACTGCTATTGTAAGCCATACTTGGAAGAAACAGCCACAGAAAGGGCTACAGGGATTCTTGTGTCAGATACTCTTGCTGCAGGAGTCCTGCACGAACAACAGTTCCACAACCTGCATATTACATTAAAATATGGAAACATAATTAACAAAAATTATAAACATTCATCTCAAATAACATGGCAACAAAGAATATATTATCTTCGTTTCCAATCTCCAAATCTAAAGATATGCATCTATTTCACCAATTTGTTTTTTTAACGAACTGATCCAAAACATAAATTGACGCGGTGAGGATCCTCTATACCACTATTAGTGTACCATACTTGTGTACCGCTAATAAGTACATGTGGCAATTATAATAATTGTCACATGTACATGTGTCAATTACTTATTAGTGGTACACAAGTATGGTACACTAATAGTGGTATAGAGGATCCCAGCCAAATTGAAGGCATGCTTTAAAGTTTAAACTCAACTATTTCCAAGTTATTAAATCACCTTAATTATAAAAAAGAAAAGAAAAGAAAAGAAAAGAAAAAGAAAAGAAAAGAAAAAAAAGGTGGGATGAATTACAGATTACCTTATCTACAGAAACATAGACTGAATTATTATTTTACATCAATATATTAATGTTAGCATTTTCCTTCGCTCAGTTTTAGCATATTCCTACAATAATGTAGACAAACAATGAATAAAATCCTGTGACAAGTTAGGTATACCAAAATGCATGCCCTTTAGTGATAAACCCACCAATATAGGAATGTGCGCTATTTCCCTGTGTAGCAAAACCCTACATTATTTATATATGATTTGAATTCTCTTAAGAAAGAATATGAAAAACATAAATATCTCACATGCTCTTCTTTTAAAGGACCATGGAGGTTGGTTTGCAGCAAATGCGGAGGCAAAGGTGCTACTTGGGAAGGATGACCCTAGCCGGTGGAGTGCCAAGTTGCACCAAATTACGAAGCAAAAGAGCACCTCTTCAAAAGAATAACCAAAATGGTACCAAGATGTTGAACATTGGTTGCTCTATGTGAAGTTCAAACATTAGTAGCCCCTTCAGGAGAGGAATTCATCTCTAGATGTTAGTGGGTTTTCTCATGCCTACCAATATGATCTGAAAGTTATCACTTAATCATAAGGAGAAACAGCTTTACATATTGAACACTTCTTTTTGCTTTTTGGTCTCTAACATCCAATGACTTTCATCTAAGGAAAGTCCCCATTAGTACCTGATGTAATATTATCTAAACTCAAATTTCTGAACCACACATCCAATTTTGATTTAGCACCTTCAAAAGATTCTGTCAAGATGCATTTTGTCTCATTATGAGATTTGGCTCTCTGGGCAAGATCATAAGTTCTTCTCATCATGTCATTGACAAATTCCATCCCACATGCACCACTATTGTCATTGACAAGTAGTCCATCGCATACTCGATTTGTAACAGTTTTTGTCCACCTACTTCTGATGTACATCTCAGGAATAGAATCCATATTGACCCTGTCGAACACTTTTAAAATATGACTGCACAATATACCGAATGTCTCAAATTTGTGACAGCTACAATTAATACCCAATGTCTGGCTATCAAACTGCACATTGAAGACCGTTGCCGTTCCCCCACGAGATTTCAATGTAAACCTCAATAAAGAAGTACCAACAACCTGATGTTGTTCTGTGATGGCAAAGTCCAACGACTCACGCAATTGTTCTTCAAACAATGTGAATAATTCCATTGTGTACAACTCAGCAATCTGAATCAACCATGGATTACGCCCCAGTGGAAGTCTACCATGGTGACTACGAGTGTCCTTTTCTTTTTCATCTATACGACAAGATTCTTGAACTTTTTCAAAATCAATAATGCAATCATACAATGAGGACATTGCTCCACCAAAATTTCTTTTCAATGCCACATTTATGCCCTCACTTCTCGATGTAGCCATAAGCCCAGCACTAAATATGTGACAACCGAAAGCAGTAGACCATTTGTGACGCAAGTTATACATGAGATCGAACCATTTTTTGTCCTCGATTTCATAATCATCCACCATTTGTTTCCATGTATGCTCAAACTCTTCTTCTGACTGGCATCCACTCATGCATTTAAACCACAAACTTTTGAAACTTGAGTCATCACTCAAGCTGCCGAAATGTGAAAGCACACTCTGGTTGATGTGCCAATGACCCAATCGAAGATGTGAAGCTGGAAATATTGTTTCAATAGCTTTCATCATCGTTTCACATTGATCAGTAAAAATTGTTATGGGTTGTTTACCACCCATAGACTCAAGGAATGTCCTAAACAACCATTCAAATGAGCTTTCAGTTTCATCTGACATGAAAGCAATCCCGAACATTACATTTTCCATATGATGGTTTATTCCCACAAAAGGACAACAGAGCAAGTTGTATTTAGTTGTTCGGTAAGTGGTATCAACTAATAAGACATCACCAAAATATCCATAGTCGATGTTGCATCGATAATCTCTAAAGAAAAGATTCATTAACCTATTATTTTCATCCCATTCAACGTTCCAGTAAAAGTAAGGCTCATTATTGGACATGCGTATGAAATGTTGAACCATTTGAGCTTCATCGTCATTCCCAATTCTACTTTGTTTATTGGCACGGGAATCACTCACGTGTTTCTGTGTAAACCCAACATTATCCCCTCCCTGGGATAAAGTTTGCAAGAATTCCTTGGCCCTAGCCACAGGTATTCCACATTTAACCATTGCCTCAAAGCACTTCTCTATTTCAGGACTCATATGGCGTGCTGATCTTAACAAATATGTTTGATCAGGAGGAAACATATCATGACTATGTTCTTTCTTAAAAGCAGACACTCTCCAACTTTGCCCCTTCAACCGCGCAACTCTGATCTTTGCTTTACATTTGCATCTCAATGTCGGTCTAATAGAAGCTGGTATATTGAGCCTAGAACGCTTTTCGTCTTTGTTGCCTTCACAAGAACATACAAAATCTCTTGCTCTTATTCCAGAACCATCATGAAACCGCTCAATATTACCTTTCCTAACGCTGAAGCCTTTTGCACGTGCATAGATACAATATAGTGCATATCCAACAAGTTCATTTTGCACTGGTTGACCAACTTCTAATCTCCTCTCCATTTCTGTAATAGGTAAGCTTGAAAATTCTACCTCAACATCGGCCGGCAAGGATAACAGATCAGTTCCGTCAACTTCATCACCACAATTTAAATCTGACCCAAAAGAAAGAAAGAAGAAACAACCAATAAGACTAGTTTCCATGGTTAAAATCACCTTTAAAATTATAATTAAAAAAATTACATACCGGAACAAATTTGTGAATTATCGACTTCATGTAGCATGTGTAGATTTTGTTCCATTTCTTGATTTACAGACATGCTGCATATTAGACCATTGTATTTTTTAAGAAAATATACACATTTAAAATCTAAAGGTCTCAATGAAAAATTGAAGAACTTGGTTACAAGTACCGTATTTAATCAAATAATTTATTTAACCATAACTAATGTGTTTAACCTTATACTCCATATCACTTAATAAGGCAGTCTCTGTTCAATCATTTAGCAACCAAAAACCTAAATAACTGCTTCGATTTCAATATCAATAACAATTTTCAATTATTCAACCTTACGAACACCATGTAAACATTCAACAACAATACTAGTCAGTTAAATTAACCATTAGTATAGACTTCCCACTGGATTTTTCTGAAATGCAAGCCATCTCGCTTCAGTCTATACTTTATCCAATTCCGTGCAGTTGATGGCAACTGGTGCTCAATGTCGTCGTGTCTACATATGAATTATTATTATTATTTATACATAGACTTTAACTTTGGGTTTTCAACAAAAACCAATGTGTTTTTGTGAAATATAATTCATCATGTGTAGGTGCATGTAAAATCAGCAGCCTTTTTTTTGAAAATAAAAATGTCAACCAAACATTAAAATGTAGAAATTACTTAGTGTAGTCGTCTAACGTAATTTAAAGAATGGTTCTACATCCTCTAATCTGTCACTTTAGTGCAAATTAAATTTCCCTCTTTCAGGTTTATAAAAAAATATAATAATTCTTGCTTACTTAGTAAGTTAAAAAATTCCTCTAAAAAATATCACTCTAATCAAACCTTGTTTCAAAAATCGCTGCAATCTTTATATATATATACAACCATGTGAATGCAAGCAGATATATGTGCAATTACTAATAGGAGAACCTGAAAAACCTGCATTCCTTTAATCAATTTGAGTGAAGATAATAGAAGGAACACTAGTTAAATCATCTTTCATTCAACCCCTCATAAACCTCCTATAAATTGACAAAGTAAGATTATTTTAGCATTGAATCAGTTCAAATATAATCAAGATGGCAAATTTTTTTATTTGCAAGCTCAAAAAAATCTAATGTGACATTATCGTGGATAAATCAACATGAAACTAGCACTTTATCTTCTAATCACTCATTAGGTTTTCAATTCAGTAGTGGAGACGTTCCTAATATAACTTCAAAATATAAAGCCAATTACTGTAGCAGTGTATCATACATTTTTGTCTAAAGGTGTACTACATGTGCATCTTACACATGTTTTAAACAAAATGATCAATACAAGAACGGAAGAACCTGACCTTTAACACCTCAATGATTTTATAAAGCATTAAAAAAATCACCAATCAATACATAAATACAAAATAACCAACAATCTAATAATCAGATTTGAGGGAAGGCATCTCAACATATATCACTTAATTGTCTAAAAGATCCAACAAATAACTTCTAACAATAATTTTTATAAAAATCTCCAAATTTTGTTTAAGCCAATCACTTCATTCCAAAAACAAAACAAATACCTTGAAATAATTATAGTCAGAATATGGTATAGCAACTAGCATACCATTAACGGTTACAATTATACCCATGTGAAGACATCCTTCTAACCAACACGTATGTTACCTTGAATCTTAGCGAGTAAGAACAATGAAAATGAACTAAGAATAAAGCACATGGTCCTATCATTTGAAGCAAACAAACAATTTCCTTAGTGTCTTAACGAAATTCATGGTAAAATCACAGCTTAAACGAAAAAGACAAATGACTTCACGTGAATACTTGTAGAACAATGTATACCTACAAAACTTTAGCTTAATAATCATTCTCAATCACTCATTAAATCGTAAATCTGAAATAAAGAATGCAAAATTGTTTGAAAACTAAATGATTAGATGCATGAACTCCTAATGTATACAAATCTACATCAGATATAACATTACATGTTAAGATACCAGAAAAAAAAAATGCTAGCGCACATGAATTGAACAAGTAGTTAATTCACTGGTCTTAGATCTTTTCTAAAGCAGTTCTAACATAACATTTCATAAAATTAGAAAACCCATGAACACATATATAGTTCAAACCCTAATCCCCGGAAAAACCCAAAACATTAAAACTTATAAGAACTCACTCAGGATTCCGTTAGGTGGGTAAGTAGTTCGGCACCGGAAGAAGACAGAGACGGTGCGACATAAACAGAAAAGCGCAAATGAGATAGACGGGCTGTTTTGCCTTTGCCAAACCAATGTGAGGGTGCTGAAAATTGAAATTTAGATGCCCAGTGCAACGGCGTCGTATTGGTGAAAAAATTTCTGAAATTTTACACTATTAAATTAAATTGATATATAAATAGATATACTGACTGTATATAAATAAATAAATAAATAACCTCCCTTTACTTATCAGAAAAAAAAAGAAAAAAAAAAGAGGAAAAGAAGAAAAGGGAAAAGGATAACAACCCTCTTCATTTTGCTCTTTTTATTATTTATATTAATATTAATATTACCTATTTATATACACTCCTGAAATTAAATAAAACTTCGTACCCAAAAATAAAATAAAATAAAACTTTATATTTATTCACGCTGTTGCGAAAACTTTTTTTTTTATCAGACGCTGTTACGAAAACTTGACGGAACATACAGAAAGACTTCTTTTTACCTCCAAGTAATAATCTTAAAAAAATGAATGAAATCCGAAAATGTAGTTTCAGAATTTTCAGTATGTCACAAAACAATATGGAGTCCAATTGTTTTGTGGGGCCGAGGGGTCCGATTTTGGTATGCTCTGTCAAGGCTGTTTGGCCCATAAAGCCCATTTATGATTTAGGCCACTAATTATTTTGTTTACTAGCAGTAATAACGAACTAGCCTTTAGTTGTCTATTTTGTGGGCCTATAGAAAAAGCTTAGCTCCATGTCATATATCCTTTATTCGGCCCGACCCAATCCACACCCAAATACCTGGCATAATCAACTCGGAGGTAACTCCACTCCCTAGGGTTTATATTCAGAAGATATTTTCTTTTAGGAAATTCCTGTTGTCTTTCAAAGGTAAGCAATTCGCTTATAATTTGTTGTGGAATTCATTTTTCCCTCTATATTGTTTTTGTTTTTTCTTATGATTTATTATATGTTGTTTAGGTTTTGTGCTTGCCGCAAGCATGGCAAGTAACCCCCCATCATCTGGTGCACAGGTAGGGTTCTTGTTCATTTTTCCTATATTTATTTGATCCCATTTGAAGCAAAAAGATGGTTATTTTATAATGTTATCAGGATTTTGTGGTGTTTTTGTCAAAGTCAGGATTTTGATGAATTTTGATGAATTAGGAAGATGGAAAGAAAAATGAAAAGTTGGTTTATATATAATGACAGCTAGGGTGTCTAAGGAGTGAGTAATTTGAGTTAGGTGTTTCATGTTTGTATATCCTATTGAAAAATGATTGAGGGTACGTTGTTGTAAAGTTTGATAACTACAGAAAGGAATTAATGATGCCACTTTACTGAGTTGATAGATATTCGAGTACTGGAGGTGGGTTAAATTTTAAAGTTAATTTCAATTGAAATGTACAACGATCCATAAGATTTTTTCCTTTTTTTAATTAAAACCAAATTCGGTCGATCCGGAATGGATCGGTTAATTAAATTCTATAGGTAACAATTGGGCTGGCTTATGACTATAAAATAAAATGTAAATATAAAAATGATCTAGTTCTTTTTGTTTTATGAATAAATAAATAATTTAAACAAATATGGATTTTTCTTTTTAAAGATTCAGTCTACTCCTTGAGTTTGTAATCTCTTTTATTTTGTTTTTGTTTATCTGGTAGTCACATTGGCCACCGCCTACATCTGGGTCCATGACACCTCAAACCTTCATTCCTCCATATCCTATGCAAGTATGTGATTTAACTTCTATATTGTTTTCTTTCATAATTGAGTCTTTAAGGGAGCCATACATCACATTAAGCGCATCATGGGCATATCTATTTGATGCAGTTTCGTCCAGCAGCACTGACACCACAAATGCAGCAGTATATTCCTTCACCAGGTAATCAACAATTTCATCCAGCAGGGCAACCACAAAATCTTGGCATGCCTCCTGGTCAGAGTCAATCGCTCCCATTTTCTCAACCGATGCAACAATTTCTTCAACGTCCTGTCCAGCCTGGACATGCTGCACTAACTTCATATCCTCAAATGAGTATGCCTATGGCATCAAGCACACCACAACATCAGCATAATGCCCCAAGCCATGGAGTTGCATTTTCATCATCATATACTGTAAGAAACCGAAACATATTCTTGGTTCTGTGCCAGGTAGAATCTTTGGCTTCATCTGATATAAGTTATTTCTTTCAGTTTGCACCATCTTCTTTTGGCTTGCCGCAGAATAACATCAACATGCCTTCGCAATTTCAACCTTCATCCCAAATGTCTGCACCTACTGCTCCTAATGGGGCACAACCATGGTTGCATGCAAGTCAAAATACTCCAGTTGTTGCACCATTGCAGCAAGTCCCCCCTACAGGAACCACAGTTCCGGTAAGTATCCTTCTACTGTTTCTATATCAATTTTAACTCCTTCAAGTGAAACTGATTTATTCAAGTAGTTAGGTCCAGCCACCCTCTAACAGCACTCTCAATTAGAAGTTGATGTGTTCTAGAAGTTCCCCGTGCCTTCTCTCTACCTCCCTCATTCTTGTTCAATTTGTTTACGAGAATATTTCATATTTAGTTATATTCTTTTGCCCAGAATATCTTAGTCATTTCTATTTTATATTGCACTCTTTGCAGACACAATAGATAAGCTTATTAGATGTACATCTACACATCACTTGTTTAGTAGTATTATATAAAAAATGTAAACAACTAGAAAGGTCCCACTGTTTGTTGTTTTCACAAATCATGGCCGTTTATCTACTCCTATTATATAATTTTTGTCATAGTTGTTTCTGTACTGTTAGACAGTATTAGTAAACTGACTTATGTTGTTATGCTACAGATAACTTAAAATTTTCCAAGTATCATAAAGTAAAGAAGGATGGGTTGACATGTGCAAACATGATGTAATTTTACTCTTGTATTTTGCAGCGAAATGCATAGCTTACTGCTTGAATGCCTACCATAAGTAGTGGAACAGTAGCGGATTGAAACTTCAAATAGTATGATATCAATATGTTAGTGATATCTTATTCCATGGAACATGGGTGCTTCAAGGAGGAATTTCATTGATCCTTTGTCTATAGATATGTAAAGATGTATATTGATTAGTTATCTAGCTAATGGTAAAGGAAATTAACCATTGGCAAGACAATGGGGAAGAATTTTTGTCTTTATTAATATGAGGTCAATTTCATGTTATTTAGTGTAGGTCCAACTTAGTTCGAATAGTTGGTCTTTAGATTGTCAACTTCATGTTTAGTTTGTTAATATCCAATCCAAGGGAATGTATCTGCCGCATACTTATTGATGGCATTTTTGAAATGCTAACGCGCTACCTCAGTTAAATTTAGAAAGTGGTGACAAGTTGCAGCTGGTTTCTGCCATCCTGAAATCATTACATTTTAGTGTTAAACAATTTAGTCAAGTGCACTGATTATGCAAGTTTTGGGGCTACAATCTGAATTGTTAGTTAAAGAAATATGACGAGCGACGCAATTTGACATGGATATCCCTATGTTGACTCCTTCTCTATATTGTTAGTCTGCTTTTGTGTGGTTGTGTCCCGCATGCTTTTGGTATATATTCCTTTCTCAAGGAAATAGAAATATGTAGACTAATATTCACCTGTATGTCTTCATGCAAACCTGGAAATCTCTTAAATTTCTTTTTCATGAGAATTTACATGTTGAAGTGGGAAAATATTTTTGTCCGAAAATGCAGGCTCTGGATCGGCATTGATACATTCTCAGAATGTTTGAAAAAAATCTTTTATGATTTTAGTCGAATTGTTTTGAATTTGAAATGTCATTTCAATATCTTCTGGCATAAACTTCAGCCCTCTTTCACATTAATTTGTATGCTGATGCATCTCAATATGGTACTGATCTTGTTGCTGCCTGTTATGTTTCTGGAATGTTTCAGACTGTTAATGGTTCTAGTACTGCACAACAGACTGCTTCTGATTGGCAAGAATATGACGCTGCTGATGGAAGAAGGTAATATACTATGCATTGGATCTGGTGTCTTTTCTGATTCAATTTTCAGTTTGTTTCTCTTTTCAACTAGAAATTTGGGGGCAGATTGTATGGGATTTGAATTGCCCAAAATTTACATTGAAAGAGGAAATTCAGCAGCTAAGCTGAATGGGCTCTTACCGCACGATAGTTTTGTTGTTTTTGAATTGACACAGTACCTTTTTCATCTCTATGCTACTGGCGTAATATTTAGCGTGTACAACTAAATTGTCCTTTTAAATGATGTTTTGTCATTTATATGTGTGTACACACAGATATTATTACAACAAGATCACAAAGCAGTCTAGTTGGGAGAAGCCTCCCGAGTTGATGACTCCTCTAGAGGTGCGTTATTCTCTTCATGTGCCACTTTTTCCAAGAACTCTCGAGTATCAATTGTTTTTTTTTTATAATCGCTATTTTGTTCTGCTTTCTTCCTGTACAAAAATCTGTCCATCCTGTGTATGTTGAAATTTGTACATTAGTTTCAATTGTTCAAGATTTTTTTATGCATATTCTCGTTTTCTTTGCATGTTCTTCAACTGAATTGTAGATGTCATGGCAAGTCAGGGGAATATAACAAGTGCTCTTTATCCTCAATTTGAAGGCGGTTTCACTTTCTCAAGGCAGGCAACAATTTGCTTTTCACATTTCACATTTAATGTTGGGATTTAAATTTTTGTGATAATAATCACAAAATGCTGTTGTTGCCTTGAGTTACAAAATAATATGTACTTTATTAGGTGTTTGTATGTGGAGCTTGTTTGCAAGTTGTGCTAAGTTCTTCCTGATTAATGTAGTAATTACTGCGGGTACTGTACCAAATACTAGGTCTTTTCAAATTTCATCTAGGTGTGCTAAATGATATCCAGTGCTTACAATACATGATTATTTCAGCAATTTACTCGCTATTCCATCTGTGTGCATGGCATTGGTTTCATTCTTATTTATTATTTTAGATATTAAATTGTATCATCCCTGGGTGTTGCAATATCTGATTTTTTTATTTACCTGTTTTACGGTTAAATTAATATTGTTAATTTTTAATTTTCACTTGGTTTGATGGTGTGCTATCTATCTCTCTCATGCCCTCCTTTGTGGTCCTCAACGAGAGTTCTACAGGTACTGGTTCTTCAACTCATAGTTCCAGTCTCCGGAGTTGGTATATGAGTCTTAATGGAAATAATGACATTGAAATTTGCTTGCATTGATTGATTTAGCAGTTTCATAGGCGCATGGATTTGTAGCTGACTTATGCTTTTAATTGAAGTTGAATTTAACATCAGTTACTCTCTCTGAGTTTGAGTTGATGAAAATAAAGTATTCTATCTATTTAATGTCTTTACTTTTCTGTTCCTCTTCTTTATATTTTGTGTAAAAATATTTTTCAAGGGTTGAATGAAAACTTCCATCAGGAGTAGTTAGTATGTTGGCTCTAGACTTTCAGGTGTGTTTGACCAAGACATATTGGCGGTCCTTAAGTGCTAAAGGTTTCGGAAAACTCTTTGATGTAGAACAATCTAGGGGCTTTTCTATGTTTTTTTTTTGTGATCTTGGATTGGGTGAGCAAAAGATTACTAGGGAATTAGGGAAGCGAACTTGTTCAATTTGGGCATTAAAATGACCCTGGTCATTGCCATCAGTATAGAAGCTTTATAGAACAACTATTCACATTGGCAAAGGAAACACAAAATGGGAACCTTTGGCCGAAACTGATAAAAGCATCTGCTGAAGTTCGTTAGTGAATCAAATTTGATGAATGTAGAACTATAATCCGAGTATTCACAAGTTTCTGTACCTGTGTGTTTGTATTGTAATGGAAACAAGATTGTGATTTGTGCGGAAATAAATTTTGGGTGAATACTAGAGATAATCCTGAGTGTAATGATATTGTACTTTATGCGGAGTAGGTTCTTTCATTTAGCGGTCATAATCACTTAGACAAATGCAGTGTTTTGCTATTTACGTCTAGTTGATGTATTTTTTCCATTTTACCTCTTTTACATTGCTTCATAATTTTTACTTAAAGCATAATTCATATATAAGAATAGCATTTATCTAATCTCATCTAATTTAATGTCATAACTGTAAAGATGCTTTACTAATGACTGGTACGAAGAGTTTATATATTTTCTATCCATTTTTAATTATTTATATATCACTTGCAATGCTTAACTTTGATGTGAATTTAATTTATTAACTCTGGTCTGGAAATATAAACTATTTCTTTGCCTTGCAAATTATTTTGAGGTTACTGATTGAAAAAAACGTGATTTGACAGAGAGCGGATGCATCTACTGTTTGGAAAGAATTCACAACTCCCGAGGGTAGAAAGTGAGCAAGACCACAATTTTCATACTTATACGACAGTCTTGAAATGTCCCTGAGATATATTCCTTGAACTTGTGAATAATACTTATATTGTTAACTGAATTGAAATTCCTCAGGTATTATTTTAACAAGGAAACAAAGCAATCTAAATGGACAATACCTGATGAATTGAAGGTACGCAATAAATTGCTCTTGTATGATTACTCTCATCTTATGTTGGACTAATTCATGCACGTGTGATTTCAGGCTGCTCGTGACCAGGCTGAAAAAGCTGCTGGTGCTGAGGCAGCACATTCAGAAATGAAGACAATCTCTACTGAACCAACTGCTGCTAGTGGAAGTTCTGTTGAACACCCACCAACTACTGCTGTTAGCTCCAGCATGTCAGCAATAGCTGGAATCACTTCAAGTCCTGTTCCGATTGTACCAAGCTCTGACTCTAATGCTCCTAATATGATGGTTTCTGAACCACCAACTGTTCCTGCGGTACAGACAGCCACCATAAGCTCAAGTGGGATGTCGTCACTGGGAGAAAAAGTTGCTTCCTCCCCTTCTGTAGTGCCTGGAAGTTCAGATGTTCCAGTGATATCAACAAGTGCCAATACAACACCACTGTATGTAGTTCTCTATTTGAATTGGGTTTCAGTTTTTGTTGCAAACTTGCAAGAGTATCATTTATTGATTTCCTCTTGAAAAATGTTTCAGGACCAGCACTGATAATCAATCATCCCAAGCTGTGGCTAGTCCTTTAGGTGGAGCTTCTGTCCACGATATAGAGGTATTGCATGGACTATACTTTTCAGCTTGAAGATCCCAAACTTTGAAATTACAATCTTGTTCAGCTGAGACATTTCTTTCCCTCCTTGAGGTTTTGTTTCTTGTGATATTAGTCACTTCTCTTAATAAATGTCTGAAACTGGTTCATTATTTGATGAGGTCACTTGAAGATTTTGCTGATGTACTTGACACATAATTACAAGAACACTTAGGTAATTGACTGCCTTTTCTGCAGGAGGCAAAGAAAGGAATGATTAACGGAGCACCGGTGGAAGAGAAAACAGTGGATGATGGACCTATAGTATATGCTAGCAAGCAGGTACTAACTCTGAAATACTTTGTGTATTAATATCTACAGTACGACAGTTTATGGGTCTCATATCCTTCCTGTTCAGGAGGCAAAAAATGCATTTAAAGGATTATTAGAGTCTGCAAATGTTGAGGCTGACTGGACATGGGACCAGGTAAATTAAATATTTGAATATAATATGTGGTATTCAATAAATGCCCTTGTTGTGTACATGTTGAATATATGGTGCCGTATCAGGCTATGAGGGTGATAATTAATGACAAACGATATGGTGCTCTGAAAACTCTTGGTGAACGGAAACAAGCATTCAATGAGGTAATTTCTCTTCTAGAACATATTGTTAGATTTAATTTATCGAGTTTTCTGCAGACATAAGAGTTCAGTTACCCTTTGGGAGGATGTTTCCGATTTTATGATTGGTCTTCTTTCTGTTTATAGTACTTAATGCAAAGGAAAAAAGTGGAAGCTGAGGAGAGACGTCGCCGGCAGAGAAAAGCGAAGGATGAGTTCATGAAGATGTTGGAAGTAAGTGTTGACTCCTTTCAGTATTTTGTCTCTCTAGGGCTTCTTGTGTATTTAGTGCATTGGTTCAGTTTTGTGTTTTAACCATGTCTTCAAGCATGAAGCAATCCCTTTTCTAATGTTCTCAAGATACTCTTGATTTAGTGCCGCTTATTTTTAGTTTTAATGCTATACATCCTGCAATAAACCTTCTGGTCCCATTCGGCGCTTTCTTTAAGGAAACTGATTAAGTGTTTTTAATTTGTTGCTAGGAATCCCAAGAACTAACATCATCCACGCGATGGAGGTTTGTTGCACTCTCTCATTTTGCTTAGATACAAGGCAGGAATGATCTTATAAAACTTCTTATACCTTAACCAGCAAAGCAGTGGTAATGTTTGAAGATGATAAGCGGTTCAAGGCTGTTGAGCAAGAAGCCGATCGCGAGGATCTCTTTAGAAACTACTTAGTGGACCTTCAGAAAAAGGTACGCTATTCTGTTTATTTTATGTATATTTTAGTAAATAACATCTGCGAATGAATGACGACTTGGTAAAAAAAATTATCACTGAAAGAATCAAGAATGAACCAGAAAAAGACTGAGTGCACATAGACATACTTTCTGGGTATTAGAAACTGGAGATCGTAAATACCTGAATGTTAGCATTTTTGAAACTCAGGTTCCATGATTTGTAAGAGGGAAATATTGGAGATTGCCCTCTAAAGAATAAGTTTGTCAGTTTAAGCCGAGTAGGGCTTCTTAATTTTGAACGAACAAAACTTGTATTAGGTTTAAACAAAATTATGGGAGGCTACTAAATGTAGAATGTTATATGAGACTTAATTCTGGCTAACTGGAAACATCACCTGTCTAAGGATGCAAATAATATTAGTTTTTTCTATATATGCTGCCAGTCACATATAGATGGAGTGTATGAATTTAGGTGAGTTGTCAAGTATGAGTTCAGGCTTTTCTGAGTTTGGGTTAGCATTTTGGAACCACTATGGAATTCTATGCCCATGTATATACCCAGCACATGTTATATAGTCCGTATGGAACATGCTATCTGCATCTGATCTCCTATGCAGCAGTAGTGATGTATTAGCGATACACTCGAGTTATATTTCATTTTCTTTGAAGTATATCAGTTCCAGTTTAGCCGTGCTTTTCTTTCTTATAAGTTTCTTTATAAATGTACATGTTACAAAAACCTCCATGGATTTTGGTCAATGTTTTGAGCCTGAGTTATGTGTTGTCTTATGCATGGTTCAGGAAAAGGCAAAGGCTCAAGAAGAGTATCGCCGGAATAGGTTGGAATTTAGACAGTTTTTGGAATCATGTGATTTTATCAAGGTATGTACTCTTTATTAAAATATCTCTCTTGCCATTCTTTCTTTACATTCTAAGCACTTGAAATTGATATTTTATTTGTTTATAATTTGTAGGTGGATAGCCAGTGGCGGAAGATTCAAGATCTCCTGGAAGATGATGAAAGATGCACACGTCTTGATAAAATAGATCGTCTGGACATTTTTCAGGTGAACTATTGTTCTTGATTGTCTGTCAGTTTTCTGCTTCTCTTTCCTTCTCTTTCATGTCATCAACCCAAACATATTGTCGTCTCTGGCTTCAATGAAGTAATAATATTCAGGCTGTTCCTACTCACCTGGACTCCTGGAGTCAGTTTGAGGAGTTGAGTATGTTTTTACATGTCACACTATACATTGTACTGCAGGATTATATCCGTGACTTGGTTAAGGAGGAGGATGAGCAGAAGAAGAAACAAAAGGTGTTCTAGGAAGCAACTTCTTTGGTATTTGATTTGCAAATTTTAGTTTGCTCTTGATTGTAACTAACATTTTGTACATCATTAAGGAACAACTGAGACGAGCTGAACGTAAAAATCGAGATGCATTCCGCAAGATGATGGAAGATCATATTGCTGCTGGCACTCTAACTGCTAAAACTCACTGGCGAGATTATTGTCAGAAAGTATATCTCCTTTCTTCTATTCCCAATCAAATATTGTAGTACCCCCCACCCCCTCACTCAAAACAAATATCTCTTAATCTTGCTTTAAATTAATGTATTGATATTATTGTGTACTCTAACAGTAATTTGGATTGTAGGTCAAGGATTCTGAGCCTTATGAAGCCGTTGCCTCAAACACTTCTGGTTCCACTCCCAAGGATTTGTTTGAGGATGCTGTTGAAGAATTGGAGAAACAGGTATGTATGTCCTTAAGGTTTAGGAAGATTCATTTGGCCTAGAGCTTTGAATTTTTAAATTTGTGATGAGGAATTTGCACTATTCAACTATTCACATAATTCTCTCCCCCTAAAAGCTGTAGGCTGTAGGTTATGCTTGCAAGTTTTTGCTGGTAGGTCCTAGTGATTATCAATGTTCGGTTGCTCTCTCTGCTCTTTTTTCATCAATATTAACTCAATTAATTAAATATCATTTCCATGTTAGTGTGTATCCAGTCCTCCAGTGCAAGTTCCACCTTTCTAATGTGACACTATATCCCAGGTTAACTTCTACCCTGTTCCCTTAACTTCTGCAACTTTGAAGGCTAATAACTGAGATTCATAATGCCTGACAAACCTAGAGGCTAGAAACCTGGGAGTACTCTTTTGCTTACCAAGTGTGTTCATGGATATGTCCAAAATTGTTTGGACAGTATGGAAGGAGAGCAGTGCCAGAATCTTTGAAGGAAAAGAGAAAACCTTACTAACTTCATAAGAGCTTTTGCTTCTTCCTTTTGTCAAAAGGAATATTTTCCTGATAATTATATTTATTTTCTTCAAGTATTGTATGTTTTAGACATCTGTAGATAGTTAATATATTGTGGTGTCCATAGGAGGCTCCCTCTTACTGCCCGCTAATAAATCATATACATTCCAAAAAGTACATGATATTCTCTTTTATGATAGCAATCTAATGTGTTGACCGAGTTTCTACAACTTGTCGGTTTTGAAATTCAGCCACGTGACTATCATTCTAGGTGTTTTCTTGATGTGCCATGTTTCAGAATTATGCTACTTTACAATTATTTGTGTGGTCTTATAAATGGTGATCAAACAGCATATTTGTTGCAATTATGATATATATAGCCTTGAATATCTTTACTCGTATAGTTAATCTAAGGCCATAGTCTGTTAATCGCTGATTGCTCCATTTCCCAGTTTATACTCCAAAAAATTATCTCGGCTATTATTTGATGGATGGGGGTGTTAAATTGACATTCAACATTCATCATATGCATTTAGGAGAAAAGTGGATATCATTGTTCAGATTAAATGTGGACATCGTCCAGTAAGAATGTAAATCTTGCTTGCACTTGGTTTACTTTGTCAGGAGTACTGCTTCTTTATCTATTCTATATTTTAGGTTGAGATTTACTGTTTCCCTTCCTTTGTTTGGCAGTATGATGAAGACAAAGCCCAGATAAAGGATGCTTTGAAGCTGGAAAAGGTGGTGTCCAGTGACTTTTATTTCTTCCATCAATTCTTATTTATTTGTCATTTTTAACCTAGTGATGTTCATCATGAATCTTAATATGTTTCTCTTGTTTTCTAGGTCACGATTTCATCAACATGGACATTTGAAGACTTTAAGTCCTCTATCAAAGAGAGCACTGGCTCATACTCGATATCCGATATTAATTTACAGGTATGATCAGTTTTCATTGCTCACTGTTCCTAGACAATTACTATGCTTTAGATTTGTTTCCTTTATTTGAAGAACCGCATGTGCTCTTCAAGTTTCAAAGCAAATTTTACTAGCTTCACTTAATTTCCTCATGATACGTAGCAGAGAATTGCTTCAATAAGAGAAATGCCTTTTGGTTAATCATGTTAATTAAAAAGATTGAATTTTGGATGTCCGTTTCTTTGTTTGGGGAGCTAGAAATAAACAAGACAAATTGTAGAATCTGTGAGTTCATGATTATGGTTTTTTGGACTTTAAGAGAAGAAGATTGGAATATGGTTGTATAGATTATGTGCTTTTATGAACCTTATTTTCCCTAAAGAGAGAAGAAAAAGAAAAAAGAAAAAAAAAAGAGAACTCTGATTATGTGCTTTTATGAACCTTATTTTCCCTAAAGAGAGAGAAGAAAAAGGAAAAAGAGAACTCTGTTTCTGGAGGATATGCTACTAGCGGAAGGTGGCGCACCAAAAACTCATTGATTAGTAATTCTTTAGTTTTTTTTTTTTTTTTTTTTGATAAACTAGTAATTGTTTAGTATGTTAATTGAAGTTTTGGGCAACTCAAAACATTGTACCGTGAAAATTCTAAACCTCTGCATTTTGGTGTGCCTTTTCCTTAGCTTCCATGCTTTATGTTATTTCACAACTCGAATCATATAATTAGCTCTGTCTAGGCAGTAAACTAATGTTGGTGCCTTGAGATTTGAGAATTGACTGATGCCTACTTATGTGAAATTGCAGCTCGTATACGAGGATCTTATTGATAGAGCCAAGGAGAAAGAAGAAAAAGAAGCTAAGAAGCGCAAACGTCTTGCCAAAGATTTCACTGATAAATTGAGCACTATTAAGGTGAGTGAGATCTGCCATGAGGATAGTAGAAGGGGATTATTGGGTTTATTATGGCTATTTCCTGATTTATTATTCTGTTTACTTTATTAGGAAATCGACGCGTCTTCCAGTTGGGAGGAATGTAAACAACTTGTTGAGGATAGCTCAGAGTACAGGTAAACTTTTTCTCAATTGGATATGACATGCATTTGAAATCTACAATCTATGAATATCCAGTGTGTTCAAAGATCGTTTTTGTGTTGCCCTCCATATTTCTTAGGTCCATCGGAGAAGAAAGCTCCTGTATGGAGATATTTGATGAATATGTTACTCGATTACAAGAGAGAGCAAAAGAAAAGGAGCGCAAGCGAGAGGAGGATAAGGTAATAAAATAATGGATGCATAAACTTGTCATCGGTATATCCATGATGATTTGATATGGCTTGAAGGCTTGCTCTTATTACTTTTTTATTTGTATTCTTGAAGCTGAGCTACTCATAGTAGTGTTAGTATGGTCCTCTGCCTGTGGGTAAAAATAATACATTTGTTCATTTTGTAAGGACTTGTTCAATCATCTGTTCCTATTTCTTTTGCAGGTGAAAAAGGAGAGAGAGCGGGAGGAGAAGGATAAGAAAAAAGATAAAGAGAGAAGGGAGAAAGAACGAGAGAAAGAGAAAGAGAAGGAGAGAGATAAAGACAGAGAACGTGAGAGAGAAAAAGAAAAGGGTAAAGATCATTCCCGAAAAGATGAAGTAGATAGTGACGATATGGATGTTGAGGAAAGTCATGGACACAAAGATGACAAAAGAAGGGAAAAGGACAAAGAAAGGAAACATAGGAAGCGGCACCAGATCACTAATGATGATTTGAGTTCGGATAAAGATGACAAAGAGGATGTAAAGAAGTCCCGTCGACATGGCAGTGACCGTAAAAAGTCAAGAAAGGTACTTATACTTTGGATCACACTTTAGTTTCGTCGGTAATTCTCTAACACACTTGTGCCGATTCCTGCAGCATGCATATTCACCAGAATCAGATGGTGAAAGTAGGCATAAAAGACATAGGAGAGATCATCGGGATGGATCTAGAAGAAATGATGGTAATGAGGAGCTTGAAGATGGTGAACTTGGTGAGGATGGAGAAATCCAATAGTGTGTTCATGTCCCCCCTCAACTACTAGCCATTGGTAACTTCCTATATTTCACAAATCTATCAATTGTTCGAACTGACGACTGCATTAGTTTCTCCGTCCACAACCCCCCCGTCCCTCCCAAACCAGAAAAAAAAAACAAAAAAAAATGATATAATGCCTGTATTTTTATAGTTTCAAGATTTTCCCAACACAGTTTTTTTTTTGCATTTTGCCATCTCATTATCTGCTAGTGTAATAATATGAAGTCACATATTTTTTAGATAGGGTGGTGTAACGGTTGACCCAGTTAGTTAGTTCTCGGATAATATGTACTGTAAGTTTTTACTTAAAATTGTGAAAGGTGTACCATATTTTGGCATTCATTCCAGTATCATCTTGCTGCTTCTGTCTTTCTTTCCCGGCCACCATTACTCACTCCACCAGCGTCCAATTTCATTTTTTTCGTTTTTGTTTCTGATAAAAAACGTTGCATATTGTGGTGGTCCTAATGGACAGACCTATATCACATGCTTTTAACATTCAAGTGTTTTCCTAATATTAATATTTTTTCTCATCGCTTGAATAGGAAAATACTTTTCTTGTCAACCAACTAACATACACAAAAAATGATCTCTTTCCTTTTCACTTTTCAGTCGCCTTACTCCATTTTACTTTGGAGAAATATCTCTTCCAATTTCCAAACGATCAAGGCTTGATTTAGCCACTCTTGACCTTCAGTTTAGATTTGAGTCTTTATTAAGTCTCATTTGGAAATTATATTCTATAGACTATAATACGAGAATATAATTCGGACGTCATACTTAGTTTTATTTAGTGTGTACAAGAGAATTTTTTTTATTTCCCATTGCACAACATGATATATAGTTTCACTAGTTAAAGAATATTGATGTCTGAATATGTCATACATGGAATTCGTCGCCAACTTTTACATTACAGGTGTTTTACATATTATTATGTTCAAGTACATTAACATATGGTTCTGTATAAAATAAATTTATAGGCGGATAAGATAATGTTAGTGACTGGTCCTTAACCATGAGCGGTTAGGGAGACATTGTATCTTGAAACTAACGCAATCAAATGCTGCTTACTTACAAGTATATGTATCTATCCAGATTTTCATGATTTTTGGCAGTTGATACATCATTATCATTATGAGTCAATTAACTTCCATTACCTTATCAAAAAAAAAAAAAAATCCATCATGCTCCCGCAAAACTAAAAAAAATCAGATTATTGCTCAACTTCTATCGCTAACATACCACGATATACTATCAAGTATGCTACTAAAATTCAAAACAAATTATTCAAGATTTATGAGTGTAACCAAGGGATTGCTTAGGACATCTACATTGAGGTGGGGGGAGGGAGAATCCATGGGGGGAAGGGATGAAGAAATGAACTTTGGTGAAGAGGGGGTGGGAGAGAGGGGAGTCTTTAGGAGGTGGATAACCACCTCCTGGGGGGGGTGGCCAGACCTTCCCATTCACCTCTGTCGTTGCCCTACAAATACTTTTCTTTTTCTTTTTTCAATTTTCTTTTAGTTAAATTAAGGATATTTATATAAAATATTTTTTAAAATCTTGAACTTAATATTAATTTATTTTATTACTTGTAATGTTATTATTATTGTCAATGCTAAATTATTTATTATTAATGTTAGTGTTCAATTTACTATTAGTATAATTATTATATATTTATTATCACTAAATTAAGTGAGAGTGGGGAAATATGAGAATTCAATTCAAATAAAATGGAAAGATTGAATTATTGAAGATGACTATAAAAAGAAGAGTCTGAAGGGGAAGGGGAGTCTGAGGGAAATGGGATCTGGGGGGAAGGGGAGTCCATACTCACTGGAGATGGCCTTATTTTATCATAAAAATTACTCCCTCCACTTCAAATTAATTTATTTGGCCTTTTAATATTGATTAAGAAACTTAGGGCCTGTTTGTTTGGTGTTTGGGAAAGCAGTTTGGGAAAGCAGTGGAGGTTTGTGAAATAATCTCGAAATGCGCAATGTTGTTTGTTTGAGTTTTGAGAGTGGTTTGAGAAATAAAATAGGTGTAAGACTTTATATCAAATCATATTTGTTGTGAGATAAATTGTGTAAGAGATATTTTTACTTTACGTCAAATCAGAGTAGAATTTGTATAGATTTTGTTTAGAGATAAGAAAATTGTTGTTTGTTTGGGCTTTGAGAGAGAAGTTTGAGAAAAATGAGAGATGAAAAATTTATTTCAAAAAATAGAAAAGATGTTTGTTTGGCATTTTCCAAACACGAATTTTTTTGGGGAAACACCAAACAAACATGCCCTAAATAATTAGTCATTTTTTTAAGATAAAATGTCAAAAATACCCTGTAGTGATTGTTTTAATTGATGCCCTTGATCTTTGTGCTCTCTACTTTATTGTGTAAATCTAGAAGTAAGAAAGATGCATTGAAAAATTAAATATGATGAGTAATTTGAGACATGAAAATTTGTCATTTAATTGAAACGAAGGGAGTACCTTTTTTTGTTGGTAACGTACAATAGAGGGTCAAGGCATTTGGTATCATGCATGACATTTGGTAAATGTTAGAGCATGGTACCAAATTTGTTGACCTTGAATAAAAATAAAAATAAAAATAAAAAATTTGCCCAATACAATATATATATGATAACCAGGATGCTCGAATTACAATATCATTGCTACCGTGAACTTGGTTCTGGAATTTAAGTGAAAAGAAAACATAAACGAAATAAGGATCTTTTAGAAAATATAAGTATGATTATTCATTATTCATTCTTTCTTTTTTTTTTCTGGTTGATTATTTATTCATTTATTTCACATGTATTACATGCAAGTAAAAGAGGGAAGTGACGCAAGAGAAGTTGTTATTCTTTTAATAAATACAAATAAAGTTGTTGAATGGTTGAATATACTTAAATTTACACCTTTAAGAAAGACCTACAGGTCATACACAAACTTACCATTTATAACAATATCTCCTCATTTATAATATCATCCAAAATAGCATCTCCTACCTCAATGGAAATATCCCTTTTCTGCTGCTTAGAACCCTCACTCCATTCTTCTTCAGAAGCCAATAAATCAGAATGCAATAGATGAATCATATTACTTTCATCTATTGGATCTTGGCTCCATATCCATAAATTCTCACAAACAAGTTTCCAAAGTTCATCAGCTCCCAATATTTTCTTAAGTTGTTCTCTCCTTTTGTCTTTTTTCTTGTGATTTTCAATCACTTCTCTAGCACAATCAATCAAAAGCTGCTTCTTTTGCTGCAATACCCTCTTATTTACTACATACTGACCATAAGAATCCGAATCCGTAACTTCTTGAAATTCTTGGACAGTGTTGTAGTAAGTTGGTTTCTTGAATTTGCATTGTGAGGTTGAGGTTGATGATTCTCCTTGTGTTGTCTTAGAATTGCATTGTTCTGTTGAATCCAAGAGTAGAAAAAAGAAAGATTTTTTACTTAAAATCTTGAATTAACTATTGTGGATTGTGTTTTTTCGAAGAATTCTGAATTAACTTACTGTAATGAAGTGGTGAGACTTCATCATCTGATTCAGTGTCTACAAGCACTGAGACAGGACTAAGTTGTTTGTGTTCTTCCACTTCTCCAGATTTCAACTTTCTATCTGCTTTAGCCTGTTGGCTTAACAAAATTACAAAAATAAATAAAACCAAGTCCATTTGAACTATTTAGTAAACTATAAGAGTAGAATTCTACCTGTTTGTCAGCGAAAAATTCGCCAGTACTTTTCATGGACTGAAACCCAACATCCTCTTCTCTGTTCTTTCGTTTTTCCCGGAGAGTAGTACTACTCTGACCTCCATTTCTAGAATTCTTGATTTTCTTGTTATTGTTAGCTGAAACAATCTGGCCAAACAAAACTTTAAGAAAATTTGAACAATTTGGAATGGCGGAGTTTCGTCTCTTCTTCTTTAGGCCAAAAAAAGATGAACTTTTCAAGATTTTAGAAGGATTGTGAAAGTTAGAGCTTGAACTAAGGCTTGTGCTTTTATGATATGTTCTTTCATTAAGGTAAACTTCCAAGGCAAATGGTTCTTGTTTTTCTTGGAGGAATTGTCCAAGCAATTTGGATTTGGACATAGTTTAAGGTGTGTGGTATTTTGAGGATGTGGGATTGATATTTAAATATGAGGCTGTTTAGAAGAGATAACAAGTTGTTTGTGGCGGAGGTGTATGAAATAATGAAGAAAGACAATAAGAGTAGACAAGTTGTTTCAGTTTGGGAGTGATAAAGAGCAGAAGATTGGAGAACCTAATGCTCAGAGACATAAATTCTGAGGGATGGGCATAGAACAAAAACAAATCGCAATTTTCAAGTTTTGTCATTTCAATATATAAGACAAGGTCATGATGCATGTGATAATATATTTGGTTTATTGCTGCAAAATGATATATTTGTGTAAGTATATTTTCTTGGCTTGATTATAGAACAATGACATGTGGTGCAGTCGATCAATGCAATGATTACATGTGTAGTTGAGATCTACAACACTCGTGTTATGACCAATGTGGAAGCAACTTTCAAATACTATATTTTTACACAAGTGATAGTTGAAATTTATTTTACATAAAACAATCTTATGGTATGCACCATATGTGCAATTTCTGAAAAATTAAGTGAATTATTTAAGGAGTAAATCGATATTGTGCTGCAATAATTTTCGTGAGTTTGTCTCTCCATTTATAACTAATTCACACGTACACAATCTGTTTGTTATAATTGCAATGGTCCCAGAGTTGTTTGTCTTTTGTTAGAGAGTACCCTCATATCAAAAGTAACATGGCAGCGAATTTAGAAATGGACTCATCCCATCCTCAATAGTTATACTTTATAAAATGCAAATGGTAATTGATATTTTATTTTAATTATTTGGTTATCCGTATTTTAGGAATATTTTTTTTGGATCTACCACACTGTGTATATACAGCTCGAACCGAAGAGTACAAATGGTATATGTTCTAATTGTGATGTCTTCAATAGGATTCGAACTTGAGTCAAGCCTTTAAGGATTGCAAGTCAACACTTGACCCAACCACCTTGGATAAAAATTCTATTTTATTGTTATCCAGGTTTTACGAAATTTGTCTACCTAAATTTGATACAATAAATATAATATGGCTACCAAAAAAAAATTTGATGACCTGCAAATGCTAACAACAATAATTGGTGAGACAGAGACTGTCTGATTGACAATAATAGTAAGGTTTTACCGACCAAGATGTACTGAAAAAGTTTGAAGTATTTATCTACATTTTAATATTCTCAATATCAACACATTTCTTCTCAAAAAAAAAAAAAAATTATCAACACATTTTATCCTTCTTCCTTGGAGTTCATTCTTTCTTCCGGCAGAGGAAATGGAAGATACAACAAATAACTTTAATGATCCCACTAATTACATGTGTGAGCAAACGTGCGAGTGTCTCAACATTATTAAAATTAGATTTGCATTTAATAAAGTTAGCTGCACCACATTTTATTGAACTAAACTAGGGATATAAATTGGATTACGTTTATTTGGACTTGAATTTGAATAAATATTGAGAAGCTTTCAAAAAATAAAAATGGATATTGAGCATACGTGCGAGGGTCTTAATTTTCTGTAAAAACAAACCCATAAAATACATTTTCTGTAATTAGAAAGAACACCTCAAACCTCGTTCTATTCAGTAACAAAATTATTGTTTGGGTGTAAATGTTACTCTGACACTGTTATTTTTTTAGTTGTAATAACAGCCAGAGTGCCAGACTGTTTTATTAATTAGTCATAACCAACCTACAGAAATCTATCATGTCCTATCCTAACTTCAGTCTCTATCACCAAGATCCATAACTTTGAATCAAAAGCCTTAGTTAAATCATAAATGTACTTTGCAAATTTGTACCTAAACATAATATTTGAATTTGAAATTTTTGGGAAATGATAATGGATTTTGATTAATGTGGATTCAATTTTCTTTTAATGCAACATCATCGAACAATTATGACATGGGACTTGATTTGTGGTGGTGGACAGCAGTCGACGTGGACCGAGCTTCACTGGAGAGTAAAATGTTTGAATTTTTAGAGGGCAATTCAGATGATATATTGTAGTTTAGAACAACATTCCCTGAGCAGGTAAAAAATGATCATAAATGAGTGCTTTCAGCATAGGCTATTTTATGGGCATGAGATATAACAACACAGTCCAGTCCAGAATATGTGGTCCTTTAAGCAACTTAACACACATGTTGACAAAACTGCTCTACTTAAATTGCAATATAGCCAGATGTATCTGAAAAGGCAGAGACACTTCTCACAAATAATAATAATAATATGAAATATGAAAGTTACTTCACAAACACAAAACAGAGACAGAAATGTATGGAGCCAGTGCTATGGCACAGTGGCAGTAATTTCAAACTATCATAATGTAGTTTTATAGTGGTGGTCATCCATTAAACCCTAAAACCATTATCATTTTCAAACCGAAAAAATCCCTGGCGACCAATGATATTAAGTTCTTAACTAAGAAATCAGAAATAGAATGAAGGGAAAAGAACCTAAAACTTAACGAGTAATATATTTTTCATCAACAAACACAACTTAAACTTAATAACTAGTATATTTCTCATCAACAAACACCCGCAAGCTTGATGGCGAACAATGATCTTTTTAACTGAAATTCACCCTCCATACCAGTGGCCACGCCAATTAATTGATCAAAGTACCAAGCTGATAAATTTAAAGCAATTATCATTTGCAGTTTCCTTCTACATCATCCCGTGACCTCGAGTCAACCATTTCGCGACACAAATTCTAATTACTAAGGTATCAAGAAACTTAAATATACCTCACAAGTGTAGTACATTAATAACAACGAAGAAAAGCCGGTTCTAGATTCAAGGACCAGGGACTTAATGGGAAGTAGCAATTTTTAATCTTCAAGAACCATGAGATTTGGGTAGTGAAGTTGGATTGTACTCCTTCATTGTCTCAAGTACAGATTTGAAGTCATTTTGGAAAGACATCATTGATTTTTGTCGACATGCAAATGCAACAGTGAAATGTTTGATTTGTTCTTCTAGATTTTTCCTGTTTTGAACTTCAGTATACAGATCATCTGAAACCTTCTGCTTTTGGCTAGTTACCAGTGTAAGCATTTCAGATAAACTGGAGATTCTTTGTTTTAGAGCATCTCTATCTTCTTTTATAAGACAGAACTCCCTCTCCAAGCTATGATACTTACCCGCCGAAACTTGAAGAAGCTGGTTATTAATATGTAACTCTTTCTCCATGTCAATGTACTTCTGTTTGATTGTTTGGACTTCATTTTCTAGTGCCTTCTTCCAACAAGCAATTTGTCTTCCCAGAGTTCCCTTATCACATTAAAAGATTGATTCTTAAAATGATGATAGACTTAAAATCTGCAGATTCTTCACTAATATATACGTCACATGAGTCCAATGAAGCATGTTAACTATAAGAGAGACAAGGCTATGTACCCCATTCGTCTAAAATGAGAAGCGCAAATGTGCATGGTGGAGAAGGCAAATGGTTTTACTATTGTTAAGAAAATAGAATCTAGACGACAGTGATTATACTTTAAGGCATCCTATGACTCTCTGATTTCTAAGGTAATTACTACTAGATCACAAACTTTCTTAATAATCAGGAGATTATTGCACATCATACACTCTTATGACTTCATGCAAATTGGTTAAATCTAGAATCTTCATTATTTGTAAATGAAATTCAAGATATTATTATTGCTTAGGTATAGGTTCGGAATGCTTTATATGAAGCACACTAATACTGGATCTACTTCTAAGGAATAGAAAAATATGTACCACTTGCATGAATTAATATAAATTAGCCAAAAAAAAAAATTAGCTCAAGAATAGCATAAACTTCTGATGAATTCAAAGGAGATTATCCATTATCAAAAAGTCAGAAAAATAAAGAATCATGAACTTCAAGTAGAAGAATCCAATTGCCAGGACGAAAAAAAATAACAAGCTTGACGAATGAAATCTTGATATATATGACCAGGCAGCTACCTTAGATTTGCAGCTGCCAAGGATATCCTCCCTATGTTCATCCTTTATGGTTGATGTATCTGATAATACCAAGGACGAAATTGTGCTATTCAACCTCTTTTGGAGTATGTTGCATTGCTCTTGGACTGAATAATCATTCTCGGGGGAGAGACTCTTCCCATCCACAGCCATAGAGAGATGAGATTCTAATCTGGAGAATAGACTCGTACCAAGTTCACTGGTTGTGGAGAGTATTTGTGCAGATACAGATCTCTCATCAGGTAGAAAGTTCTGAAAAATTAAAACAAGATACCTTTGTTTAAATGAAGCACTCTTTAGTCAAGAGTCATATTTATGATATTAAAAAAATATAAAATCGTCACCTCTAAATTTGAAAAAAAATCTTTGTAAATATTTTTGCAGTTTGTCACAGCCGTGAGAAGGCTTTGGGGAATTTCTTGGATTCGCAACACCTCTTGGTGAAGTTCGGACATTTCTCTTGTCAATTGGTTGTTGAATGACACTTGTTCGGTATACTTCATCTAAAAAGTTTACATTAGGCATAAGAATAAAGATGAAGAAATTGAGATGTGTATGCAGTCTAGTAGCTAAACTGTCAGTGGTTAGATTAAAATCCTCGAAAACAAAGCAGCAGTAACTTACCTTGAGATCATCTCTTTCCTCTATAATATTCTTTAGCTGTTTTTGGAGATTTTGTATCTCTTGATTGTAATTCTCAGTTGAGCGATTCTGTAACAGATACCAAGTTTTGGGAGCTCAGCTAGCACATTCCAAAAAGTTAAAAGATTGCTCATCAAACTTTTATGCTACAGTTTTGATTTGATAGGCATTAGCTGGCCATTATGCTTTCACAGTATTTGATAGCTATTATTTTCCCTACAACTAGGATATACTAGCTGTAGGATTTTTCCTGTATATGGTAGATTGGCTATTTTAAAGTCTGAACTCTGAAGATCAGCATCTATGTTGGATATATATTATGGGTATTCTCCTCCAAGGGAAGACACATTTTTATCAAAGCTCTCTAAATGTTTAGTTAGCTCCTTATTTTGTATCTTTCATTGTGCTGTGGATTAGGAGGCCAGGTGAAGTAATCCTCCTTGTACTTCTCATGACAAGTTTGTTATGCTGTCTGCATGTAATAAAAAAGATATCCAAAAAGGAAGGAAAAAAACTTGTGGCGAAAAAAATATTAAGTTGTAATTCTCTCTATAAACTGGATTTAGCTTATAGTGATAAGATTCTTGAATAGAACTCAGAAAACTCCCCTCTCCATTTTAAAAAATCCACAAGAATTAGGAAGGTGAAGTATTCTGCATAAAAAATCATTAATAGCAACAAACTAGAAAAAGAATGTTACAGATCTCATAATATGCTCATTTCCAATTACGAAACATGTCAAAAATTCTGCATCTTTAAACGAATAGTTACTGTTAAAGTATCCAAGTATCAACAAAACCCAGGATTGTCAAACCACAAGTAAAAGAGTGAGTAGAAGAATGTTACATCTCTTCACATCAAGAACGGGAAAATTTTTTCTTACCGAATAGATAACAACACAGTAAGAACATTACCTCACTGGTTGGAACTGATTGGACTTTAACTGCAGGAGTCATATGAAGTGAATCCAAGTCAACCATGTAACCTTTATTCATTTTCATCCATGTGTCCTCATCAGCAAAATCACTAAATGTATCTGGAGGTGGGCTAAAATCTGGTTGTGTTGAGTATTGTGATCTTCTAGCGACAAAGACATTGGAAACTGCTTTTAAACATGGGGTGGTAAATGTGTCTTCTTGGCGCATGCTGTGACTTTCTATACTTCCATCTAGGCATTCTTTCACATCATCCTACCGGCAGCATCAATTGTAAATTTCAATTAAATCTACTGAATGTTATGATAGATAATAATCATGATAAAAATATATATATTAATTATAATAATAATAGTGATGATGGTGATGATAATGTGGACTGATGAACATAAGAAATAAGGTCAAATAGAGAAATTTAAGTAATTTATCGTGGTTCGAAATGCTAGCTAGAAAGCTAAATTGTCTAGTTTTACTGTCCATAACTCTCATCGCGCAACAGGCCATAGTTCTTTCACTAGCTTTCCTTGAATACAAACTGTAATAGCTAGCATTTATATTTCCACTACGATGCTAAAATAAAATACTTGACTCAGAAATGTTAAGTTAGATACTTAGATGCAGAAATAAAAGATATAAATATGTTGTCTAATAGCTTGTATTTGCAATTTATTTTGGTGCACAGATTCAGAAAGATCAACATAATGGTGCTTATGATCCATATGCCCCGGTACTTCCATCATCCTCGCTAAATGGATACAAATTACATTCTGATCCTCTGCCTTTTACATCAAGTTTCTCACTGGAGCGAAATATAAAAAAATTATATCTGAAACTAATGCATACATGAACAAACTCAAAATAGCGGCAATCAGAGTCCTGCCAAAAGAGGTTAAAGTACTTATATTTTCATAGCAAACAGAAAGCTAAGAGAGTAAGGGAGAATGGCCCCAGCATTTTTTCAAGGTAAAACTTAAAAGGAAATGCTCAATTATGAGAAGATGGAGCTTGGAGTATGAATCCTGCAAAATTTACCTGGGAAGCGCTCCTATCATAGTCTGAAAAAGTGTCCAGATTGCTATGATTGTCCATTTTCATCTGCTCCTTAATGCATGGTTCACGATCTTTATTTGACCTCCTTTCTTCTTCTAGTTCTGTAGCAAGCTTCACCCTTTCCAGTTCATACTGATGAACAGAAAGAGTTATATAGGAGTTGAAGACATGGAAATGTTTATGAACAAGAAATGCAAAATAGTTACCTTTAGCATGTCATTCCTCAACTTCAGAACTTCTTGTTCCAAAACTTCTGCATGAGATCCCTGACAAAACAGTTTTACTAAGTTAGATAAGCTCTCGATCTCAATGGCCTACTATAAAACAAGACAACTACAACCTGAAGTTTCCTCCGCAGTTCTTCTATTTCTAGTTTCTGTCTCTTTAACAAGGCAGCATCTGTCAATATCTGAAACTCAACGCAAAATGAGCTTTAACATCAGATTCATTAAAATATCTCATAACAAGAAAAATGAGATTTAACATCAGATTCATTAAAGTATCTCACAACAAGAAAAATGAGCTTTAACATCAGATTCATTAAAGTATCTCATAACAAGAAAAATGAGCTTTACCATCAGATTAAACCATTCAAATAAAGCATCTCTGAAGACCCAAAAAAGGGAGGGGGGGGGGGGGGGGTGGAGGGGAAGAAAAAACACCACTCTCTGTCAATACTTCTAAGTGATGTGGCACATCCAAAGTACAGTTTTTGAAGAAAAAATAAGGCCCCAGTTGGAAACGATTGATATGCAGCAATATGTAAAATGTCGATAGTTTGTCAAGTATAGTTTTGTAGTAAAAGAAAGTAAATGCTGTAAAATGGTCTATTAAATGAAATTTTGAACCCAATCTCTAAATTTTAATTCCCACTTGAAAGTAGATGTTTCTCCTTAAATTTCTGAGAAGCAAACTTATAGATCTCCAACAACCCATCTCGAAAACACGAATGTCCAAGTCCAGGACCTATCTTATTTGTAATTAGACTGGTATTTTTTTCCTTTCCTTCTCAAGATTTAACCTTTTTCGTCTAGGTGTATTTAAATTTCAATCTATCAAAGTTACTTGTATCCATTTTCTCAATATTGGAAACATCAATCAGACCTAAGCAAGGTACTAGGCAAAAATTATGCAGCCCCAGAATATATGCAATAATTTATGGCAATCCTGGGGACAAAAAGAAGAAAGCAAAACCCAAGTATTAAATAGCATAAGTGGTCTTAAATTCGTCAATTTTTTTTGTTCTTTATATGCCACATTTCACAAGGAGAAAAATACATGCAAGTACTCAATAGTATTCTAGTCAAGATTCAAAGAAAACATTTAATTGCAGAAAAGTTTTAACAGACCTCATTCACTTGCACGCAATTGGTAATCCGTTTTGCTCTGCTGGCAAATTGAAGTGTTCCTTTTGTTTCTTCTATGTGAACCTATATATACATATCATATTCTACATCAAACTCATTTTTAAATTCATTTAACTGCAATATAGATCAAATCAAATTTAAATACCTCTTCTGGTGCCACAGTGCAAATTATTGATGTTTTGGCATTGCCACCAAGTGCAGGTTGAAGTATACGAGTAAGCTTACTGTCACGATAAGGAATGTGACCCCTGCATAAGGAATTTGATGAGTTATAAACATATATCATCATATATATACAATTATGAATTTATAACTACCTCTGCTTTCCACCCTCGCTCAGCTTATTAATAACATTACCAAGAACCATTAAGCTCTTGTTTATGTGTTTTCCTTCCTTTAAACGAACTCCCCCAGCTCCAGTTTTAGCTATTCTTTCAGATCCAGCTAAGTCAACTAAGTTCTAGTTGAAGAAAATAGACAAGCAGTAACAAGAAAAGTAAAAGATAAGTGAAAGAAAAACAAAGGTTGAAGCTTAGAATTTAATGACTGATGTAGTGACTCCTGAGTTTTCAAGTAGATGATTACAAACCAAGACAGAGACACGAATAGCATCATCTGGACTCGAGCTATTACTGGAATTGGAATCCTTTGCTTTGCTTTCAATTACCTGGCTCATGAAATAATTAAATATTTACATTATGGAGGTATAACCTATTTACCCAAACAAGATATAAAAAGTAGCATCTTTTGAAAATCAAATTGATTTGACTGATTTAGAAAAAGAAAAAAAGTTGATCTTCCAAATATTTTAAAACCTCAATCAAATCAATTTAATCTTAACATAAACAAAGCAACTCTAGCATACCATCCTAAATATAGTGTGTGACCTACTACTGCGAGCATTCATGTTTGTTTCACCAAAATGCCTATTAACTGCAAGAGGAAAAAAAACAGATTTAAGCAAATATACATGAAACAAAAGAAACACCAACATTGCCAAATGCATGAAAATGCATTTTGATCCTAAGTCAAACCTTCTCCTAACTGGATAAGATTAAGCACTTGGTCAGCACTGTTGACGATTTCTTCCCTAAGTCCTGCAACATATACTCCACGCTGGAGAGCAAACTATTAATACTTCCATACATTGGGAGAATATTGTCATACTGTAGGTGATTTATCCACGAATATTACCTCCAAACTCTCATGAATATGAAGTTTTTGACCCTCCACAGCAAAAAGGTCATTAATGTCTTCATTATAAATTTCCATGTACGAAACTCGAATTAAAAACTCCCTATCAGATGTCTAAAACACAAGAGAAAATAAAGTTTTATCAGAGACATTGTAAAAAAAAAATACTATAACAAAATAATGTGTCAAATACAATTTCTTACCAACTGAATTTTTGCAAAAATATCTCTGACAGCCCTATTGATAATTCCAGGATCATTCTCTGAACCATTCATAGTAAATGTCTTCCCACTACTTGTCTGCCCATATGCAAATGCAGTTCCTGCATTAAGAAGATGTTAATATAGTAAAGCATTATAGTTTTAGCCTAGTTACAAAGACTCTAAAAGTTCAATCAAGTATATCAAAGGACAGATCACCAAAAACATAGGCATGGAAATAGATAATTTCAGAAGGGAGAACAAACACAAATATAAGAGTTAAATCTGTCCCAACTCATCCAATGCGAGAAACATGTGAAACTAATAAACCAGTTTTCCAAAACCTCAGGAAATAATATGATATTCTGCTATGTTTGATAAATAAAATTTAATCCCAATTACTAGAAGTTAGTGGGGACAAATATACTTCCCAATATTATCTGTAAGGGGCATCAACCATAATCTAGTATCAAATTTACTGATAAAATATATCTCTGACATATCTATGCAGTACAAAAGTATGTTTACAAACAATGGACGTGTCTCATTTGAACATTCAATAACATTCCTAAGATAATTCTTATATCAGAAAATACTTGATTCCATTGAATTTTCCTCTTAAATTTCATAGGAAAGAGGATTTCGCTATATTTTTCTAACGTCTAGTTACTGCCAAAGACTCCTACATTTTAGCTGTTTCAATAATCAGAATTACTTTTATTCTTGGTTTAAATGATATAAATTTCTATTTAACAGTATTTTCTTTTAATAAACAATGACCAAATTGATAAGCACGGAGACAAGAGTGTTGAAAAACAATTAAATACTGAAATATTCCTTCCTACCATTAAACCCTTGTACTGCAGCATGAATAATATCCTTTGTGAGAAGCTCATAAACCCTAGCATTACTGCACTCCTGATCAAACAAGTGATCTGCAAAAGAATAGAAAATATCAACATTAATACACCAAATATATACTCGCGGCATTTAATTACTTAACTCACCAAAAGCGAATGAAATTCCGGAAATTGGAGTGCCGTCAGATTTGTGGAGAGAAATGCGATTGCTTTCGACATTCCAATGGGATCCGTTAACTGATTCTTCGTTAGCTGAAGGTCTTACCCTCACCGCTACGCAGATCTTCTCCATCTTCACGCACACACACACACTCTCACTTGATACTAGTGTGCTTTTTCTATTTTGTGCTCTCCAATTTGATTTGATTTGATTTGAACTTGGGGGGGGCGCGGATTATGTAACTTAGTTTTGAAAATATAAGGTTACAAAAATGCCCTTTAAGGGTTCGGATTTTAGGCTCCATTTTATCGGGTTGTGATGAAGAAAATATTTGAAGCCCAGAGTTTAGTTGGACCATCTATTAATATTTGGAGCCCAAACTTGGGGGATCAACTGATAATATTTGGGCAGATACATCTACATTAGACTATAGGAGGTTTCGGTATTTCTATTTTTCCTTTCGTTTTAACATAAGTAAAAATTGTTTTATAAACACTTCCTCTTCTTTCTAAACGTAGCACAACTGGTAAACTATGAAAATTGTGTTTGCTTTTACTCCCAGATCGGGTTTGTCCTGCACTAAATTTCGTTAACACCTTTAGAAGATTGACCAATTAGAAAAAATGAAATTATGGGGAAATCCTGTACGAAGGTGATACTTTAATTATAATAATATATGAAAAATCGAGATTTGGTTATATAATCCAGAGGCTTCCAAAAGTAGAACAGGTGTTACTTACAAGTGCGTTCGATTGATTCAATATCAATAAATCTAGAAAAGAGGATTGAGGGTTGGAATGAACGTATAACAAGAATTCTTGGAATTCCGTGGACATTCTTGATTGAGCTAACTATAGTGCAAAGTCGTATCTCTTTGATTAATAAGATTAAAAAGGTTTATCGATCCCGGGGGTACAGATTAATAATAGACATATAGAAATTATTATAAGTCAAATAACATCAAATGTGTTGATTTCAGAAGATGGAATGTCTAATGTTTTACACTAAATTTCGGTAACACTTTTAGAAAATTGACCAATTAGAAAAAATGAAATTGGTTCAACAAGCCAGTATGAACTATAAATTTTCTTAAAAGGATTATAAGATTCATGCATGAAAAGACATACGCAAAAGGGAAGAAAAATTAAAAAAAATAATAATAATAATAATAAAACACTGGCAATCAAATGTGTGTTAAAGTTCAGAAAACACATATCATTGCCCCCTCTAATTTAAGTAGATGGCATTAATATTATTATTTTTTTCACACGAGAATTTGTTTCAATTACAAATTACTACTTATGCATGTACGTGTCTTGATTTTCACTATTTATTAGAATTCATAATATGGATGGATTGGACAAAGTCCATTTATATGATTTGGGTCTAACTCAACCTCAAAAGTGTTTATACCTTAAATATTTTTTATATGTGTCAGACCAATAATGGCCCGACAAGAGGTGATTGGGTCGACGATCAGCCAAAGACTGACTGACAACAAGGCCTTGATAATAAATAGGCCCAACAAGATCATCTCGTTAATGGTCTAACTAATTGATGAGACCCAAAATTGGTCCAAACACAACATGTTTAATTAATTAAATTAATAGAGATATGAATATAATTAAGGTCAAATAAGTTATAGAAAGTGGCCACGTAACCAATTAATTCTGGAAGGAAATAATGGATAAGTTGATCTTAATTAATCATTCCCAAAAAATATCTCAAAAGAAGTTAGACACATGTTGGAAATAACCACCCAAGTTTGAACACAAATTCAGAAGGTACAACAACCGTCAGGAAAATAGACATAGATCAAAGCAACTATCAAAGTAGTGTAAATCATGCCTAAACAAGAAGGAATGTAAAGAAGTGGTCAGACAACATCAGGAGAATGAGGCTATAAATTAAATACAAGAGCATCATTACAACACATACAAACAATCAATCAAACAAATCGATGTCTCAGATCAAATCAATTCAGTCTTCATTGAATCAGGCATCATGCTTATCTAAAGCCAGCAACGCCGTTCCTTTCAGCAAGCTGCAAGTCATGACTCTTTGAAGTTCAGCAACGCCGCCTCTCGAAATAAGCTGCAAGTTCCTTCCATAGTCAGCAACGCCACTCCTCAAAGCAAGTCGTTCATTTCAGCTAGCCGCAAGTTGCAAAACCTCATGTGAGTGCCCACGTAATGGTATGATTTTATTCGTGAAATAGTCACCTGCCTGATGAATTTATTGTTTAGTAGCCATCTGTCTGACAACTATCTGTCGAGTGACCACCTGCTCGACATATGCCATCTACAGTAGCCACCTGCTGGTTAGGAGCCTGATTGGTAGCCATCTGTCACTGTTGGGCGATCCATGGATGATAGTCACCTGCCATCAATGTTATTTTTATGTCAACCCACTGATTATCTTGATCATATGATCTTGATAGTCATGATAATTGCATCATATCATAAATCAGCTCGTATGGCGGTTCTCTGTCAATCAAGGAGTTATCTTAAAGAGTAAAGAATCTATCAGCTCATTTAATTATGATTTGACATACTCTTTCACGCTTGTAAATCAGGAAAATGTATTAGGCTAGATTTCATATATTTCATATGTCAACTCTATGTTTGTTTAATACATCGAAGCATTTTGCCTTCATTCTTTGATTTTTTAAGTATGATTTCATCAAGTGATGTTAATTCGTCTTGGCAGTTCTATTGTCAATCTGTTAGTTCAGGTTTTTAAATTAAATTGACATGTTCTAGATCACTTGATAAATGACTAGATAACTGACATTTCTGCAAATCTCCTGACATCTCGAGTGAGCCACTGATTGACTGTAAAGTTTTCGGTAAAGATATCATAAATTTGTTAAGTCATGCGGCCAGGCAGGCATTGAATATAATCGGGGGTAGAGTTTGTCTACTCCGCCGCAATCAATTGGTTAGAAGTCAGAAGGACATTGATTTATTTTTCATATTCATCATGTTATGTTCATTTTAAAAATCGTTATGTTTGTACGCAAAAACATTGACATGCCCCACACTTGTTTTATTTTACATCGAGTCAATTGCACATTGAGGCAAGCCATACATAAAAACAAACAAAAAGCTAACTTGTAAAGTCAATTTAAGGTAAGAATTGTCCAAGACCTTATAAAGTGAATTTAACTATTGTTTTCAATCAATGTGAGATATTTAATTTCAATATTACTGACGCAAAGCTCACACAGTCAGATTGTCTTCAGTTAACCTCGTCACTCCTATAATAATGTCAAAATATTGGTTAAGATGATTAAGAAGTACGAGTGAATAGCAAGTTAACTCCCTTTGTTATTTTAAATAGGCAATTTAACTCTTTGTAATAAATAAAAGGGCAAAATACCTTCATGTGATATCCTAAATAGGCAATTTAACTCCATGTGATAATAAAAATGGCAAAATACCTCCCTGTGTTTTTATGAAAGAAGCACATTGTCTCCCTCTAAATTGCTAATTAATTCATATCACATGGAGTTGAATTGCTCATTATTTCATTTCACAGGGAGGTAAATTGCCTATTTTTATATCACAAGGAGGTAAATTGCTCATTATTTCATTTCACGGGGAGTTACATTGCTTATTTTTATTTTACAGGGAGGTAAATGGCCTATTAGACATATCACAGGGAGTTAACTTGCAAAAAACCCTAAGAAATACAGTAGTTGTAAAACATGATTGTTTAAAAATCAAATAATTAACCAGGTAAAAGTAAATTTGATGACAAGTGAAAATTGTGACAAATTAATTTCGGGAGCGGATTTTCTATCATACATTAGTGTCACATCTTTGTGTCACACCAATGTGTAATAGACACATGTCATCCTCTCAACTGGTTCTAAATGGGTTGGTCGCAACTGGATCGGACCGACCCTTTCGTTTATTTCTTTTAAAAAAAATTGGATGATCAAAACAAATCCTACATTCTAGTATTATATTTGTTTTTCAAAATTCTATCATATTAACATTCAAATTTAGTTTTTTTTTTTATTAATTCCTTATATTTCAAGGTACTAAATACATAATTTATTGATATTCAAATTAAAAGATATATCTTAATAAAATATTTTTTTCAAGTTAAATATAACTATCAGAAATTTATTTCAAAATTTAATATGACACTATAAAGTCAAAAAGTAGAATATTGTTTTATAAATTGTTATTATTAAAATATATTTATTTGATATTTTATTCCCAACATATGCAATATAATGAAATACATAATAAAATAATTATGTAAAAGTTAAATAATATGACTAAGATGCTATAGCAAAAAGTGGGCCAGCAGCTAAAACATTCTTCTGTTAACGTCTAGTAAATGTAATTTTCAAGCCGTATCTGCCAACCCCAGTAAACCAGTACTATTTTTATTTTGAGCAAAAGATAAAAACACCCCTATGCTTTGTCTAACTCCCAAAAATTCTCCTGTGTTATTTTAACTCTCAAAAAAACCCCTATGATTTCAAATAAGTGCCAAATACACCCCCAAAAAGGAGAGTGTGTTTCAATCGCAAAAATTGCAAGTATTTATTCACAATTTACTTTTGATATGATAATTTTACCCCTGACATTGAAAGGCAAAAACACCCCTATGCTTTGTTTAACACCCAAAAAACCCCCTATGTGTCATTTTAAATCCCCCAAACCTCCCTGTGTTTGATTTTATATACCACACTCGATCCAAGTAGTATGTACTAGTTGTTTCAAAAAGAATATATAAATTTAAAAAAACAAACACATAGGGGTAATCTTGTTATTCTACCAAAGGTTAAAAATAAAATTATAAGTATATACAACTTGGGTCGAGTGTGGTATTTAAAATCAAACATAGGGGTTTTTTTGGTATTTAAAATAACACAGGGAAGTTTTTGGGAGTTAGACAAAGCTTAGAGGATGTTTTTGTCTTTTGCTCTTTTTATTTTTCTCAGGCCCGGTAAGGACCCAGCTTAAGGTCCATTAAAATTCTCATAAGCTTTATATTTATTCAGACCCAACCCAGCCCAATAAATTATATGCAGTAATGGTTGGGTCTTAATGGACCTGGGCGGATCATTGCTGGCCCATTAGGTCCAGACCCAATTGTCAACCCTAGTTTTTACGTAACTGCACAAGCGTATATTAATTTATTGACTTAAAACTTCACAAAAATATCGTCGTTGTTATCTAATTCTTTTATAGTAAAACAAATAGGCTATTCTTATTAAAGCTTGAAGTTGGATAATTGGGTAATCTACTTATACTCGCTGTATTACTGCATTGAAGTTTGAATAAGTCATAAAGTAACACTAATTAAAACAATAATTTTGTTAAAGACGAGCTTTGGCAAAGTAAAAAAGACATGATTAGAAAAGGCATGTTAATATTATTATTATAGATATAAAGTAACCCAAACCTCATTGTTAGTGTTATGTTTTTGTTAGTTGAACCGACATGATCAGTTTCATTCCCATTTGCCCTAGTCAAAAGAAACATCCATCACACCTAATGAGTTCATGATAATTTACCCTCATGATATTTAATTTACTCCCTTATCATTTAAAAGATATATAGCATTTTATCTTTTATATATAATCTTATAAAAGTTTTACTGTCTTATTATTTAAAAGATAAAAAATTATAGTAAAACTTATTATTGTCTTATTATATATAGCATTTTATCTTTTATATTGTATATCTTTTAAAAGTATTACTCCCTCATGTTAATCTTATAAAACCACTCTTCTTATATACAATATTTTGACTCGGTCAATTTATATATGTAATATTTTACCCCATATATTATTATTGTGGTATTTTATCCCCATGTATTATAATAAATGTGACACTTTATCTCTTTAATATATATTTTTATCTTTTTACGCAACATTCTGCATGTCCACTCTCAATTTCAGTCAGTATACTATACTCTTCGTTCGAAGGAGGTAAACAACTCCTTCAAAATTTTCACATGAAGTAAAAGAAGTAAAAGTGTTGTTTTCCATCTTATTTCACATACCAAAGTCATATTTACCTTTAGAATGAATGGGGGAATTCAAACTTACTTTGTTTTATAAAATGAATGAAGTTAAATAAACTTTTATATATATATTCATTTGTATTAAGAATAGAGATTTATGCTTCAATTTAATTTGCTCATATTTTCTAGGGAAATAAAATAATATTTATACAAAATGCAAAATGAATGTATATACAGAAAGTACACCCTGCGAACATACAGATTTGTTTATATTAAGAATAAATATGTATTTGATATGTGGTGAAAATAGTTGAAAATAAAAATTGATTTGCAAACCGCATCCTACGAAAATGGATAAAAGTACTTTGATTTTTCTATCTTTGAGCTCATCTCTACTCAAAAGTTGGATGGAAATTCCGCTACCTGCCAAAAAAAAATTGTTTATATGATACATTTTGCTATATTTTTCTTGAGGATGAAGACTGCAAAAAGAATTGCTATTTCGATAAGTTTGGATCCAACAAAAGAAAAAATCCGTGTAATTGACTAATAATTAATTACAATCCATTAAAAACAAATTTACTATACTCGATCGATTAATGGAAAATGTTTTACACACTATAAAAAGATTTCACTTACCAACCTTTTGTACTCTTATATAAAGGAAAAGATTTGTACCAAAAAAAAAAAAATATATATATATATATATATATAAAGGAAAAGATCATAGCAAAATATCGGATAATGTGGTCTTCCATTGTCCCTTCAAATACAATGCTAACTCTTTTCTTTACTCTTTGGCCCCCAAAGTGATCTAACTTTTGTTATGTGATTCGATGGGACTGCGTGTCCAAATTGCCGACATCCATTTTTATTACTACCTATTTATCCAAGAGATCATCCTAAATACCAGATTTTAAATGTTGGGAGCGTATTTCCAGCTCTACATGCAAGATCATTCTAAATATTATACGATGCAAATGCAATATAGGACATATGTACGGAGATAAAAGTCACCTTAGACGCAGTCAAATACGTACTCATCAACACTGCAATTGGGCAATTTTTCGATCGTTTTGGAAATCCACAAGAGTGGACTAGTTGGCTTAAGTAGAGTTTGCAAGATCGGTAAACTGCATCGTCCATAATCTTGCCGCTTGGACTTTTTCTCATGGTTAGAATTTTTATATATCTTATTTTGAATTTTCACCTACTATTTTTTGTGACGGAGATCATCCTCTTGTAAACTGATTATCTTTTTTGTGAAATACTTAATTAAAAAAAAAAAGTACTTAACAAAAAACTCGACATATGTTTCCACTTTCCAATAGGTTGACAGACTATAACTATACTCATTTATTTGAATAAAAAACTAAAGGCCCAACAATCTCAGCCCAATTATTTATTTTCTTTATTATGACTAATAATTAATCCCTACACCTTTAGGAATCAGGACTCATAATCCCGACTCTTTCTGGCACCACCGTTACGACTGGTCGCTCATTTTTAGCAATGAAGTTGGTGAAAAATAAGCTCATAAATAAAATGGAAGGTCAATATCTTGTGAATTGTTTGATTACTACATTGAGAGACGAATCTGAGAAATTTGATATTGATTCTATCATAGATGAATTTTATGATATGAAATAACATAATGGAAAAATATTTTTTTATTAAATTTCTTTTGCCTTTCAAATTCGATACACATATTCTTTTATATTATTATTCGTGAATTTGTGCATAATATTGGTTTGAATATTATTTTTGATAAAATTTGACCGACAAAAAAGTCCCCCCCTCCCCTCCCAAGTCTCCAATCCTGGATCCACCTTTGATCAGAAAGATTGTGACCCAAATGAGTTTAATCAAATTATATTGCACATATAGATCTTGCAAGTTGCAACATATATTTGTCATATAAATATTGTGTGTTCAATTTTTCATTTTTGGTTTGAAAAAGAATAATGGATATTATTATTGTATACGTACCTTATCGTATCAATATAGCTTATAAATGCATGATAAATTTGAAATAAGAATCTAGCTAGCTAGCTATCTTTGGGGGAGAAATGTACTGCTTAAAAGAAGATTTAGTGGTCTCAATGATGACGTTGCTTTTTATATACTACTACATTTTATTGCATGGTGATCAATTGCTGATCATAACTTGTATTTAATTTTATTTTTCTAATGATATAATATCCCAATAATTCATCACGTTAAAATACAACGGACATATTTATTTGATTTTTCAAACAACACTGATCAAATAGCTCTATAAGATATCATCAGATGAACAATTTTTTCTCTTTAGAAGAAAGAAAACTGAATATATATCTTCAAGATTCCTTCAAATTTCTAAAAACAAACGACCCCAAAATCTAATAAATAGCTTAGCTACTCAAGAATCTCAAATTCTGCCCTGCAGGAAAAACTAATTATCATTAGTTAATTAATTAACTGCCAAACTCTATATATATATACTAGATTAATTAATGAGAAGCTAATTAAAATAGGATATTCAAGAAAATATATAGCGATTAACAAGCCTCAGTCTACTTAATTTTTACAAGGTGCAGTGCGCGTATATATGTATATATGCACCAAAATATATATAGTGCTGGCCATTTTGAGCTAAATATGAATTTTATTTTATTTTTATTTTAGAAGTTAAATACTATGATTTTTGTTTATAAGTTTAATTAATTATATAGCTCCATAATTGACAAGACGTGTTGTAAATCGGCGAGTTTCTGTTGTAGGTAAATGGATTCTGATAATAGCCGGTTCGACTCTCTTTGAATCATGTAGCATTCACGAGTGAGCATAGAAAACCGGTTTTTAAGTTCTCGGTTTTCTAGTTTAAAACGGTTTACTTCACTCGTGAGCTTCTCCAAATGTCTCTTCTTGCGAAATCTGGACCGTCGAGCAGACTCTCGGTTCGACATCATCCTCCTACACTTCTGTTCTTCAACCGATTTAATCGATTCAGTTGTGATTGAACTAGATGTTGAATTCATTGATATTGGTTTTGATTGAAGTAACGAAAATATGTCATTAATTTCAGTAGGAGTGAAATTATCGTGAACCGGAGAAGTTTGGTAGGGTATCGGGTTTTTAGTTGACATCATCATTATTTGAAATTGACAATTAATGTTTTGAGGAGGAAAGGAGGGGAAAGGGGAAGAAGTGAGGATTCGGAAATGGGTATTTATGGACAAGTAATGGAGGGCGGGTGCATGACATGTGCTTCCACTACATTTTTATTTTTGAACTTTCAAAAAGTAGATACATATTTATATTTCATTTTGGAGCATATCTAATTACAAAATTTGGTGTGGACATATGTATATAAAATATGATGTGATGGGTGAACCAAAGAAATAACTAACGGTGATATTATTTTTATTAGTGCGTAAATTTCTTAGTCGAATCATATTGGAATTGAAACTCGAACTTAGAAAACTTGATTTTTTTTTTTAATTTGTCAACTTTTGGTTTTGGGTTTGACTTTTTGGTCAGTTAATCAAATCGAATCGAACCAAAAGAGTTATTTCAGTGTATTCCAATTATTCTTACTTCTTTTACATCTCAAAGTCAAGGTCTCTTTGCTCCGAGAGATAAATTTTGTTGACTTTTAACTAGATATACATATATATTTGATGTTTGAATTTTTTCTGGATGATAAATGCTTGAAATTTGACATTCTTGGGAAAAAAAGGTTTGTAACAAATTAAAATATGAATGAACCAAAGTCCAAGTGGATCAAATCGAAATAATTTGATTAAAGCTGAAAACGGAATGAGACTATTAATTTCTTTTGACTTCTTGTTTGGAAAAATGGGTGAACCAAAACTTTGGTTAACCAAAATTTTGATTCAGCTAGCTTATGAACACCCCTAACTGTCACATCACTATTTTATGTACATAAGAAGTATTAATTAAGATGAAATTGTTAATTTTAAAGGAAAAGAGAGTTAATTAATTTGGCATGCCACTTAAAAGGAAAGAAAAGCTAGGACAAAACAAACAATTTATAAATTACGTCCAACAATTTTGTATAAGTTGAAAGTTCGAGTCCATGTTTATCTCTATATATATATATAATAAATATATATATATCTGTGGTGGGTTGTGTTTGGGTGGTCACTGTCTGCTTTTATTCAGGTCGGGTGTAGGAAAACTTACAATCTTAATGACGAAGAATCTATCAATAATAAATAAATATATACAAAGAACGCATGAGAGATACATTAGTATATATTTTATTTAGCAAATTCTTTCTTTGGAGCTCCAAAGGCAATATGATAATATCTATCTTCAATTCGCCTCGCCTAATTAAATCATATATATGTGGATTACGAATGTCGCCTCTGTTAAAGGAGCCATGTGGATTTCCCGTTTTATCATGCACTTTTTATTTGTTTGACCTATATAGACCTAGGTTCATTAATCAAAATGGTTAATTGTATCTTAATTAATATTTCGATCGCGAGTTTCATGTTTATCAAGCCTCAGCCTGTAAATTTATGTTTAATTTCAAATTTGACTCTGAGCTCATTAACAGATATTGAGTTCAAGTCGCTTAGAAAAATAATTGCTTTGTATTGACGTTTTAATAATTAATATAATTCCGATAGATATTGTTTTACTTTAGATCATGAAATTTAAATCAAGTGTACGTAACTAAATACTTATTATTTTTCAATTTTAACATATTTATTTGGGACTTGTACAAACAAATTGCTCCCGCAATATATTATTATTATTATTATTAAGAAATATATAGGAACTCATAAGGTATTTAAATTGGGTTAATAATCTCCAAGTACAGTTCATTGCTTAATTAATTTTTCATTTAAATATGGCGGGTGTTAACACAACAGAAGTTCGAGTATATTGCACGTGTTTATTGGTCCTTTTGCATTTTGGTATACCTAGAAATCTGAGAAGTTCGCTAACTACTCTTGTCTTTAATTGGAGGTAACTTTTTATTTAAAATTTAAATGCAGGTTTTACAATATTCTGGCTTATGGAGTATATAAAAGGGTGGGGGTAAATATTATTAACTAATGGTTCTCTTATCATTAATTTTTTACCTTGTGGTTTTCAAATTAGTCATCACTATGAATTATATGTTTCACTATGATCATTAATAAGTGGTTTTTTTTTTTTTTTTTTTTTTTTTATAACCCAGGTGTCCAAGCTTACGCTAGACTAATCTTGGGCTCTCAGAACCCTGAAGGATGTAAATCGCAGGATGCGCCTCCACCAAGCATCGGGATCCCACCATACTGATGTACACTCTGCGCACAAAAGAGTCTTCACCACAAATGACCCTTAGACAGACCCATGAAAATGCTTCCATCCAAGTTCCACATGGAATTCGAACCCCCACCCTTGTCGCTGGAGCAAGCATTGTTTTGTCACTTTAGTTCACCTTGGACTACTTGAATGATCAAAGTGAAACAAATAATTCATAGAAGGGATTAAATTGGATAAAAAAATACAAGAGATCACTCTATAGAAAATCAATGATTTGATGTTTATTTAAAGGATTATAAGAACAAAATTTTGAGATATAGATGTAGTTTCATTTCAAATATGTTTAAAGTAGAATTATTTTCAAGTTTGGAACCAATTCTCGAAGCTTTCAAGATTACATAAAGAGAATTTGGAAAATTATGATTTGATAGTCACTATCTCGTAGGTCGTAGCTACATAAACAGTCATTGATAAAGAATAAGATATTAAAGATGTTGATGTTAAATTATTGATTTACCAATATCAACAAATATTTGGTATACTAGAAGAGGTTAACCCTCACAATATGGCGAAATCAAATTTGAATCCCTATAGAAAGAGAATTTTATATAATATATTTGATGCGTCTTGAAATATAACACTTTTTCTGTAAAAAAGCATACACAACATTTAGAAAAAAACATACAAAACATCGAATCACTCTAACTTTAGAAGAAATGTTCAAGCTAATAATGGTCACATGTTTGTGTCTAGTACGATATTTGAACTTTATCAGTAAAGTTTTATTTATTATTGATAAAAAGAAAATATCTCAATTGTTAAAATCAGACACTTTAAAATGTCTACTTAGTAACGTGAATCATGAACGAGTCTTCCTTCTACGGATTCTCATTTATTAAAAAAAAAAAAAAGAAAAAAAAACCTTTATTCGTGGTGCTAATCCAATCTGATTATGAGTAGTAAACTGAAATTCAAATTAGAAAAACCAACAAAAAAAAAAAAAGCGTTATGATTCATATGGATAAATTAGAGCTTAACATGAAGCCTACTTCTGGTGCAAAACAGTCCAAAGTTTGCAGAGAATATTAGCATGCTAATAAAAGTTCAAAACCAGTTTATTTAATAATCACAAATTCCACAATTATTATAATGTATAAGTTAAGTTAATAAAGGGCATGTTACTTCCACTGTATGCTCTTAAATATAAAACTCACTTACATTACAAATCAGGTACTAACTGCCAATCGGCCACATACAACATGATAATATTCTTCCAAGTTCCAACCAATTAACTAGAAAACCTGTAGGGAATATATTCCCCAGTAGGTTTTCATAGTGCAATTCTTAACATAAATTTCTGTTTTCTTCTTGGAATATCCAAATATTATTTTCTTTTCGATGTATGGAATACTTCTTTTCAAATAAGTATATCCTCTTACATTAAGTAACAACTTGAGACCACCACTTTTGAAGGTATAAATGTTTCAAAGGTTGCATTATTTTAACTCTTACCTAAAACTCCAAAATTCAAAAATAAAGAGAGCAAGAATTGTGAAACCGAGAGAGATACTACGGTAAACTAAAAGATTGCAAATGAATACACGGGGTCAAAGAGATGCAACAATTTTAAAAGGTACATTAACCTATTATATGGGGACAAAAAAAATTGAGGTAACAGTACATAAAAACAAAATGAAATATTTAAACAGTTGCAGTAATATTCAAGATACATATGATTTACAAGGGAAACTCCAATATGTTTTAATGTGCATTGCAACTCTAAATGTATGCACGCCTTGTCTACTTGTATAGCTATTATAGCTTATGACCGCACAACGAGATTCCATGTGTCCCATGCAACAAGGACTCGGCTTCTACAAGTTCACCGGAGGAGTTCCCTTTAATCACAAAATGCAAACGATATCAAGTTGAATCAACTCCTAGGTAGATAAGTATAGTAATTACAATTAAGACTGGAGAAATATCTGGAGTCCTCACTTTGAATAAAAGATCATGAGCAATGTGCTCCCATGGCAATGATATTGACATTAAGCAACATTTGAGGGGTAGCATCTCGTCCTCAGAGGGTCGATTGGAAGAAGCAGCTGCATAGGCTTGTTTTGCTGCCATTGATGCAACTGATGCTGCCGTGCGAACAATAGTTCCGATTCCAAGTCCTCTTTTGGGCACTTGAATTGGTGAGTGAGGACCAGCTGATTCCACCTTACTTTGATCTAACAAATAGAATAGAATATATAAAGTCCTCTTAGCAAACATTTAAATTCTAAGATTCAGATATTTATGAACATTTCTCTTTGATTGCCCAAGTAAATATATGATCATTAGGAACGCAATAGATGTATTAATCAGTATCAGTTGCAAATCTAGCAGGAACTAAAACAATTAAGAAAGCTATCTAAACATACCTAGAACACCGGAGACAGCTACCTCAACTTCTCCACGTCCTCCAGGACCTTTCATGTAGATTTTGTCAGTTGTCCCAGAAGAATGACCGAGAGATAAAAGGCTTCCAAAACCAGTTCTTCCAGCTATAAAATGGAAAGGGGAAAAAAAGGGGAAGAATATAATACTCAGATGACAAGTAATAATTTCGAATGATACATTAATGAATTGAAAAGGTATGAGACTATCCCCAAAAAGATAAAAAAATTAAAAAGAAACTGAGAAGATATGCAGATCAGTGTTTCGTTTACTTGAGACCTTAAAAATAAAAACCCTTCGCTCATCCCAATCCTACCCTACCTAACCCAACTGGCAGTGGCTGCCGACAACCAAAGTCAAAGTCACTGCCAACAACTATCATTCCTCAAAACACTTGGCATATAGAATATTGTGCATTAGTACCAATTCAGTAACCATGTTCAAATGATAGTATAACATATTTCATGTTTTATTTCACCAACTTTAGACCATAATGCCAATGATGTCCTAGTTATAATGGGTTAAGACCAGCTTGACAACCATGATATATTAAGATCCCAAGTATAAGTTTTATCCTGATTTGTTGTCTAGCCATGTATTAGTTCATCAATTGAGTAAACAAAGAAACATTCTAAATAAATGGCTGCAATGAAAGAGCATAAAAATGTAATAAGTACTAGATCACAATATAAAGCGGTAAGAAAATAAGGTACCATCATATGCTTCTCGAACCATTTGATAGCTAACAAAGCCTGAAAAAAGGGTGATCTGCAAACAGAAGCTCCAACAGCTGTCAAAATACTTTTAAAGATTCATGTGTAAACCAGTCGACAGAATGGACACGTAATCGGATATTTACGAGGCTGATATTAAAATAGGATAAGCTCCACCTAGGATACGCAACCTCCACACGCACAAAGTGTTGAGAGAGAGAGAAAATGTGATTTCACTGAACCAAAATAAATGTTAAGTAAATAAAATAGAGTTTCCTGAATATTTGCTGACTTCACTCTATATTTGGGCTAAAGCATGGAACTAAGTTTAAACATCTATCTATCTCTAATGAGAATGACATTTGACTTTATGGAAACAGTATCAAATGATGCTAAAGGTTTCAGAGGCATGCAGAAAAGATATACTGCATAGAAGTTTGGAAAAGTAAACTCCAACTTTTACGGAAAGAATAACTGTGGTAGAGAGAAAGGGAGCTTCCTGTAAATCCCATGTATAAAGTACATTAACGAAAAAGTGTTGCCACTTGAAGGATAAATGATTCTGTAAGAAATAAAATTGTAATATATCTGCTAGCTTCGGCTTGGATGCTTGCGAATTATTTAATAACTTCATATGCTTTATTAGACAATGTTACATCTTGTTCATCCAATCTCAAACCACGTCCCCATTTTTATTAATCCAGGAGGGAATGTAACTTGGAAGACTAGGGTAACAAATCCGGTAATTCAATTGCCAAACAGGGGTTGCAGTCAGCAATGATGCAGGTATGCTCAGTAAAATTATTTTGAGATTTTCTTAACCCTACCTTGGAGTTCTTTATCTTTCCAGCACCTGGAACAGCCTCTGAAGAAGAAATGTTTGAACCATTCCCCTGCTCTGTTTTTTCACAAGGAAATGCAGACCCCTCATGAGCATTCAGCAGTACACAGTAGCAGTGGTCTGTATCAGTCAAGACCTGTGATATAACTTTTAGATATAGTAGATGTCTAACTTCATCTAAGAAATACAAGATCCATATAAAAGTTGTATACATGAAAGACCATTATAAACCATCATTTCGGACTTACTACTAAATGATCAAATACATATGTGTCACCCAGCCAAAAAGGTAACTAGGGCAAAGGAGGCACATGAACCTCACTCTGTCAGAAAATGATCATTAACAAATTCCATTCGTAGTAATTAGTCCTAGGAGCTCAAGTTCATGGAAAAGTTACTGTGAGTAAATTAGGTGCCAATTGGAAAATTTAAATCAGGAGCAAATCCATAATTTAGCTCTATAAGCTGTCATAGTATTGATACAACTGATGAAAATTAAGCATCCAGTGAAACTAGAAAATCATGCGTGTATGTTAAAAATCAATGGCACTCAAGAGGAGAAGACTTGAATCAACAAAGGCACAAGTAACTAACACCCCTAGCTCCCAAAAATAGAACAAAAGTGTTGTACCATAATGAAGTAGTTGTTTTTGTCATTAAGATTTATATTTCCCTAAAAAAATCTAAATTTTCCATAAAAAAGGAAAAACAAAGGTATGAGTTGAACAAGTACATATGTGATCATAATACATGTAAATGTAAGACAGAAAGTAAATGGTGTGCAACCCAAGATGTGAACCCTCACCAAGCCTAAAAGAGCCTAAAAAAGAAAATTATGTCAAGGGAATCAAGTAATGAGTTCAGTTTGGCACCTAAATTCCATGGGTTTAGGAAGGGTTTGACTTAAGGATATGGTGCTATAGAGCTGATTAATGATCTAAACTTTCTCAGGGCTATGTTACAGGCTTTGAAACAACAAAAAAGTTTTAGTAACTACGATCAATTAGAAGCACAATGTAACTAATCATACATGTTTTAACAGTAGACATTACAGATATGCACCTTACCACTGCATCAAAAGTGGAATCAAAGTCATCCACAGCAAAACATATATCCGGATAGGCAGGGGTTGTTTCTACTTCCTGAAAACATTTAGAGACTATCATAAAAGAAAACCGAGTAAACTTAGTCAAGAGACTAAATTCCTTGGAATCAGAAAACTTGCCTTTCTTGAATCCAAATGAAAATTAATACGACTTGGAGATGCATATACAGTCTTCACAACCTGTCAAATATCATATTGATAAGTTGAATTTGCTTCCAACTCACCTGGGAGCAGGAAAGAATGGGACACGAAATAACATGTAAAAGAGTAAGAATATCCCTTACCTCAAGTATCAAGATAAATTCTATACCTGTTGAATATTGCATTAGTGTAGATAACACAGCCATAAATGTGGTGAGAAACTATAGATTAACTGAACCAAAAAAAAAAGGGTAGAGAAAAGGGGGTTGAAGAAAATAGGGTAGCTTAGACTGCATAAAATAAGTACACCATTTAAAGACTTTAAAAGATGACGTGGGAACAGTTTGGTAGTAAGTCCGCAGAATTGAAGTACACAAGAGTATAATGAGAAAGTACATCCCTGGATGTTTCTATTCCTACGAGCAATATTCGACCACTAAGAGTTCACAGGATTGTTGATGCTATGTGGCTTGGTAATGAGGACTTTTTGAGTTTATTGCCCATGGAGGAGGAACAAACAGTATGATAGCCGACCAAAAGAACAGGAAGTTACCAATCCTTTTGTGCAGTAAGAGCATACAAGAGATAAATACTATACAGATAATATTGAACTATTATGACGTGAATTATATTTTCAACCCAGAATAACAACATGATCACTCTACCTGACACATCAGTATCCAACAGAACTAGTATATAAAAGAAAGATGAAGCACAACTGGTACCAAAACCTCTGGCTCAACGATTACAACCCCCTTTAACAAAAAAGCACAGAGATTTGAAACCATGCAACGTATCTATCAACCTGAAATTTGATACCTTATATATGGGAGACAATGGTTTGCCTTGGCCAGTGTGATATTGTTGAAGGACCTGGTGACTGGAGGTAGGAAATAAGTCAGTAATCATAATGCAGCAGGAACACGGATTAAAATTTCGTTACGAGTTTATGTTCCAGTCCGTCAAATACTGGAAACTTTTCGAGACTCTTCGAAAAAGTTTCGGAAATATTAACGAAAATATGTAAAAAAAGTTCCTAAATTAAGAAAAATAAGAGAGTTTCAGACAAATAAATAGTTTCGGAATTACATCTTGTTTTCGTTTCGTTTGATTCAAAAACGGAAACTTTTCGATGTTATCGACGAAAAAGATGGAAATTTTGATCCATGAACAGGAACCCAAAAAAGAAAAAAGCAAAGTTCTATAAATAACTGGAAAAGGCACACAAATATATGAATCTTCCAAAATAGTAACAACTTGCTGCACTATAGTAAACAGTGTTCATTCAAGGACACATGAAAAGTCAAAAGGAGATTATTAGGTAACTCTCAGTAACAATTTCCATTAACCATCAGGAATTCGCCGAATAGTACAGATTTTTGGTTACCACATCAAAGAATCGATGTTTACAATTATTAAGTTCAAGTTTTTATTGCTAGAGGATATAATATATAGCTTCCTGAGGTCATGAGAAGAGTGTGCTATAGCTAGGTGAGCTTATCTTATAGTAATATACCGTGGAATATTGGTTAGTCTGGAAACAAGAATACAGAGACCATACAAAATAGAAGTGCAAAGATAGTTTGCCGACATATTACATGAAAAATACTTGAAAATCAGGAATAGAAGAAATCACCTGCAAATTGCTACAGTAACACTGAAGGTGGTATGAGCTATCAAATTTAAGTAAAACGACCTCCTCCAATCTATGTATATTGAATTGTCACCAACTAAATCATCCAACTGATACACCGAGAAAGAATGATTTCCTTTATTAGCAAATTAACGACATCACACCCGGCCATTATGTAAAATAAGTGGCAAAAGTCTCAAAATGTTATATAATTGAGCAATACTATTAAACCTAAAGCAATTAAGTAATATAGCATAATGCAAGCTTAGAAGTAAATATTAAGACATGGGCCAGTACATAATAAAATGTATTTTTTCAACAAATTTACATTCATCAATCTTCAGGCATCATCAGGCGTTTTCAATATAAATCCAACAAGCATGCCAAGAACAAAACTAAGGAGTATGAACTTTGTGAGAATGTAATCCACATGCATATAAATGGAGGATCAAGGTTACTGTACACCTCATAAAAGAAAATCTTCGACTTCAAAGTCAGTATACATGATGGGGTGTTTACAAGAAAATAATTTCAAGACCACAACCAAACATAACAGATGAGATATAACAACATCATCAGTAATTTTAGCGATATTTAAGGTCTTGAAAATTGTGATGCAAGAGTAAGGATACTAGTTTTATGACAAGGCCATTTTACAAAGCATCACAAAATTATGTCAGCACCGACAACATTAGGAGACAGCTGGAGCACATTTTGATCAAAACTTTTGAACATTTTTGCAGGATGCCCTAGCAATGCTCTTATTCTAATTCAAAATATTAGCTTACTGAAGCATTGGGGACCAATAGCATCTTAGATTTGTCAGTTTGGATAACTGTCATAACGTTCCACATTATCATCAATTTATTTCGTGTTTTGAAGATGTTGATGTTCCTGTATTTAAAAAGACGATTATGTGTCCATGATCATATAACTTATACAGGAATATAAGCACCGATGTTCAGAATCGAGTACATGGATTAATATTTTCTATACAGTGTTCAATTTTCAAGGAGTTACATGATTTGATGACTGAATAACCATGTCATAACAAAATTGTTCTCAATATTCAATACGAACATATATAATTATGGTTAAAATATTAAGCTTAATACTTTCGGCTATAGCAATATGGAATCCTATTTGAAAAAAACATGAAAGGATTGCCATACAAGGACAAAGATTAGAAAAAAGAAATCCAATGACATGCAAAACATCCCTACATAAATAACACCATACATCAACATGCAAGGATTCTTCAGCAATCACTTCAAAGAGGCTTTCATAGTGTTTTACCTTAGGTGCCCACCTGCGTACAAAATATGGCGAGTTGCCTTCTGTATTATCATTGGGTCTTTGTGGCTGCAGACTCTGCACTCACATAAGCATTACATAAAGATCCACAACTTTTAAGATTGTGAATCAAACAAATAAGATTTATGCTCCTTAGAAAATACCAATTTTCTAACAAAGAATAAGAGATCGTCATCCTGCCGCCCCCTGGACTCCCTACCACGAACAAAATACAAATCAATGATATCATGCCAAAACTTTGAATCCATTTCCACATCTGATGTCTCGTCCTCGTCCAATAAGGATTGCCCTATCAACTTCGAATGCTTTCTCACCATACTCAACAACTCTTGCCTGCCAATATTTCCTTTTCTCAGTATCCTTGACCAAATTAAGTCCAATCCAATAGTCCTTATCACATTTTATTTTATTTTATTAGAAAAGTATGTTTCATATCACATAATTTACACATAAGAAGCAAAAAAACAGCCTTCATCGCTAAAATGGAACAATTCCTCTCATTGATAGTAGATAACAACAATGCTAAAGCACCAAGTAAATAAAACAAGAAAATCAATTTTGTTTCAACTTCCTAACAATAAAGCTTAGCAATTAAAACTAGCTGAATTGTGTGATCTGAACGGGCAAACGGTTTACTATCTTAAATTGGCAAAACAAAACCCTAATCTGAATAAAAGAATTCAAAGCAAAAAATTAAACCATACCGAGTGGGGGTCTCTGATTTATCACCGAACATTGTGAAGCTGCTCTTGAGTGGAGAAATGATTCTTCAACTAAATTATTACTCCTATTTCATTTGGCTGGGGTTTAGATCAGTTGAAGCTAATTAATTTAGGACTAAATTAGGTCTTTTGAGATATCAACTTCCGTTACACGTGTAATTTGTAGACCTTACGGGTAAATGCTTATTTCATTGGAAATTTGATTTTTATTTTTTCTTTGAAATACTAATTACATCATTATATTTATCATTATATTGATAAATCTATTTAATTAATATAAATTATATATAATATGTAACTTCAACATATGAAAAATTCACAAATAACGGAAGGTTTAGGTAATGGTTGTTATATATAAGGTTTTGAATTTTATTAATTAAAAATAAAAAATTATAATCATCTTACGAAAAAAGATGATGTGTAGTATTTGTTTCTGAAAGACTGAAACACAATAGAAATGGAGGAAGAAACTAATTAAAAGAACGCAAAATAGAAGAGTTAAGACCGGATTTATATGTGCATTGGCTCATCAAATTGAGATTTTAAGAATTGATAATATTTAAAAATTAGAAATTTGATCACGCTCTTTTAGAGGGAAAAAAAAAGAACCTTCAATCTGTATTTTTTTCTCGTGACAAGAAATTATTACTTATTCAATCAAATGTATTGAGAGTGAGCTTTGTGAGAGCTTTCAAAATTATTTTTGACACATATCATGACTTTTGTGTTTAAACGTTTATTTTAGGTCAACTATAATTTTTTGTACTCTTTGTATTATATTTAGTTTTAGGAGATCAAGCACAATTCTTCAAAAAAAATATTTATAAAAATTGATTTGCCATTTTATTATATATCACAATTTCAATAAAAATCTGGTCAAAGTCATATGAAGGACCCTATATTTGCGTAAGTCAAAGATTGAAACTACACCAAAGGTAAACGTTGACAGAAGTCATAGTAAGTTGCTGCGGTTGAGGCCTTAGAATCAAAGAGTTATAGTTTCAGTTCTCACTGATGTAAATTTTTCTTCTAATTTAATACTAGTGTTTGGTGATTTATTTTCTTTTTAATTGAAATGTACATAATTCAATATATTATTTATTCTATATTTAATGTAATGACTGTTTCTTTAGTTAAGGTAGAAGTTTTTTGTGTGAGTGATGTTTTATCATTTTTGTCATTTGGATGAAAACAAGGAAAAAGATTCGCACGAGTGATCTTTTCTCGGATGATGGCCTTGAATTTGGTAAGTTGCATATTTACAAAATATATAGTAATGATTAAGCTTATGTAATCTTAGATGGTGGGAGCATTTCTAGATTTATATTGTGATTTTTGAAGTGTTTAAGTTCAATTATAAAAATTATTTTGGTTAATCGTGATTTTCATGGTGTTTGACCTCCAATATCATAATTACTTTTTAGATATCCACAAACTAAAACCAGCTTATTTTAAAAGCTTCTAAAATGTTACTTTTGCAAAATCTATTATACGAAAGCAATTATTTTATGATCAATTTATATTATAATCAATTATTGCCAAAATTCATTTTAGTAAGATTAATTCTCTTGTGATTGCTTTCTGGACCTCTAGGACAAACTCACTAAGTTCACTAAACTCTAATTATTTGAAAGTTAAAGTAAGTTCATAACAATATAATGCTTAACAAACAAAATTATAATGTGATTTTCAACTAATTTACACCAATATCCTTAGTGTTGATTTGTTTCCTTTTATAGTTTAGAAACTTTAGTTGGAGGATAATTCAACATCAAATTTCCTTTTTAGTTATATAACATAGCAAATTTGAGGTTTTTTTTTTTTTTTTTTTTTTTTTTTTTTTTTTTTTTTTTTTTTTTTTTTATGAAATTTGAATTATTGCCTCGAATCCATATAATAATAGAATTGTTATTCCCGGCTGGCATAGAATAGAAGTCTCTCGCGCAAATTAAAGGAGATACATGTTTTGTACGTATTGGTAGCATTTGACAAGCTCTCAACAAAATACTAACATTTTTCTTTCTTATTTTTGCTTTTCTTTCCTTTCCTTTCCCATGATAATAGGCAAATACAAAATTTCACTTTGAATTTCGAATGAAAAATATCTCTTGTTTCTCAAATATAATACTAGTTGCCAATGCCATATGCCACCACTTTATCGGTTGAATTTTCTTTTATAGTTGCTCTATATTTGGTAAGAACTTTATTATTTGTGATGGTGAGTATAAATATATTATACAATATTATTCAATTATTACAAATACTCTTCTTTTTAGATAAGATTGTATTGAATGTTTAGATTCAGATTGCAAAATCTGGCCAAGATTGGTTTTCCATAAAGGAAAAAGGAAATTTTAATTACTGGATTGTAATTATACGAATTGATTTCATATTTTCTTACTCAAAACTTTTTCATATATTAACTGACCAAATCAGTGAATGTTAAGGTTCTCACAATCTCTCCTATAAATATTGACTCCCCTGCAAATTTTCTCATACAATACAATACACCACCTTTGGCTTTGAAAAATTAATAATTTTTCTTTAATTCGTCAAATATGTCTAAAACATTATGCCTCTTTGTGATGCTTTCTCTCCTATTTTCTTTAACATATGCTTCTCGCCCTGATCCTTCTATCTCAGTCAAGGTAAATACTACAGTATTATTTTTTTTTTTTTTATCATGTTTATAATTTAATTCTGCACTTATTACTATTTTTTTTTAATCAATATTCTTCTTCCAAACAACTCTCACCTATCTAATTTCTTTTCTTAAAATTTTTGAAAAAAATTACTATATTCTTGTTGAATATTACTTAACTTTGAAATAATTGATGAATAAATTTGTACAACTTTTGTATGTACAGGACGCAGGGGTAGAGTTCGGAATTGAAGGAGCAAGCTGTGTAGGAGAGAAGAAAGATGAGTGTTTGATGAGCAAGACATTAGATGCACATATTGATTATATCTACACACAAAAGCAGAAACCTCATCATGTCATTCCTTGAACCCGTCATTTACGGCTTCTTATATAATATATATGATGATTAAATAAAATCCTACTTTCATATGATTATGATATTTATTTCTGTAATATTTAAATAAAGTTCTAAATTGGGTTTGCCCAAATCTTGACTCAGAACCATTTTCTACCGGACTCAATTTTTACTCATATTTGATCCGGCCCATTAGACTCTCAAACCCAATCCACCAAATTTTGCAATTGGATTGAATTAATCGCATCCAGATTCTCACCAGGTAAAGTAAAATCCTTCGAATTCAATGAGGCAAAAAACGATAACGATAACGCTAACAAGAATCACAAATTTAGAAGAGTAAACAAAAGAGAAATACAATAATTGTAATCTAACTATTTGTTACATCATAGATTGAAATATATTCATAAACCAAAACTTTCACATTTCCTTTGTCATAATATGTACATTAAAACAATCATGATTCACCATCATGCAATTGAGTTTTTCTTCTGTGGTCATGGGCAACTTTGACCTCACACTATTAAAAAAATGTAAAATAAATGGATAAATAATTTCATCCCGTAAGCCAGGTTTGGCTGATGATTGATGCTATTCCCAAAATAAAAAGGAAAACTAGACCAGGAACACGGAGATCCTCCTTTCGATGGATTTCATGAAACTTCAACGAAATTCAAGGAGACAGACATACCAAATTCTTCAGCTTTGCCACCCCAATTTGCGGTAAACTTAAGCCTTAAATTAAGGTTGTCTTTACCAGAAACATTACCAAAGTACAAACTTCCATATCATGATTAACATCAGCAAGTCCAGAAAACAACTCTTGATATTTTCATTCTTGCACAAGTAACAAACTTATTCCATCTCCTGGCTTAGCACATATTCCATCCCCTGGCTTGAGGTCCAAAATCATAGGCCATTCCCTAGTTTAAGGTCAAACTCATGAAGTTTTAGTTGTCGTATTCCACTCAGTGGAGGCCATTTTTGATTTAATAGGCATACTGCAATCACTATCATCCTCTAAATCACTAAACGATATATCTTCTTCATTTATCAAAATCGAAGTTCCGGATAACACAACTAAATCCGAGTCTTCCTTTAGCCAGTCATCATCGTCATCGTCATAATCGATATCATCATGCTGAACTGGTATTTCAATAGATGGACCCACAATCATCTCCTTCTCTTGACATTTGGGTGATGGATCTTCTTTGATAACAGACTTGTCAATGTATTCTATTTCATTAAATGGATTATCCGTCTCATGGTGCGCAGTAGTATGGTGCATTGTATACTCAAAAGGAGACATATTCCCAAAATGAGGATCTTGATGCTGGTGCATGATAGCATATTCACGTGGTGATGGATCTGCACTTTCTTTTGATTGGAAAGTACTGGACCCCGACCAATATGACTCCTCCTTGGTTTGCTTTTGTAGCTCTTGCATCCACATTGCCCTTGCTTCCACAAGCTGTGTAAAGGCTATTTAGTTTCACAATCCAGTAATATGTTAAAAAAGGATATTTTGGCTTGACAATCTGGGAGAAAACTATTTTTTTAGCATAAAAAGAGAGGAATGATTTGCTGCACATGGTAAAAGTTAAGATTATAATAATGCTATTAATGTATAAAACTAACCTGTGGCGACGACAATAGGTCCGCATCATGTCTATTTAATCTTGAATGCAGAAGAACGAAATAGACCATCCAAAAGTAACCTTCACTCATATGAGCTGGACAAAGTTCGATTCTAAGTGCAGCTAATCTTGGTGCTAGATGTTCAACAGCCAATGCATGCTTGTATTGGGCATCAGATATATCAAAATCTGGAGAGAAACAAAAACAGATGGATACTATAATGACAAAAAAGGGTTGTAACAGAGATGTTTCAACTCAAAACTATTGCTATGTTATCATACATATTACTATTACGAATTAATAAATTCGTGAGCACACACTTTCCAAGCCTATATATACATGGGTAAGCATCAACGAATATAAGTTTCAATGCATTTCTATTCATGCATAATGTAACAAAAACTACGATACATTTCTACGAAATATGTCATTTGACTTTCAAGATTAACTCACCAGCCAATCACCGAAACAACAATCTCATAATTAATGTGATACTTTAAATTCATATGACAATAGTGGTAAATAAATTATTCATGCGACTCTCAATAAGACTCTTTCAAAAGGTAAAACTTGCCGCTTGCCTCATTAGTGGAGTACTTAATCAGCTTCATCAATCAAAACACTACCTTTATTCACGAGTAAGTCAATATTGTTGCAAGTAAAAGCACAAGCATATACTCTAATCAACTTCACTGGCCCTATTAGATACTTATTCAGAGTCGACCACCCGCATCATCTTCCAGTTCCAGATCAAAGGATCATTTCCAAACCTAAACTTCTAACTTTAACATCAAACTTTTGAAGGAAAGAGGCTCACATCACAACACAAACATAAAGGCAAACTTATAGCACACCAATTTCTACAACTATAAATAGACTGAATGTATGTATCTAAATTGCTCAAATTGCAGAAACAAAGAATTGTGACCTAAAATTTAAAAATTTCCTCACCGTCAAATTCTTCTTCCTCCGACAAGGGGAAATCCAACCATGTCTCCGGATGATGCGCGATATTGCTCGCGAAAGTCAATACTTCTTCAGTAATTCCAACTGCCTCCTCTATAATATTATTATTATCATCATTATTATTATAATCCTCCGATTGCGAATAATTCGGTAATTTGCCGTATTCGTCGTCCTCATTGTCTGACCGGGAAAAATCAGATTTGGATTCAGATATTACCGAAACTGATTTTTTATTCCTCGGCGGGGGCGGGGGAGGAGGAGGAGGTGGAGGGGCGAGAAATGAGGCGACGCCCCAAAGTTGGCGCGTTAGACTTTCTTTGAATTCGGATAAATCCTCTTTCACTCCACGCCCTTGATCTGGATCTTCATCGCCATGGCTACCGTCGGGTAATTGACGGTGGTGATGTTTGGGGGAAAGGGAGTCGTGATTTTCACGTGATTGTACGGCGTCGTGGTCTTCGTCGTCAAGGCGGAGAGAGTTGGTAATGGAACGAGCAAGCCAAGACATGGTTACTACGACGTCGTTATGTTTGATTGTGGGATTGGGGAAAGATACCGTTTTGCAGCAGGTGAAAAAACAATGATGATGATGTTTTTTAATTTTTAATTTTTATTTTGTCTTTATCGGCTTTTTTGAGTGACTTGGTGCTGACATGGAAAATCAAGTCGATTTTAAAATAATACTGTATTAACTAAGAAAATGAATTATAAATTTAATTATTAAATTACAGATACGGATTAATGTACATCTAATCGGTTATTTTTATTTTATTTTTTGAGAAAGTACATCTAATGGTTTTATAGATATTATTCTAGTCTTATAATAAGGTCATCTCTAAGAGACGATATATAACTCAAAAAATTATAAGAAAAGATATAAATAATCATAATGGTTTATGTAAAGTTGTTAGTACAATTGAATCACACTTCTATAAATCCCAGAATTAATAGAATAAATCTCTCCAATTATTCTATCAAGGGCAATATCATCTTTAAGTATAGTTGTATGAGAAACTCCATGAATCTTGATCACCTTAAGAGATTGACTTTCACTCCCCTTCCAAAATGATTCCAAAGCCAACAAACTTAACATATTCACTGTCCCATCCCCATCACCATACACAACCTCCGGCCTCTCATCAAACCCACTCTTCCCGTAAATCAACGACTCCGGTGTCTTCACACCACTCCCAACGATACACGTGACATTCACTCGAGGCTCGTCTAATCTCTCGACCAAAGGCAAGACACGTTCTTTATACGGATAAACTCCTTCAACAAATCCAATATCTTGAAGAAATTGCGCGATATCTGAACTAGAATATGAACCATTTGGTGTAATTACCAATGGTTTATTCCCTTTAAACACTTTTGGAGAAGGCATGAGCCATAAGTTACTTGGACAACTTCTTTGCTCTTCTCTTACGAACAATGGATTGACTAATGGCACTCCGAATGAATTACCGGAGGCGAAAGTGCTCATTGCTTCGACTGTGCCACCCCAAGGTGCTGACAAAGCAATGAAGTGTTTTATGTACTTTTGGCGCCAAGAGATTGGGTTTCGGTTGAGAAGTTGAAGAGCAAATAAGCCTCCTAGGCTATGAGAGAGAAGAATCACGGGCTTTCCTTTGTTGGAGTTGCTTGTTGATTCTATTAGCTTTTTTAAGTCGGAGAGGAACTTTGAGCCAACTTTGGAGGGGTGATCTTTTGCTGCTAGGCCATACCTGAAATCGTATGGTGCACCGAAGAGGTTTTTTTGGTTTACGTAACCTATTTTTTCCAAGGATTTCACTAGGGGTTCCATGTATGATGTAATGCCCCTGAAAATAATTGGAATATGTACACTATAAGATATAAGCATCATCTGTAATTAAGTAATTAATAATGCTTCAGAGTTCAGCCTTAGCTGATTAATTAACTCGTGACACAAGGAATGATTTAAGCTAGAATATGGGCTCCATAGCCTCCATTAACCAAAAATTGACAAAATAAATTACCAAGTTACTTGAGGTCACTGGAGTTCGGTTGGATTAAAGTGTACATTCAATCTCAGTTGATTTAAAATTAATTAAACCAAATTCAAATATAATTTCTAGTTGAATAAGAAAATTAATCCAAAATCTGTTGGTGTCTAACAATCTGTGCACTTATATATTTCGATCTATCATAAAAAATAGTGAGAAATACTTACTTGTATTGAAACCAATATCACTTCAATCTTCACGTAAAAAAAACAAGGAAATTAGACTGAGGCTTGCCGAAACAAATTTCCTTAAGACAATATTTCCGGGGCTGCCACGATGCATACAGTTTGTTTCCCGGTAGTCTCCCAAGATACAACAGTCTGTTGTTCATTATTTGCACAAATAATGAACCCACGGCGAACTTGAACAAACAGAAATTTCGAACTAAATTTTGACAAAAGTAAGAGAAAGAGAATGTAGTGTTTTTCCTTTTTGTTCCTATATGAATTGATTCAGAATTGGCCAGATTCTGTTTCATATTTATAGGCACAAAAGTGCCTCTTGAAAAAGGGACACAATGGTTCGGTCCAAAGGGTACCTCTTCGGACCGAATAGACACATCTCTTACTTTTAATTATTTCATTCACACATAAAACCCCAACAAAATCAAACAATGTGTTATTTTTTTTTTGTTTCCTATACAGATTTTAGACTTGACTACATCATTTTTTAGACACTATTGAGCCAGTGAAGATTTTTAATTGGGTTCGCCTGCCTGATTGTGAGAACTAGATGGAACAATGCGTTGCGTTGTTTCACTCTAATTGACTCATTAACACATTCATAACCTTCCTACCAAAAAAAGGCCAAGTATTTACATAACCAAAATGAATTTAAACACAATTTCTTCTTCCATATCATCTCCACAACCTAAACTAAAGCAATAAATCTTCATGAAATTCAACTAAAATTATATAGGCTAATTAATCTTACTTGAGGTGAGGGTCAAGATAAAGAAGGCTTTGAGTAGAGCCAAAATAAGGGACTCTGGTTTCAACTCCAGGAGCATTATGATAATCATCCTGATCCGGGTCATAATAAATTTTCATCCTCTGATTAAAGCATTTGGTGTAAGGTCCGAATAGTACACTCGGGTCGAACCAAAGCCTGAACCATCCATCTGGGTCCTTAATGACAGGGTACCATCTGTTGCACAACAAGCTTGAGGGCTTGTACTTTGAAGTCAGCCTGGCTTCTAGTTGGTTTCCACCATCTCCAGGTATTAAAATCACAGGGTGCAATTGGCTAGTGGAGGATACTGTTTTAGTGGCATAAAATAAGATGGCCATTTTGATGTTCATGGCCAAGAAAGAATTTCAAGAATTAATCTACTGAAATTGATTAATTAATCAATTACATAGATATAGAAGGAAATTGGGTTGGAATTTAAAATGTGGGTTAGGGATAGGAGTCGAAGAAATAGGATTTGGTTTGTGGTGGGGAAGTCCTCAAGACTACATGGTCAAAGACACACCATCTGTTTTTTTTTTCTTTTTTTCTTTTTCCTTATTCTGATGATGAAAATACTAATAAATTTAGTCTAAGTTTTAATCCGATCTTCTCTAGTACAAAGTGAATATGATGAAAATGTGAGATTTGATTATTATTTTTAGAGATTAAGATGTCACGATTTAATATAAGAATGAATTAATGAGAGTTATTTTTAAAATTTTACAATTGCTAACAAAAAAGAAAATGATAAAATGTAAAAGCTCACCTTATTATTTTTATTAACAAAAATCCTCCTGTGTTGACAAATCAAAGACACTTAACTCCCTAAAATGGCGTGGTGTGTTTTCTTCATTAATTGTAAGTGCTATTAATCGTTACAATTTGTAATTTAACTTTCTATAAAGTTTATTCGTTATTTTTCTGCAAAAACACAATTGTATATACACTCTATTAAAGTGGTAATAACCCCTATGTTTTATAAATATTACCAACCACCCATTTGCGGGTGAACTTTCAATTTCAAATGAGTTCACTAGGCTAATAAAACAATAACGCGGGATTTTATTAATAAAGTGTTAACATATGAATTAAAATAACAAGGGACTTTTGTAAGATTTAAAAATAATACATGGACTTGTTGAAAAATGTTTAAAACAATCTGTGTATATAAAATATTATAGAATATTTATATTTCTAAGTACTATAGTATATTATTCTCACAGAATAATTATTTATAAAATATTATAAAATACTTTATATAATAAAAACTATAGTAAATTATTTCAACAGAACAATTATTTATAATTAACTTTAATTATAAATTTTAGTATAGTTTATTCTCGAAGAAAAAATAATATCAGAATTTAATAATAGTGCACTTACTGAAATAATTCTGAAACGAAAATCGACTGAAGCTTGCTAATGCAATGTCCTTAAGACAATATTTATAGGTTGTCAAAGGTGCAACATTTCGTTCCAGTAGTCTCCCAAGATACAACAGTCGGATATTTGTTTCTTTGCACAAAGAACAAGTCCACGGCGAACTTTAACAAATAGAATATTTGAACAATTAGAAAGAGAGAAGAATAGAGAGAGAAAGAATATGATTCTGCTTTTGATTGTTAGAAAATGGGATGGGAGAATTGGCCAGATTCTCCCTCTATTTATAGCAGCAAAAAAGGTGTTGCTGGAGGGACGTGACTGTTCGGATTAAACCAGTAGCATTGGTTCGGTCCGAATGGGTGCAACTGGTTCAATTCAAACCGAACGGTGCCACAATTCAAAAAGTAGGCACACGGATCTCTCCAGAGGCGGGTCTACTCGGATCTAATTTGTATGGATTTAGAAATTGGGCCTTTTAGTTTTGGCTAAAACATTAATTAAATTTTGTCCAAAAAGATAATATTATGTTGAAGCCCAAGCCCAATCCAAACCCGAACCGGACAGGGCCGTGCCGCGGCACGTGTGGGAAACCATTGTCATGTACGTCTTCTCCCCTCAGAAAACTTTGAAACCCCAAAGGGGCCCTACCCTTATCTATTTTTTTGCATTATAAATGACAAAAATCTTTTTAATTTCCTCCATGTGGGATGAAGGCATTTTTCCTCTCTAAGTTTCATTCATTTCTTATTTTATGGGCTTAATTCCAATTGAGCTCAATCCAATTGGGTTAATACCCATAAAAACCCAACATGACTCTTTTTACATTTTTCTCACTAAAATTCTAAGGAATGTGCAGAATATCATTCTTTAAAAGTTGTACAAATTTGTCCATGAGGGCCAAAGATGATGAAAACTTGTATAAGTATTCAAGCTATTCCACGCTTATTAAATCTGATTATCAAGAGAATAATGCTACAAAGGGTCAAATCGATCTATAAATATGTTACCGTATAAAAACTGGTGTTGTGAAATTTATTTTGTTGTAATAGTCATGAGTTGACTGAATTATAGATCAAATTACCAATATTTAATCTTAGAAGTAATATTGTATTCTGCCCACCTTTATGAGTTGACAGCGGCAGGCACCCCTAGTTTCTGTTTGGTAGTACAATTTTTAGATTTCCAAAACATGGATTTTGACTTTGACCCAGAAAAAAAAATACTAGCATTACCACAAGGTTTTTTCCGTGATGATTGTTTAATTACCGCAAGGGAATAATTATTTTCGGTACTAAGGAAAGCAGATGCTTTCATAATTTTACTTTTATTTTAATAATTTAATTGTGTGGATTAACCTAGCTATAAGTTTCAAAATTGCATGTGCACTCAATTCCCATATTATATAGACAGACAGTTAAAACATTGGATATAGTATACAACTCAAAGGTTCATTTATATGCACATCAAACCAATGCAATAAGACTGAAACAATCAATTACATTGAGAAAGCTCAATTTAGTGGTAAGTAATTAACTACTCCTAGTGAAAATTAAATCTTTCTATTATTTTCTTCATATGAGAACATAAACTAACTGTTAATTATAATTCGATATTTAATATTTATAAATGTGGATTTTTCAAATATGTTTAATGATTTTAGCTTTCTGTATCATGTGCTTGAGTTGTGCGCATGATAGGATCCCCCATATATAAAATATTTTATTTTGTTTAATATCAACGTAGCAATGAGATGCATTACAGAATTTCAATAGGTGTAAATAGCAATTAATCATCATATGTACGGGTCGAGAGAAAGTGTAAGTGTATTAATAAATTAAGAAGAAAGTGCATGTATTACGTACCTAACTCAAAATTAATTAAATTGTCATTCCTAACTCGAAACTAAATTCAACAATAATATAAATGCTGAAGTGTCCCTAAGGCTTTCATGAGGTATACAATTATTTATTAGTCAAACACTCAAATATTGAAGTCAACTATTTTGTTTAATTTTCAAATTGGGGTCACTATATATGTGGTATAAATGTATAGCTTGGCAGGCTGGCTAATACTACAAATCTTATCCTGTGGGCTATGTTTTTGATTAAAAGTCCCCCTTTCGCACCTTCGCCTTAATTTTCCGTATGTTCATACTTAAATTAAAACTCTATAATTATCATCATCATTTCATCAGTCAGAATCCAGTCCTTTAAAAAAAATTAATTTATTATTTATATATATATAGTCCTTTGGCCTAAACCTTATTCATCTCCAATCAAACAAATTAAATTTCAATTAAGTAATTTGTTGTTGGCTTCATATTCTTATAGAGCCTTCTTCTTTAATTCGTCTAAGGTCAATTTATTTCTTTCTTCTTCAATTATAGATAGTACATAAGCTCAATTTTAGTTGCCATACAGAATTGGAAAAAGAATTAAAAGGGAAATTAAGGAGTATCTGTTTAGCTAATTGTTGTGTTGTTTAGAAGAATTACTAGCTATGAAGAAGATGAAAACAAAAGCAAGCCACCAAAACAAATTCCTAAAAATCATCACCATTCCTATTCGGGCTCTATGCAAAGCCCGAGATTTCTATGTAAAGAGCATGACAAACTACGCAGAGAGGATGAACTCCGGCCACATTATTGGGGTGCAGGGGATGTCACAGGTTTCGGGCCTTCCTAGGAGCTTTAGTGTCAATTCGGCCCGATCATACGACAATGAGGATTTCCGGGAGCTTGTTCGGGCTGACGTGGACTCGTACATCTCTGGGCCGCCGAGAAGTAGTAGCGTTGCAATGGGGAGGATTGACGAAGAGAGGCCTTGTTGCTATTTTGGTGATAAAGATAATATTATTAGAACTAATAGTATTATTAGTGTGAAGAATGAAGTAATTAATAAGTACCCTAGAAGCAAAAGTCACTCTGTCATAAGGAAAACGGTATTTTGATTTTTGCTTCTATATATGCATATTAATTTGTAAGTATTTTCTGGATTGGAATAATTCATATATTAAGTTTTGTTCAAATATTTATCCAACTATAATCTTAAGCTCAAGCATAATTTGTAAGTAAATCTTGATTTTTTATATGATCATTAGCCGTCAAAACCTGCACAAATTAGGGAATGAAAAAATCATTATCCCACTAATTAAGATGATTTTAAGAGCCCCTCTACATAGGTATGCTGAACTCATTATCCCTTCTAATTCAAATGATACTCCAAACTATTTTAACAATTTATTGGTTAATTAATTTCAAATTTGGCCAAAAGCAACAAAACACACACACACACACACATGTATATACATATACATATATATATGTATATATATGTGTATATATATATATATATAAGTATATATATATATAAGTATATATATATATATATATATATATATATATATATATATATATATATATATATATATATATATATATATATATATATATATATACACACATATATATATACATATATATATGTATATATATATATATATAAAATAAGGCAAAATTACAACTATCGTCCCAAACTATTCAACTTGGCGAATTTCGTCCCGTAATTTAATATTTTTTTGAATATCGTCCCACCATTAATTATAAGACGAAAATTGCGCATTTGTCGTTAAATTATCACATGGCTGCTTACGTGTCATGATATGGTAAATTTTAACATGAATAATTATATAATATTGCATAATTCGTCCCAAACTAATTACAAGATTGAACCGTCATTTTCAAATTAAAAATTTAGTATTGGGACTAAATTAATACAAAATGGTAAATTATGGGACGAAATTCGGCCAGTTGATATAGTTTGGGACGAAAAATCAAAATTAATAATTAGTTTGGGACTATATTTCAAACAAATATTAAATCGCGGGACGAAATTCGATGAGGTAATATAGTTTGGGACGAAAATTCAAAATCACTAATTAGTTCGAGACGTTTTCTGCAATTTTACCATAAAATAATACCTAAAGTTAAGATAAATTGCCCTCCCCATTTTATCTTTATTTTCAAAGAATACTTATCTAATTTAACCCATAAACTTCCGAAAGACTTGCTATGGCTAAAAGCACGCTAATTAATAAAGTATTTAGCCGCTTCGCTAGCATTTTTCAGCTCGGCCGGACCAAATTCGTCATTGCAAGTGCCTTACTTTGTAGTTCACTAATTTTCAACGGCTGCCGAGGCTTAATTAATTTCGGGCACTAGTTTAAATTATCAATGGCGCTACTGAAATTTTCAATACAAGTTTGAAGTTTCCCTTTGGCTTGTCCTTTGTCAAGTGATAGAGCCAAGCCAAGACTAGGGATTGATGAGTCACAAACCCTGAAGGTCCAACCTGGCATAAATCGACTTGGTGGACCATAAAAAGTCGTTGCAGGGAGTTGGATCTCTCAACTTGGAACAAACATCATCTATCAAATCAAATCTGCTTTGGAAAAGTTGATCAATAAAAATGCTAGTGAGAAGACCCAGAAAAGAATATTGATTAGAAGAAAAATAGATTTAGAAGCCATTAATTGTGTTTTTATTTTAACCTTTTTCTCTTATTGTATTGTGCTTGTGCACCTATGGGAGGAGCCGAGGAGTGGTTTACACTTTATATATAGTTAATTTCATTGGTATTTTATGTAAATTATAGTAAAATTAATTTGATTATGTCATAAAATAGAGCTATTTAATTTATTATTCACTGGTTTAATCTTTTTTAGCCAATTTGATTTATTTTTATCATTAATATTTTTTTTTAACTATTTTACTCTTTTTTATCAGTTATAACTTATTTTCACTGTATTTACGATTTTGTGCTTTTGCTTTTGTTTCTACCAGTTTCACCTTCTTTTGTCCGTTAATTTTTTTTATCCCGAATTTTTATCGATTCACCCGAATTTTTATCGATTTCACAATTTTCCACCAATTTCACGAAAAAATTCCATAAAATTTCGATATTGTGCATGTCTTGATTCTTTCATAGTAAGATACGATTCAATCTTAATTTTTTTTTTTGTAACATAATAATTAAGAGAATTTCATTTTGAATTTTATATTTAGAGTGTTCATGACTTAGGGGTGTACTAAATCTTTAAATATCATTTTCTTACTCCAATAATTACTGATGCTAAAATATAATAATTTTATATATATTTTTAGGGGTTATTTAAAATAATAGTATTTTTTAGTGGTTCGTTTTTACCTATAAGTGATGTAATCGGGAATCTAGGTAAAAAAAAAGAGTTATCCGCCACTTTCACTTTTGATTCTTTCTTATTTGGAATAAGAATAAAAAAATCTCTGTATTTTTTTCTGAATACTATGACTGGACTTTTATTATAAAAAAAAAAAAAAAAATTCCACTACTATACACATCATGATATACCATATTTGTATACTTCTTTTCCCATCTAGGTTTGTCTATATTCATCATCTAAAGATATATCTTTCACTACAATAGTTATATGACAGGTAGTTTTTTTTATCGCATAACTACGTCCTCGAGCTCGAGGTTTTAATTTCTTCGCGGTAGTCCCTTTATTAACCTCAATAGAGATATATAATTTCAAATTTAATTCAATAGTAGAATTCCCAAAATTTTCATTGATCTTCATCATATAAGACTTTTCAGAAATGGGGTTATTTTTATGGTTCTATCCCTGTCATGTTCCTTGGATTATTTACAAGTGGTATTCAAGCTCTTATTTTTGCAACTTTAGCAGCGGCTTATATAGGTGAATCCATTGAGGGCCATCATTGAAATAGTTTTTTTTTAGCTTAACCCAAAGCAAATTAAAATCACAAAAATTGACGTAAGAGAGAATTTATAAATTTTAAGAGTATATGTAGGAGATAAATTAAATATAACAAAACTCCGTCATTATTCATCTTTAATTACTTTTACATATTTATCACTGTATTAATATCACTTACAATTTAAATAAGGGAATTTTAGTACGCACAAAAAAGTTAAGAAATATATATGTATTGGAAATGTAAAGTTTGAGCTAATGGCGATAAGTACGATGATTGTGTTTATAATATGTGCATATTGTATATTGATTTTATAATTTGGTCCTTTATGACTCATGATGAATTTTGACTGGAACAAAAAAAATTCAATTTTATTATGGTAACTGTCGACTGCGTAATTAATTTTGATAATTAAGGATCAAATCTTTAGCTTTTTCACTATAATCTTTATATTAATTTGATTTTAGTACCATAAATAATTGAATACACCTCGAATTAAGTGCTCAAGATTGAAAGTACAAGGACTAGATATAAATAGTAGTGAATTACACTAATTAAGTAACCAAAATCGGGACTCAACATAATTTGGCACATGATATAGTAATTAATTTAGTAAATAGTATATTTCTGTAAATACATTTCCGAGAAGAAAAAAATCTTCTATTTCACTCACTTTGGTGCTCTCCCTCTCTTTGAAAACTGCCCCACATCAATATTTTTGGTCCAACACTCTTGAAAATTGTCCTTTTAGTCCTAACTTCTTAAATATCACGTCATTTTGGATGAAAATAGCAAAATTTAGACAATTCCATAATAAGAACAAAAACGCTAAGTAGGGAATATTCCATCTGAGTGAAAGTGCAATTTTGTTTAAATAGATTTGGGACCCCATATACAATTATGTAAAAGTAACGTCCAAAGTGCAAAATATTGAACGAAAGATGTGGAGGGTTCATTATTGAGGAACTAAAAATGCAGTATGTATGGGTAATGCAAATTGAAATAGACTGTTTTGCCCCCTAGACTGATACTCCAAACTATTTTGAATATTTATTATTGTTAATTAATTGCAAGTTTGGCCATTCACAATATGCTAGACAAATTCATATGGGTCTTTTCGTTTTTAAGAATGAAAATAAGATATATAATCAAATCAAAGATTCAGTGGCTAAAATAAGATATTATTGCCTTGTCCATTAATTATTATATCGTATATATATATTTAAAAAACAAATTGATCACAAACTATTTGCTATGGCTAAGAGCACCCTAATGAAGTCTCGAGCCGCAGAGGTAGCATTTTGAAGCTGGATCGGTTCATCGTCGTCGCCAAATTCATCGGCGCAAGTATCAACATCAGTTAGAGCCGCCGAGACTTTAGTTTTTAGTGTATCAATGCTGGGTGCATCGTGAGCCTTAATTAATTTCCGGCTCTCGTTTAATACATCAATGGAATCCTGAAAAGTTTCAATACACGTTTCAGCTATTTGTTTGGTTGGTCCTTTGTCAAATGATTTAGCCACGACTTTGCATTGTTTAGTCGCAGCTACTGCTTTTGTTATTGTGACTTGACCCAAACCCTGAAGATCCAAATTGGCATAACGCGGGTCGGACCTTAAAAATTTGTTGCACGGAGTGGGATCGTCTAACTTGGAACAAACATTACCTATCAAATCTGCTTTCGAAAAGCTGAATAAAAATGCTAGTGAAAGAATGGTTACAAGCAAAAAAGAAGCCATGTATTGTGTTTCTAATTTTTCTTTACCTTTTTTTTCTTCTTATTGTTTTGTGTTTGTGCACTTTACATATATATAAAATGTAAATTTTGGTAAGTGCGATGATTGTTTTAAAAATATGCCTATAATGAATACTGATTTATAATTGGTCCTTTTATGATTCTTTTCTTAATGAAGAGATTCCGATTTTGTTACCGTAACTGTTGCCTGCATATCTAATTTCGATAATTATATTTGAACTTATCCACAATAATCTTTATATTAAATATTAATTTGAATTTACTATGAATTCTACCATAGATAATAGAATACACGTCGAATCAACTATAAAAGGACGAATGAATAAATAGCGAATTACGTACACTAATTAAGTTACCACAATCGGTCATAATTTTGCACATGATATTAGTTTTTCATTTTTGTTGATTTGGAACCACATATACAATCATGTAAAAGTTAAGATCAAAAGTGTAAAATATTATAAGAATTGAAATAAAAATTGTTGAGGGTTCAGCCTTGTGGAACTAAAAATGCAATATGTAATATATAAGTTTATATGGGTAATGCAATTTGATATACATATTTCAAATTGACTGTTTTGCCCCACTAGCCTTTTGATTTTCATGTGCAATAATGTTAGTTTTTTTCTTAATTAGACGATGAATACATCGCTAATATCAATTATCATTACATTATTCACTATCAAACTTATCCTACTTACTATTATATTATTTCAAGGGTGCCTTTTGGTCAAAATTCTTAGTTTTGACTCAAATTCTCTTTTCTTAGAATTTACAATTATTTTTAAAAAATAAATAGGATTTACAATTACTAATTATTTCAAAAATCAAACTTTGAAACTCCCCACTTCTCGGAAATAACTTCTCCACTTTCACACTTTTAATCAAACTTTGAAACTCCCCACTTCTTGGAAATAACTTCTCCACTTTCACAGTTTTACCTTCGGTTCTCTCACTCCACCAACTTCATTTCCCTCTCTTTTCAACCCTCTTGATTAAATTTTACACTGTCAGATTTTTGTTTTTCATATTCACTTTTATTCTTTCTCAGATCGGTTGCGCGAGAGGGCGACTACAAAGCTGTAAAGTTGGCCACCGTCAGGGGGCAATTTTTTGGTTGAAGCATAGAAGAACTAGCGAGAAACAAAATAAGACTGAAAATTGTGCAATGCCGAGAAGATGACGGTGTGTCAGTGCCAATGTTTTTGTAGCAACTTAAATTCTTTGGGGTTTTTAGTGGCTTCTTTTGAATTGTGAGTTACATTATCCTGCTCTTATTCTCTATTTGATTCAATTTATTTCAATTTCCTATTTATTCTTAATCGTGTACAATATGATATGCCTAAATTCTATTGACTAATGGTGCTTTTAGTTGATATGGTGTTTGTTCGACGTGGTCTCACTGTCTCAAGTATTGTATGGTAATGTCTAATTGTATGATGGATAGAGCATTCTCATGGTATTAGATTCTCCTTTTAGATATGATTATTCATTTGCCTAATTAAATTTTTTATAAATTTTTCTGTCATATTACAATTATTAAAAAAAAAAAAAAAAAAAACCTATTGCAACTTCATTCTTATTGACTGAAGATTTCATAATATGTTCACAGTGATGTATTACTTATTTGAAGAGGAAACTGAGGCTTTTTTGTTCACATGATACCCAATGTAGTAGTTTCAAGAACACCAAACTTGCATATTTATTGCAATCTCTAGATCGAAAATTCGCATTCTCATGGTAAGAAATTTATGTAATGGGCCATTACTCTTCATTTTGCGAGTTCTGTTTTTGTTTTGTTGACGAAAAGAAGGCACTTCATGGATAATGGTTTGTGTTTGAAGATAGAAAGTTCCAAGAAGAAAGTTTGATCATTTTGTGATGAAATACTCTATTACATCAGCAGGCATACTTATCAAATTTATAGTGGCTTAACTTTTGATGTTATAAGTCTATCAATATTTCAGTTGAATTAATTTGGCCAAAAATAAATTTATTGGTTGGTAATTAACCATTTTCCATACTCTCTTATCACATAACTTTCCCTTATTCAAATTAAAACGCCAATTGTATCCTGATATCTAATTCTATTGTTACTTTTATAGTGTCGTCCTTTTATTCTCTCCATCGCTAATGACCTCTGCAATGATTCTTTCCACTTCTCTTCTGAGTTTCAACCGTCAATAAGCATTTGTGTTTCAATCACCATACTGGAGAGTAAAGCAAAACTAAAGCCTCATGATTCAATTGCCCTTCTCACTTCTCAAAGAATACAAATATTCGCAGGTACACACCCAATTGATATATAGTAACAATAGTACATATATATAGATAGATCTATATTATTGAAATTTGGGATATTTCTTGATGTTTCTTTTCTTGGTGGATGTGTGTAGTGAAACAGAGGGAGCGAAAAAGGGGTGGTTGTGGGGCACGTTACAGTGGAAGAAGAAAAGGCTAAATGCCACGAAGGAACGAAGTGTCGTTGGATCATTAGTTCTATCTCATTCGTTAATAAGGGTTGTAGATAATATTTTTTTCCAATTTTCTATGTTAGATTACTAATTTGTCAAATAATTAATTATACAAAATTATTTAATATAATTCCGTGCATAGCACGAGTTTATGCTAGTTATAATTGTAATAAAGTACTATAAAGATAAACAAATAACAAAGATTGTCTAGTATTAAACTACTCCCTTCATTTTTTTTATTCGTCGTTTTGGAGAATTATACTGAAATTAAAAAATGTTATAAATTACCACTATTTTGAAGAAAAAAAATCCCAAAATACTCTTTATTCAAATAATCTTAGCATTAATTTGCATTAATAACAAGTAAGAGTAAGAAAGGTAAAATTGGTAAAAGAACATTAATTTTATATTGAAATCCTAAAACGACAAGTAATAGTAAATAATTTTTTTTTTGCCAAAATGACAAATAAAAAAAAACAAAGAATATTTACATTCGTATAAATTAAACTCATGACTTTTCGATCATGGTCTCATCCTTAACAAACAAGCTATATAACTATATAAGGCCTCATCGGGGTTAGCTTTTTACGTTCTCATCAATTTTTGTAAGTGTGCATGGCAGCAAGTGCAAAGATCCGTGACTTTACAACAGAAGGATTAAATAATATGAAACCGAATGACAAAGATTAACTTCTCTAAAACAAATACTGAAAATTATTGGAGTAATAAAAATAGATTTTATCCTTCAAATCACATTTGGATTAGTAATAATCTCTACACACGCCTGTTTTAAGAAGTTATATAGCTACAATCACAAAAATCTTCTGGCATATTTGCAGACAAAATCAGAGACGGGGCTAGAAATTTAAATCGAGGGGGCGAGAGCAAAACGAAAAATATTTATGCTTTTTTTTTACATAAGTGAAAAAAATTAAGTTTTACTTTAGTATGATTACTCGCTGATTTTAATGATGATTGATTTACACAATGTATATAATCAAGTAATATAATGATGAATCTATTTGGAAATATATAATGAGGTCTATATTATAAGATAAACACAATAATTAACATAAGGAAAAAATAAGTAACTTTAACAAAAGCATGATTGAGAATATTAATAATTAATGTTTTATAAGAGAATTCAAAATTATGTTTTGCTCTTTTTCATGAAATCAAATTCATCTCCAAATTAATTTTATTTTTGAGAAAAAATTAGATAAGAAATCTAATAATAAAATTCTTAAATTATTATTATTATTATTATTATTATTTATTTTTGAAAAACACGATAGATATATTACTCGAAGCCTAATATGAAAATTGCTTTTATATTATCTGAAAGAAGTTTTCGTCATTCAATATTTAGTTGAAATGTTGAATATGTAGTGGGCCCTGTTTCTATTGAGCCGACTGTTGATAATTAATTAGTTTGGACTTTGTAGTCTTGCAATTTGGGCTAGGAGGCTTATCAAACAAAAAATTGGGCTGAGATAATAATTGGGACTCAGTAATGAATAGGCACTGATGCTAAAATTTTTTTTTTTTTTGTTGGGGTTACTATAGCTAGCATTCATCATTTACACTCATCATATGACTATTATTAATATACATAATTCTTTATTATTAACATATTTAAAATGTTCATAACATTGTTTCATCAGAAAACATATAATCTTCTATAACCTTTCTACAAGAAAGTTGGAAAACTTGATTTATGAGTAAAAAAGAAGAATCAGTATTTACCTATCAGAGTATAATTTACAAATTTTGTTTTATGAGTAGTTATAAAAATTGGACAAATTAGTCAGTTTATAAGCGTTGGTGATCCGCGAGAACATTTCATTAACCGATGAAACAAAAAACGATGATTTTAAATTTACACAAAGTTTTTAAATTCCTTCTCATTAATTTTCATTTAACTTACAAAGTATATTATTTGAATAAATTTGAAGAAAAATAATAGGGTAAATTACGGATACCCCTGAGATATTTTCTAATTACAAAAATTTCCCTTAGGTTTGTCATCTTCTTACATTTAACCCTTGCCCCTACATGTTCCAATTTTGTTCTTGTGTGTTATTTGTAATGTTGAATATCTTATAAATGTTAAAACTTTGATGTTAATTGTTATATCTTATAAATTATAAAAGTGATAATTTTATATTTACTACCAAAATAATTGATAATAAATTATAATTTCCACAAGTTTCAATATATATTGCAAAAAAAAAAAAAACTTATTTACATATTTATTAACAATTTAAATTATATAACAATAAATTAAATAGAATTTTAACAATAATTTTTTATAAATAAACAAATTGTTTACATATTTAGTTAAATAAATTTATTTTTTATATTAGTAAATTTAATAAAATTTAAATTGTACTATACATCAAATATTTCAATTTCATAAATTTTATATTGTATTATATATCAAATATTTCAATTTAATATATTTTATATTGTATTATAAATTTAATATTTATTAATGCAATAAGATTATTATTTATTTAATTAGTGTAAATATAAAATTTATTATTAAATTTTTTGATTTGTTATTATAAAAATTAAATTATTAATAAATACATACACAAAATAACAATATTTATTGAGTTTTATGGGCAATTATAAACTATATCAATTATTTGGGTAATAAATATTTGATTATCATTTTTATAATTTATATGATATAACAATTAACACTTAAATTCTAAATTAATTAATTATTATAAATATTACAAATAATTCTCAAGAATAAAATTAAAATATTTTGAAATATATAAGATTAATTGTAAGAATGTGACAAACCTTGAAATTTTATTTTTAATACTTGATACGTAAAGAATTTGTTTATAATTAAAACTATAAACATAATTTATACAAAAAAGAAATACTATAAAGTATAAAGCTTGAATACCACTTAGAGCATCACCAGTGGAGGATGCATCCGGGAGCCCAAATTGATTTGGGTACAAAATTTGCAATAAACAGCTCACAATGGAGGTCCCAAAGGAAAGTGCAAAATGCACCCAAGACCCATTTCCTTCCAACTGAACCCAAATTTGAGCCCTCAAGATGTCTGAACCCAAATATCAGTATTCAATCATAAATTGACACGTATACGACGTGGGAAAGAAATATGATCAGAAATAAGATGCAAAAAATCTTATCTGAAATCTCAGTATCTAATAATAAATTGACACGCAAATAAAAATTTTATCACAAAAATTTTCAAAATATAATATCAAATTTCGATTCAAATGGATAAAAAAGCATATCAAAGATAGAATACAGCTTGCATAAAATATAAATCCGCACTTAAAAAAAATAATGAAGACACCATCAATGAGTTCATTGTCTATAATTAATAATAATTATTATAAAATTACAAATATTTTGAATTTTATTTATTTTTTCTTTAGTCCAAAATTAATTTTGATTGTATTTTTAAATATACCTTAATTTTAAGTTAGTGAAATAAATTTAATTTAAATTGATTTTAAAAATGGTTCCCACTTTTGATGTCTATTGATGCAGAAAAATACTTTTTCAGAGAGTGCAAAACACTGTAGCAGAGTGCAAATGAAGAATTTGGGTCCAATAATTGGGTACACAACTGGTGATGCTCTTAGAGCCCAATCCGACCCGTATTGACCAGTGACATCTGTGTTGGTCCCACCAGGTGCGCGCTTAACTTAAACCCTCAAAAACCTAACCCTTATTCTTCTTCTCTTTGCCCACTTTGCATCTCTCATGCTCATTTCTACGTTCTTTCTTCCACACAGGAAGAAAATAAATCGATAAAATTATTCAATTTTGGAGACACACAGAGAGAGATGCTTAGGGTCTACAAAAACAGGTCGGTGGATTGGAATCCGTCCGCCGTCGTAGCCCTAGCTACCAGCGTCGATGGATCACAGGTCGCCGCCGCTCGCTCCGACGGTTCTCTTGAGATTTGGCTCGTTTCGCCTGGCTCCGTAGGTTGGCACTGTCAGCTCGTAAGCCGCCGCGCCTGTTTTTCATGCTATCTCAATTTTTATCTTTTGAAATGTTTAATAGTGTTTTATTAACAAGCGATTTTCACTTGTGTTGTAATTTGGAATGGAATTTGTGTGTAGACAATACATGGAGACCCGAATTCAAGAGTGACATCGTTGGTGTGGTGTCAGTCGGGACCGAGAGAAGGTCCGGGCCATTTGTTCTCTTCCAGCATAGATGGGTCAATTTCGGAGTGGAATTTATTTGATTTGAGACAAAAGGTGAACGATAATCACTATAAATGAATACAATGCTATTATGTTAATTGATTACAATTTTTTTGTCCTTTATTAAATTGCAGTTATTATGGATACTTAATTTTACTATGATATTTCAGGAAGTAAGGGTAAGAAAGATGTAATTTGAAATGGTCCATTCTATTGTACGTGATGTATCTTGCTTCCTTTTATATATGTAACTGAAAACTAGGATTTGTTTCTGTTGTTAGATTTGAGAATTGCATGGGGTTTATGATGAGATGTTTCGAAGTACTTTTGCTGTCAAATTATGCATATTTGAAAGCTTTTATTGTGCTGTTGATCGTTCACTAATTTTCTTGCTGCGGTTATTTTAGACGGTTCTGGATTCCATTGGCTTCTCAATATGGCAGATTGCGGTAGAACCACTTAATGATACACAAAACCATACAAGGCAGGGAACAAACTCTTATGAAAATGGTAGTGCTAGTCCTTCAATTAATAGTGACATTGATGAAGAGCGGAATACTGAAAGTGAAGATGATTTTGACAATAGAGATGCAGTTGAGATTCACGACGAAAATGACGCTAATATTACCCGCCTAGCAATTGCTTGTGATGATGGTTGTGTGCGGATCTACAATGTTTCTGACGAAGAAAAACTTACATACAGTAGAACATTGCCAAGGGTCAGTGGTGAGACAGCTGCCCTCTGAAAACCCTTCTTGATAGATATTCTGTTTCAGGTGTATAAAGGTGCTTCTGTTTGCAGGACGCACTTTAAGTGTGACTTGGAGTCCCGATGCCAAAAGGATTTACTCAGGGAGTAGTGACGGGTATGTTAATGTTGAAGTATATGGTATGCTGTCCATAAATCTTGAATATTTACAGCCAGACTTTGATGATGAAGCTTATATAACATAGAAAACAGTTTACAAATTGTTACATTTTACAATAAAGTTGATCTAAATTTATTGTTTTAGTTTCTGATTTTTCCCTTTCCCCGAAAATTTAGGTTCATAAGATGTTGGGATGCTAAGTTGGCTCATGAGATTTACAGAATAACTGTTGGTCTAGGAGGTCTGGGGAGTGGAAGTGATATTTGCATATGGTCATTAATTGCATTGAGGTATGACTGTTCTTCTCATCACTCGTTTTGTAAATCTGCTTATGTATTTGGTATCATGCATGTAGGTATTTTATATATGGTTATTCTACACTTAGATTCTTCTTCTTTTAAATGTGTCTTACTTAATCTGTTGGTTTTAGATGTGGGGCAATTGTCAGTGGGGACAGTTCTGGTAGTGTGCACTTCTGGGATGGTCAGTTTGGAACTCTTTTGCAGGCACATTCTTGCCACAAGGGTGATGTAAATGCCCTAGCGGCAGCTCCTAGTCATAACAGAGTTTTTTCTGCAGGTTCTGATGGTCAGGTACACTCACTGTGCATTATCTTATTGTGCTTGTTGTACGTATCTGAATAATGCCTTTCTATGTAATTCTTTTCAATCATGGTTATAAATTTTGTTTTAGTTGTTTGGTCAAAGTTATTGCCGTCAAAACCTCCTTATATAATTTCAGTCTTTTCGTAAAGTGAGCTTTTTGTTATAATTCAACCCAGTTTTTTAGCTGCATTTAATTCTTTGGCTTAGATTTTCACCACATGGATTGCGCTAAGTCCACTTACATGGCTTGGGCCTAACATACCTTAACACAACTCTTTATCATCAATAAACTAGAGGTATACCCATGTACTGTTCACGGCTATATGAGAGAATGAATTAATTTCATTTCTATTGAAGAAAAGGATATTCTAATTTGAATAAATTGCTAAAATGTACTTATACAATTATCATAAAGGTTGACTGCAATAAGTTTATATGAACACTAATTCATTAAAAATATATAAATGGATAGCAACTCGTCTTAAATATGATATGTTTGTAAATTTGATGAACGGTTGATTCCTTTCTTGCAGTTGCTATGCAATATCAGATTTAGCAATATGGAGCAGGTTTATATGCCAAGCAATAAATGCTATTAAAATGATCAATCATGCATTAATTTAAGAGAAATTCTCTGGTATCCATTCTCTAGTTTCTGGGAAATGTTAGCATTTAATGGATGCATGTGCTGTTTTATAATGAGCATTCTATTCGATTATGTTAGAACCGACAAACTGGTGATTTTAGAACATAGATTTTCAAAATATTTTTTATGTTCACTGTTTTTCCTTTCTGTACTACTGTTAATCTTATAATAACTGCTATTTTGTAGGTCATATTGTATAAACTTTCTTGTGATGCAGTTAGTTCTAGTACTGAGAAATTTGTTCCTGAAGTGATTAAGAAATGGATATATGTTGGCTACGTAAGAGCTCATACTCATGATGTGAGGGCACTGACTGTAGCTGTACCAATTTGTGATGAAGGTTGTTTTTGTGCTTTGTTTTTCATTTTATGAGTGAATATCTGTTATGGTTTTCCTCTTTTTCTCTATTGTAATTTTTGATGTTTGTGACTTCAACTTATCTGTTCTATTTTGAACAACAGATCTGCCACCTGATGAAAAGGTGAAGAGGTCACGTGGCAAGGAGAAGCCCCTTGATTTCAGTTACCATAAGTGGGCTCATCTAGGTGTGCCTATGCTTATATCTGCTGGTGATGACACTAAACTTTTTGCATACTCTGCTAAGGAGTTCACCAAGTTTTCTCCACATGATATATGTCCTTCTCCACAGAGAATGCCCATGCAACTTGTACCAAAAACAGTTTTCAATCAGACTCCATTGCTTTTGATCCAGGCTGCACATGTACTAGACATTTATTGTGTGCATTTGAAAGATGGTGCTGTATCTGACATTATTCCTGGCCCTACCATTGGCGCTGCAACCACAGATTTAGTAGCACGAATTAAATGTAGGGCTTCTCGGAAGATCATATGCAGCAGAATATCTTCGTCAGGCTCATCATTTTCCTACTCCGATCATATCAAACCCAATTTATTTGAATTGAAGAGGAGTAAATCTGGCAAAAATCTCTGGACTGTAAATAAAAGGAAACTCCCTCCAGAATTACCATTTGCCCATACCATGATCTACAGTTCTGATTCTTCTCGTTTGCTATTAGCTGGTCATGACAGAAGGATATATGTATGTCTCTGTTATTTATTTGCCTTTGATCCATATGCTTGATGCTTGTTATGTGTGTTTTCTTTTCTTCCTGGGTCTATTATTGCATGTTGATTTAAGTGAACAAGGGTACCTGATAAACGGCTCTTTATGTTCCTCGTAATTGTTTGGCCTAACAAAAGGATGCGCCTAACCTATTGTATGATTGATAATAGTCTTCAAGAGGTTGGAGCATAATTCAAGTGGAATTGAGATCCGCAATAAACGGAAGCATATTTAATTAAGAGTGTCAATAAGATTTCAAGGAAAACAATCAAATTAGGAGTCAAATTAAAGGTACGAGATCAAGATAAGCCATATTAAAAATAAGGCTAAAATGATTTGAGGAATTTTACGGTTAATCGCACTCCATGAAGAGAGAGATACAATCTGACAGTCAAAATGAATTGCATGTATATGCTTTTCCATTTTATAATTTTTAATATTTCATTTATATGAGGTGCTTTAGAATGTCGTAAGAAGGGTGAGTTGGTGGTGTAGATTGAGACTCGAGTTTTCGGGATATAATGTGTTTTTTGCAATTTTATATGTATTATAAGTATTAATCTGCTTGCAGTTGGTAGATGTGGGAAGTGCTGAGCTAATTCATGCCTTCACTCCTCGTCGCAAAGATGATGGAGAGGAATTGCCACCTAGTGAACCTCCTATTACAAAAATGTTCACAAGTACTGATGGTCAGTGGCTAGCTGCCATCAACTGCTTTGGAGATGTGTATGTATTCAATCTTGAGACACTAAGGTATGACTAAGTCCTTATTTTTTACGAATTCATGTTTTTCAGAGTGTTCAATTAATATCTTGAGAGGATGATAGTTTTCTTGTAGAAACATTGACTAAATAACTACTACCATTTTAGTTTTCTCTGTTGAAAAATTCTTGTTCAGCCCCGAAGATGGCATCCTCTCTCTCTCTCTCTCTATATATATATATATATATATGTTGAGAGAAACAAAGAACAAGTCTACACTATTAATGTAGCTTCTCATCTTACAATTGAGATAATGTCTGCCCAACCAGAAACTTAAAATTTTACAGTCTATTCTTGTCACTGAGTTAATTTTTTAGAGGCTTCACTCACAAAAAATGTTATTGTCTTTGTGCATGGTGATTTCTGGAAAGTCAGAGCAATGAAATATTTTGAGGAAGTCCAGGCCCAAATTTTTCTGTTGATTGACACATTCCCTCAAATTCCTTGATTTATATAATATATATATATTTTTTGTAGGCAGCACTGGTTCATATCAAGACTGGATGGGGCTTCTGTTACTGCTGGTGGTTTTACTCCTCGAAATAGCAACATCCTTATCATATCTACCTCTTCAAATCAGGTTTATGCCTTGGATGTGGAGGCCAAAAAGTTGGGGGAGTGGTCCATGCAGCATACATTTTCTCTGCCTAGAAGATATCAAGAATTTCCAGGAGAAGTGATTGGTCTATCCTTCCCACCATCCTCTAACTCATCTTCTGTTATTGTCTACAGTCCAAGGTAATATTCAATGACGCCGAAAAATATGATATTTGGTTGTAATGTAGTCTTTCATAGGGATTTTTATTTATGTGCTTTTTTCCCAATAGCCAATTTTTCAATAGAAAAACTTACATCTTGTGATAATTCAGGGCAATGTGCTTGATCGATTTTGGGATGCCTGTTGATAAGGACAATGATACTGACTTGGAAAAAGGTCATGGATTGATGGGAAAGTTGCACAACAATGGAGTACTGAAACGCAAATTGAGAGCTCATGAATTAGAAACTAAACAGAATGGTAAAACAAACTTTGAATTTTGTCCTTTCAAAGATCCCGTATTATTTGTCGAACATCTCTCTAAGAATTCTCTCCTAGTCATAGACAAGCCATGGATAAAAGTTGTCAACGGCTTTGATGCCCAGCCTGTCCATAGACATATTTTTGGGACATAACTCTAATTTCAGGCCGGAATTTTATAGCCTATTAGGTGGGAAGGTTACAAAGGTTACCTTCAATCATTTTTGCTCGTTCTTTTTCACTTGAGGATTAGGGGATGGAGTAGGGGAAGATTGTCTTCACCATGTTGTGCAATACTGCAATGTATCTCTTGATAGTTCTATTACATGACAATATAAAAGTGATTTATGTTTTTTATTTGCCTTTTGGTTTGAAACTTTGCATTATTTTCATATTATATTTTCCTAATGGACCAGCTATTGATTTTTCTAAAATTGCTCGCATATTTCATTGCATTTATATCATGAGTATGAATTTGAATGTTGTGCGTTTTGGGACATTGTATATTGTGCTTGTTCTTGTAAAGTTATACTCAAGATAGCAACAGCATATCACATGAATTCTATGATGAATTTTGCATGTAGGAGTTGAAAGAGGGTTCTGATATAGGTTTAAATAATTATTCTACTTGAGTTATAAGTGCATCTTGCTATAATTACATGGATAATAGGTTTCTGAAAATTAATGAACGATATAAGATGCACCATACCATATCAACCACACAATTATTAGTTATTAAATAATAGTATGTTTTAGCTAGCATAATAATGTTCGTGAGAATTCATTCACTTAGCTGCTAGCATTGCTTGGAATCACGGAAGCTTCGTTATTTGGAATGTAGAATAATATTTAAACATTAATATTAAATTTTTATGCAAAAGTTATAGTAAGAGATTCCTTTGGGATCTTTAAAGCCGCCTAAAAAGCGGATGTTGGTTTAAAACTTTAATGTAAATTTTGTTTACTAGGGGCACACTTGAATTTGATGATTATACTTTTATTTCTTAACCAACTTTGCTCAATTCGAAAAATTTTAGTTTAAATGAGATGTTGTAAAAGTTTTGTGTTATTTCGTTTTTAATTTTTTTTTATTTGGTTTTTGAGTGATTTATAAATTCTATCTAGCTCAAAAAGCTTCATTTTACATTGATATGCCTCAAGTATCGATTAGAAAATATCACTAGCAACTAATTGTATGCAAGTATGCAACATTATTGTGTTTTTCGAGTGTTTATGGGTGTGCACACGTGGATGTTTATCCTTTTCAAGTCTAATTAGTTGTCTAAGATTAACTTTTTTGATTTTTATTGAATTTCTTTTTGGTGAGCCTAAATGGACTGCACGTGTGTGCATTGATTTATTCAATAATTGATGCACAAAAAGTTAGAGAAAAGAATAATTGGTGGCAATGGCGAGGCCAACCTCTTGTTTTTATAATGTAATATGGACAAATACTTCTATCAACATAGGACAAACGTTTGACTTGAAAGAAAGCAAATCAATAGGAAATCCATCATTGAGTTGTGAGATAATGAGTTGTAAGATAATTACATAAACATCCTTTAGACTATATATAATTATATATTTACCCTCTCTACATTTTGAATATCTGTTAGGATACTTCATAAAGATGTTAACAGCAGAACGCCCAAATTCTGGAGGAGTTTTTGCCTCTTTCTTGTACGTGTTTAATTTAATTCAACTTTGTACATACTAATTTGTTTTCATTTCTCAATTATTAGGACTACCAATGATATGAAGAGATTGTACATAAGGACTCAAGTATATATATATATATATATATATATATATATATATATATATATATATATATATATATATATATATATATATATATATATATATGTATGAATAGCTGGAAACTCTGTCCTTTTCCAAAATCTCTGTCATTCCCAAAAATATGGGCTTCATATTCTAAGGCTGGTTCAGTTACAATACACACTACACTTGGAAGAGTTCAATAAAAACTAGTAATTCAATAATTGCATTGCATGGAGGATTGATTATATATAAATAAATATAGGGATAACAAATTAAATACTGTATTGTATAGTAATATATATATATATATATATATATATATATATATATATATATATATATATATATATATATATATATATATATATATATATATATAGAGTGTGCCCACTGTGATAATAATATTATTGAATAAACTCCATTGTATTGTAATTTGTAAATACAAACCTATATATATATATATATATATATATATATATATATATATATATATATATATATGAAATGAAATGATTGAGTTCGATATTTTTAGGGTTATATGCAATTGCTTAAGTTTTTGCATGATTATGAAAATCTAAAGAAAGCTGCCTACAAGTAATACATACATAATGAAAAGTATGCACCTAGTACGTGTTCACAACTTATTTAAATTTAATTTGTGGGTGTTTTTGCAAATTATGCAGTCACAAGTTAAAAAGTTGCGAGAAAACAGTAAAACATGTATTGTTCCGGAAAAGGTCCAAAGGCCAAATCTGCAGCTTCTGATTTTGGCTTTTTGTGGAAAAGAAGAAGCAAAATCACAAACTATAGGTGAATTAATATTAATAGTGGTTTAATTAAGCATTTGCAATGAACTTCAACGGATTGCATTTCAACAAGGGCATATCCGTCATTCACAATTTATATATGGAGCTGTCATGTCATTAGGTGGTGGGATGTCCTTTTTGTGGAAAGAAATAGAGTTAAATAAATGTCACCACCAAGTTTTCAGTATAGATATTGTCCCCTTTAAGTTTAGAACACATTACATTACCAAATTTAATTAGTCCACTTCCAATTAATTACTTTTTGCCGCAGATTCACATAGTAGAAAGTGTGGCTACTCATTTGCCATACAGTGAAGTGAAATACTACTTATTATATTTATTTTCGCCACATACTTATTTTCATGATTGGTTTTACTGTACTAATAATATATACCACACTTCAGTTCTATCTATATGGGAAACGGTAAAAAAGATGTAATCTTCTTCTTTTTAGTGTTTTTTTTTCTGACTAATAGATTTTTACATTTATGATCTCGGGTTGTTCCCTACTAGATAGACAGGAACAAATAACAGGTAGAAAAATAAACAAATAAAAGGGAGGGATACAAACAAACACCTTTTAATTTTACTCCCTCTTTTTTTTTTTTTTTTTTTTTTACACTTTCTTGAATATAATCCCCTTTCTTGAGCAATATATATTTCCAGAAAAATAAACAGAAAATGTACTCTTCTAACTCCCACTTCTTAATGCTTCTTTCTTCCCAACAAACTGCCTGACAAATATAAAGAGCATATATATATATATATATATATTAGACCTTTGTCCAGATCCGAGCAATTTTCAGCACAAAAGAAATTACTCACCTGATTTCCCTTTTGATGAAGATTTAAAGAAACTTAAATGCTTTTTTGTTTTAGACTCAACCTGTATAGAATAGATATAAAGTTCAATTAATTAATATGAACATTATTAACAAGAGAAATATAATAGGCCAACAAATATATATATATATATATATATATATATATATATAATATATATATGAGAAAGAAAGAAAAAAAAAACTACTTCTTACTACTTCTTACTACGTACCTCACATTGGACATTCTCCATGGAGTAATGATTATCAGAAGGAGCTACATTGTCCTGAAATTAAATAATAATATAAATTCTTCAATACTAACATACATTATAATTAATTAATTATTATTTTCTTAAACTTTAATTAATTTGACTTAAATTACCTTGGAATAATGATAGAATGGAGAGCTAGCAGTATCATCAAGGCACATATTTCGTTCCTTACAATAAAGCATTTGGTCTTCTGTTTTATTAATACTTAGCTTCTTTTTCATTTTACCTTGAGAAAATGAAGACGCACTACCACCATAACAATATTGAGTTTCACTACTCTGCTTTTGGTACTCATGGTTATGTGGTGGCCCTGAAGATGCATCTGAAACCATGGAAAGATCTTCATCTTCTTCTTCTTTAAAAGTAGTTTTGACAAAATCACCCCTGTTGTAGTTGTAATAATCATTTGAATTTGAGAATTGATCCAAATACATAGTCCATCCGGATTCACATCCACTACTGCATTCAGAATTAGTTGATACATTCATTCTCGATCTCCTCCAATTTTATTTATTTTTCAATATATAGTAGAAATAATATATATATATTTTCTAGCTAGTTAGTTTGTAATTATTGTATATAGTACTACTAGCTAATACTTATAAGAAGAAGAAGAAGAAGAAGAATGATATAGATATATGAATATGACCAAAGCTAGAAAAATTTGTAACACTAAAATCCTAGACTATTTTTGTCCTTGCCTCTATCTTTTTGCACTAATACTATACTCTATTTTATATCTGTTTCGAGAAGAATCAAACTTAATTGCCAGTTGTCCTGGTCATTTGTGGGGTGCATATATAGGGGGGATAGGTCGGCCATTCACAAATTATTTTTCTACCACAATTTATATATATCTATATCTACTCCAAAGTTTTCATAATTATTACTTCTCATTTTTCACAAGGGGGTAGTAGACAAGTGGACCTTCAATTTTACCATGTTAAACTATTTTAGTATTATTATACAGAAATAAAATAGACTTATATATATGCATATTGTTGATAGTTAGTTAATTAGATTTTTCACATGTACACATTATAACATGACAGCGATGAAGTTAATCAAAGGGGAAAAGAAACAGAGAAATATGATTTCTCAGTCGATATTACATGTCTTGCCATATTTAGTAATGAATTGAATAGTAGAATAATCACATACACAACATTCATTCACAGTATATAAATCAGTAACATGGACGTAGTTAAAATTTTCACCTTATTAGATGTATAATTAAGAGGATATTAGGGACAAAATAGTCTTTTTTATGTTGAAATTCCTTTTTTTTATTTTTGATAATTAATTTTCAAAATTCAAGGATATACTCAACATCAATTAGTATATATGGTAAAACAATTTAATTTTTTCTCTTTTTCTTTGATTTACTAGTTTAAAAGGACAAAAGCCTTGGGATTGTAAAGGAAAGTGTATGGTATGGTATGGTATGGTATCCCAATCCCAAATTTTCGAAAGATAAAGCAAAAACTGCATAACATGCTTCCGGTCAGCTTCATACTGAACAAGAATTTGCATAAAGTGCTAAGGTTGTCTCTTAACTTGACAACCAAATTAATTAATTTTATTTATGATCTCCATACTTTACATTGCGTTGGTTATTAAAATATACAGTACTATAATAATTTTTTCCCTTACCTTTTTAACTTTATTATTTGGATTCAAATTAATTAAACTGAGGCTGGGCTTGGTCTTAAATCTTAATTAATGGAATGGAAGGTATTATACGTACGTAGCATGAATTTGTCTTTATTTTCTTGACTCGAATATGATCAATATCTAAAAAAGTATACATTAACTTTTTATATATATGGGAAATGCCTTTTCTTCAAGTGTTGTATAGCATAGCATAGCATATAGTATATAAATGGTGTCAAAATGAATTAATGCAAGATTGGCCCATACATTATGAGCAAAAAAATGGCAAAGGATGTGCAGAAGCCAGCTGAGACTAATGGGTACGTACAATTTCTTAGGCCCATCATGTGCTTCTGGTAACATGCACAGATAATAGGTGATCATATTGATAGATACACACACACACACTCACTCACTCACTAGTACATACTACAAAACTCAATTTATACAACACCAAACTTATATATATATATAGAGGCCATTAATTAATATGCACTCTACCTAGCTAGGCCTAGTACAATTCTTGATTAATTAGAGCATCAATATTTTCATTAGGTTTTAACATATATATATCTAGATTGTGATTGATTTTTAATGGTTCTTTATTACGATTGAGTACACATTTTAAGGGAGTAATTACGCTTAATTTATCCCTCACTTTATTATATATATTATATTGTCTTTTTTAAATTTCACAATCTAACCCTAATTGCATAGTTGCCATTGACCTTGTCGCAGTGAACCACATTTTACCTTTTGATGTTGGACCATTTCTCCTTTATTTTGAAGAAATAGAATATTCTCTCTCTCTCTCCCATTATTCTTTATTAATTTCTTTTTTATGAAATATCCTGAAACAAAGCTTACTTTATAAAAATAGATTTTCTCTCTTCTCAGAACTATGATCCCACATAAAACGATGGTTTTGTACCACTAATTTTCAGTCATTAGTTGTAATTCTTTATATATATATAGTACTCGAATAATTATTGAAATAATTTTTGATGTAATTATTGATGACAAATGTATTTAAAAAAAAAACCTCCAAATACTAGTTTTCAACTGTTTGACTTTTAGCTAAAATTTTGTGTTGAACCAAACCGGTGAAAAAAAAATTGGGGAATGAGGGAGTAGATCATCATGATTCATCACATTACATTTCATAATAATAGGGCTAATTAATTAATTAATGGGTGCAACTCACCACTTGAGAGCTGGTCCCCGATCGAGCCTATTTCAATTTTGCACATGCCCTTTGCTGACTAGTAGCCTACTGGCATCTACACAAAACAAATCTTAATTTCTTACTTGGAGTTTTTCTTATTAATTAATTAAAATCACTTGGGAAATCTTAATATGGAAAAATATTCATTTCTTCTAAAGATCGAATTGCATCTCTCAGTCACATGTGTGGCGATATTTAAAGTTAAGTTATAAGGGTAATTACTAATCATAGAATCCCTATAGACATTGCTAGCATAACAGTCCTTTATCACAGTCCACTTGTACAGCCAGTCGAATATGAGAAAAATTATTTGAAGAAGTAACCTGTTAAACAGGTAATAAGTAAAACAACTAAGTTTGAAAGCATTAAATAAGGCTGTATAAAAGGCTGTGAAGAAATGAGCTGTTATATAATCATTTTCCAATCCCTATCATTCAATTCCACGCATTATTTATGGAACATTTATTTTACTTGGGGGTAGTGAATAATTCCTTTTGCTATCATCCACAAGATTGAACCATCAGTACTTTTGGTCCCATATTATATACAATTGCACTTTTGTCTCAAGTTTTTAAAATAGTTTATATTTTTGGTCTCATACTTTACAAATTTGTATTTTTGGTCCAACAGAATTGTCATTGCCTAGCATTTTTGGTCCCATAGAATTATCTCCACGGGACCAAACCTGCAAGTCATCATATTGACTAATAGTGCAATTTTATAAAGTGTGAAACCAAAAGTACTTAGAGATCGAAAAGAAAAATACAGTTTTTAAAGTATCCATCCATGCACCTTCAGTTGACATTGGCCCTCAATGATGATGTATTCATTCAGTATGGGCTTAGCTGAAATCTTAGCTTGCCATATGGTCCCTTGAAAATGTAAGGTCAAATTTATTTAAAATCTTTCTTTAGTCTCCTTTCATAACAAGACATTTTCACCATCTTTTTCTTAGATCAAACGAGTCATAAACAAGACCTTAAGTCTACATCAATTGAGTCCAACTCCCTATCTCCTACTACTATGCATGAATAATTCCCTCTACAATATTATTTAATTATTAGGATAATTAGTTGAGCTCAATCAGTAAAAGTTATGTTTGAGTTATATTTATCATCCAAGCTTGAACAAAGTTTTTTTGTTTCACAACTAATTTTAAAGCTCGAATCGAGCTTAACATGATAAGCTAAAGATGACAAAATATATTTAAAATTATCAAGCTACTCAAGCTCAAATAGTGTTCGACTAGATACGTATGAGCTCGCTTTGCATAAAACTATTAATTCAATCCAAGTTCAAGCATATAAATAATCTCATCAGGTTTAAAATGATCATTTAGGTCTCCACAATTTCATAGTTTACGCATATTCTTTTCCTGAGTTGACATATATTTAGATTTTTGAGTTGACTGGTTAACAATATATACCAATCAAACATTAATTATCAAATATTTTTAGCGCATGCATCTAATAAATTTGCGCCTAGAAACATCAAAATTAGACTCTAGAAATGCTTAAGCATTGAATTGGATTTGTGTACATTGTGAAATACAACAAGACACAAAAGAGAGCAAAATCTAACTCAATAATTCAAAGGCATCTGAACAATAATAAATGTACGAGTGGACCTAATTACACAACGCACCACATACAAGAGGACTATCGTTCTCAGAGTCATACATGACAGCCAATTTGCATCCATATATATGTATACGTACACACAAAAAATTTCAATTAAGGACTTATTGTTTTCATCTTTTTATTTACTTTGGGTTGAACCATATAATATGTCGACCCAATCAATTTAAAAATGAGGGAGTACTGAAATGTAACCTAGCTCATTTACATCTATTTATATATATATATATATTTGTACTGCTTTTGCACTTCCTTGGTCTTTAAAGTGATAGGTTTTAATTCTACCATCACAATATTCACTCTTCCTTGGAAATGATATGAGTTTGTACTATATATTTTCTTTTGATGCAGTATAATTATATTATTCCGCGCGAACTCAATCCAATTAATGAAGTTTATTGCATATGATAAAAAAAAAAAAAAAAAAAAAAAAAAAAGTTAATTAAAACACTAAATTTACTTTATTTGTATTATTAATTAGTTCAATTATTGATGTTTGTTGATGTTTTTTAGGTACGTTGGTCAATCGATATGAAGGCTTGTGACCACAAATTCTAATGATATTCTTGATGTAACCCAAACAAGAATATATATCTTGCAAATTAAAAAGAGTAAACTAGGTAAATTATATTGGGGCAATTCCGACAAATTAAGCCACTCTTACTGATTTGTAATGCATTGGAAATATGCTTTGAAATGATCTCAAGCGAAAAGGGATTAAGTACGAGGAGATTAGAGTTTAGTAATCTCTAAGTACTCTTTTGATAGTTTGTCTTTAGGCCTTGGACCTTGTAAAATGTGTTTGAACGAAGCTCCAAAATCAGGGATCCATGCATGAGCTTTATATTTATATTGTCCTTAATGTTAGGTTATGGCTTTAAACATGCAGGTCGTGACCCGCATCGACCTTCTTAGAAGAAGAAGTTTGTTATGCACGTCCTAAGATAGCACGAGAAGAGCGCATTCTCAATATACTTGAGATTTGTATTCTCGACGAGATATGACCTTGAAACTAGCTAGACTACATGATCAATTATTCTAAAACATGATTCAATAATATAACATTATTGAAATTTGAGTTGGTTAAATATTTTTACTTTGTCTTATTGACAAATCATGCAAGTAAAAAAAACACATAAAGAAGAGTAATTCCATATATACAATCAGTCTAAAGAGATAGATATTTCTCCAATGCTAAATCATTAATTTATGCTCCTACTAGTAGTCTCTTTTAGATGTGAATTGACAATTCGATTTTCGCTCGTGCGAGTGTCCGACTACTCACAATTTCTTAGCTAGCTAGTAACTTATACGGAGTACTACTCTATTTTTCTTAATATACGATACGACTATTGTAATTGTTTGGGAAATTTAATTAAAACAGTGGAAATGCCAAAAGAATCAAGTGGGGCAGCATAGAAAATTTTGGGAATAGTTTGAGTGAAGCGCCACACGTGTGCTGTTCCAACCCATGTGCATCAGATTTTTGTCCCTTTGTTTTTCATCTCCCATATATTCATCATCAACCCATTAATTAACCGTCCGTAACACTAAATTCCAAACTCAATAAATTAGAGGACTTAATTGGTATCAAAATACTAACATATATATATAAATCTTGATATTTTTGGGAAAACTATTCAATGACGACACTGAAATTTTTTATATATATTCAGTGTGGATGTGCTATATATTCATATATCATATATGTTAGTTCTTGAGCGTGAAGGTGAATGAATAATGAATTTTTTATGGAGTTTGTAACGGATTAGTTGACATTTTTATTATTGATGAATCCAATCCGTGTGATAATTAATCTGATACAAAAAGTCACACTCTCAAGATAGATAAAGAAAAATAAAATGGTGATCAATTAATTGTCATGGAGGAATTATAAAGTAAACAAGACACAGGATCCCTTGGATTATATATATTTATATAAATAAAAGAGAACAACTCAGCTGGCGAATTATATATAGTTATCTTACTAAGTTTCATACCTGTTATAGTAAAATTTGAGTAGTATAATTTCGAGATTTAGGATGTATCAGCTTTCGTAGCTCAGTTGGTTAGAGCACCCGTTTAGTAAGCGGGAGGTCTTGAGTTCAACTCTCAACGAAAGCATAACATGGTGTTTTTTGTATTATTACACATTTTACAGAGCTTGTGCTAACTTTTAAGAAAATGCATTTATAAGTATTTTTGTAATTAAAAATTAGTCAAAAACATTAGAATAATAAAGTGTGCAATAACATATTATGATTGAATTTTATGAAATCATATGCACTTTTAATTTCAGATATTTAGTCTACAAACAAATTAAGCACTTTTATATAGTACATAATATATTTATAATTAATTAGAACTTATTTTATCCGGGAAAAACCAACTTAAATTGGGTCTGTCTGTTATCCGGCCCGCCCTATTACACACTAAATTAAGTTGTTAGAATTTTCTTTTCTTTATGGGCTTCTCTATGTAAATGACTGAATGTATCATGCTACTAGCTAGTTATAAGTTTTAACTTATATCAAGGCCAACTCTAACAGACCTAAAGGGATGGACTGTACACTTTTAATTAAACTTGCATGCGTATGTTAATATTTTTTAAGTAAACAATATCTCACATGATATTTAAGGATAATATAAAAAATATGTACGACCTTTTGTGCTTTCTTGTTTGCATATCAATTTGTTCTTTACTGTTTATAATTTAAAAGTACTCCATATTTAAGTTTTGAATCATTAATTTTCATGTAGCAAAATATTTGACGACTCCATAGCTAGCTCCGGCCTGGAATGCAAATATCTAGAATTAATAAGAGAATTATAAAAATGGGGTGAATAATTTAACTCCCTTGATTTATTTCAAAGGCTAAGTTAAATCTTAAAAAATAAAGCTCGTGGGATTTGAGACAGACATGAAACTTTAAGACATAGTCCACTAAGAAAGCCCAACATTTTGGTTGATCTGCTGTATCTCCCATGTCATGGGCCTCATGGACAGACCAAAAAAAATCGACTTTAAAACAAGTACTGTAGCATTTAAATAAAGTAAGATGTATTCAAGGATTAAATTTCGATACATTTTCACTGATAAATATCAAAAATTAAGCTTTTGTTTTTCACTCAATCAAAACGAAAGACAAAAAATTTCAGTATTTAACTAATTGAAACAAGCCACAAAAATAAAACTTCAATTCATTAACATATCACGAAAATTTTCTATAGAATCGTTTTGAAAAAAAAATCAATAATGCAAGAGATATTGAAAATTGATTTGAAACCAAAATCTAGAATTTCGTAATCCTAATCATAGGAATAAATTTAGTGGTGAATTAAATCGTGAAAATTGCATCTAGAAATACTTCAAAGTACTTTTCATGTATTTGAGAAAGATTTAAAAAACATTTAGACAAATTTTTGATTTTTTACCTAACATTAAGTCGTGAAGTTTAAAGATATTTAATCATATGTCACTACAAAAAAATTGAATTTTAGTGACAAAATAGTAAATGACAAAGTGACAAGAATTTAAATATTGTCACTAAAATGATGTATACAGACATAAAAGTGACAAAAAATGTGAAAAATTTGTCACTATTGACATTTAGTGATACCCCAAAAGTGACGACTAAAAAGTTGTCACTAAATTTTTGTGACAATATTTATTGTCACTAAGTGTCACTGAAAGGGTGTCATTAATTGTTAATAGTGACAACTTAAGTTCCATAAACTTGTCACTAATAGCCATTAGTGACAACTTAAAAATATATTTTGTCACTATTGCACTTGTCACTACTGTTATTGTGACAAAATTAATATTCTTGTCATTAAATATATGCAAAAAATGACAATTTAAACAATGTCACTTACTATATTGTCACTAAAATTCATTTTTCTTGTAGAGTGTGTTCATAAATTTATGCTCTGAATATTTGTGGAGTTATAAATATTACGAGCTTGAAACTGGAGGAATACTTAAGGAGTTAAGGTGGGAGAATGAAATAAAATTAAAGATCGATATTTAAGGTAACTAATATAATATAGTATACCAATCTACTTAAAATTGAAGGACATGCTATCTAATTGACAAATCATAATTGTGATGACAACAATTACATTCGTCCGTATATAATAAAATATTTCTCCTTATAAGTCCAAATAAACTATATATATATAGTGCAATATAATATTCCATTTATTATATATAACTCGATACTTATCATTTGACCATATATACTAGTACTCGGGAGTATTTAATATTTTTTAATATGAATTGGATGCAGAAACTTATTGGCCGTAATAGAATCCAATGAAATTGAAATATCCAATTTTCCCCTCAACCTTGTCTAGAAACTCCGCTTGGTTCGTAAAAGCAGGCGCTCTTTAATTTACAGTGTTCAATGGGCTGATGCATAAATTAAATTAATTAAGACAAACAACGTGCATATCCACATGGCATGCGTATAAGCTTCAGTGTTTTTTTCTGTGTTCTCCAATTAAAATTTTCATCTAATTAATTCAAATTAACGAATCCAATCTCATCCGTTGCACTTGGAAATTCTTCCACAGGTTTGACGAAGATATATTTTATAATCAATTATAAATTAAAGTTTCAGGATTTCCACAATATAAAAGCTATTTGATTAATTTGTGGCACTTTATAATTACACTGCATGGATAATATTAAAGTTTTAAACTTCCACAATTGTAGATATTTTTTTTAGTTTAATAATAGTATGTATAATTATTTAATTTTGATATCAATATGATAAATTCGATTTGATATAGTGTTTAATGTTACGATGTATGCACTATCTAAAAAAAAATATTATACAGCATGCAACTATTAGCTAGATAAAATGTTGTTATAGAAAGTAAACATGCACTTATTTCATGTGATCTGATCTACTATGGGTTAATAAGTGTCTGTAGTCGTTTTTATATTACGTTACCCTTGTAGTTTGATTTGCTTGTTAAGTCGGCGTGTTTTATGGAAATACATGTATAAATTGATCTAGGGTTAATAAGGTTAAACTTTGTTAGAGATTTTATAGGTATATATATATATACTTACAGGAAAACAAGATGACCAATGTGATTTCCAGGAATAGACGACAAAATAGGTATCCAAAGGGAAAATACATATACAAAAGATGCCGTACAAAACAATAAAATACACAAGAAACAAATTAGAGTAATATAATACTGTAGATAGGTATATAGGTACGTACAAGCTTGGAATAATGAGGTAGGACTAGCTAATTAAGCTAGGGTTGCTTTAATTGCATGGCCAAAACAAAACAAAAAGAAAAAAGAAAAGAGTATTGTAATAGGTGTAAGCATGCATGAAGCCCACCTCACCTTTGCTCTTTCATTTGCTGGTACAATCAGATCATGACCTCCCACCGCCTCATTGCCTTGCTAATAAATACACTTACTTTAATTGCCTTCCTTTTTCCATTCTTTATAATATAATTCCAAAATAGGAAAAACTATAAATAAAATTAAAATATAGGATTTTTATCTAATTAATGGAAAAGAACGAAATACAAACAAGATGGTTCAAAAACTCCAAAATCGCAGCAAGACTGGAAATTATACTGTATTAGTCTTGAATAACTCATAATAGTAAATGGGTCATAAAACGTCAATGGGCCGGATTCAAATAGACTCAACCTAAAGTGTTCAAATCTAGTATTATACATAGGATACCAACTAACTAAATGATTGTTCTAGTGAAAAGTTATAGTTCCTAGAACGTGGCGAATACAAGTTCGAATCTCTATTGATTGAAGTTTTTATATGATATGTCTGACTCGTCTTAAAAGAGATTAAAAATTCTTAGGTTATTAAATCTTTTGAAATTCAGAATTTATATTTGTAAAAATAGCAAATTTATATACAAGTGTATGATCAACATATGATTGGTCTAGTGAAATGAATTAGTGACTACAAAAAATCGATTTACAGTTTGAATTCCTGTAGAGAGATATTCCTACTTAATATAAACTACGTCACTTCAAAGAGATTAGATCCTAAGAAAAAAAAAGGGAAAATATACAACTGCACGCATATCTTTTTGAATAAACACAATATTGCAACTCCAATTAATAGAGTTAATGTCAATTTACCCCCTTCTAAAATGTATAATGCTTAATTTAACTCCTTATAATTTGAAAAATTGTATTGTACCCTTTTTTATATATATTCAAAAAGTCAAGTGAATCTTAACCAAGTTTATTTTTCAATGAATAAAACGTAACAAAATATCTTTTTAGGTTAGTAAATTCGGGGAGTCTAGGGTGCGACCCTCCGTAACTGAACTCATGTGCGGCCACCCTTTAGAATCGCGCCATGTGGCAGCGTAACTAAAGATTATTTTTTCTAATTATTTTCGATTTTATAAATGTCCAGAATACCCTTTTAATTTTTTTTTAATGAAAATTTAAATTATCACATAAACACGAAATGTCTTTTATATCCTTTTTAATTATCTTAATTAAAACAATTGTTTCAATTGGGTTTAGAACCCAGGTCTCCAAGTTGAGAATATTAACTACCCAACCAATGTTCAAACTCATATTTTGTGATTAAAATTGACAAATAAATGTAGAAATAACATATAATGAGATTTACTTCCACATTGGATTATTTCCATAAAAAATTCTCAAAATAAGATTTTGACAAATATTTATGCATGTGCTACATTATGATTTCAATCTATTTATTCATATTGTTTAAAAAACATTATATAATAAAATATTGACATTAAATATATGAATATTCTTATGAAAATGATATTTGAAACTGAAATTTTGAATTGAACCTTCATGTACATTGGTTAAAAGATTTTGGTGCCAAATATGTACATTTAAGAAATAGAGGGACCTTTATGGAAACATACAAAAATGTTAATCTCAAGTAGACTTTTTATGCAAATGAACTAATGTTATATGAAATTATTATACAATATTTTTTTAAAATCTAATATATAAAATGTCTTATAGACATTGATATTTGAAACTGATACCTTTTAATAGGACCCCCATGCACTTTCAAAAAGTTTTGGGGTCAAATATGTTTATTTCAAAATTGAGGGACATTTGTTAAATATTAAAAAATGTTAATCTCTTGTAGTATTTTATGTAAATGGGCAAAATTTATATGAAATTATTGTACAAGATTTTTTGAAGTGTGTATTTTTTAGCCGGGACGTTATTAATGGTATTAGAGCTTAGTCTCCGAGTCAAGATAGGGTCCTCGAACGGGGGTAGGGATGTTTGTTAAATTTAATATGTAAAGTTTCTTATAATAATTGATATTTCTAACTTATATTTTGCAGTCAGACATGAACGTAAGCTTTTACGGTACCAAATTGATCAACTTTATTTTTTATGGTACCACAAGTTGTAATCGTTATATAGTTTGGTACCGCAAATGCAATTCTCTCTTTATTTAGATGAAAATATTCGGAAAAATTATTTATGAACAAATTATTAACTACTATTTCATTAAATAAAATTATTGATGGTAAAATATTATCAATGTTACTTATTTTTATAAAATACTATGCATACATATAATTTTATTTATTTATTTATTGTCGAATACGGATCTCTTAACTAATAGGATCGACCGAAATTTAAACTATTATCTAAGAAATTCGAACTTAATCGACCGAATAGAAATAAATAAACAAAAGGGGATTAAGGATAATATATATCAAAATTATTGATTTGAGATATTGTTTCGTGGATTCAAAAGTAATTGAGAATTTCATTTTTTTTATAATTCGAAATTTGTAAAGCAATTTTGGAGAGGATTCATTTAAGGTGCAAAAATGGTGGTGAGATTATTGAAGGCATGGATGGTGTAAAAATGGTGGAGAAGTAATTACAAGAAATAATCAATTTAGTTTGAATGATTATGAAATAAAAGGCAATTATTTTTTAGTTTTGAAAGATTATGAAAGAGAAGGAAATAAGGAGCAAATTAATTGTTAATTTCTATTTTTAAGTGGGGGGTATAAACGTCTTCTTAAAACATAAAATTTAATGGGGGGCAAAAGGGTCTTTTCTATTTTCAGTCGGTTTTTTTTTTTGACAAACTAAGTAAAAGGGCTTAATAGTCAATTGCATTTTTAATTAGAAATAAACCAAAATTAAATCCAAAACCTTTAGTTACCAATCCAACGGCTGCCATTTAAGTAAGCCGATCTAACTGCTGAGGGAGTGGGCCGCATGTGAGGCCGTAACTAATGGGGCCGCACCCTAGAAAGATTGTAGTAAATTTCTCATAAGTAAAAAAGTTTCTATCTAAAATAAACTTCATTTTCCTAATATCTTTGTTATAAAAAAACCTATTGATTTAACCCTAATGCACAAAGAATATTGTTTTTTAGATGATAAATACATTATGATTACATCATAATTTATTCAACAATACATCACAATTAATTAAATATGATAAAAACAGTAAATAACTATTAACAAATTTAATAATAAAATAAAAAAGAAAACCCACATATGTGGAAATTGAAACCTCAAGGTCTATTTGGATGAGTTTTGGCTCGGTTTTGCGGGTCTCGATCTAGAAAAAATGGTTTCGATGGTTTCGATGAAACCTTTAAGACCTCATTTGAATGAATTTTGGATGTTGAGTTTTGTGGTTTGAATAAGTTGAAACTCCACTTGAATTGAATTTGAATGTTGGGGATTTAGGGAAAAAAGTAAGTAATAGGTGTCAAATCAATATTTTATATGTTTGAAGAATTTGAGTATAAGTTTCTGAATTGATTTTTGAAGATTTTATTGGTATGACAAAAACCCACTCGAAGTTAGATCCATCTGGCGAAACCCACAATATCAATCAATTTTTAAGTTGAAGACACACATCTGAAAATGCATAAAGTATCATTTGATTTTAACCTATTCTAAAATTCAAAAGAGGTATTGGAGAAAGGGAATATTAAGTTTGATTGTTTGTTGAGGAAAGCAAATGTTTTATTCATTATTTTTTGAATAAAGTACCAACCAATAATATCTCTCCAATTCAATCTCTTGTTTCTCTCTAGTGAGAAAACAAAATTCAGAGTGATAAGTGTAAGCATGCATGTTGATTCAAACATCCCACATGTCTCCATCTCTTACCTCCTCAAACACGTACTCCACCGTACACTTCCATCTGTCTATTCACCTTCTCATCTCCTTCTTTCTTTCTTATTGGCTACATATATATATACATACTAATACAGTATTGGAGTATTATTATTATTATTATAAAGAAAATATTCACTACCCTATTTCTATTTCTATTTCTATTCTCTTCTCACCACCCCCCATTTCATTTCACTTCAAATAAATTAATAAATATTGAATTGAAAAGAAAGGGATATGATTCAGACAATTAATCCCTACGCCACGGCGAGAACCGCCGAAATCATGTCCAGATACAGACCAATTGCTCCCAAGCCCGAATCTCCATCCACCACCACCACCACCACTGACAATGACCAAAATTCCAATTTACCCCAAAGCATAAGAAACTCACCTTACCTCAGAAACGTATGGGCCCATCTCCAAGCCCGTCCCACTCGTACAAGAAAACGCGGCCGCACCGCCGCCTTCGCGCCTCCTCCTCCGCCAATTAACCGTACAAAAACCTGTCTTCAGGGGATCTCCCCTGTTTTTCAATTAACAAATATTAATTCCTCAGCAGCAAAAAACTTATCCATTCATGGATTCGGGCCCAGCCCCAACGGGATTTTTTCTTTCGTTCAAGTTAACTCCATCGGCCTAGACACCGCCGTCACAAACCTGGCGGAGACTGTGGCGGCGCCCCCCTGCACCACCACTCAAATCCCAGTTCAAGGCATAGATTTGAACTTGGGGGTTAAAAACAATCAATTTCAACCTAAAGAACTCGACTTTATGCCTCAATTGAAAAAACCGGTGAAACAGAGCGTCATTGCTCCGCACCCGGTTCGACCCATCGGGTCGAATATACTGGTCAACAGTATAAACGAGGATCGGGGTCAACCCGGTATCACTGCTAAGAAACCCGAGGAGGTGGAGAAGGAGGTTAACTCAGAGGAAGTGCCCGCAATCGTGTCGGATTCTGGAAACAGAGTGAGATTGGCTAATTCAGCTTACAAAGAAATGGTGGGCCAGCCGGAATGTGGTTGGCTTGATTGTGTGGCGGCGTGTGGTGGTGCGACGAGGAGGATTGGTGGAGAGGTGGTGTTGCGATTTGGGGATTCATCGGAAGTGGAAAAAATGTCGGTGATGCGTGGAGGATTTAATTGTAGGGTTAGGATTGAGTGGGAGAGGAATGGGGGGGATAAGTGCTGTTTGGATGCTTTTTGTAGGGGCGTTAAGATATTAGAATGTGAGGGGAAGGATTATCAGTTTTTATGGAGGTTTTATACCCAGGACCAGGAATGGGTTAATCTGATTTGAAGTTGTGAGGGTACAACTACAGAGAGGTGGAGTGGATTTCTTAGTTTTAACATTAGATTATATTATATTATTACATATATAATTATAGAGCTATGTATATCATTTTCTAATTATGTATAGTTTCATGATCTTTCCTGATCCGGCATGCCATCATGTGGTTGCTCACTTGCACATTTTTGATAAATTTCATGCATGCTATTTTGTTGTATAATCTAAACTCTAAAGAATTCTTGGGGTGTTCATGTTTTTTCCTTATTACTCCCTCCTTTTTTTATGTCATTTTGACAAAAAAAAATTGTTTATATTTATTTGTTGCTTTAAAATTTAATTTAAAATTAACGTTATTTTATCTTTCTAATTAACATTTATAATTAATGTTAAGTTTAATTATTCACAATTAATGTCAAGTTTATTTGATTAAAGGGTATTTTAAATTTTTTTAAAAGTAATTATTATGACATTTCTAAATCGTGTTCAATTTTTCAAAGCGATAATTAAAATAACCGAGGCAATTGAAAAAACGGAGGGAGTAATTAATAATATAAATGTGTATTGACATGTTCATTTGTTACTATATACTTACTGTAAAAGTTGTTTTCCCTCCGCGAGAAATTATTTAGTGTAATTGTTGTATTAAGTTATCGAATACACGTGGTGTAATTTATCAATATATTTGGAACATGTGGAGTAATTTATCAATATATTTGGGGCACGTGTAGTGATAATTTACATCATCCCATATTTTGGTCATGTTCCCAAAAATAGAATTTTAAAAAATTGTGTTTTAAGTTGTCAGAACATGAAACATGGGTGATGTGGATTATCACTTCACATGTATTAATGGGTTGCATGCGTGATAGATATTACAACCTTAAACATGGGTGATGTGGATTATCACTTCACATGTATTAATGGGTTGCGTGCGTGATACATATTACAACCTTACTCATGTGTATTATAATAACAAATACACGAATTGTATACAAATTAAAATAATAATAACAATGACGCTAATTAATTTATTCCTCCCTCGATCTCAACTATATTATAATTTCAACTATAATAAGTGTAATTTCTTAAAATGAAATTGTCAAGTTGAAAGTATGCGGAACTAAAATGGGGATGTTAGTGAGAAAAAAGTTAGATTCATTGGAAGATCGTTGGATAAATGTGATCCAATTAGAAGATATGTTGTGATTCGATTATCTTCAAATCCGATTAAAAGATATGTTATCCAAAATATGGATGTAGATTCTCAAATTTGTTAGAAAATTCAAGTATCATAGCAAAAATAAGAGAATTTATTAATAAATAAGTAAATTGTGTTTCTATATTTATACGATGTAGATACTCCGTATTATTTAGATTAGGATTTAAATGGAATCTCGATCTAACAAAATCCATATGCAATGAAATCATTATTGGGTCAAACCAAGTATAGATGGTTTTGGTTTTGGATCTGGATCTAGACTAATCTACTCCGAATTAATTTCGTTGACAGTTTAGAATAGGACAAATATGGATTATCAATTTTTCGACGTGGTCTTGTGTGGACATATTCCATTGGCTTGCTGGCTCGTGTATCCCACAAAAGCTCCCTGGTCCGGTTTAAATAATAGTCCATTTAAAGCCCAATTCTTTTCTTATGGGTTGAATTTGAATAAGACCATTTAGGGCGGGGCAGATTTCAATCTGGATAAATCCTTCTTGGATGGAACCACAACGAAAAATGTCATTGCCAAAATGTGAGAAGGAAATATTTTCATTCATGAAAAGAGACGTGGATCCGTCCGAATTCGGTCCGATTTATTAGGATAATTGTTCAATTAGAGATTCGATGGATCTGATCCGATTATAAAAATTCGAAATTCGAAACTCATGGAGCGAATATGGATTTAGGTCGATCCAATCCGTTAAAGATCAGTATCCGACAACAAATAAAAAGAAAAATATATATACAAAATAATTTATAAAAATAAGTATCATTAATAATATTTCAATGTCAATTTAAGAAGATAGTAATTTATAATTCGTTTATAAATTTATTTAAACCAATATATTCATTCTACAAATATGAATATTGTAAAGAAACTTTGAAAATGTGAGCTAAAATTAAATAAAATTGAAAAGATAATAAACTTGTTTTAGGAAAAAATATTAATTTAACTTTTTAAATACAAATTTATTGAATCCGAAAAATATCCGATATTCGGCCAAATCTGACCAAGATCCGTTGAATTCAAAAAATCTAGATCCGAGCACAATTCGAGCAAGATTCGAATCCGACAGGATTCAATCCGATATAAATAAAGCCGGATCTGAACAAGCCTGGTCCGACCAGAATCCGACCCATTTAACAGCCCTAACACCATTGTGTTAATTTCTGGCCAGGACAGATGCCGCACTATACCCGGACTGCATTTTCGTTCTGTATATTTTACGCCCATTTCTTATTTGCTTTCACTAAATATATAAGTGAAAGTATAATATCTACTAATCAAATTATTTCAAGAGTTATAATGGTTCTCTCGTATAAGAAATTTCTCAATTGTCTTTCGCAACCCGGCCCTCCATATATATATATATATATATATATTTTTTTTTTTTTCCCAAGGGTTTAATCCTTTTCGAGGCGCGTCGGACATATAAAGTGGAAACCTCTTCCAACAGGAATTCGAACTTGAGTCCGCTAATTTATAGTGACTAGTCCCTTCCACTGAACCAATCACCTGTTGATCGACCTCCACCCTCCATATATATATATATATATATATATATTCTAAAAATGTTAAAGATAAATCTATGGACATTTGGACATATCACATATTTATACCGGCTAGCTCTCACTTTAGAAATCTCCGCATTTTTTAAATACAAAATTCCAAAATGCCATTTGCTCTTATAGTATACATCGATTATCTTAGTTCATATGGACAAATTCTCTCGTCCTCTTCTCTTCTTTAACTAAATTAATTCAGCAATTAAAGCTATTATTTAAAAGTCACGAAACTTAGCTTAATTTCCTCTGCACCATAACAAACAACTCCAACTCAATGGAGCTAATCACAACTAATGAAGAAGATTCTAAAATCATCAACTTACAAGTTGCTTGTTCTCACCTCAAATCCCTCCTCAAAACCTCACTAAACATGGAGGCAAATTACGAAACAATAGACGAAAACTTCTACGAAATCCAAGAAAATCTAAACATGGCTTCAAGAAGAGTAGCCCCATTACAATCACTATCCATTGCGACTAAGGCTCTAGACACGAGGATAAATCGAGCCATATCTCCGGCCCTTTCCCTCCTCGATTGCTTCAAACTCTTCGAATCCCTTCAGATCAAACTTCTCAAAATAGCCTCGAGGTTACTAAACGAGAAGAGATCGATAAAAAGGCTCAAGAAGCTGATCAAATACATTGATTGCGTGGATAAGTTAAAGGAATCGATTAATTTGATTGGCGAAGAGAGTGAGCCGGCTATTCAGAAGCTACAAGAAGTGGTTGAGTTTTTGAGTAGGACTAAGGCTACAGATTATTATAGAACTCAACGTTTGAGGGAGACGTTGGTTACGCTTCGAGCGGTTTATGAAACGGAGGTGGATTCGATGAGGTTCGATGGGTTGTTGGATGAGGCTTTGTTGAATTTGCAGGATGAGTATGAAGGATTGTTGAAGAAACTAAGGCATCAGATTAATGTAGGTGAAGGAGGGGATATTGATGAGAGTGAAATGGTATTGGGGAGTGATTTGGAGATTGAGGTTCTTAAGAGGATTTCTGAGACTTTGGCTGCAAATGATTGTTTGGATATTTGCATTGACATGTTTGTCAAGGTAGGTTCTATATATTTCTTCTCTTTTCATGATTTTAATGTTCTTCTTATCATTTCTTGGTCATATTTGCATTCGCCCGTTTTGCTTTCAAGAAGAAATCGTATTCCTCAATAAGGAAATGGTAATTTGAACAGGTGAGATACAGAAGAGCAGCAAAAGCACTGATGAGACTAAATCCAGATTACCTCAAAACATACACACCAGAAGAAATCGACGAAATGGAATGGGAAAACCTGGAAACAGCAATCTCCCTCTGGATCCAACACTTCGAACTCGCGGTCAAGAAAGTTTTTGTTTCCGAAAAAAACCTCTCCAAACAAGTCTTAGGAAACATCACGGAAGAAGGAATATTAACAATATGGCCAGAATGCTTCGTCAAGACAGCAGACAAAATCATGGCTGTCTTCTTCCGATTTGGTGAAGGCGTTGCTCGAAGCAACAAAGAGCCTCAGAAGCTATTCAAGCTTCTAGACATGTTCGACTCATTAGAGAAACTCAAGCCTAAATTCTCCGAGATTTTCGATGGCGAATCAGGTGCTGACATCTGTTCAAGGTTTAGAGAACTCGAGAAGCTACTAGTACATTCATCGAGTCGAGTGTTTTGGGAGTTTGGTCTTCAAATTGAAGGCAATATTAATCAAGATGGTTTATTGCCTTCACCTCAAGATGGATCAGTTCCTAAGCTTGTTAGGTATGCTATTAACTACCTCAAGAATCTTTCAATGGATAGTTATAGTTCACCTATGGCACAAGTCCTTACAACTGAGCAGTCATGGAAATCTGGGATTCTCTCAAATTCTCCTACAAATGATCAAGATTTGCTCAAAGAAGCCATATCTAATGTCATGGAAGCAATTGAAAGAAACATAGAGTCCAAAAAAACACGGTATAAAGACAAAGTGTTAGCTCAAATCTTTGGTATGAACACTTATTGGTACATATACATGAGGACACGAAATACCGACCTAGCAAAGCTGCTCGGAGATCCATACATGAAGAAGAGATATAGACATGTAGCTGAAGAATCAGCTTACTTGTATCAGAAACTAGCATGGGGTAGTTTGGTAAAATTACTCGACAAAGAAGAGATTAAGAGAGGTAACAACAAAGAGGGGATTGGAGGTTTAGTGAGAGGGAAAATGGAGGCTTTTATGTTTGGATTTGATGAAATGTGTCAAAGGCATATGAGTAGTTACAAGATTGTTTCTGAGGCAGATTTGAGAGAGCAAATGAAGGATTCAACTGTAGATCTAGTTGTGCCTGTTTATACAGAGTTTTTCAATACTTATTCATCAGTTTTGATGCAAGTTAAGTCCTATCCTTCCCCTGAATCTATTGAAGGATTATTGAGACAGATTTTTGAGGATAGTGGTGATATTAATGGGAAACCGAATCTTGTAAGGCGTGATTCGGGAGATCGTACGAGTAGGAGGATTTTTGTCGATCGATCTCGTTTGACCAGAGATTCGACAATATGAATTTGATTACAGTTATTTTCTATAATGAGTGTAATATGTTGTACTGCCTATTGTGTAAGATTAAGCAAATATTAGAATGTATTTGAACTCAATGAGTAATTCTTTTTTGGTAATTAGCTTGAGTCACCCTTCTTAAGCTTTTTCTTTCTATATATACAAAACTACATTTTATTTTGTTTAGGATGCTAAATCATATAAGTTTGAGAACATAAAACCAAAAAAAATGAATTAAGTATGCTAAATCAATGTTAATGCTCATATCTTCATATATTAAGTATGATTAAGTTTGTTCCATTTTTTCCATCGCTCTACTGAGAATGTCCGTACCTTTTTTCAAAAGTAATATAATACACTGTTCCTGTATTTTGTTACCAATGCGTATTGTGATTACGCATACACCCTTCAATAAAGAAGGATACTTTTTTCCGAAAGTATGAACAAATATAGGATCCACATTCACTGGGTAAAGAAAGAAATTTTCAGCTATATTTTTCTAGTGACCTCTATGTCTAACAAACAGGGGTATTTCTTAGGGATATTTGTTTGTAATGTCAAATTTAAAATAAATTTAGAGAAATCTTTGTAATTACTGCAAGGTTAGAGGGTGAATCTGTAATTTCTCATAAGGGTGCCCAAGTAACTATCCCTATATAATCTATTAAAAAACTGCTTGTACCTCTATACACACCATCCATCCATCCATCCATCCATCTAGGAGAAAGAAATAAAGATGAAAATGAACCACAATATTCTTGAGACATTTTGGACATCCACAACTTTATGGTAGGAGAAGAATGTCAATCAAAATCTTGCATACAATATATATGAAACAGTAAGAATTCAAAATATTTCTTCAAGCTTAGACTAAACTCATTCTTGATTGCAGGAAACTAGGTCCACTCGAGTAGGTTTAAAGAAACGATGAGGAAAAAACCAAACACGATAACAGAACAATATATGTATATATATCATGCAGTTATACGATTATGATTCCGCATCTATATTCTTACTGAATCCTTCTCATGGTCGCCCTCAAGCTGGCTTAAGTTGCCTTTCTCCTTAATAAGTTGAGTGTGGTGGTGTTTGCAGTAAAGACGCCCCTCATGTGCAATGTAGTTAGATGGACTAATAGTACAACCTCCATGGCTGCATTTGAAGCAGCTCTTGTGGTACGAAGTTCCATTCACAGAAACCTGTCAATATTTGTTGTATGAGATCATCAAAATGTTCGACTTTTTCAACAAAAAATAGACTTTGCAAAGTATACTAAATGCAATATTTATATAGATAAAAAGAGCATAGTAAGTTGTACCAAAAAAAAAAAGAGCATAGTAAGACTGTGTTTGGAACTTGGATTCAGAGAAGAAAGAAGACAAAGAAAATGAAAATGCAGAAAATATATTGATGCTAGGAAACTCAAGAACCAAACATAGCCATAATGTTGTCAAGTAAAATCAAATGACTACTGATTTTACCTTCTCAGTTGGGTAGACAGTATTCTTGCACGACAGACATTTGTCTCTTGTTCCAACAAACATACTCGATACCTTATTTGCTTGTGGTTTCTGTATAAAACATCTACATTAGAATACTCATTGCTATACAATCGTAAACATCGAAGAGACATAGATGGTAATAATAATGGCAGATTTATGATTAATATTAAGTAAATTATGTCAAATGTATGTGAGTGGGAAAATCGCATTTGTTACCTCAATGTCTGTAGGTTTCTCCGGTTTTGCAATTTTAGGAGTTCCTAATCAGAATAAATAAACTAATTATAATACTTAGGCTGCAAAAATATATGAATGTATGTTTCCAATTGTTTCATAGTTGTTACCTTCAAAGCTCTTGTCCAGACTACCAGTTCTTTTGAAGAGCTGATCAAAATGTGGCCTACAATAAAGAACTCCCTCAAAAGAATTGTAGTTTGCCAGCTGCAAACAACCAAAATGTCAAATCAAATCTTTCCCTTGGCTAATGACTTGAAATATATTATAGATCCAAGTGAAGAAGCTTATTAGGATCCAATCGGCGTTTTTGAAGTTCAGTTTCAGTATTTCAAATCTATAACAGAAAAACCATAGCACTTGTTTGGATGATTTTAAATTTGTATAGATTTCAAATCATTGAGTAACTATTCAAAACCAAATGAAACCACAGATCATAATAGATGTCATGTGAAGGCAATAAGTAGAAATTGTTAAAATTGCCCTAATATTCGAAGTGTAATCTCAACTATACGATCTAGATGTGGGGATAAACTCAAAAGCATAAATTTGAATTTCAATTGACTAAATTATGCAACCAATCGAAGTCTCATCCTTTACATATGAACAAATTTGAAACAGAAATAGTAAGAAGAACAATAAGTTGTTCAATAATTTCTACAAATACCTTGAGGGTGCCTTTGCAATGGTGGCATCGGAAACAAGCTTTATGGTAGACTCTGTTATCCGCTGTCAATTTGTCCACAAGATAAACAGTTTTCTCACAAGCCATGCATTTCTGTGTTGTTCCTGCAAATGCCATGGCTACACAAATTTCAGGCAATAAAATTTACTGTGTGTTTTGCAGAAGATGAGTGGGGAAGATAAGGAAAGGGGTTTGGAAAGATAAATATGGGAGGAGAGAGAAGTGAAGGGGAAATTGAGGAGACTTATTAGGTACAAGTTGTAAATATAATTGAGTGAAAATAGCCATTTGGCAATCATTTGGTCCCATCGTAAATAATGCAACCAACAGCAACTACTTTTGCTAGAATTCTTTTTTTTTTTTTTTTTTTTTTTTTCTCCCTTTTCTTTGGTTTTTAGTGATAAATTTTTCATTTTGTCTTTTGGGGCTCATTTAGATTGATGTAATAAAGGATTTTAAATTCAACATTTGTTTGGATGACTTATAATTATATTTGTTTGAGTTTTTAAGAAGTATGTTGGCACTATTCGTTAATGAAAAAATTGACGGTGTGATGATTTTTTTATTATAATGACTATGCCATTGTCAATATGTCAAGTTTATGTGAGGGTTTTCTTTAATTAATAAATAAGACTATTTTATAATTTTGAAATATCATTCTCAGATAGGTGTCACAGTCACGCAAAACTCAATCAACCACTCCTTCAAAATGTATGAAAATCGAAAAAAAATTCTAAAGATTTTAGAAGTCTTAAAATCCTCTCTAAAAATCCAAAAGGATCCATATTTTGGATATATTTTTTATTCTTAAATAGCCGTTTGGTATCATAATTTCAACTAAGGCGATGAATGTAAAATTCATGCAAATATTAAAATCATTTTCAAATTTGAATCTCTCTATTCAAATGAAGCCCGAAAAACTTTCTGATCTCTTAAAAAATTGTCAATCTACAAAGGGTATATACGTATTATACTTGGACTAGATTCAAATGCACCAAATCTATATTATAAATGCAATTTTATGAGGAGAGAGATCAATTAAAAACATATGTGTATATATATTTGGCTTGTGATTAAATTCATGATGCTAAATCAAATCTCGACTAGAATATTCCATACCTGATTAAGAAGATAATGTTTGCATTCTTGTGTGTTCCAAATAAAGCATTAATGCTGTTAAAATATTTGTCATAATTATTGAATTATTTGTTTAGTTGATTGTCAGAAATTTGTTTGATTATTCTCTTTGTCTAAACAAACTTTCTAACTTTAAAGTCATTATTGTTCCTTATATACTAATTGAAGTAACATGCTGGATAGGAGCCCACATTGGTTGGTTCATTGGTTGTGTGACATCATTATAGATATACATGTGAAAGTGGTAATTTTGTCAATTTTATCTACGGCCAAGGCTATGAATGACATTATGGACATGATTGCCCTTAGGAATATTTGGTATGTTGATTCATTTTAATTTTGTGGTATATATATATTTTTTTTAATTTACTAAACTGTGTATATACAGTTCGGATCGAAAAGTATAATAGTATAAATTTTCTCTAATGTGATGTTTTAAGTAAGATTCGAATTTGAGTCTCGACGATAGAAAATAAATAAATGTGTATGTGAGTGTATGTAATCTCTATACATAGTGTTGGCAAATTGATCTAGTCAACCTAACCTGACTTGTCGTTTTTCCTTTTTTTTTAAATGGTTTTAGAATAAAATTTAATGGCGTTTTATTTGGGTTGATGATGAAAAATCATGTAGTAATAATTTGATTAATTTTCGGGATCTGATACGGACATATCCATCTCATTTTTAATTTCTTTTAATTTGACCCGGACGACTTATTTTTAACACATCCAAAATCGCATTCATTGGTGACACCTATAATTTAGTGTGATTTTTGGACATGAAATTGGACCATATGCTTTATGCTTTGAATTTTGAATTTTGAATTCTGAATCTTAGAGGTGGAGGACCATATATTTTGTAGTAAATGATTTCAAATTCAAATTTAAGACAGCGATGTTGTGCTAGCTAATATGCCTTGCACAACAAGTGCCAGAACTGATCTGTCTTTTGATTTTCTATGCAAAAATAAACGACAGGGGCTTGGGAACTATTATACCATTACATTTGTGGATTTTTTTTAATGAGATTATATAGCAGCAGTAATGATCTTTTATCAATATCTATCTCTTATTTGATGAAAATAAATTAGAGGATTAATTAGACACTTTTCATATCAAGCTTTTTGGGAAATTATATTTCATATCACAATTTCAGAACTTTGGACACTTATACATTTTTCGTTAAAAATGGGACGGAACAACGCGCGTGTGCAACATGCGCCCGTTAACTTCTGAAACGAGGGGGAAACACTTTTCATACCATACATTTATCAACTCGACATTTTTCATACCAAGCTTTATCAAAACTACATTTCATACCACAATTTCAAAACTTTGGACACTTTTGCATTTTCTGTTAAAAATTAGACGGGATAATGCGCATGTAACATCATAAACAGAGGAAGAAAATCACATGAAGAGCACATGTGAATTTCGGGCAGGGGTAATTGCATTTGGGCAGGGAAGACCTAATTTTTCCCTCCTTCTTACACTCCATTAATTTCCTCTATATTTCTTTTTACCAAACCTCCATTATTTCCTTTCTTTTTTCTTCTATCAAACCATACAACATATTGAGACTAAATATCCCACATTAGTTGAAAATCATAGTTAAGTCCACTTTATAAGGTATTGGGCGACCCTTACCTTACAAGCTAGCTTTTGAGGTTGATTTAGATCCAAACTATGTAAGTGAACTTAGCCAAACCATGTGTTGAACTCTAATACAACAACAAAAATCCCTCCATTAATTTTCTTTTAAAAGTATACAACAAAAATCAAAGAAAGCCATGTGAGAGAACTTAGCCCAAACAATGTGGTGAATTCTAATACAACAACAAAAATTTCTCCATTAATTTCATTCTATAAGCACCTGATTTTCTCCCTCTGTTTATGAGATTTCCATCCAAGTTTTAATGAAAAATGCAAAAGTGTCCAAAATTCTAAAATTGTGACATGAAATGTGTTTTTTGAAAAGGCTTTGTATGAAAAATATAGAGTTGATAAATTATTGGTATGAAAAGTGTTTTCCTCGTTTATGAAGTTAACGGGCGCGTGTGCGTGTGTTGCACACGCACATTATTCCGTCAAATTATTTTAACGAAAAATGTAAAAATGTCCAAAATTATGAAATTGTGGTATGAAATGTAATTTTTGAAAAAACTTGATATAAAAAGAGTCGAGTTGATAAAAGTTTGATATGAAAAATGTTTTTACTTCAAATAAATTATTGATAATGAACAAATTGAGTAGATCAATAAACAAGTGACCCGGCCTTTTTTAGACATAAATAGATATAGTTATTATCGGGTTGACCTTATTATATATGATGATATAATTTTCTTTGTCAACAACGAATTGTAGTTGTGAATTTTATCCTTTTATTGCTAAACTACCAAACAAGTCTAAAACTTATGTTATCTTATTTATAATAACGTTATTAACTTTCTTTCTATTGTTTGAGGAAAATTCTAGGGTGCCGCTAATACCACATTAGATGGTATTACCACACAATGTGTATCACATTGTATGGTATGATCTCCACATGTGACAGTACATGATCACATTACATAGTATTAACCCCATATGTTTAATATGACCCCCACATCATGTAGTATTTATTTCAAATTAGATGGTATTACCACGCAATGTGTGTCACATTCTATGGTATTTATACCACATAATGTGACACACATTGTGTGGTAATACCACATAATGTGGTATTAGCGGCACCTAACGTAGCGGCACCCTAGAATTCCCCTTTGTTTGATAATGGACGTTAAACTAATCCTCATATATAGACAGTTATTAAATAGTATAAGATATATTTGACCATGTAAACAAATAAAGAGGTAAAGTGCTAACAGGTGAGGTGATATAAGATCAGGAATAATAATGACGGCATTTGTAGAAGGGGATTCTATTCTCACTCCAAAGAATCATTTTTTTATGTAAGACATATGAATATGAAATTGGAGTTGAACGACAAATTCCATTTTTGAATTTACGACTCTTCAATTTTGACAATATGGATCAAGTTCTATTGATCTGAATTAGAAAGGAGTGACCCTCGTTAAAAAATGAATACACTGCAAAATTTAGTACGTGATGACATGTTTTAATTAGAGTTTTTTTTTTTTTTTACCACCACTAATCTCTGTTTGTTTTAGTTAAGCAACTATAGTCCATAAAATAGTCATAATCTTATTTGCTCGCTAAAAGAAATAGTATTCAAGTATTCTTCAAATTGAGCTTTTAGTCAACTAATTAACAATCAAGTGGGAGCCAAAATTGATTTGATCTCATTTCTTGTATACAAATGGAGCCACTTGATGAGTTGTTTCTTCAAATTAATAAATATTATATAGTTATTAATTAGCTAGGCTCATCAGGAAGGTTAAACAAATTTGAACTAATTGCACTTTAACTTCACGTGAAAAATAATTTGATGGTATAGCCCGTATTTTTTTTAAATAAACTCCATGAAGATCACTCTCTTTCTTCCCAAAACTGAATAGCCCGTATTTTCTTTATTAATCGTAATTAATGTAGTAAGAGATGTTCTTTATTAATCTAAAGAGTAATTGAATAGGCATAGTGAATAAATACGGGCTAAACACCAATGGCTTCACCTTGATCAGTAGCAAAATTAAATAAATGGAATTAGGAATCATTAATCCTGGAAATTCATGCGATGGAAGGGAGACAGAGTCATTGATGCCCAGAAACAATATCCGACCATTTAAGCTTGTTATTTTCATCCACTCCCAATAATTACTACTATCTTCTTCTTCTTCTTTTAATTTGGGCTCCATCAGTACAAATACATCAAACCAATTTTTTCCCTGCCAACAATTTTTGTTCTCGATTTTCAAAGTTGGGATTGAACTCACAAAAAATATGGTACAAATGAGGCACGACAACTTTTTGTGAAGGTCTCTCACACACTTTACCATATATAATTTTGTGTAAATATACATTAATCTATAAACAAATTAAAAGTATATAGTGTATATTTTGTAATGGTAAACTTCAAATAAAAAAAGATTGGTAACTATATTTAATTTAACCTTTAATATTACGTTGGGCATAAACAAGTGAAAGATAAGAAGATGCACTTTGTAGTTAGGCACAAGGTGAATTCATGATGAAGAAAAGGATGATGCAAGGTGTTTCTGTTGTTGTTTTTTGTTTTTTTTTATTGTTTTAGACGGTCAATATATCATTACATCAGTCACTATATCAGAAAACATATTCGAATTTATTTCATTGGTATCAAAGTACAAAGATAAACTAATTACATAGAGTAATATTAAACTAGAGAACACCCACACTAGTAATAGTAGGAGTTGAACTCATGACCTCTTCTTGATCATAGAACCTCAGCTTTAGCCAAAAAGTTAATGCCTCATTAGCCATTTGTTTTTGTAAGATTGGATCAAGATTATGATGTTGGAGAATTTTGGAAAGATATATTATTTATATCATTGTTTTTTAAATTACAAAGATCGACCACAAAACAATAATTGAATTGGAAACAACACCTCTCTTTTTTTTTTTCCTTTTTTTACCTGAGAGGTACACCTCTCTTTTCTGGATAAGCTCATGAAGCAATAGGATTATGGGAAATTTAATTAAGAAAACTATTCACATACATTATGAAAATATTATGTGATGTGTAAATAATTACTATATCTGGATAGATAAATAGAGAAAAATGGGTACATTTAAGACAATTTCAGAAATAGCAGAGGATAGTGTGGCGCAACGTAGCCATAGTTGTCCGATTAAAAGGCATTTTGGGACTTTTACTTAAAAAAAAGTAATTATTTATTAAATTTTTTAATTCGTGTGCAATACTCCAAAGCGAATAAAAAAACGGAAAGAGTATATGCTAATTAATAGTAAAAATGTTTTAGTTTTATTGTATCTGAGTATTTTGAAAAAAAAAATATTATGATACTGTTGTTTTAAATTAGCATTTAATGTAACTTAAATTCGACGAATTTGAGTAAAACTACAATTTTTAATATTAATTTATTATAAAGAAAACTCAAATACATACACATCTTATATTTTGGTAGCGGACTGAACCATTTGATAATCAAACCGAATAGTTCAATTTTATCTATTGTAAAAATTTTAAAATTATCGCGTCAGACTAGAAACAAAAAATTGGTACGATTCAATTATATTGAATGCACACCCCCGAAGTTTAGATCTCGATACATACCGTATTTCGGTTCGATATATGATATGAACTCCATTACCGTATTTCGGTTCGATTTTATAAGTTTCGATTTTCGTTATTCGTTATTACCGGTTTACCCCGAACCGCTATACCCATTTTGTTTAATCCCAATTCCTGACAATGCAAGCTTCACTTCACCCTTCTCACTTCTTCTACGGACTGCCGACTGACCTTGCGCTAAACCCAAATCTTCTTCTTCTTCTTCTTCAATTCAAAATCCCACCGCTCCGCCGCACCACCCAAGCCCATCGTGCCTCCACCATAATAGTCATAACAGATTTGTAATACAGAAAATTAACCTTTTTTTTTTCTCTTTTTGGTTAATTCTTAATAAAACATATTTGGATGCATTTTTCTCAATGAACTAAAACTCCTAGCCCTGTATTCACGTATTCTCTCTCGCGCAGCCGTCGCCTCTTCCGGTTCTCCTTCCTCCGGCCGTTCGCCTCTCAATAGAAGCCCTGTCCCGGTATTTTTTCTCTCATTTTTGTTTCTCTTGGAAAGTTGTATTCATAATACTATGAATTATTTATTGAATTTCATACGGCTAGGTTTCACTTTGTTGAAGTTATTTTGTTCCCAATCTCTGTAAGTTTAAGTCTTTCACAAGCAGCTTGTATGAATTTCTGTATTGTGGGTAAAAAAATTTGAAGCTCTACCCCGTAATTTTTTTTTAAGTTTTGATTTTTCATCTATTCTTGTTGTTAATAATCTTTCTATATAAATAATCTTTCTTGTTGATTTATGATTGAATATTGTTTGAACCTGAATCCTAAACTCTACTCCTGCTCCTACTCTCATTTTATTACTTAAAACTGAACCTATCCTAGTAATGAACAGCCCTAATTATGCTAGCCATGGCGATGTCAACGTTCTCTATTATGACCTCTTCTGGACACTGGCTCGTGAGATGGAGTAGCGAAAACGTCTCTGGGCTAGGGAAGTAGTTACTGGGCGGCCGGACTCTGTACGGGAAGGGGTTCTTCGATTTTATTTTTATTTCTTAAATTAATCAAAGTGTTATTTTTTTATCTCAAAATTGAGTTCAAGGTGCACTTCGGCGGGTGTTAAACTCAAAGCATAACCAAATAAATCAATATGCCAGTTAATGTTTTCCATGGAGTACCATGATTTTTCTTAATAATGTTTTATTTGGATTTAGAAGCACCTACATGCTGGCAACTAACCCCATCTCTACTCATATTGCTTATGTTTTCTCTTATTTTTTTTATAATAACCCTATTATTGACAGGGTCTAAGCCCATTTCCCCTCTTAACTTTCACTGTTGGAGAGAAAGGTTAAGGGCCATTTTTACCAGATACCTAATTAAAGAGAAAAAGACAAATGGTGTTTGGTCAGGTGGTGATCGGGCCGCCAGGCTCAGGCAAGACCACCTATTGCAACGGCATGTCTCAGTTTCTAAACCTCATTGGCAGGTAAAATTTTTTTTCTCCTATATCTTTGGTCTTTTTTTTTTTTTTTGGTGAAATGAGTTGTATGAACTGTTATTTTTAAAGTTCTAGTCTAAACCAGTTAACATGTGTTTTATTACTCGCCTATTGATAGTCACTTGTTTTAGTACAGTTAACCCATCACAGTTCAAGTGTATATCACTTGGCTATAGTTTTAATCTGCTTACTTGTTAAGACTTAAACTTTATTGGTTTTAATCAGTGAAAAATTTTATGTGATGTTTTTGCAGGAAGGTCGCTGTCATCAATTTGGATCCCGCAAATGACAATCTGCCGTATCCATTTCACTATTTAATTTATTTTATGTTATTGATTGATGAGTATTATGTTTTCTTCAGATATTAGATGAGTTGTTATTTCCTTATATAAAATGAAGATATGAATGTGCTATCAACATCGAGGATTTAATTAAACTCTCTGATGTCATGGCTGAGCACTCTCTTGGTCCTAATGGAGGTAAGCAAGCTCGCAATGCTGCACGTTAGCTGCATCTCTTTGTGATTTTCATCCGCTTTTGATGTGCTAGCTGTAAAACTAGTTTGATCTTTGCTTTTTGGACATGAAGGTTCATTTGTTATGTTAGAAGATGCAATTTTGATTTAGTTGGCACCGTGTGTAAGTGCTAAAGGGGTTGGACTTGGATCAGCTAGTTCTTCTTTCTTAGTGTGTGATAGAGACATTAGAAAATTTGCTGCACTTGAAAATTATGAATAATTAAGTTTTCTATTTATATTATATTTGGTGACGTCTTCCAGGTAAATATGTTCAAACTTTAAAGTCATTGAGTTTATTGTTGGATTTTTTTAGTAGAGTTATTTGAATTATTAAGACCCAAGTTCAATTATAATTAGAATATTAACTAGGAAGTATGATTTTTGGTACTAATTTATGAAGAATGATTCTTAATATTATAAATTTATAACTACTTTTGGTTGGTCAGTTTGGTTTTGGTTGGTCAGTTTGGGGTATGTTGTTTATATATGAAAAGCATACTAGGTTGACAAAAATCAGGTTGTTGCATTATGGGAATATGTTAAGTTTTGTGTCTTCTGACCTGGATTTTTAAGATCATTTTTTGTAAAACAAAACACTAGTAACTTATTTTGGAAACGAGTTGCGACAGACAACATTTTGCTGTAAATTAAACTGAAGTGTGGGAAAATAAGTGCAGTTGCATGTGTTTCTAACCCCTGATTTTAGGTGTGTCATGCAGGGAAATCTATTGCTCTACAATTTTGTGGGTGAACTCCTAAACCTTAAAAACATACCGTCATTTCTTACAGGTCTTATCTATTGTATGGATTATTTGGAGAAGAACATTGATTGGTTAGAATCCAAACTGAAACCTCTGCTCAAAGGTGCTATAACCTTTAAAACTCACTTTTTTTTTTTCACTTGTTTATCTTTGCATTAGCCTGCTAATCTAGGCATATTGATAAATACTGAGTATCTTTCATAGTTTTCAAATAAACATTGCATCTTATGTGCAATAATTCTTTACCCTCGATGTTTATATGCAAATTAACATCATTATGCAGATCACTATTTTCTCTTTGATTTCCCTGGTCAAGTGGAACTCTTCTTCCTTCACGAAAACGCCAAGAGAGTCGTTATGAAACTCATAAAGAAGTTAAATCTCAGGGTATACCAATATCCTTGATACTCTTTTCCATGACATTCATATATGACACTTAATGGTTCTATACTTCTTTTGCAGTTGACTGCAGTGCACTTAGTTGATGCCCATCTGTGTAGTGATCCTGGAAAGTATGTCAGTGCATTGCTTCTCTCGTTATCTACCATGCTTCACTTGGAGCTCCCCCATGTCAATGTTTTATCCAAGATTGATCTCATTGAAAGCTATGGGAAACTAGGTAAAGGAGTAGTTATATCAAATTTCTGTTTGCCACGCGTATAAACAATATTTTCAGTTCTAGTACGTACTTATTTAAATCCTTAAAAACTATCTATGTTTGTGCTTATTATTATTGGCTTGTATATGCAACAGCATTTAACCTTGACTTCTACACTGATGCACAAGATTTGACATATTTGCAACACCATCTTAACCAAGATCCTCGATCTGCTAAGTACAGGTAGACAGGCCCATATTTGAGTCGTATGACTAATAGTAATATTTTTCACGTCTTAGAATTCCTTATTGATTGGCTTACAATTTATTCAATCTTTTTTAAATTATATCTCGTTCAGAAAGCTAACAAAGGAGTTGTGTGAGGTAATAGAAGATTATAGTCTTGTCAATTTCTCCACTTTGGACATTCAGGCATGTTCTCTCATCTTAAATTGCAGTAGAGCGTCCTATCAGATAATCTATTCGCCTTTTTTATTTTATTTTATTGTTTTCATTTTTCAGGATAAAGAGAGTGTTGGAACTTTAGTTAAATTGATTGATAAGAGCAACGGGTATATATTTGCTGGCATTGATGCAAGTGCAGTTGAGTTCAGCAAAATTGCAGTTGGTCCCGTTGATTGGGATTACTATAGATATCCTTTTATGCGTATTTTATTATTTTCTTATCTCTTGCTTATTTCATAATTAACTCAAATTTGTTTCAAAAAATCTTACAATATGCATATGCAGTTTGGTTTGGTTTGGTTTGGTAATTGCCAATTTGTGGTTAGATTGCATGAGTTCAATTGTTTATCCTTGACATAGTTGTGCACAGTTGCAGCTGTCCAGGAGAAGTACATGAAGGACGATGAGGATTTTGAAGACGATAAGCCTGACGATGACAAGTGAAAATATTATGTTTGTGACTGCAATCTTCATGAATTGTACTGACTGGCTGATGTTTATTACAGAATCAAATACAACAAAATTAGGATGTCATAGAGGTGAGGTGATGTATATATTGGGAAATACTGTAGTTGAAATTCATTACAAATGAGTGTGTCTATTTTAGGCAAAACCATCCCAATGGAAACGCAAATTGATCGGGCTTAATAGCTAAATTTCGGTTTTGCATGATTTAAAGTGGCCCAACTCATTTATAAATGGATCGAACATGTGGGCTCCTTAGCTCACTCTACACTACAGCTGTAAGATTTTTACAATTGTTTTTTTTTTGGGAGAAATTTCTCTAAGTTAAGAAGGAGAAAATTACGACATATTGTGTTGTTTTTCGGCTTTTGGCAGATTTGACGGGATTAAGTAATTATTAAATTTATGACAGTAAGAATGTCACACATGGAAAAAGTTAAATAGCTTATTAGTATTAATTAATATGGGTTTTATTTTAACGTAAATTTCCTAAAACAAAGTTAATTGGTTATTATTTATATCATCGTATGTAAGATTAAGATTAATCTATTGGATTCAGATTTAATCGAAGATTTATGTCAAAATTCAACCCATTGGCATCTCAAAGTGAAATCTTAAAAATGAACTCGATCGAGTAGTCAAAGTTCTGAGCTGGGCAATTACAAGTTAAAATTTAAAACCCAGTTGCCTACAATTGTTCGTTGTCTTGTCGTATTCAGAAAACTTGAGTGTAATCAGTAGACTTGAGTAGCGGTCAGATAATAGAAACATGACTTTGGAATTTGGATGCTTTTTTTTCTCAAGCAAGTTAAAACCTTTGGATCATCTCAATATTTTCAATTTCATTTTCAAAGTTGGGATTGAACTCACAAAAAATATGGTACAAATGAGGCACGGCAACTTTTTGTGAAGGTCTCTCACACACTTTGCCATATATAATTTTGTGTAAATCTACATTAATGTAAAAACAAATTAAAAGTAGTGTATATTTTGTAATGGGAAACTTCAAATAAAAAAAGATTAGTAACTATATTTAATTTAAGTTTTGATATTATGTTGGGCATAAACAAGTGAAAGATAAGAAGATGCACTTTATAGTTAGGCACTCATGATGAAGAAAGGGATGATGCAACGTGTTTCTGTTGTTGTTCTGTTTTTTTTTTTTTTTTAGACTGTGAATATATCATCATTACATCAATTACTATATCAGGAATTTTATTCGAATTTATTTCTTTGATATCAAAGTACAAAAATAAACTAATTACAAAGAGTATTATTAAATTAGATAAACACCCACACTAGTAGTAGTAGGAGTTGAACTCATGATCTCTTCTTGGTCATGGAGCCTCAACTTTAGCTAACAAGCTATTGTCTCATCAACAATTTGTTTTTGTAAGATTGGATCAAGATATGTTGGATAATTTTGGAAAGATATTGACAACCAGATTTTGTAGAATATTTTGTAATTTTTAAGTTAGTTTGTTTAATTAGGAGTTTTAATGATATCTTTTATTTAAGCGATATATTTTATTAATCAAAACAAACGTTGATTTCTGCCAATGCAGTATTACTGGTTCTATCAAAAAGTTATACGGGATCAACTGATGATGTCATAAACTTATTTGGTTGGAAAATATTATTAATATCATTGTTTTTTAAATTACAATTAAGATCGAGCTCATGGAGTCATAGGATTATGGGAAATTTAATTACGAAAGATATTCACATACATTATGAAAATATTATGTGATGTGTAAATAATTACTATATATGGATAGGATAGATAAATAGAGAAAAATGGGTACGTTTAAGACAATTTAAAAAATAGCAGAGGATAGTGTGGCCCCACGTAGCCATGTTAGGCAAGTATATGCCAACGCTAGTGTAGTATTATGTTAAACATATTATTGATATTGTATTAAAAGTTAATGAAATTAGTTACTGCATCTAATTTGGATTTTGGACAGTCCATAAATTAAAATTACATACAATCAACCTTTCTTACCATATTAATTTGTTGGACTACAGTTGGGAATTGTTAGTAATACGCACTGATAATTAGAACTCAATTTATTTTTCATGTCCAGCTGTGGAATAGTCTGCAAAAAAAAAAAAAAAAAGAAGAAGAGATTATTTCAATTTGTTCTCCATCCCGGGTTCAAGGTAACAAGCCAATTCATTTGATTTGACCATAATTCCTTCTAGAAGAGCTTGGCGTTTGCCTGTTTTGTGGATTGGGATTGAACAATTCCAGTATTTAAGGTAATTAATTAAGTACTAAAGAAAGAAAATGGACATATTGTCTACATAGGAAAGCTTGTGTTTAATTAGATGGACTATTTCCAACTCAGAAAAGGAAAAGAGTATATAAAATATAAATAGTTGCATCTAATCTAATTTACAGAATGGTCTGCAAAATAATATCTAAATTACATGTGCATAGTTTCTAGAAACATGATCCGAAAATGTTAATCTAATCCCACTCGATCCCCAAATAGTCAAATCCAAAATATGTAAGAAATAGAAGCTTCCGTGGAATATATATATTTGCTTGACAAAAGACTTGAAATCTCCCATGAAACACCACACCACTATATATATATAATAAATATAACCCCCACCCACCCTCTTAAATAAATCTTAATCAAAATCAAATCTCCCAATTCAAATACCCGGCTAACTTCTTCCTTTGATTCAATCCAACTAAAATAACAACTTCCAAATGTATATTTGTGGCAGCGGAAGCTTTGGCGAAGAAGACGAAAACGATAACAGTCCATGTACAACTCCAAAGAGATCCAAACGGAGCACTAGTTTTTGCAAGATTATAGGCAGAGACAATAGCATCAAGAACCCTTATGCAGATCGTGGGCTCGACAAGTTTTACGCACTTTTATCAGATCTCGACCACAAAAAGCAAAAAATCTACACACAGAGGGGATCCGAAGACATCTCCTTCGTCCGATTCGTTTACCCTAGTGACTCCAAAAAGGTCAAGCCAATCGTAGTCAGACTAAAGGAGAAGAAGAAAACCAAGCCAGAAAATAACACTTCCTCAAACACTACTTTTGTCAAACAGTTGGTGAACACTGACAAAGATACAGTTGCCCAGATTAAAGATGAAGTAAAGGAAACGCCCAATCAAAATGGTAAGAGGAAGAGGTGTTTGAGATGTGATGGAAGCTTTAAGCTTGACAATTTGAGGCGGCCTAATTTGTATTTCCCTGTGATAATACTTTTGACTTTATTGTTTTTGGCTATTTATGGCCGATCATTTGCGATTATGTGTACTTCGATTGGGTGGTATATGATTCCTAATGTGATTGGAGGGACCTCATCATCGGCGGCGGCGGCGGAGGAGAGTAAAAGGAAGCCGAAGAGGAAGAAAGAATATGTGAAGATTTTGAGTGAGAAGAAGATTGTGCATAGTGAGGGTCCATCTTCTCCAACGAGTGTACTTAATCATGGGCTTGGGCTGAGGTAATAATAACAGAAATACAATGAATGAAGCTGCTGAAGAACACCTGATCGATGTTCATGGATTCCTGCCTGGATTATTTTGTATAATCTTCAATTGTTTTTCTGTGGAAAAAAACATTTTTGAATTTTTCTTGCACATGATGAATAAAATTTATGTTACTTATTATATGTGCAGCATGTGCTCCAAAATTTCATCTTGACCTTGTAATATAATATTATTATTCCAAATTCGAAATCTTTGTACATCTTCTTTGTTATTTAATCCTTATTTTACATGTTGATTGGTGTAAATTAATCTGGCCATGTTAGTTCAAGTTAATATATTTTCTGGATGAGTAATCCCATTTTAGATTCGCATATGTATTTTTTTTTTTTTGTCAAAATCGACTTTGATTAAATCATAGTATTCAAATGATAATGTCAATGCAAGTTAGTATATTTTTTGGATGTGTAATCCCGTCTTAGATTAGCATATGTATTTTTTTGTCCAAATCGAGTTTAATTTGAATCAAATATTCAAAATAATTTCTAAGAGCATCTCCAGCAGTCGGCATAAAAAAACAGCATCAAATTACTTTTTAATGTCTGCTACAGTGTTCTGATACCTGCATAAAAGTTTTTTGCTCCAGCAATAAGCATTAAAATTGGAGCATCATTTTAAATTAATTTAAATTTCATTTATTAAAATTAAGTTAACTTCAAATTAAGTTAAAGGTAAAGAAAATTAAATTAAAAATAATTAAGTTAAAAATGTTAAGAATTTTTACAGATAAGATTTTATATTCACATGTCAGTATGTAATTCAACATTGAGATATTTAAAAACCCAAACCACACTTAAGATAACCTAAACATATTTAAATATAATTAAACCTATATACACACACACAACACACACGACCAAATGCACGACCAAATTCAGCGGCTCGTCTCTCTCTCTTTCTTCCTCACGTTCGTTTTCTACCTCTCCACAAAAAAGAAATTGAAGCAAAAAATTGAAGATCAAGCCACCTAAAACTCACTCATCCCTCTCCATAGAAGCAAGATTGAAGCAAGAAATTGATATCAAAATTGATATCAAAATTGATATCAAAATTGAAGAAGTATTAACAAAATTACCTTTCCTTTGATGTATGAACAAAATTACCTCTTTTTTATTTTTAATTTTATTTTAGATTCTAGAAGTTGTGTGGATTAATTTCAACTTTGTGGCTAATTTTATAGTGATTTTTTTTAACCGTTGGCAACTTTTTCAAAATAAAGCCGTTGGAAATTTTCAGCAAAAAGTAATGCCCTTTGCAAAGGCAATTACTTTCTTCATTTTTTGAATTGGGGCATAAAAAATGGCTTTAATGCCTATTGTTGGAGATGCTCTAAGAATTTATAAATAAGATATATGTAAAATTTATATTGTAATTGAATGAATTTGGTTAAGTTGTTTGTAATAATAACTTCAGAATTTAATGTTAAGTTGGTGTTTAAACTGGGAGAACTTAACTCTATAAGCCTTTAAAATATAATTAATTTGGCACGTCTACTATATGCAGAGGCTAGCGATATTGCCAGAGCACATATTGTTGCTGCCAGAGCAATTTTTTTTAATTTCCTACTTTGCCCTTTCTAGTCAAAGGTCATAAAATCTACCCCTTGCTATTTAATTGACAACTCAATCTTCTCTCTTATTAATACATTATTAACTATGTTTTCTTTTCCCATAAATCTTTAAATAAGGAGATTATCAAACTTAAACATGGAAAAAGTCAAACAATTTTATACGATTAACCAGGTCACAACAATATAATACTAAATTACTAATTATGAAACTAATAAAAGGAATTGCATTTCTTCTATTGTTCGTAACCCGTAAAACAAAATTATGTTATTTGAAAATGAGTGTAACCGACTTTACACAATTAAGGCCGAATCTGAATTTAATTATTCAAAGTTTGGCTAAAGTTCCTTCGTTAAAATTTGTTAACATAGTTGGATAATTTTCAGAGCTTGTTTCAAGCTCGATTTGATAAGTTAAAAATGAAAATATATGTAAACTTAAAGTTATTTAGTTTGATTCATGTTCGGTTCGATTAAAACTTGTTCGAACCATCTGGATGTAGTTTGGATGTAAACGTATCGGGTAGATTCGTAACATCTCCAACTTAAATATGAAATTACTAAGTAGACTAGAAAATAATTTATTTAACTTTGGTTTGAACTTTTTGCATGAATTTGCTTAAACTTGGCTTTATTTTCAAATGATCAAGACTCGAGTGTTTTTAATATAACTTTTATTTTTAACTTACTCGATCGAGATAACGAGCTTTAAAAATTATCTTACTTTATTCTCCAGGCTTGATTTCATAACAATAATGAATTCAACTCAAATAGGATTCCAATGAACAAATTATAGCCGAATTTTGAATAAATTAATTCATATTTAAGCCCTAGTAATTGTGTGAAATCGGTTATATTTATTTTTCAAATTGCATAATTTTTCTCTACAATTTACAGACTAAAAATTCAATTAAAAAAAAAAGAAGAAGAAAAATGAAAAAGTAAACTTGTATAATAATATTTTTTTATCCAGGTGTTCCATATCATCCGTGCCATATAAAAGTATATTTTTGATGTTTATATCTAATTAGTTTCATGTTTAATGATTTCTAGGGAAATGAAAAAGAAGGTAATATTGTATTATTAATAAGAGAGAAGATTAAGTTGCTACTAAATGTATTATGCAGAGTGAGAAATATAGGTTTTGTGACCTTTGACTAAAAAGGGCAAAATTGAAAATCAAAAGTTATTGCTCTGACAGCAACAATATCTGCTCTGACAATATCGCTAGCCATCATTAACTAAATGTTTATTTTAAGAAATCTATATAACTAAATTCCAACGCAATGAATCTAGTAAATTTTAGAAATTAAATGAAGACCATAAGCTCATTAATGTTTATGTTGTAGCTTTTCGAGTTATCAAATGAAAAAAAATAAAAATGTTGTAGCTTTTGAGAGGGAAATTTCTTGTACATACCTAGCGTGATCGAACCCATTCAATCACATGACAAGTGTATTGCACTTGCTTTGTGATTGGTCACTCTTCTAGAAGTTTCATCAAATCTCAAAATAAGTATATTGTGCTTATGATATAGTTACTTCAAGCTAGTTCTTTTCATGGGGAAAGCTCCAAGGGCGGATGCACTAAGGGACAAGGGGGCTCCTCAATTTTTATTTTTTATTTTTTATGTAGTAGTAGTTATTATTATTTCTTTTAAAAATTAAATAAAGCCTAAAAATTGGCTTAATCCCAACCCCAGTTATAAAATTTTAGTCCAATTAATAACACAATTCACTTTAATAATACATCACTCTACCCAACTTTTCAGCCCAAATTAGCTATACAAATAAAAGATCAAGATATAGTAAATGTTATGAAATTAGTCAAATTAGCTAAGGATTGTCTTCAAGAGACAAGATATGATGGATGGGGACATTTGTTGGAGGAAGTTACTCCTTTTTTATTCTAAGAATGAAATTGAAAATGAGTAATATCTATGTTCCATATGGTAGGCCAATGCGTAGGATTGAAGAATTACAAAGTTGAGAGATTCAATTCGATGATAGATAGACAAATGCAAGAGTTGAACAACCGTTTCAATGAAGTAAACACAGAGTTGCATGATTTTTTTTGTTGCATGCTTAAACTCATCCAATCGATTTGAGGCTTTTGACAAAGAAAAACTTGTCCGTTTTGCCGAACTTTATCCAAATGACATCTCTTTTCTTGAGCTCTCGATCCTTCCCAATCAACTTGAAAATTATATTAGAGATGTTCGATCAAGTGATGATTTTTCTAGCTTGAAAGGGATTGGTGATCTTACTAGAAAGATGACTGCAACTAAAACGCATGTCTCATTCTCGATGGCTTACAAACTTGTGACGTAGACACATATTCTACCCGCTGCAACTGCATCAGTTGAGAGAACTTTTTCTGTTGTGAAGATAATAAAGAATCAACTTCGTAACCGACTAGACGATCAATGGTTAAATGATAGTTCAGTTGTCTTTATAGAGAGAGACATATTTAGTAGTATTTCAAACGATGCTATCATGGACCGATTTTAAAAGATGAAAAATCCTCGTGGTTAATTATTAAAATAAATACGTAGATATTTTGGGTTCTTTTTGGATTATAACGAGGAATTATATGTAATTAAAGTATCTCTTGGAGTTTATTTTTGTCAAACTCCATCTCTCCGTTTTTGTATTACGTCATATATTTTCTCGTCAATAATATAAGCTTTAAGTTCAATAGTTTGATTGGATTTTTTTTTGTTTAAATTTAATCCCCCCTAACCAAAAATCCTGGATCCGCCCCTGGAAAGCTCCATTTAGGTTCAAGAATTGGACCTAAATATTTCAAATTCATAATAACTAATTCTCAAAACTTGTTTGCAGTATATATATTTTTACTTCGAACTCCAAGTTGTTTATTTTAAACTACAATGTTAATCAATTAAAATAATGAATATGAAATTAATCGAATATTGAAGTATCTGAAATCACTTCTTTAAATTTAAATCCCTAACTTGAGATGGAGTCTAAACCATTTTCTTTTTTTTTTTCAGAACCTAGCCTAAAACAAAATACCAAAACACGTTGAATACCAAAAACAAAATTTGAGAATACGAAAGCACGTTCAAAAAGTACAAATAGACGACCACTTAATTTTTGCTTATGTAAGTCTATCCAATTAATGTCAAATAAATTTTTCAACCTTTGTGACTTGTCTCTCACATAAACAGTACAATTGAGAACTTATCTAGATAAATGAGCAAAATTTTTTATTCAGTATATTTCAACAGCATGTGATTTCTGGACAGGGGGGTTTCGACTTCTAATAGTCTTCATTTGACATTATTGTATTTTATTATTAGCAAATTTACTGGTTTGCTAATTAGGATATTATCATGTTTCTAGAACCCATGACTTGCGGAACATGTTACTTCATTTTTATATTTAAAATTTAAAATTTAAAATTTATTCAAATTTTTTATTGTGTATGGAATGGCGAGTAAAGATTTGATGACGTCGCATGTTGAAATTTAGCAGCCCTCAAATTTTGTGTTTTAAATTTTAATAATTAGTAGTTGGAGAAAATGTGATCTTGGTGTTGTACTGTTGTTTACAACAAAGCTACTATTCGAATTTGTTCTCTTTGTTTTGTAATGGAATTGATTATTGTGGCAGCTGAATAGTTTACAAAGGTAGAATATGGAACAAGTTAACAAAGAACGAACTAGTAATTAATGTTAGAACATCAGTCCATATTCAGAATATACATAAGATAAAACCAAATTTGTTGTTCTTAATTCCTTTTTCCTTTTACATTTTAGTATAAAGTTCTAATTTACAGATACTTCATCCATAATAATTTGATTATTAGTTTTTTATTATTATTCCTCCATAAGACTGTTTTAACTTTTGATGGATTGCGATGATCATTCTTCACTTTTATCAACAAGTATAGTTTGACGGGAAAATGAGTTGCAAAGGACAAAACTAAATTACATACACCAGAAAGTTGCTCGAGCCACGAAGTAAATATCCTCTCAATAGTTGTACAACGAAGGCAAGGTTGCAGACAAAAGTTTGCCTGTTTAAAGGCTACAATTGCCGGAATTCTAGATAAATTTGAGACTATTACAACAACGTGGCTGAATTAACCACCTACAAGCGTTTGATAAAGAAAAACACAAGTACCATATACCGATGGACGCTTAACCTTGAAATATTGTGTATGTTCAAGATATTCTTCAGTCCTGCATTTGAGGGGAACTATGATCAATCTTTTGATATTGTTAAGATTCAACAAATTTAAGTGACAAAATTCGAGTACACGGGTATTCTACACTATATTCTCTTGAGATTTTAATCAGACAAAGACTACAATCTAAAAGTTTCTGGAATTGGTAGGGAGATTGCTTGAAAATTTGCACTTGTTCGAACTCGTTTGGTAGCAAACATTAAGAGGTTAGAAATAAGGATTTTCATTAAGTTGTATCATTTGTTTTGTACTGTTGATAAATGAAGCAGGTCGAACAATAAAATATTGATAACCTCCCACTTTTAGTACTATCAAGAGTCCAACATCCAACAAACTGATATGGTGAATATTCCCAAGTGTTTGCCTACTTTATTTTTTTCACCCAGCAAAATGGAGTCAAACATGAGATTTTAACATAATCTATGTGTTAGACACTACTACAAAACAACTTACAGAATTATATTATCTAATTCGTATTAATAATTGTTCTTCTCACCATTATTATAATTGCTACTAGTCGAGTCCAAAGTAGATAAATGCCGAAAATAAGACGTTAATAGAACATGATAGTGACTTAAAACATCAAATCTTTGGAGTGTTCAAAAATGCTTTTTGGCTTGCCTAATTCATAATTCTTTGCTAGATTATCCCACATGACGAACTCAGTATAACTAACATGTGATATATTAGAGATATATAAACAAACAAATATATAGTCAAGCATGAGATTCAACTCCTTTTGTTCAAGATTAAATTTGTATGTTTGTATAAACTGACCTTGAATCGCTTTCTTCGTCCATCATCAGAGTTAAACTGAGAGACACGTCCAGAAGCTTCTCTCCTGTAATTCCCAGTTTCGGTTGCTGGAGTCCATCTTTTTCTATCTTCTACTTGGCTTCTAGAATTTTGAAAGAAACCATCCTTGTCCCAAGTCACTTCATAATCAGCCCTCAATCGGGATCCTTGCTGCATTTATTACAATCTCTATTCAATTAAGTCGATTTGAGGAGAGGAATGAAAATAAATTAAGTTAGGGTATCTGATTTAATTTATAAGAAGTCACATGAATAGTTGCCTACCTTAATTAGTGAGCGGCCACATAAGACCTTCAGGGCATTATAGAAGTCGGTGTATGTTTTGAATCGAACCACAATTTTACAATTGAGGCCAGATACTAGGTCTTCATCCTCATCATCACCTATATCATTGTCCTCCGCAACATCAAGATTCCTATAGAAAGAGCAGTTTAAAGGAACGAGATATCGGGAAAAAAAAAATCAAAACTTTGTGCACAATAGCATTAGAAAAAGAGGATTATCATGTTACAAAGAGACGTGTTCAAACCCATATACTTTGAAATTAGCATTGCAAACATAGAGAAAATCAATGTTCCAGTTACTCAAATCAAATATCTTCTTAGACTTTTCCAGATTGATTTTGACCACCTTTATACATATTTTTTCATCTGACAATTTGGTAATAGAGAAATACAATGATCATTAAATTTACCAAAAAAGATAATAATATCTTGAAAAGTTGTCCGAGTAATATTAAGTTTGAAGAGATACTTGAGGACCCTTGTACGTAAATTATTCAATACAAATATCATTTGTGTGGTTGCTTAGTGTTATATTAGGATATGTCATAGGTACTAAATAACTGGCGAATAAAATGATATTTTTTAATTATTGAATTGTCACACTACATATATACTTAATTCAATTAACTGAATGAGTAGTATATACACATAGTTTGTTGGGGCCTAGGAGTTAAGTATTGAGAGGTGAAATGATTTCAGAAAAGGAACCTAAACTAAAAAAACATGACTCAAAGGGATTCCAAAATTTGCTGTTTGAACATGCTTAAACTTGACTGAATAACTTAAACTGCAGAATCATCAATTAACAATATATCATTGTGAGAGTTTTTTTTTTTCATCAAAACTCATTCTTTACGGCGACAAAGATTAAATTTACAGCATAACTGGGGGAACACAAATTCATCAATCACCCTCACTCAACTAAGCACACAAACTCATCAATATACACATTAAAAGCATAATATAAACACATACCTTATGTTTCCAAGTGCCGAGAAAATAGCATGACTGACTAGCATTGAAGGTTTTGATGACACCCGTGGCTCAGCAAACCACCTTGATGGCACACCTTTTATTATAATAGTATCAGGCTGTTGCCTCTCACCCCTTGAATATCCTACCAAACACGTACAGAGTCGAGTATAATGATCATTGTGTAGGGGCAAGAACAAAAAATAAAAACTTCTTCAAACCAAAGTTAACTTGGTTATTACCATAGGCTTTGCACCATGAATCAATAAGTAGATAACCAATAATCTCAAAAGCCAAAATCTTTTAGTGCCTAAATGCGCCGAAAACGAACATTTGATCTGAATCATTTAAACATTACTTTAATTACTGTAAACATGGATAGATGCCTTCTTTTTTGTTATCAATTGCTCAACTTTTAAATGTTGAACTCAATGCAGCTAATGTGGTATTTTCACAAGCTCTTACAAGAACCTCCCTACATTACATGAGCTAAACTTCAGTATCCTAATCTTCAACAAATATTATCATTTCTCAAAACAAATCAAATAATAAAAAAAAATAAACAACACTACAGTATTAATTAACCAAACCTTTATTTCCAAAAGCAGCAATTTCCTCCCAAGCTTTCCTCATCCCTTCAGCATCATCAGACATCGGCAACACCACACTCAACTTAAACCTCACACCTTCCAAATTCAACTCCATTCCATCCATCTCACTAACAATCTGCTTCCTCCACTCCAAAAACAAAGCCTCCACTCCTCCTTCATCTCGGTAAGCCAAAACCCTCTTTGACAAAAAATTCAAATCCATAACGAAAAGCGTTCCACGCGCCACAGGTTCCTCGCGCTTCCGCTTGTTGAGGTCTTTGTATTTTTGAATTTTGATGTCGTCTTCGGGAATGGAAATGGAGTGGGATTTCTGGAGGTAGTCGACGAGGGAGCGTTTTAGCTTCCATTCGTCGATTGGGGAGACGGATTTGTCGGCCCGGTGGATTGTGAGGTTGAGTTTTAGGCGGGGGATGAGGGAGAGGCCGGATTCTAGTTCGAAGGGTTCGGTGGGCGATACGGTGGTAGTGGCTGATTTTTGGAGGCTCATGGTGGCGCACGGTGGTTGGAGTTTCTTTCGCAGTGGGGTTGACTGCTACTACTAATATTGATCGAATTTTGTACTTAATAAGTAAATATTCAAAAATTGAAATAAAATAAAATACTATGACCAGTAGTTCTACTCTACTTTGACTCGTAATTTTATTCTCATAAATAAGGAAGAAGTTAAATTTTTTTAAGTGAATTTTTCATATTTAAACATATTTATATATTTAGTGGTGTATAATATCATCAAATTACTATTGAAATAAATCATTTAGATTATTTATTATAATTTAGTAAAGTTAGCTCTTAAAATAAAGATATTGGTGAACAAAGTATGAGAATATGAAAGTTGGTTTTTTAACATCGCAAGTAACATAAGATTTTCCTATGAATTTCTTCCTCAATAAAATAACTCGAAGAAATTATCAACCAATCGGTTACTTTTTACTATTGATTTTGGTTGAATAACAATATTTGAAGTTTTTTTTTTTTTTTTTCTCTTTTTGGTTAAGGTAGTTCAATCTTTTTACATGACAAGTTTGCTCTTTTATGTTTGTGTGTAAAATTGATATATATTCTTTTGGAGTATTTCTTTTTCTTTTCTTTTCTTTTTTTTTTTTTTTACTTCTATATTCTTTTGGAGTTAATGACAATTTATTTCTAATTTGCAATGCATAATTTTTAATTTACCTTCATGTAATTTGAAACATAACATTTTATTCCCTATGTTATACAAACTTTTTTAATGCCTCTCACACTCTCGGACTAAAGTAATTAAATTGCTTCTTTAAATTTTTCACAAAGAAATAAAAATATTATATTTTAAATATTAAGAGCTAAATTATCATTAGCTCGTCTCTTTCTGAAATCTTCATTTATACTGCCCATACTTGTTTACACCGTATCATTAATTTGAGGCATTAATTTGAAAACACATCTATAAATACTTTATTGATAATTACATGTATCTCATTGTTTTGATAACTAAGGATGAGTTTGGCCAAGCGATTCGAAAAGCAATTATAGGAGAATTAATTTTACCAAAATTGATTTTGGTAATAATTGATTATAATAAAAATTAATTATAAAATAATTGCTTTTGCAAAAGTAACACTTTAGCAGCTTCTAAAATAAGTCGATTTTTTGCTTCTCGAGATCTCAAAAGCGATTATGATCTTGGGGGCCAAACACCATGAAAATCACGATTGAGCAAAAACAATTTTTATAATCTGGGTCAAACACTTCAAAAATCACAATAGAGATCTAAAAGTGATTTTATGAGTTTCAACCGCTAGGCCAAACTCACCCTTAATTATATGTATTTTGGGTCTTTCTAAAATAAGATTTTATAGAACATAGCTGTATATGAGATATCTCATCTCAGCCATTAAAAAAAGTCAACAACAAATTTGAATCACAATTTTTGGTCAAAATGTCCAATGATGATGTGGCACCGGACATTTAGAAAAAATAAACATATTTTAAATTACATATTAACCCTTTAATTAATATGTTTAAAAAAATCTCTTTAAACTCTAATTAATTTCAGATCTCTTTCCAAAACAATAACAAAAATCGAGAAAATTGCACTTTTCATACTAAATTTCTGCCTACTTAATATATTTCATACCAAACTTTTCAAAAAGACACATTTCGTACAAAAGTTGGATAACTTTTTTTTTTTTTTTTTAATATTTCATTCGACCGTTAGTTTTTGAATGAAAAATGTCACGTGCCAAATATATGTCCATTAAGTCACCATTTCTATCTCTTAAGTGAATATTTACAATTGAGCACAAAATACCTAAAAGATTGAAGGGGTTAATTGCAATTATTGCAACCCCACCCAATTCCTCTTCATTCACCTCCGAGACCACAACACCGCCCAGCCCCAATTCCTCGTACCCACATAACCCCACTTTCATTTTATGATTAGGATTTTCTTTTTTGCAATTGGCAATCTCAATTAGTTCTAATTTTTTAACACAAATTAAATCATTTTAATATCTTTTATATTATAATACATATTTTGAATTTTACCACCCAAAGTATAAAATAAGTACGTATGAAATTCGTTGTATTTTTCCCCCTCAAATGATTTTATGCCAATTTCGATCGCCGAAAAACTCATATATGCGCTTCACATGTATTTTAAGGGTAAATTAGTCAAAACACGACGTGCATTTTTTACTTTCTCTTTACAAATAAAATATTTTTCTACTTCACTTCGGATTTTCGGTTCTTGTACATGAGCGAAGTATTTGGACTTATAAGAAGTGTTGTGACTAACTTTGAAATTTCATGTGAGGGGCACATTTATATTTTCCACCGAACAAAAATTAAATAAAATTATTTTAGGCAGTAATTAAGTGTATTTTGTACATATGGGTGGTAAAGTGCAACAATATATAACTTTGGGGGATAAGATTTTTGTCAAAATTTTAAAGTGGACTTCATAAATCATCTGAAAGTTTTTATCAAATTTTTATTTTTCTTTTTATCAATTTTCATTTTTTTAAAATAACAGGGGTTTATTGCAAAAATTTAATGTTGTCAGGGGTTATTGATAATATTTTAATTTAAGGGGATTTTTTTTCATCATTTGATGGGATAAAGTTGTCATTTCGACTTGAGAGGGATTTTTTTGCCAATACTAAAAAAAAAGTACAGGGTTTTTTTTCAAATAAAAATAACATATGTTTTTTTAATTAGAAAAAAACAAGGAGTGTTGTTGAAATTTACTCATAAAAGGGTAAATTTGTCTTTGAGAAAATAAATTATTTTAACTTAAATTTGAAGGGGACATGTGTCATCAAGATAAATGCTATCTTATGTACTCCCAATCCCTCGAAATCTTATTTTAGATGGACTCATGTATCTTTTATTGTTACACATGCATAAGCAAGAGTGTTTTATACTCTATATTTTATTTCTGCAATATATATAATTACTTTTCATGCTCTTTACGGAACAGATTATAACCATATATATTTATAGAATATCTACTATAGATTCTTATTTTGTACTGTATTATATATAATCTCAGGCAGTGTGCCTTTTCTTTTTCTTAATTAATGTAGCAACTATTGGCGTAATTCTCTTATCTTATCGATCAAGTCAGAACTAAAGTTGGCGTAAGGTAATAATATATCATTTTGTAGATTGCTTCAAGCAATAAATTAACCAAAAAACACAGAAAATGATTCTACATTAATTAATTCTTACTCAATATATAGTGGTAATAATATATAAAAAGGCATTTTAGATTTTTCTCCAAAACCCATTAGGCATTAGTTATCACTAATCATTGAGTTTCCTTTTAATTAATGTCTGAAAATTTTGCAGCATCTGGACATTATTGCTCTGAGTCTGAGAGTTGAAGGTGGAAAAAACATTTTTATAATGGCTACTGCTGGCGCTGCCTTGAATTTGGTTCTTCAAAATGCGCAGGTACGTACTAATTGGAACAAAAAACAAGAACCTTAATCTGCATTTAAGTACTTCCATTTTTCTTAAAACAAGATTAAAGGGGGAAATAAATGTGATTTATGTATTTATTTATTTATTTATTATTGTAGGTGGTTTTAGATAATGGTTTGGTACAAGTTACTTTAACAAATCCAGGGGGACTTATAATCGGAATACGTTACAATGGACTCGACAACTTGCTTGAGCTTAATAACCCAGTCTTAAATGGAGGGTACATATATATACATATGTCAAATTGCCACCAATTTGTATTGTGTGTTCTTAGATATATATTGTGTCTTTTTGGCAGGTTTTGGGACCTTAATTGGAGCGAAGCTGGAACATCAGGCACGCGCGGAAAGTTTGATACGTAAGTCTCCCTAGCTTATATATACAACCCAACTTCTCTTTAAAGTTTAACTTTTAGTGTCAAAATAACTTCATCTCATTACAGAAATTTATGTTTAATGTGTTTGTGCTGCAGTATTGAAGCAACTGATTTCAAAGTTATAGTTGAAAATGAGGAACAAATAGAACTCTCGTTCAAAAGAACGTGGGATCCTTCACTTAAGGGCGATCAATCTCCCTTGTCTATTGACAAAAGGTATATATATAATTTCAATGAACCATAGGTGTTGTAGCCATAGGTGTTGTAACCATAGGTATATATGTTATTTAATGATAATTTTTTCACATTTAGGTTCATAATGCTCCGGGATTCCTCAGGCTTCTATTCTTATGCAATTTACGAACACAAAGAGGATATGCCTGCATTGAATCTAAACGAAACTAGAATGGCCTTCATGCTCAACATCAAAAAGTATCCACATTTCACATTCTTTGTCTTATCTTATCCATAAATCTTATAATCAGTTCTCTCCTTGAAATTGAATTCGACATTACATTAGGTTTACGTACATGGCCGTGGGAGATGATAAGCAAAGACATATGCCCCTCCCTGAAGACCGTTTACCCCCACGGGGTAGAGAATTGGCTTTTCCAGAAGCAGTTCTCCTTGTTGATCCCGTGGAGCAAGAATTTAAAGGAGAAGTAATTATTTCTACTAAAAAAAAAATGTTTGAATCTTATTTTGTTATATACATATATTTATAGACTATGTTGTTTTTGTGTACTCGATAAGGTCGATGATAAGTACCAGTATTCATGTGAAAACAAAGATAACAAAGTGCATGGATTTATATGCTTTGAACCACCAATTGGGTTCTGGCAAATAACTCCGAGTAACGAGTTCAGGACTGGAGGACCTTTCAAACAGGACCTTACTTCTCATGTGAATCCAACCACACTAGCTGTATGTTTCTAATAAACATTCTTCCAATCAAAATCAATTAGAGAATCCTCATTTAGTTCTTATGTTTTTTAATCAGATGTTTGTTAGTACTCATTATGGGGGACAGGATCTAGTCATACCATTTCAAGAAGCCGAAAAATGGAAAAAAGTTTTTGGTCCAGTTTTCATTTATCTCAATTCAGCTTTAGATAAGAATGATACAAACTCAATGTGGGATGATGCAAAATTGCAGGTTTAAACACGTATATCACCTGTTTTCCATCTTTTTTTTCTCTTCGAAGTTTTTGGATTATCTAACTTATTTATTCAGATGAAGAAAGAAGTTCAAAAGTGGCCATATAGCTTTCCTGCTTCAGAAGATTTTGTACAAAGTAGTGAAAGGGGCAGCATCAGTGGCAGATTATTAGCTAAAGATGGGTAGAACTGAATTCTCTCAAGCACATATATTTATGATTATTTCAAATGAAAATGTAGACATGCACGAGAATTTCTAAAACAATGCTTGAAATTAAGGTACATTTCCGAGGAAAATATAGCAGCAAAGGGTGCCTATGTGGGGCTAGCTCCGCCAGGGAAGGCAGGATCATTTCAAACCGAGCGAAAAGTACTTTTTCTTTTTCATCTCTAAAAATAATTTTTGAGAGTTCAAGATAATGGCAGGGGATCATTTGAGTATTTATAATCGACTTTCAGGGCTATCAATTCTGGGTAAATGCGGATGAAGAAGGTTATTTCTGCATCAAAAATATATGTCCTGGGGATTATAATATATATGCGTGGATCCCAGGTTTCATTGGAGACTATCATTATGACAAAACCATACACATTACTGCAGGTCCTATAATCATTCAATTTCTTTTCAAACTAATATTTCATTTTTGGAATTAGTATTTGTTTAACACAATTCAGGAAGTAAGATTGATGTGGGTGATCTCGTATATACGTCTCCAAGAAACGGACCTACAATTTGGGAAATAGGCGTCCCGGATAGATCAGCAGCAGAGTTCTTTGTTCCTGATCCTAATCCAATGTACATCAACAAACTCTACATAGATCACCCTACTGACAGGTTCCGACAGTATGGTTTGTGGGAAAGATATGCTGATTTATACCCTGATGAAGACTTGGTGTATAAAGTTGGCATTAGTGACTACCGAAAAGACTGGTTTTATGCTCACGTCACAAGGTACGTGCATTTTTTCGGAATAACTAATTACTCTTCTCTTTTTCTAGTCAAACCATGCACCTTAAACTATCTAATTCTAAGTAAACTGTGTTAATTGCAGAAAAATAGGAGAAAATGCATATAAAGGAACAACATGGCAAGTACAGTTCAAACTTGACAGAATTAATCAAAGTGGGAACTACACGCTGAGGATTGCACTAGCATCCGCTACTTTCTCCATACTTGAGGTTACTTATTATCTTCAAATTTGGGAAATATTATTGTAATGCTACTAATTATGTGTAGTTCCTGATCCAATAGGTAAGGATCAACAAGAGAGAAGCAAATCCGCCTCACTTTTCGAGTGGATTAATTGGAAGCGATAATGCAATTGCAAGACACGGGATTCATGGGTTGTATTGGTTGTTCAATGTGGAGATATTGGGTTCACAACTCACTCAAGGAGATAATACAATATATCTCACTCAAGCAAGGAATGCTAGTGCCTTGCACGGTATAATGTACGATTATATTCGTTTCGAAGGTCCTCCATCCTATTAATTAGGAGGATTTTCTGTCATACCTTCTGATAACCTATTTGTATCCATTTCATTCAAAATCAGAGAAATATGTACTTGTTCTAACATTATGGCTTGTAAATATATAGTGCCTATTTGACACTAGATATAAATTGGTTAAGGCGTTATAAGGTTCCTAAACCACTTGTTGCTTTCTCACATAATATCATGTGCTAAATAAACATTATATCTTTTTTATTGGCCTGGAAGTTCAATCTACAATCAAGTGTTCTGTTCATTCATTTGACTGTTCAGTTGAAAGTTCTTCATGAAATGATACTTTTAATTATTTCAAACGAGATCAGAACCTACAAAAAATAAATAGGTTGTCTAAATTAATCTATTAAATTTTTCACAAGATTATTGTAATAAGTGAAACATAAAGTCATTAATTTTACATATTGCGAAAGAGCAATCCACCTATAAAATGCTCACCCACAAAAAATTAATGAAAAACTAACTCAATTACATTTATTCTAGATGGGTGTTCTCTCTATTTTCATTATTCTTCTTGATGCTTTCTTAATAAGAGTTAATGCAGCTAACAATAATTTTGATACTTACTATTTTCCTTGTTTAGAACTTGACCACTTTTCGATTAATCCCCAGGGAAACGAGATTCATTTTTAATTTGATCGATTTTTGGTGCCGGATTTAAATCCAAATTCAACTACGGATCTGGATTATTTCATATCCGGATGAAGATGCCAAACAAAAAAAATTGGAGGAATTGTAACAAGCTTCTATTTAACTTCAGCCCTTGATAATCAACCTCCAGGAAATCATTTCGAGCTTGATTATGAATTTTGGGCTCAAATGGAACAGTGCAAACAAATGTATATAATATATGATTATTGCTCAAATAAGACTACAACAAAACCAAAATGCTCTCTGACTTGTCACATTTATCATTATATAAGGTGTAAATGATAACATTTATCATAGCACAAGGTGATAAATTGTCATATTTCATAATACAAGATGATAAAGTAACACATATAAAAACATCGGGAAGACGGTGTGAATTTCTTATAATATTACATGGGGTAAAATATTTTATATTTAGGTCACATAGAGGTAAATTGAATATCACATGGCATAAATTGCCATTAACTCAAAATAATTTGGCCGTGTCCAAAGAGAAACAATAAATTAGTGATTAAATGATTATTATTAAAAGGCCAAGGGCATGTTTATTTGGCATTTCAAAAAAAAAAATTGTATTTTAAAAAAGCCAAACAAACATATTTTCTATTTTTTCAAATAAATTTTTCATATCTTAATCTTCTCAAACTTTTCTCTAAAAATTCAAACAAACAACAATTTTATTATTTCTGAACAATACATGCACAAACTCTACTCTAATTTGACATAAAGTAACATATCTCTTACACCATTTGTCTCACATAACAAACATGATTTGGCATAAAGTCTTATACATCTTATAACTACAACCCCATTATTTATAAAAAAAAAATTACACATACTTTATTCATCAACCCATCCACTCAAAATCCAAATAAAAAATATTACGCAAAATGAAATTATTTTACAGACATCCATTATTTTCCCAACCACCAAACAAACAGGCCCAAATATTCCTAGTCCTCAGTCCATACCCAAATTCATTCCATAAATTTTGAAAATTTCAAAAAAGCGATTATCAAAATATTTTTTACTTCGAAACGACGTTTACTTTGTTATCAACTGTTATCGACATAAAGCAAGGTCAAAAGGGACATCAGAATTTATTTTCCTAAAATACATAGAAAAAGAAGAGGAGAGGAAATGGGTTGCTTTGCTTGCTTTGATGCAGGAAGCAAGCAACGGAGAAGAGAAGAAGAGCGTTTGGCTTCTGAAGAAGCCCGTTCCAAAGCTGCCGAAGCTGCCCAAAAAAGGTTTTTTCATTTTTTATTTTCTTCTTATTATTATTTCGATTAATTTTCCATAGTTCTGAATAATCATCTGAGATTTGTCTTAATTCTGTAAAATAACTTCCATAGTTGATGAAGAATGATACAATTATTGGATAATTGAATCCCTGTGGAGGCTATGGTTATGTTTCACAGCTCATTGAATAAAATCTGGTTTTGATTTTAGTTATTATATTAATATAGAAGAAACCTTTTTGGGTCTAATTTCCTTATACTTTTTTATTTTAGTCCTAGCCTCCCAAGAAACAGGGCTGAAAATACAATGAAAAGCCACAAGTTAATTGGTTTTCTCCGTGGAATGGTTATTGAACTTTGAACTAGTTTCTAAATATATTAGTAATTCTAACTTCACTGGTTTCTTATAGGATAAATTTTTAATGCAGTGTCACTAGAAGATTAAGTGTGACCATTCTCATTTGGAGATAGATGAGGTCTGTTTCCATAAGTTGGTATTGGAACAAGAATAAGCAAATAGGCATGGTGAATGAACGGCAATGAGTTGAATAGACTTTTCATTTCCATCAATAAGTTATTCACGATGTTGAGTGGCTGTCCTCTAGGTTGTACCTTATTGAACGTCCTACTTGTCTAAAAGCTTAAGCTGATAGAGAGGAGACACGTTTAATGTTGTAGGCGGTGTAGGCGGTATACATTCTACTTAAGCCTAATATGGTTGAGCACATAATTTCTTGTTGGGCTTGAGCTTGACTGTGGTATCATAGTGAATGTCCAACTCATCTAAAAGCTCAAGGCTAAAAAGGTTTCTTTGTATACTTCAACATATATCCTTTGTAAAACAATAATTGCAGGCAAGAGCAATTTGAAAAATCTGCAGCAGGAAGAGCTGCAAAGGCACAGCTTGCAGCTGCTGCAAAACATAATGCTAATTCCAACAACAATGAACCAGTTCTTAAGGTACTCCTCTTATATCTTTTTATTTTCTTTTGGTGATAAAATATTGTTTGGGGGTGTATGAGCTTGTTTTTCATGATCATATATATGGTTTCATATGTCCTGATTACCCTGTTTGTTTTATTTTATGAGTTTCATTGGTTCAAGAAGTTGAAAACTTAGTTGTATATGCATTTTACTCTATTGTCTTGGCACATACTTTATAAACCGTATGTATTGTGATATTAGTGCTTCAAGTTGATCGCTTTTTGTTTGTTATGTCAATTCAGTGGCAGATGGGATGAGGATACTCTATTGCTCTACTTCCATTGATAGCGTAAGTGTTTGATAATATGCCTTCCTTTTTTATGTAAATTCCCTTTGGGAAGATAAGAGAGATCGATGCTTGAAAAAGGTTGCAATGAGTTGAACATTAGGAAAAAGCGTTAGGTGAAATTTTAGGTTTTCCTTCTCTTCCTAGTACTCGAATTCTTGAAAATAATTACCACATAACTGGTTTTTCTTATTCAAGTTTGTTGCATATTAGCCAAACAACTCCATGATGTAGAGGATGATTAAATGAAATTCTCGGAATTATTCAGAAGTAAGTTAAATCAGACAGGATTGGCGACCACAGCTTATTAGATCTAGTGACATCATCATCAGCTCATGGCAGTTATGTTCCTCAAATAGTAATACCAGTATACCACATACTTTTTTATTATTTGCAGAAGGACATGCATGTTAGTAATATACATGGGATGGCCATAATACCATCATTATGCATCTTTAGCTCAATTCTCTATATTTGCACGCTGTCCGAGAAAGATCAAAGTCCATATATACAAGGCTATAGTTTAAAACATTAAAACTGAAAATGATAAACCAAAGATAACCATCAAAATTGAAGATAACCACCAAAGATAACCATCAAAGTTGTTATTTTATCATTGAAGATTTACTCATATAAACATGAATAATGGTTTTTTGAAGCTGGTTCCTGTAAACAAAGGATTACTTAATGTGGACTCCTAAGCACTTCTAAGGAGTTCTTATGGATTTTATATCCTTCGTTTATACACTTTCTTGATAGTTTGGCGGAAAATGTGAGTTATATATCTTCCTTATACATGAGAGCTATATGATGATGTCTTTTATGTGTTTATCAATGCAATTATATATCTTAACTCGCCAGATAAATTAATTTCTGAAACCTAATTGGATAGAATATTGCTTGTTCAATAAAACACATAATGTGGATTCTTCACTATACTATGTAGATGTGCTTATGACAATAAATTGCTTTTGTCCTGCACAGATTTACGAACTTGGGTCCGACCAGATTGTCTGCGTGATGTAAGAGCTTCTTCAATCAAAGACTCTGGGTGTAAATTTAATGTATACAACTGAATAAAGCTGAATATTTGTTATTTGTTTTATTTTGCTCTGTTATCTCTGTGTCTGTGTACATCGTGGTAGATTCAGCTCTGTATTTACTCTTCAGGCCCTCTTTTTTTTTTTTTTTTGATGAAGTACTGTCCCAGCCTCTTGTATCATACGAGTTGGAGGAAAATAAATATGGTTCTAATTCCTTTTATAGAAAGATTTAATGTATGGAATATGTGATAGGTTTCTCTTTTACTATTCATTATATGTAGTCATGTCATTTCTTATTTGAAAATGAAGAATGATTTGTGCAAATTCAGTTGACCTTTTAATTATGTTGACAGTTTAGTCTTTTTATGTTTTAACATATGTTTTACCCAAGTCACTGTATTAAGAATGATTCTTTATCTAAATGGAGTTGTTTAAATGTTTTTACGTTTAGATAAAACTCAACTCTGACACATGTGAATTTGTGATATATTTTCAGCTGTCAATGATTCTAATTCTGGTTATATTTGTTCTACTTCATACTAAGCCATTCCAATGAATATTAAACAAATTTGAATTGTCGATTTTTAAAAGGGATAATGAAGTAGCATATTTGTCCTCTGAAACTAGCACACCTTTTTTGTTTTTTTTTTTTAAAGTGTCTTCTTTGATCTATCTTCTTTTCCTTCAGATAAATCAAAACCTCAAATGTAGATCTTCACTGTAACAAAAAGACTTTCTTCCTCTCAAAAAAACAAGAACAAAAAGACTTTAAATGAATTTTTTTCACGTTATCAGTTCTTCATTTACATGGAGCCTTGATCTTTTTTTCGGCTTAAAAACTCACTGGATGACTAAATGCATTTTTTTGATACAAGAAACTTTGGTCTTATTTTCGGCTGAAAAAATGGTTCGATGATTCCCCTACGCTTGGCATATGATTGTTTTTTAAAATGAAAAAGTATTAAAGTTCAAAACATTTTTGACAAGCGCTTTAGTCACTTAGTCGATATTTTACTCATATATTTTTGGTAAAATTAATCTACGTCAAGAGTCATGTACTTAGAACACATGACGTAAATTGATGAATTGGTGATTTGAAAAATCATTTTTATAACAACTGTGAAAGGATTCATAACATATATAACAAATTAATTTTTCAAAAACTGATTAAAAGGTAAATCAAATGTGTTAAGTTCCCAAGATAAATATACTAGGTTTAAGCCCATAGAAAGATAATACTGGAGTAATTTTGTTTTGAAGCCCACAGGGATATAAATGAATTCACTTATAGCATTTTAATTTTTTCTTTTTTCTCTACTTTACAAAAGCCCCTATTTGGGTGCGATTTTGATGATTTTGGTGAAATATTTGGGGTGTATGACTGTATGTAGATGGGTTTTGGGTCGGTCTCGAGACCAAGTAAAAATCATTTCAAATGAGTTTTCGTCAAACTCATAAAACCATCAAAATCTTATTTAGAAACTTACACTCAAATTCTTCAATAAAACATTTATTTGACACCTACTAACAACTTTTTCCCTCAAATCTCACTAAAAAAGACATGATTTGACACATAACACCTACTTTTTTTCCTAAACCCCAACATGTGAAACACATCCAACTGCGATCTCAAATGTTTCATCGAAACCTCCGAAACCATTTTTTTTAAAACGAGACTCACGAAACCGAGAAAATCCTATCCAAATAGACCCTTGAAATCTCATTTGGTTAAGTTTTGGATGTTGGATTTTGTGATTCTGAAAAAGTTGAAACATTACTTTGATTGATTTTGGATGTTGGGGTTTGGGAAACAATGTAAGTGGTAGATGTCAAATCAATATAATTTTTAAATAATTTGAAGAAAAAAATAGATGGTAGATGTCAAATCAATGTCTTATAGGTTTCAAGAGTTTGGATGTAAATTAATGAATATATTTGTGATGAATTTACTAGATCTGACGAAAATTTATTTTAAAAGGTTTTGGGCCGATCTCACAAAACTGGACCAAAACCCATCCAAATAGAGCCCATTGAACCCAAAAGAGGAGAAACCCTAGAGTAGTGCCGCCAATGCACTACAAATAACAGCAGAGCACAGCCTCTTCACTCACCTCACCGTCTCCGTCTCTCAATTTTCGAATTTCTCTGCACTTCAATTTTTCATTTGTTAAAAAGCTAGACACATCAATTCATCAATCTTGTTTGTTGATTAAAGGTTTTATACTGATTTTTATTCTGAATTGCCTCTTCTTTCGGCTGCAAGGGTTAGAGATTATCTGATGATGATCGTTTTCCTGATGGCCTTGTTCTGGAGGCATAAATCAACAATTTTATTTTCCAAAACTTTTAGATAACCCAGATCTTCTTATTTCCCTATATGTTCTGGGCTCGCTGGTTTTGGTACATTTGTTTTCGATTTTAATTTTGAGCTTTTCTGTTTTCCAAAAGAAAAAATGGTTTCTGCAAGCTTAGTATCCTCTATTATATGATTTTCCTTAATTATATGTGTATATTTTATTAATTGTTATAAAAGCAAATAATTTGTAGTGAGTCTCAATACTAACAGAAAACATTACTCTTTTATTGAATAAATTATTTATTAATATCCATCAAAATTAAAATTTGTGTTATTTATTAGAACAAGTTCAAATAATTTATGTCATATAATAAATAAAGAATGTTCTTTATGAATTTAAATAAAGTACTTAATATAATTGTGATTATAGATAAAAGAAATGCACCATAACAACAAATGTGTGCTAAATCTAAATGCAAATGTATTAATCAAAATGTTACCATTGGCCTTGCAAATTGAAGATGAAGTATACTATTAAAAAAATACCAAAAATTAGTGAAAATACATTAATTGAAAAACGTGAAAAATCAATAAAAATTGTAATATTAGTCTCACACTCATGTAAAATGTATAATAATGTAAGAAGCTATAAAAATATTTATATTTAAAAATTTTAAAAATATATAAATATTCATGGACAATGAGAATTAAAGTAAGTGAAAAGTAATTTGTAAGAAATCAATATTCACTACTTAACCTATGGAGTTTTCATTTGAAAACTCTATATTTGAATTGAAAATGCAACATCTACAACAATGATTATTTCACTTTTTTTTGTCCCTAAATATTTAGAGTTACTTTGTTCATTTTTCAAATTACATGAAAATCTATGAAATATTTAAAAAAGTGTTTGTTTGAATTTTTTAAACTAAAATGAATAGTAGGTTTATTTTTTTCAAAAATTATAAAAAAATTTCAGAGATTATGAAAGGAAAATAAATTGTTTAAGTATGTCAAACCATATTTGTTATGTAAGTATTAGTTGTATAAATTGTACATACGTAATTGATATTGAGAGAATAATTTGTGAAGAAGAAAAATGTAAACTGTATATTGAAAATTAATGAAGAGTTGTTACAAGCTGCTGATCACAAAATACATATATATAGGAATAGGCTACAACAGAAATAACTAACTGGGCCTAACTATGAATAAGTAATTGGGCCTAACAAATAAACTGATTACAGAAAAGAAAAAGAGAAAGAAAAATAAAATAAACTTAATCAGAACGGGCAAAATTAAACTGAAGCCCTAAATCAAATCTCCTCAATCAGATTGGGAAAAATCCTTCATCCTCCTCCTTCCTTAGTTTTATCTTCAACTTCATTAGAAAAGCTGATAGCCCCCCTCAAGTTCGGCGTGTGAAGATCCTTTATACCGAACTTGGACAAGATGGAAAGAAAAGCTGGTCGTGGGAGCGCTTTAGTGAATATGTCTGCTAGCTGTAATGATGATTGGATGGGAAGGAGACGAATATGCCGACGGGTGAAGTGTTCTCGCACAAAATGGCAATCGATTTCAACGTGCTTTGTGCGTTCGTGAAAAACCGGGTTGTTGGCCAAATGGATAGCAGATGAATTGTCACAAAACAAAGCTGGAGTTGAGGTAATTTGCTTTAAGTCTTTCAATAATTGTCTAATCCATAGTAATTCACTCGTAGTTGAAGCTAGGGCACGGTACTCTGCTTCAGCAGAGGACCTTGATACTGTAGGTTGACGTTTAGATTTCCAGGAAATGAGTGACGTTCCTAGAAACACACAAAAGCCTGTGGTTGATTTCCTTGTAACTGGACAGGAGCCCCAATCTGCATCACAAAAGGCAGATAAATTAGTGTTAGATATGTTAGAATAATATAGTCCCTGTCCAGGTTTAGACTTTAGATATTTGAGTAGATGATGTGCTGCCTCCATGTGAGAAGCACAAGGTTTAGCTAGAAATTGGCTTAGCTTATGTACTGTAAAACTAATATCAGGTCTTGTGAGGGTAAGGTAGATTAATCTACCTACCAAACGTCTATAAGATGAAGCATCTTGCAATGTAGGAGATGAATCATAATCCAATTTTAAATTAGCTTCCATAGGCAAAGATACAGGTTTACTAGCTAAGTAGCCTGTGTCCTCTAATAGTTGGAGTGTGTACTGTCTTTGAGAAAGGACAACCCCACTTCTTGAATATGCAAGTTCAATACCTAGGAAATACCTTAACTTACCTAAGTCTCTTAAAGTAAAATGTTTATGTAAAGATAACTTAGTTTGAGAAATAATTTGAATGTTTGGACTTGCTAAGATAATATCATCTACATAAACCAAAAGAGCAATAAAGGAGGAATCAGTACCTTTAACATAAAGTGAATAATCTGAAAGGCTTTGTGAAAAACCCAAAGATTGTAAAACAGATGTAAGTTTGGCATTCCACTGCCTACTTGCTTGCTTAAGACCATATATAGACTTAATTAATTTACATACCTGTTTATCTTTACCTGAGGCAGTTTGAGAAGAGTGTGGGAGTGTGTAACCCATAGGTATGTCCATATAAACCTCTTCAGAGAGGTCACCATTTAGGAAAGCATTATTAACATCTAACTGATGTAAAATCCAACCTTTAGACATAGATAAAGCAAGTAAAGTTCTGACAGTCACCAGTTTAGCAACTGGGGAGAAAGTGTCAGTGTAATCAATTCCCTCTGTTTGGGTGAAACCCTTAGCAACCAATCTGGCCTTGTACATGTCTATTGAGCCATCAGATTTTCTTTTGGCTTTGAAAACCCATTTGCAACCAATGGGAGATTTATTAGGAGGGAGGGTAGTAATAATCCATGTATTGTTTTTAATCATAGCTTGTAATTCCTCATTAATGGCCTGAACCCAGTGAGGGTGCTTAATTGCCTGTTTATATGTAGAAGGTTCATAAGTAGAGGAAATGTTGGCCAAAAAGGTCTGGAAATGAGTAAAGAGGTTGTCATAAGATAAAACAGAGGAGAGTGGATAAAGGGTATTAGATGTTTTAGTCAGGTTACAGTGAAAATCTTGAAGATAGGATGGGGGTTTAGAAGGCCTTGATGACCTTCTTGGTTGGTTGGTGGGAATGGGGGACTGAAGGGGGGGGAGTGATAGGTGGTTGTGTATGATTGGTTGGGGATGGTGGGTTAGGGATATCAGAATAAAGAGGGACAATCTCATGAGGAGAAATAGTAGGAGGAGAAAAAGTAGTAGTGGAATCTGGCTGTTTATTGGGTGAGGGATTGTGACAAGGGAAGATGTCTTCATGGAAGATGACATCTCTAGATAAGAAAACTTGTTTTGTAGAATTATCAAACAACTTGTATCCTTTTACACCAGGGGCATAACCAATAAAGATACAAGGTCTAGCCCTTGGTTCAAACTTTGTCCTGTGTTTTTGTAAGGTTGAGGCATATGCTAAACATCCAAAAACCCTTAGAAATGAATAGTCAACAGGTTTATTATATAAAAGACAGTAAGGAGAATTATTATGTAAAAGAATTGAAGGTGTTCTGTTCATTAAAAAAACTGCAGTTAAAACACATTCAGACCACATGTCAATAGGTAAATTAGATTGAAAAAGTAAAGACCTAGCAATATTGAGTATGTGTTGATGTTTCCTCTCCACAACAGAATTCTGTTGTGGAGTTTGGACATTGGAAAATTGATGAATAATTCCCAATTTAGAAAAGAAATCAGGGAATAATAATTCTTTTGCATTGTCTGACCTAAAGGTCTTAATAGTTGTATTAAATTGATTCTGGATTAGAGAGATAAATTTTGGAATGAAAATTTTTGCCTCACTTTTATTTTTAATGAGATAAATCCATGTAAATCTTGTGTGATCATCAACAAGAGTGATAAAATACCTAAAACCAGTGTAAGAAGTAATATGATAAGGACCCCATATATCACAATGAATTAAATCAAAAGCATTAGGCGACATATTATTATTATGAGGAAAGGGCAGCCTCTTTTGTTTGGCTAAGGGGCAAATAGTACAAGGAGGAATATTAGAACTAGGTACATTAGAAAAATTCAGCCTATTTTTAAGGGAAACTATTCTAGAGTGGGATGGGTGACCTAATCTAGCATGCCAAGTGTGATAGGAGATGGTCTTGTTGCAAGTAGCCTGAATATGTGAAGTAGGAGACTGTAGTAGATAAAGGCCATGATGTAGACTACCCTGCCCAATCCTCTTCAATGTTTTGGTGTCCTGAATAGAAAACATATTTTGTGTAAATGTAATAGAGTGTGTGTGGTTGTTGAGTAAAGAACTGACAGATATAAGGTTAAAATGAAATGATGGAACATATAAAACATTGTTGAGAATAAAATCAGGAGATAAATGAATAGTACCAGTGAAGAAAACAGATATATTTGAAGAATTAGGAAGAGAAACAGAAGTGTTAAATGTGTGTGTGATATTGGTAAAATGTGAAATGTCCATGCAAATGTGGTGGGTAGCACCTGAATCTAGGATCCAGCAATTTTTAGGAAAAATATTAGAAATAGATGATAAACAAGAACCTGGAGTTGTCTGAATATTGAAAGCATTAATTGTGGAGTCTGTAGGTGGAGTGTTGGGTGACTGACCAGGAGAATGTGTCTGTAATAGAGTGGATAACTGCTGGTATTGATCAGGGGAGAGTGTATTGATGAACTCTGGTAGACTAGATACTGTGTTTATGCTGTCTGTAGTGGTGAAATTGAGATTGTTTGCTGATGGAGGTGAATTCCTGTAGGTAGGTTGTCTGTATCCAGGGGGATACCCATGGAGCTTAAAACAAGTTTCTATGGTGTGTCCAACCATGTTGCAATGTGTGCAGTATGGTCTCTGTTTCCCTTTGTAGTTTGGATTATAGGGTCTAGGATTGGGAGAGTAGGATTGAGGGGTATTAGGGGATGGTGGTCTGGAATTATTGTAAAGTGGAGGTTTAGGTGAAAAATTTGATTGAGATCTGGGGGAGGGAGTGTAGAATGAGGTTGAGTTAGGTTTCATAGCAAAGGCCATGGAATTTTGAGTTTCTGGTTCATTGGAAGAGGACTGTAGAGCAAGCTGTTTTTCTTCTTGAATAATCAAGGCTAGTGCTTTGTTGACAGTAGGAAGGGGATCTAGAAGTAGTAATTGACTTCTTGTATGGGAAAGGGAATCATCCAGTCCCATCAAGAATATAAAAAGGTATTCATTTTGAAAATATCCTTCTAGTTTTCCACAAGTACAAGCAGGTCTGGAATTCAATATCTCATCCCAAATAACTTTGAATCTTGTATAGTAACTGTTTACAGAAAGTCTTTCTTGAGTGAGTTTGAGTAAGTCCCTTCTTAATTGGTAGAGTCTAGGTCCATTCCCTTGTTTGAATCTGTCCCTTAGTTCAATCCAAAGTTCAGAGGCAAGTAGATGGTATTGAACACTGTCCTCTATTTCAGGGGAAAGAGAATTTTGAATCCAAGATAGGACAATGGTATTATTTCGTTCCCAATAATTTTCCATGATAGGATCATCTTCTGGTTTTGGGATGGAACCATCTATGAATCCCAGTTTGTTTTTGACAGTCAATCCTTTGAGCATTGCCCTGCTCCAAGGCTGAAAGTTGTCTTCTGTCAGGAGTTTATTGACAATGTTTAGTCCTGGTCCATCAGCCGGGTGTAGGTAATAGGGGCTTGATGGATCCTCAACTGGGGGTCTGTTTCTTGGTAGGTTGGGAGGGATAGGGTTTGATGGTGTAGTTTCTGGTGTAGTGTCAGACATGATGGAGTAAAGAAAAGAGAAGAAGGGAATGGGTTCTTTTGAAAAATTCTGTTTATAAAAAAAACTTATCTGATTGTCTGAATACTGAAATCTGATGTGCAGGAATCAATTTCTTGAGGAATTTGATGAGAATATGGACTGTAATTGGAGGGATTGCGGAGGAGATCTCCTTGATGTAAATCTGATGAAGAAGACTGTAGATGACAGAAACTTGAGGAATTGATGAAGAATCTTGGACTGAAGAATGTTGAGTGATTCTTGATGTAGAATCTGGACTGAATTCAGAGATGATGATCGGAATATGCAGCGGAGAAGATGGAGTTTAGTTTGCTGATACCATATTAGTTGTATAAATTGTACATACGTAATTGATATTGAGAGAATAATTTGTGAAGAAGAAAAATGTAAACTGTATATTGAAAATTAATGAAGAGTTGTTACAAGCTGCTGATCACAAAATACATATATATAGGAATAGGCTACAACAGAAATAACTAACTGGGCCTAACTATGAATAAGTAATTGGGCCTAACAAATAAACTGATTACAGAAAAGAAAAAGAGAAAGAAAAATAAAATAAACTTAATCAGAACGGGCAAAATTAAACTGAAGCCCTAAATCAAATCTCCTCAATCAGATTGGGAAAAATCCTTCATCCTCCTCCTTCCTTAGTTTTATCTTCAACTTCATTAGAAAAGCTGATAGTAAGAGATATAATTCAGAACAACAAACATTGTTCATATGAAAATTTATCGCAGAAATTTTGGATTCAATTGTGCAAGGGAATAGGGAAGAACTTTGATGTGTTCGTCAAGTTCAGATGAGATCAAAAAAAAATTGATGCTTCTATTAATGCAATCGAGGGGACTTATGGTTTGAAAGTCGTGGCGAGAACATCCACGAGAGTTTATTTAGAATGAGTTTCGAAGAGGTTACAAGGGTGGTTGTCCGAGTTGCGCTGAGGCAAAGGCCACGATGTTGGCGATGGAATTGGTCTGCGAGTATACATGGGACAAGATCGTTTTGGAAGGGGATTCTAGCATTGTTATTGGTGATATTAATGGGGAGGCGGGGTCACGAGACTTCTGGAGCTGTCATTGATGACGTCAAAGCTAATTCAAGATAATTTGCTTCCTTTCAAGCTTGCTCTATTCGAAGGGAAGGAAATAAAGTAACACATAAGATTGTCAAACTTCCATGTTTTGATTCTTTTGATGTAAAAGAAATTTTTTTTTTTAGATGGTGAATATATTGTTACATCAAACACTTTATTGAATCGAAATTTTACAATGATATCAAAGTAAACTAATTACTAGTATTAAACTAGAGAAATGTTAGTATGAAACTAGAAAAAATACCCTCATTCGTGAGAGTTGAACCCATGACCTCTTAATTATGTAATTGAATTATTGTCTTTTATTTGTGAAAATGTGATCGCCGAATCGATTCATTAGTGAAAGATGTCATTTTTTCTAAAAAGATATTTTACCAAACAATATTACAATTTTAAAGAATAGACATAAAGCCTCACTAAATCATAAAGTAAAATTATGGAGAAAAAAATCAGTACTTTTGATAGAACTGAACTCAAGATATGTAAATTTGGGGTTTCAATTTAACCGTCACGGCAAAGCCTCCTCGACTCTTCTTTTCTAGTCTCATTTATTGACAAGTAATTTCATCAACACATCCATCCAAAACATTTATACTTCTGTAGACACGACTACACAAAATAACTATAATAATATATTCCTCTCATTCTATAAGTTTGGTAAGATTGTTTGAAACTTTTTAACATCAAAATATTACATTACATAATCTAATTTATTTATTTTAGCAATAATGTGATAATGTTATATGTCCTTAAATATATGTTCCTATTTATTTACATCTCAAAATAATACTCCATTTTTGTAAATACATTTTTTTTTTAAAATATTCTCTTACAATTTTTCTTTAGAAACAAATATTCTCATACATTAATCACCCATCTTTTTTATCTTTTACATAAAACTTTACACCAAAAGCAAAATAATAGGAAAAAAAAAAGAAAGACGGGCGAGAATAACACTATACATCAAATTTTCAATTTTATAATAACATAAGATTAAAAAATTCATCTACTCCAATATTTAAAAAGTTTAACTTTTTTTTTGGGTATAACAAGAAACAGAGCGAAAGTTAAATTAAATAATCTTCCAACAACAACAACAATTCCTCCGGAGCGGCAATCAAAACCGTTTAACCTCCATGCGCTCGTGGCGTAGTTATGTGAGCGCCCTATCTAATTTCTTTTAGTATGCACTATTCGACTTTCTCATGACATCCCAAAAAGCACTTGCCATTATTCAATAATTCTCCTCAAGGGGTGGCAATTAGAAGATTTATCTTTATTTTTAATAATTATTAAAAGTTTAACTTCATATTGAAGTTAATATAGTGAAAATTTAAGATACAGAAAATAGAAATTAAATTGCAAAATTATATATTTTCTTCAAGAAGGGTCGCAGACTCGCAGCACAACTCTATTATCGATTTTTTCAGAACATGATTCACATGATTCGCAATAAACTATGGATATTCCAATATTGGAATAAAATTCAACTGAATAATATAATTACCATGAAATCAAAATTACCTAATTCACTTTACCATAATTATTAAATACAGAAACAAAAAAGGAAAAGGAAAAGGAAAAGGAAAAGAAAAAGAATACCGAAGCGTCTATATATTATTTCCCCTCCCAAACCCCCGTTCCCCACCCCTCACCCGGTGGATTCGCCGCAGATCTCAACCTTACTCCCTCTCCTCCTCCGTGAACCACCACGCTTGCCGCATCTTATCTTCTCCTATCTTTCCGGTACTTCCATTACTCTACCAAAGCTCAAACACTCATTTATAATATCGCGTCTGTATAATTTACCAATTTACCTATTCCATTTGAAACAGCAACCGTTTTATATGTCGTATATGTTATTGTTTTAACTACTATACCGAGTCCTAAACTTTGAGTTTTTGCTAATTGATAATCAGTAGAACCCTAACTTTCGAAATTTCAGAACCCTATGCCTATCAGCAACGGGAGTTTCACAAAGCCAGCATCGTTTCAAAACGATGCCGTTGGGGCGAAACCCCTGCCGCCGTTAATTCTCGATCGATTTAGGGCTATGTTGAAGCAGAGAGAGGAAGAACTTATGGTTTTTGGCGGTGAAGTTGGGACTGATGAAATTGTGCGGATTTACGAGATTGTGCTGGCTTCTCTTACTTTAAATTCCAAGCCAATGATTACTGATCTTACTATAATAGCGGGGGAGCAGAGAGCCCACGGGGAGGGTATCGCCGATGCTATTTGTTCGCGGATAATTGAGGTATAGATATCTAGGATTACTTCTGGTGAATCCTCAACAGCTTCTGTAGTTCTTGTATCTGTTTATATTACTGTCATACGAGTGTATTTGGGTTTTGTAGCGCAAAAAATACATAAATAATTGAAGTTCCCTCACATTATGCTTATTTCTTATGTTTGATGTTTATGCGAGTAACTCTCCAAAAATTAAATGCAACATAAGAATTACAATTTTGGTGGCATGGAATGAGTATTTGAAATTGAAATTCAAATAAGTTCCGCATGAAACTTATTTAAAGTTGGTTATAGAAGCCGCTAGAACTAAGCTGCCAATTTCAATCTATCTAACTCGTTAAACATGTGCAACCTAAGAAAAAAAGTCCTTTTGGTTTCGGAAATTTGAGTTAAGTGAGGTTTTTATATTTCGTCAAAGTAAGAAGCAAAAGATATCATGGGATTAGTCACTGAAATCAAATAGATGCAAGAGCTAAGAAGCTTATGAAGCTTGCAGGATATGCAACATTGTTCTTGGATTTTCCTCATTGAATTTTGGATTGGTTTCTTAGTTGATGAATGTTTGTGTTTGTTGGCTTGGTAATCTCATTCAACTCAGAAAGGTGGATACTTGTTTTCTTAGACTACTTATTTTGTAATATTTTGTAAGACTATTTTGTGTTGGCATTAAAGTGCGGTTTTCTGTTAAGGGCATTTTGATTCCGTTGTCTATATTATTACTGAATTTTTGAACTTTTTGGCCGATATGAAACAGGAAGTGTTTGAACTCTTATGTTAGTTCTTTGTTTTGAAACGTCGGAGTCAAGTTCAACTTAAATATCTTATCTAATTCTATAATTTTGCTTACAGTTGAACAACTAAAAGTTTTTCCTACTTCTACAATTCTCGGCCAGAGGATAACTACTTTGGTCTCCTTTCCCCTCTACAGTGTTATATTTTGATCTTGTTGTTGGTTGCTTGACCATGTAATGGTTTGGGCTGCACGCAGTAAAATGCTTAAGCGTAGGCTTTTCTATGATCTATTTTTATAGTCTATCTTAATTGCACCCTACTTCCTAGTTTGGTGAAACTGCTAGAAGTTGTTGATAAATCAGACTGGGAGACTATATAGTTTTCCGTCACCCTTTGGGCTTTGGATTTTCCTGGGTGATGTTGCAATCAACACTTTTTTTGCCCAAAATCGACTTCCATGTTGTCTTTATCATTATACAGCTATCTTTTCTCTCTTTTCCATTTTTTTTCCTTATGTTAGTGGAAAACTTAGTAACAGCATTTAAATTTAATTAGTGTATATTTGGACTTCAATCCCTTTTATTAATATAATTTAATATCTGACAATTAACTTTGTCTTCATACAATTTTCAGTCTTGCTGGTATTTTTTCTTGAACGCTTCTTTAGTTTTTTATTTTGTTATCCCAGTGTAATATATAAGAAGCGCAGCAAATTGTTTATTAACTTTGACAAGAAACTTAATAGTATTTGATAATTTCCAGATATTTCTCTTATATTAATCTTTTCCAGGCTCCAGTTGATCAAAAGCTGCCTTCTTTATATCTTCTGGACAGTATTGTGAAGAACATTGGCAAGGACTACATAAGATACTTCTCTACTCGCTTACCTGAGGTGAGAATGAATATAGAATAGTTATGCTTATTTACATTATTCCATGATAGCTTGAGCTGTGTGGTCTTAACATGTTTGTAAATTCTTATATATATTTGCTTGACAAAGGTTTTCTGTGAAGCCTATGCACAAGTCCAACCCAATAGGCACCCTGCAATGCGGCATCTTTTTGGTACATGGTCAGCTGTGTTCCCATTGTCAGTACTTCGCAAGATTGAAGCTAAGTTGCAGTTTTCCACTTCTGTGCATGGTCAACCCTCTGGTCTGGGCTCTTTGAAAGCTTCTGAATCTCCTCGAACAACACATGGGATACACGTAAATCCAAAATATGCACGACATCAGTTTGGACATTCAACTGTAGATACTGTAAGCTTGTAGTGAAATATCTCCTCCCTCGCTAGCTTGCTTTAATTATTATAGAAATTTTATTACATTTCGTATGCATTTGGATATAACAAGTATTAGAATAATAAAAATTATTAAGTAGGTTTGTTTTGCAGTGGTGATTTTTCTATATTTGTTGGTGATAACACTAGTAGATTTACAATTCAAAATAGAATAATAGTTATTCAGGGGGTAAGAAAATTTGTGAAATCTCAAATGCTATATTATGAATGGGACCTAGTCAGGTGGATTTACCATCATTCCTTATTGAAATTCTTGTTCTGTCCCTTCCCAGAAATGGAAGTGCCAAAGTGGTGCTTTCCAGTTGACCAAGAATGTTTTACACTCTTGCAGATATTGGGTTGTGCTATGATCTTATTGATAACTGTGGGTAGGCTTTAAATTTGTTTCCTTCTCCTCACTCATAAATGCAAGGGTAGAAGCTTTTTTCCAAAAATAGGTGAAAAAAATTGCAGTTAGCAACCTTCGTAAATAGTTTTGAATTTTAACTTTTCTTGAATCATATATTACTAAATGGATGTTACACTTTAAGACAAGTTATAATATGTTATTTTTCAATGATTTCATTTGTATTTATAATGTAACTTCAGTTGTCCCATTACTAACTTCTGCTTATAACCCTCTCTGATTCTTGTTATTGTAATGTTTTGTCATTGCTTATGACATACACTTTTGCTTTTCTACCTTAGCTGAGCTTTCTGAATGTGGAATTTTGAGTTTATGAATGCAGTGGTAAAAGTTATATTACTCATGGCACAGTGAATGAAATTTAACTACTGAAAGTTACTCATAATTCAAAGTTGTTCAATTTGCAGGTTGGTGCTGAAGTTATAAAAAAGCCTCTGCCATCAGCTGCCAGGATCATGAAGTCTGCCTCCCCATATAGAATTGGGAATGGTGGGTCATTGTCGCCTTCACTTGAAGAGTTTAATGTAGATAATTCTCCAAATAGACTTGCTGTTGGGGCCTCATCATCCCACGCAGGCATTGATTTTGGGTTCAGCAGAAGGATGGACAGAGAGGAGGAAACAAATGAACGGCAAACAAGAAATTGGCAGAGCAATTCCAATCAACATCTTAAAACTTCTGCTGTGTATAATTATACCAATAATGTTGATCTTCGAGGACCTAGAGCTCTAATTAATGCCTATGGAATAGATGAAAGAGAGAAAAAATTGAAGCGTAAACATGAAACGACTGAGCAGTTGGATGCTAATGGTGTTGACCCAAAAGTAGCTACTAGGACATGGCAAAACACTGAAGAGGAAGAATTTGATTGGGAAGATATGACCCCAGGATTATCAGATCGGAGACAGTGTAATGAAATTCGCTCTTCTATTCAACCTCCTAGCAACTCAATGGCAAGCCACAGGTTTACCACAAACTGCAGTGCTCCTTTGGTTACTGATTACAGAGAGAACTGGTCCAAGGCTCGATTTTCTTCTGTTCCTAATTCTTCCATTGAAGATGATATCAATGTATGGTTATTAAGTGGTCTTTGACAACATCTCTAACTTATCATCACTCTCTTTTTAAAATTTTAATGCTATTGCTTAGGCTTGGTAATATATTCATATTTGGTGTTCATTTTGTAAATTGTTGGATCTATAATTATAGAATTTTTTTTGGTATGCAACAGTTGAGAGCCCTTTTCTGGCTAAAAAACTTAGAAGTTTTCTCCAGTAAAGAAGTTTAACATTATTTCAACATTCCTTACTAGTAGGTTATAACCCTACATATTTACGATTCCGTACTGTCCGAATTTTCTGAAACATTCAGTACTTTTTCTTTTCTTTATTGCAGTTTGTCCAGGGATCAATTAACGGAATAGCGGGCCCCAGTGATTCAATAAGTCATATTCCTTCTAGTTTTGGCCGAGAATCCTTGATTTTACAGCCTCAGCAGTCTCAGAGCCATTTTAATGCCAAAGGAGGTGGATCCTTTTCTGAAAGTAAAAGCTTTTCCTCTGCTGGTGAGCTAAACCCCCCTGTAATTGGCAATTTCCCAAACGCAGAGGGGTTGTTTGGTGGACCCGTAAATGCAATGTCAATGTTCAATTCTACTTATGATTCTCCAGCTCCTGATACTCAGTCAGCTAGTGCAGCAGCTTTATCAAAATCCTGGTATCCAACAAAATTGCTGAGTACACATAATTTTCCCTCAGTTTCTGCTCCTCCTATGCAAACACAAATCAGGGGCCAATTTGGTACCGAGAATGCTGGCAATGTGGGTGGTATTAGAAGCATGTCACAAATGAATTTTCCTCAAGTTCCTAATCACCGCCCAGGACCAGTTTTAAATTTGCAAAGTCCTGCGCAAGCTTCTCTAGTACAGCCAAACATGTCAATGCCTCGAGAGGTTAGGCAAAACTTTGCCCTGCCTTCTGGTGCATCATTAAATTCACATGCAATGGTACCGTCTCCGTCTTATGGATACCTCGCACAAGGACATGTTCCTCGTATGAATACTACCTCGTCTAATTTAGTTCCAAGTTTGCATCCACATTTGGCAAACAACAATACAACAAATATGCCATTTCACCCACCTGGAACGGCCTTGCCGTCTTTAATTAATGGGCCTCTTCCTGGTACTAATCGGCCACCGGTTGGTCAAAATATTGGTCAAGTTGCTTCAAACCCTCAAGCTGGAGGAGCACTTTCAGGTTTAATTAGTTCTTTAGTGGCCCAAGGTTTGATATCATTAGCAAAACAGGTGTGTTTTAGGTCCTCAATTGTGTGTTTTGTCGTTAGTTAATTGTGTTGTAATTATAATCACATTAACTTGGAATATTTATAGGATTCTGTTGGAGTGGAGTTTGATCAAGAAAATCTTAAAGTGCGTCATGAATCTGCAATATCTGCTTTATATGCGGATCTTCCCAGACAATGCACAAGTTGTGGCCTTCGATTTAAAAGCCAAGAAGAGCACAGCAAGCATATGGACTGGCATGTTAACAAGAACCGGACATTAAGAAACCGTAAGACAAAGCCTTCTTCAAAGTGGTTTGTGAGTGGAAATATGTGGCTCCATGGTGCAGAGGCATTAGGAACTGAAGCAGTTCCCGGTTTTTTTCTTGCTGAGAACATTGTGGAAAAGCAGGAGGATGAAGAAATGGCTGTTCCTGCTGATGAAGACCAGAATGCTTGTGCATTATGTGGAGAGCCCTTTGATGATTTCTACAGTGATGAGACAGAAGAATGGATGTATAAGGGGGCCGTATATATGTATGCACCGGCTGGGTCGACACTGGGAATGGATAGGTCGCAGTTAGGTCCTATAGTGCATGCTAAATGTAGGTCAGATTCTAATGCGTCCCCATCTGAAGATATTACAAAAGATGAAGAGGTATGCAGTTTTTCCTTTCTCTCTTCTGGTAAATATTAGTGTTGCTTAGATCTCTTTCAACCTTTTTTTATCAACCAATGGTATGTTATTATTGTATATGGTGCATATGAATGTAGTAATTGTGCATGTGCTTCTTAAAAACTTGATCAACTTTTCAGTTCAAATATATTGAGACATGCTGGTATGAACTGATGTTCAGCTGTTCAAAGTCCTAATAGGATAGTTTTACCCCAGGAGGTGAGGCATATGAGTGTATTCATTTAATGTTAGCTGTAGACCTTCAACTTAAGCTTTTCCGGACTATATCAGATTTAAAATGAAGTGTTGCTGATCTAAACATGTGCTACTGGTACTATTAATACTGGAATCTTATCTGTGATATAGGCAGCATAAAATGCAATTTGTAATACGATAAAACCTCGTGAGCATATTACAAGGGGAAATATCAAATTATCACGTTACCCAGTTTACAAGTACAATAACCTATGTACAAGCTGCATCGATGGAAGTATTCAACTTTCAATGCTGTACAATCATGTTGCAATTAATAAAACATGTTGGCAATATGTATGCTTTCAGATTATAAGTAATACGTTGGCATATTGAAGCAAATAGTGAATATCCCTTTACAATATTGTCTTTGATTAATTATGTATGCATGCTTGTAGTTGCTGGGTAAATGAAATACAACCTTTATATTACTTCCCATGTGCAGGGATCGACTGAAGAAGACAAACAAAGGAAAAGGTTGAGGAGTTAGTTTTCCTAGGAACCGGCTTTTAGGTCACCTCTAACTTTATGAGTTATTACAAATTATTGTTTACTCTTTCTCTCCTTACATTTTCTAGCCTTGCCTCTGCCAAAATCTTGTATATTTGTAGTGTGGCTTGTATTATTTTAATTTTCTAGGAGAAGAAAGATAAGTCCGGCTTTTTCTGCCGTTCTTGATTCATATTTCCCTCTAGAATCCTATTGTCACTTTATCTTTTTTTTTTTTTTTTTTTCCTTAAGTATGGGATTTTCATAATTATTTGATGGTTGCAGAATTGGCCCGGCATATTACAGGCCTCTAGGCGAAATTTTATTCTACAAAAAATTAATATCATAATTAAACTTTACTTCTTACATTTAAAATTGTAAGAATATTTAATAAGTATTTACATCATTTTTCTCTAATATATTCGTTATAGATCGATAAAATGACAAATCTACTAAACTTTCAAAAAAAAAAGCTTAATCGTAATATTCTTTTAAATTATAACTTTTAATTTTTAAACTTTTTTTATTAGAAAAACAAGACTATAAGGATTGTCAGTATAATTATAAATTTAATATAGGAGAGCTAATTTTTTACTTATTAAAATAATATATAGATAAAGTAGAATCTTTATGTACAAGATGTTTCTCAATTTTGGGGGTGTGCTTTTTCAGTTCAGTAAAATCGAATTAAGTCATATTAATTTTTTGTAATTAGACTGATTAAGTAATTTTAGAATTTGTGCCGTATGTCAAATTGAACAATTCATAGCTTGGTAAAAAAAATCGAAAAGTGTAGATTTGGATCTTATAGATAAATTTTCTATAAATTAACTTTTAGAATATAGAGTGAATAGCAATTTTGGTCCTCTTTATGGGTCAAATTTTGTATTTTCGTCCATCTTAATTTTTTTTTAGCAGATTGGTCCCTCTTATCAATGTAATGTATCTTATTCTTCCCTCTTATAACACAATGTAATGGAGCAAATTTGTCCCTCTTATCAATGTAGTGCAACACATTAATTCCTCTTAAATACAAAATACATCAACTTTCGTCCACTTTAGAATATATTTTGAATTTCACTGATATATTTTGTATTTAAAAGGGACTAAAGTGTTACATTACATTGATAAGATGAACGAATTTGCTACAAAAAATTTAAGAAGGACGAATGTGATATACTACATTGATAAGAGGGACCAATTTACTATAAAAAGTTTAAGAGAGATGAAAATACAAAAGTTAATCCATAAAAAGAACAAAAACACGATTTACTCTTTAAAATATATAGCTTAACCTAAAGTCATTGAAATGAAAAATTGGACTGAGAAAACCACATGTTAAATTCAAACATCAGTTGTGAATTCCCTGTTAAGTCACTCATCGTTTCACAGTTGTTGTTGCCTGTTGGGCTTGGGTTGGCATTTTCAAAGGGCAGAATTATTCAAATTATCATTGAAGTTTAGTGTAATTATACTAATTACTTTTTTATGTTAAGAAAATCATTCAAATTATCCCTGCGATATTGGATCTTTACAATTACCCCTTATTTGAATTCCACAAATTTCATCTAATAAAGAATTTGATGTGAAAAAACGGGTAAAAATTGGTCAAAGTAAAAGTAATGAAATTCCGTTAAATCGGTGAAAATTGGTTAAATCGAGATGAAATTGATTTATCACCCTTGAGGTTTGTGATTTCTTAGATGGTACCTATAAATATTTATGAAATAATATTTTTTATTTATGTAAATTAACGTCATAAGGGGTAACTATAGTGAATTAAATATCTTAGGGGTAGTTTGAGTAATTTTTTCTTCGTAATAACTTAAACCTGGATCCACTTCCACTAGGACCAAATTAATTTGGGAATGTGACCCACTTGGTTATACATTTGGGAAATAATTTAGGTTATGTTTGGTTTATGAATTGTAATCAATAAAATTCAAATGAACAAAAATTAAGTTCAATGTTGAATCATTAGATGTAAGAAAAAATATTTTACTTAGAACTTTATATCTATCTCTATCTCTATCTCTACTATTATAAAAGCATGACTATTTCTTAATTTTTTTATACAGACTAAAATGTCATACAGACTAAAATTCCGTTAAATCGGTGAAAATACATTTAAAAGTGATTCTTCATATAGAAGACTATTATAAAAGCATGCATATTTCTTAACTTTTTTATACAGACTAAAATGCCCCTAAAGTGACATTTAAATACAGACTAAAATTCCGTTAAATCGGTGAAAATTGGTTAAATCGAGATGAAATTGATTTGTCACCCTTGAGGTTTGTGATTTCTTAGATGGTACCTATAAATATTTATGAAATAATATTTTTTATTTATGTAAATTAACGTCATAAGGGATAACTATAATTAATCAAATATCTTAGGGGTAGTTTGAGTAATTTTTTCTTCGTAATAACTTAAACCTGGATCCACTTCCAGTAGGACTAAATTAATTTGGGAATGTGACCCACTTGGTTATACATTTGGGAAATAATTTAGGTTATGTTTGGTTTATGAATTGTAATCAATAAAATTCAAATGAACAAGAAATTAAGTTCAATGTTGAATCATTAGATGTAAGAAAAAATATTTTACTTAGAACTTTATCTCTATCTCTACTATTATAAAAGTATGAATATTTCTTAACTTTTTTATACAGACTAAAATGCCCCTAAAGTGACATTTAAATAAAGACATGAAGTTTTATTATTTATTATATATATTTCTCCTACATAAACTCCTAAAATTCAAAAATTCTCTCTTACATCAATTTTTATAATTTTAATCTTCTTCTCTTATAATAGATAAAAATGAACCATAAGAAAATACTATTATTTTTAATAGCCCCCAAAAAAATATAAAAATTATTATATTTTAGCATCAATATTTATTAAAGTAAGAAAATGTTAATTTAAATATTTATTAGAACATAAATCATAAAGACTCTAAATCTAAAAATTTAATATTAAATTCTCTTAAATATCATTTTGTTAAAAAAAAATTAAAATCGAATCGCATCTTACTATGAAAGAATAAAAAATTCTTATGACTTTACTAATTATGTAATTTTACTTTGGCTAGAACAGAGAAATATAAAGAATATTCAATAATATCAAGACATGCATAACCTCGAATTTTTATGAAATTCTTTTCGTGAAAAATGGTAAAATCGAAATTAAAAAAATCTATGAAATCATTGAAACCATGTTAAATCAATGAAAATTCGGGTAAAATTGGTGAACACTGGCGAAGTTGATTAAAATCTGGGTGAAACCGCTAAAAAATAGGTGCCCCTGGAATAGATAAATACATGTGAAATCAATGAAAACTCGTGAAAATAGGATGAAACTGGTGAAACTACAACATTAGTGAAAAACAGGTTAAATCGGAGAAAAAATAAATAAAATTGATGAAAATGTGTCAAGTCAATAAAAATTCTGGTGAAATTGGTGAAAATAACATGTGAAATCAATGAAAAATGTTCGAAACAGGTGAAAATGGGTTAATATGGTAAAATGACCGAACTTAGTAAATAAATAAAGTTTAACCTAGAAAATAAGGTGAAACCGGTAGAAAAATAATTTAAAACGGAAAGTTAAAAAAACAATGAAAATAATTAAGTTATAACTGATAAAAATTGGGTAACAATAAAAAAAATATTAAATTGGTTAAAGTAAATAAAATTTGTTAAAAATATGTTAAATCAGTGAAAATGAATTAATTAGGTAAAAGCAAATTAATTTGCTCTTTTTTATGACAAAATAAAATTAATTTTACTCTAATTTATAAAAATATTCATAAAATTAACTAGACACATACAACGTACGTGCACTTTCCTAGTTCATTAAAATTCAAAAATCTAACATAACCTAAGCAAAATTGGTTTCCACAAATTCAAGTAATGTAGCCGTCACCACTTGGGGGTTTACTAATAATTCATTTTTCTGTTTTCATATTTTCACCGGGATAATAAGTTCATGTTCATTTCAAGAAAGGTTCGATACTATGTAAAATCTTTTTTTCAACGAAAATTTAAACCTGAGCGTGTCACATTGTGATGACTAATCCCTTTAAATAGACCAATCACCCATTTGTAACGAATTCATATAATCCAATTAGGTAGACACAATCTAGCTTTAGATTTTGTTAGAAAACAAAAGGGTTTTCTAGATCTCCAATATTATGTTTTAATCCCATCTATACTAATTTGTCTTTACAATAATCAAATACCACAATACCACAATACAACATATTTGATTTAATTATAAATATATTTTTTCCGTAATTTCTAGTTTTAGTAAGTAAGCATTTATGGGCAACATTTTAATTTGGATCTGATTGCTCTTTAACCCCAATGCACAATTCTTTTGCGAGTAGTACTTCGAGAAAGAATTATACACATGCTTCATTCAATTTATATAGATATACTTATCATGAGTTTGAGTGTGATTAGTTCGGGATAAATTATTCCATGTGATCGTTCCACCACATTATCAAACACATTACATAGTGACATATATAGTAAAACTTCATGTGACACTATGTTCTCATTCATGTTTTTCATTATGTTGAATAAAAAACCATTTTCAAAGTGAGCTTGAACATGATCTTATGAAATTTAACTCCATTTGTAACCCAAGTTGCATATAAATACTAGGTCAATGTAACAAGTTGCATGCCATGTGTGCTAGTACACATTAATAGTCAATTAATTCTCACTGTTAATAGTCAAGTAACTTCTTGTGTTAGATATATTGTATTCATCAATCCCTTTTCTTCTCATCCACCTAACTACAAATTTCAAGTACAAATAGATGAAAGAGAGAACAAATTAATATTTGATTCTTGAAATAGAAGTATATTTATTTCTATGCATCCTTCAATATGGAGCCAGCTACCAAATCATCTCCTAGAACACGTTCTTTCCTTTCTCCCATTAAAAACTTTTCTAAACCTCAGATCAACCTGCAAACACTTCAATTCCCTTTTATTTTCTCCTCTCTTCATATCCAAACACTCCAATTTATCTTCTTGTTTTTCTTCATTTATCCTCCTTTCACACCCACAATTTCTCCCAAAATGTCCTCTTTTCAACACAGTCATAAACTCATGGTGCAATATATCACTTCCCTTACCTCCAATTCTCACCTACCCACCTCATTCTTCAAATCTCCTCTCATCTTCAAATGGCCGCCTCTGTTTTTCGAACCCAAAATCATCGTGCTTCATTATATGCAACCTTCTGGGCAAATCCTTTCGCAAAGTGAAATTCCCGAATTTCCCTTTTCATTTCGAGTTGCTCACTTTAGTTTCCAATTCAAATGGATACAAAATCTTCATGCTTTCTTCGATTGGGTCAACAAACAGAGCCTTAATCTACGACTCTGTACTTGATTCATGGCTACAATTCCGGGGTTTCGATCCGATTATAAACGAGAATTACCACCAAGAAGGTGCCTTTTTTAAAGGGTGTTTGTTTTTTACAACACCCGAGCCATTTCATGTGGTGATTTTCAACTTGGAGACTGGAAATTGGGGAAGATCGATGATTGATCTGCCGGGGAGCCTTACTTTTGCACGATTGGTGAGCGATGAGGATAACAAACTGTACTTGATTGGTGGGACTGGAGTTAGTGGGATTTCGAAAAGTATGAAACTTTGGGAATTGATTAATTATGAAAATGGCGATGAGAGTTGGGTGGAGATTGAGACATTACCTGAAATGTTGTGTAGGAAATTTATGTCTGTTTGTTATCATAATTATGAGCATGTTTATTGTTTTTGGCATGAAGGTTTGCTTTGTGTTTGTTGTTATAATTGGCCGGAGATTTTGTATTATAAGGTGTCGAGGAGGACTTGGCATTGGCTGCCCAAGTGTCCGTCGTTGCCGGAGAAGTGGAATTGTGGGTTCAGGTGGTTTTCTTTTAAGCCTCAGATTTATGCTACTGTCTAAATTTCCATTTATTTATTACACAACATTAATAATTATCATATGATTATTTTGTCATTGAAGTGAAATTGAATAGTAATATATATGTTGATGATATTGTATTGTATTTGTTTTCTATATGAGAAAATAAAATGGCGTATGTATTGTGTGTTATGTAATGGTTTGCATTGTATGGCCATACAATAATATTGCTAAAATCATGGGGTGATACATTTAACTCTTTTCCCCTAACCTTTTGAGTTGATTTAAGAGATCTTCAACTGATCTTCTCAATTCTTCATCATTTCGAGCTTGTTAATTGTGACCAACTCTTTTCTATCGCGTTTTAGATTGTACTCGGGTTCATAAACGAACGAATATTGATCATCTAATAAAAATTGTTTCAAATTAAACTTGCTATTTTATCTTTAAGAGAAAGTCTTGAAAATGACATTATAAGCTTAAGAGGTGCAACTACTTTGAATATTCTTTGGTTTTTGTTTACTACTTTGAATCTTTCAATGGTAAACTTCGAGAAGCAACTATAGTCAAACCTTTGACTTGAACAACTTCATTTTGAAATTAATGATGTTTATATTTTGATGTACAACGAGTTTCTTAATAAAATTTCTCAATTCTATTTCTTAAGGTTGTTTGCATGTTTGGTGTTTGGGAGAGGAGAGGAAGGTTTATGAAATAATCACGATTTCCATGATGTTGTTTGTTTAAGTTTTGAAAGAGTGTTTAAGAAATAAAGTAGGTGTAAGTTTTTTTTTTATTTTTTTTTATTTTTTTATTTTTTTAAGAATTGGATTGTAAGTGTAAGATTTGTAAGACTATGTCAAAATTATGTTTGTTATTTGAGATAGTAATTTGTATAAGAGACAAGTTACTTTATGCCAAATCAAAGTGGAGTTTGTATATATTTTTTTTTTTATATAAAAATAAGAAAATTATTGTTTATTTAACTTTTGGGAGAATAGTTTGAGAAAATTGAGAGATACTAAATTTATTTTAAAAAGTACTAGAAAACATGATTATTTTGCTTTTCCCAAACAAGATATAATTTTGATAAAAAACAAATAAACAGGACACCTATTTTCGACCATAGTGAACTGATATAAATTCCACCGAAACTTCTTAAAATTGTGCGCTATACTTTTTTTCATTCTTAATAATTTTCTACAAACAAAGTCATCTAATTAAATTGCTATTTCCTTTACTTTCAAGACTTGATAAGTCCAACTTTTGAAACTATTACCATAACACAAGTGTTTTAATTTAATTTCTTATGTGGTTTAAATATATGTTTGTAACATATAAACAACAAAAAATGTGATATGTTATTAATTAATTTAATATAATCTTCTTGGGTGACGATTTAGGGAAGTGCAATTAGTTTAAAACCAAATGGTTTTAGGGCAATTAACTGGCCCATGTGAAGTCATGTCGTAAAATCAGTCTTATATACATGCGTGATTTGTTAAAATTCATTAATCAATTAATAGAGTGTGGGCCTAAAGTTTTACCAATTAAACAAATAATTAGACCCCAACACCTCAGTATTATTGGGCCGAAGCGAAGCTGGTTGAAGGATATATAAGCCATTGTGTGGGCCCAACATTAAATTAACCCGATCTGATAAGTTTGATTGTAAGACTTGGTGTTTGCTTATATCATATGTTTAGTTTATTTTGACTCTTTCAACTTATGTCAGCTTCCACATAAATAAAATTTCAAACTCGTAATAATTCGAGACTTAAAAGATTATTAAAATTATTTTGTAATAATACTATAGAAAATCAACAATAATAAAAGAAACGATAGAAATACTTTGGGCATGTCGCATTTCTGGAAAGAAAAAAAAATCGTGTTTGGGAAAAGCTAGACAAACAAGTTTTTTTCCTTTCTGAAATAAATTTATTCTCTCTTAATTTTATCAATCAAAGAAACAACAATTTTCTTATCTCTTACACAAAATCTACTTTGATGTGACATAAAATAAATTATCGATTACACATATCATCACACATAACAAACATGATTTGACATAAAGTCTTACACAACTTACCCCTACAATCTAAACCCTTCGAAAAAATTTATATCCCAAACCACTCTCTCAAAACTCAAACAAACAATATTGCGCAAACCAAAAGTATTTCACAAATCTTCAATACCTTCACAAACTACTCCTCCTAATACCAAACAAATAGGCACTATACTTCGTAGGGTGTTTGCAAGAAATTAACTTCTAAGCTTATTTTTGCTCGGAACTATTTTCTAGGTGTTTGTAAAATCTGCTTTTGCTTAATTTAAAATAAGTTGATAAGCCATAAGCATGTCAAGAGGTGTTTTTTTCTGTTTGATGGTATTTATGTAATTATTTAGAAGCTAGTTTGAATTCTTTTGGACATTATTGTCCTCTAATTATTTATGAAATTCCAATTGTGCCACAAACTTAATTATTATTTTATTAAAAAAGTTCAGTTTCTACTTATTAAATAAATAATTATTTACTAATTTAATTAAACTAATTATATAACCATTACATATAAGGAATTATCGTATGTCCATATCTCAATTTCTTTAATATTAATAATCATATTACAATATGGAGACAAAAGTTCTAAAACTAAATTAAATTAATTATATCTAGTTTTCAACAAAAAGTTAAACTACTTTCAAATAAATATTTATATATTAGGCAAGAAAACTTTTCAAACTAAACTATTGAAAAGCTAATAGTTATAACGGTACTCAAGAAAAATAGTCTCAATCACAAGTTCAATCATGCAAGTTAGTAGACATTTTAAAACATACACACACAAAAAAAAAAAAAAATTAAACTCAACATTGAATTTGTAAACACTCATAAACTGCTTTAAGTTGCTCTTTCAGAATTTTTGCAAACATCCTAGCTTTTATTAAAAAGTGATATCATCAATTTTACTCACATTCACCAACTTTTACATTTACATAAATTTTTGCAAACACACCCTTAGTGCTTTGTGGAATTTGAAAATAGTAGAAAAGCATAATACAGAGATAATGCTTTTATAATTAAAACTAGAATGATCTAATTAAATCCAATCCAAGCCGTTTTTGACTTCTTATTTTGTGAATACTGAGATTTCGCCATATCTTTTGAGCTTAAATTGAAATTTATTGCCATGCTACTTTTTTTCTATTTGCAACATACTAAAGGGAAGATTGTTTCAGATGCTTTGACCAAATCTGTAAAGTTTAACATATGCTCATACTTTATTTCTCCTAAACCATGAGTGGAAGAAGGAAATGATTTTAAAATACTCTCAACACGTCAATTTTAGGTGATAAGAAGTTTTATGTCTAATCAAGAATATTAATCACTTAATTCAGACACTAATGACAACATGGCCAGCCAAATTTGATTTGTCAATTGTCATTATAGTTTCGGCAAATAAACAGGGAAAATTCTTATCCAAGTCTGACTTGACCAAACTCATTCAACCACCAAGCAAGTGTATTGCACTTGCTTTGTGATTAGTCACTTTCCTGAGAGTTACATCTAATTTCGAAACAAGTGTATTACACTTGTCATGTAATTACTTTGTGTTCGGCCAAATTCGGTATAGGTAAGAACTTCCCAATAAACAGATCTATTTGTGCGCATATTGCTCTTGGAAAATTCTTATCCAAGCCTGACTTGACCAAACTCATTCAACCACCAAGCAAGTGTATTGCACTTGCTCTGTGATCAGTCACTTTCCTGGGAGTTACATCAAATTTCGAAACAAGTGTATTACACTTGTCATGTAATTACTTTGGGTTCGGGCCAAACCCGGTGTAGGTAAGAATTTCACAATAAACAGATCTATTTGTGCGCATATTGCTCTTGGAAAATTCTTATCCAGACCTGGTTTGACCGAACCCAAAGTAACTACATGGCAAGTGTAATACACTTGCTTTTGGATTGGATGTAACTTCCAGGAAAGTGACCAATTACAAAACAAATGCAATACAATTATTTGATGGTTGGATGGGTTTGGCCAAGCCAGACTTGGATAAGAATTTTCCTCGATTGCTCTTCATGAATGATGAGGATGATTTTTTGGAATTTAATGGAATGTCATTCTATTTTTCCAACATTTGCTAATAAACAAAAGGAAAAAGAAAAAAACTCATAATTTTTCGATTAATTTTTATTTTTCTAAAGGGAATAGTTTGAAATTAATTAATCCCGGCCGGCCACTCTATATTTAAGCATGATAAAGTCTTCGTAGTAATTACTTATTAGGTTAACATAAATAAACAGTACAATCCTATGTATGCTAAGGGTTAACAATGAGGCTGCAAACCATTGAGTTTAGACGAAAAACAAATAATTCAACATAGAAATTAAAATTATGTTTGAATATAGATTGATTTTGGGATAAAACTTTAACTGAGTCAAATACGAGTAGAGTAATTAAATAATAATTAATTATATGTTTTAGCCAACTTCGACTTATCGAGTTGAAAATGAACTATTTATAAAAACTATTTTATTCAAATGTTAATTAATCAATTTTATAATCGAGGATAAGTTGAAAATGAACTATTTATAAAAACTATTTTATTCAAATGTTAATTAATCAATTTTATAATCGATGAAAATGGTGTATTCGTTTAATCAGACTAGTTAACTTAAAGTTCATGTATATGTTCAAGTGTCCATTGTGAAAGCAAAATAGTCCAATAGTCAACAATAAAATGTAAAAATTTCAAAATCAAAATTAGAGCTCTAGTAGTAGTTGAAGTCAGACAACACTCCTTTTGAATCATACTCTGCACTCAAAATAATTCGAAACATATATTATACTGCAATATTAAGAGTATAGGATAAAATGTATAAATAATAGATCTTGAATTAGCTTACCTAATTACAATACGCAACACATAGTACTTAATTAGCTAAGATAAAAGAAATGATAAAAAAAAGGTAATAACATTAAAATTAATACTCCTAAAAAAGAAAAAGAAAAAGAAAAGGAAAAGGAAAAAAGAAAAGTGAAAAGTGGTGGGACTAGCGTCAAGAGGAAAAAGAAAATGATAAAACCTTCTTCTTCTTCTATCGAATGCCGAACCTTCTCCGCACGCGTTAAAAGAGCAGACACACCTCACACGTGCTGTCCCAACCCCGATTCTGTACGGTCCTCCACGTGTTTTCCCCCATCTTCTCTCTCTTTCCCCCCACTTCATATTTATGATTCATCACACCCACACTCCAAAACCACAGAAAACGCTGTCGTTTCATTCCAATCCCAAACTCCACTCCCAATAAAAAGTCAACCCACAAAATCAAATCATTTCTCTGATAGGAACTGATTCAATCAAGCTTCTGGTAAATGGATACTGAATCCATTCAATCAGGCGGCTTCTCATACATGGGGAGAAAATTCAGTGATCTCAGCCTTGATAATTCCTCCTCCGCCTTCAGCGACTGCAACAGCGATAGATCCGGCGAGTTCCAAACGACGTCGTCTCAAAGCCGCCGCCTCTTCCTCTCCTGTACTAACTCCGAAGAATTCATATCTCAGCTCGTCTCCGACCTCGATTCGAACAACATCGATGATCAAAAACAAGCCGCCATGGAACTTCGCCTCCTCGCGAAGAATAAACCAGAAATTCGCATCAAAATCGCCCGAGCAGGTGCCGTGAAACCCCTAATCTCGATTATTTCATCGAACGATCCTCAATTACAGGAATACGGCGTCACCGCGATTCTGAACCTCTCGTTATGCGACGAGAATAAGGACGAAATTTCATCCTCCGGCGCAATTAAGCCGTTAGTGCGCGCGTTAAAAATTGGCACACCAACTGCTCGAGAAAATGCAGCTTGCGCGTTGCTACGACTCTCGCAGATCGAGGAGAACAAAATTGCGATTGGACGATCTGGTGCGATTCAGCCCTTGGTGAAACTTCTGGAGAATGGAAATTTGCGCGGTAAGAAGGACGCGTGTACCGCGCTATATTCACTTTGTTCGGTTAAGGAGAATAAGGTGAGGGCCGTGCAAGCGGGGATAATGAAGCCGTTAGTTGAGATGATGTCGGATTTAGGGTCGAGTATGGTGGATAAATCGGCGTTTGTCTTGGGGTTGTTGGTTTCGGTGGCGGAGGCGAGGGCGGCGGTGGTGGAGGAAGGGGGGATTCCGGTATTGGTGGAGATTGTGGAGGTGGGGACGCAGAGGCAGAAGGAGATTGCTGTGGGAATATTGTTGCAGCTGTGTGAGGATTGCTTGGCGTACCGTACTTTGGTGGCCCGCGAAGGAGCGATTCCTCCACTGGTTTCTTTGTCACAGACCGGAACTAGCCGCGCCAAACAAAAGGTAAAACAGTAAAAATTACAGTTATATAATATTGTTTTAGTTGTTACAACATTTGCTTTAAGTTTGTGAGTGTTTTATTAATTAGCAAGTGACTAATCATATTGAAAATTAGTAAGTAGTATATTTTATGTGAAGTTGTCATAATTTGTTTGTCCCTTGTTATTCTATCAATTTTAGAAAAAAAAGGTTTAGCATGGTCGAGGTCATTTACGATTTGGGAAAATCTTGATTTTATGTGTCAGTTGCTATTTGGCACGGTACCTATTAATAGTAGTTGAATAGTGGATGAACCATTCGATAATTCTGGTAATGCACGAACTATATGGGGTAAAAAAATGATAGATCTGATTTAGATTTAGCACGAAGTTATACATTAAGATTCATTGAAGGCCCAAAGAAAGGAATATAAGAATTGAAAATGTATTCATTGGTTCGGTAATTGGTGCCTGACTTTAGGCTTTTTTTTTTCTTTCTTTTTTTTGGATCAAGACTTTAGGCATGTGTTGATTGGTTAATCTTGGGGGAAATGGTAGGATATGTTGCTTTTAGTCGCCTGCTATTTATATTAATGGGTGTCAATTAGCTTAGATAAATTGCTCTTGGGATATTTTAAGCGATTATAATGTTTCAACATAGTGTAATTAACAATTGATTAAAATAATGGAAATAAATATTATTGTCATTATTTTGTTGACGGTGTATGGTAGCTAGGACGAGTTGCTTACTAGTTGCCATAATTTTATTATTGATTGATTAATCAAACACCACGATAGTTGACTCTTCTATTTGTTTTTTTAAGATTAAAAAGATTATGCTATTGCTAAGTAGGATTGAGTAAGCATTACTAAATTAAGTTTTGTTTGGAAGGTAGGGTGAACAAATATGAACCTATAATCACGAATAACGTGATTGAGTTAAAATATGGAACGGGGTCATTCTTCACAAATGTTAGTATATTCGGGTGTTCTTTAATTATGATTATTATTGTTGTGTTATAAACTGAATTAATGTTGTATTTTTCTTTAAGACAATACTCTGTTTTTCATAAAAAAAAATAACTACTCTGTTACTATATTCCATATGTCATTAGAAATCAGAGCAACAATTAATGATGGTTTTGTTTTCTAATTGTAGTCTCGTCCTTGATGTACATCATGTACTTGAATGGTTCAAAACCAAATAGTTTATTCTTATCCTTGTATCAACTTGCCAAGTTGCATGTTAGTCATTTGCCCCATTACTTCTGTTCCTAGAAACGAAACAAAGCGACAATCCCAAGTTTGAGATTGGAGGAGTGTTCGTTCTTATGTGAATATGAATATTTTGAGCTAGTTTTTTTTTTTTTTGGCTAGACCATGTACCATAGAATTATTACTAATGTCCTTATTAATCGCTTGTCGCTAAAATAACATAAAAACTTGTACTCCGTACATATACAAAATTGTATAAGAAAAATCTTGACAAAAAAAAAAAGAAAAAATTGTATACGAAAAAAGATGTTTTGTGTATATGACTTTTGAGCCAACTAATGGTTTATTTCCTAAAGATTTCTGTCTCTCTATCTGCGTATGTAGAGCTCCTGCAGTATTGAAATATACTCCATTGGTCAATAATGTTTAGTATATATATTACACGGTGACATGTTGAGTATATATTGCAAGAGTATGGCTCCATATGTTGTGTCATTGGTATGTTGTTGTACGGTACATGTGTTGGGTAATATGGTGCAGATGCACAAAATAATTTCTCAACATGGTTTGGTTAATAAAAGACTGATCTGAAGAAAATAATGTTTTGTGAATGGGAATCTGACACGTGGGTGTGGTTGGCTGTGATTTGGAGGACAGGCTGAAGTACTAATTGAGCTTCTACGGCAACCAAGATCCGCCAACGCCGCTGCAAAGGACATCTGATATTCATTATGTGTCGTCTCTTTTCTTCAGATCACATGACTTGGTCCATACCCTGACAAAATGCAGATGGACTACTGAAGAAAATACCAAAAAACATGTAAATATAAGAAAAATATATTGTAAATTTTGTCCAGGTCCACTTCAATTTTTGATCTTTGGTATATATAGTGTTTTATATACTCCGTAAATTAAAAAAAAAAAGAAAGATGAGTGAAACCAATACGTCATATTGCATATTCCAGTTTGCTGCTTACCTCTTGCTTTTGTCTACTAGTATTTAATTTATATCTTTGGTTTTTGAATATATTGTAATTTATTTTGATGTTAAATTTAAACAAGCAATAGTTTTTCCTTCCTTCCGTTTTGGTTTGAAAATTAATGCAATATTGAAACAACCTGTGTACGAGTATAATTTATAATTAAGATTAGGTGGGTACAATGCTTTTTCTATTTATGGAGTGCATAGTATTTGGTTGGAAGAAATAAGTTAGAGGTAGGGTCAGATTCTAAATTAATTATTGTTTGGACTAGGAAAATTAGTTGGCGTGTATCTCTCTCTCTCTCTCTCAATTTTTTTCTCCTTTTTCTTTAAAGAACAGCGTGTATATGTATTTTAAATAGTTTAGTATGCGGGCAAGCTTTTTGTTGATCTTTTACTTGTTTCCCTTATTTGTTATTCCTTCCATTCCGCTATCTATGTCAATTTAGGAATTCAAGATCAACTTTAATGTTATTTTGATATTTTTATCATTATTCATTAAAAAAAAAAAAAAAGAAAGATGTATGAGAATTGAGAAATGAATTATATGGAGTTACAAAAATTTTAATTGTTTTTCAAGGATAATTTTGTTCAATTACACTCTTATTTTCCTAAAATTTAAGGTATTAATTGATTTTTTAATCTTGTGAAAAAATCTTAAACGACATGTAATACAAAATTGATGGAGTAATACAAAATTGGGGGAGTAATATTAGTAATTAAAAAAACATAATAAATGTTCTGACTTCTGAGCCCCACTCTGACTGGTTTATTTTGGTGATATATTCTTGGAGGTCCTACATCGGTAGGGTTAAGTTCATTATTGCACATTTGCACTGTTTTATACATGGATGAAGTATGCATCATTTTCAAATTTGATTAAAATTTACCAATTGGGATAAACCACATCCGACTTCTAAAGCTGGAAGTAAGGAACATAATATCAAGCTAATTAGCTCTTTCAAAAGTTTCTACGTATAATTTGTCTAGTCGATTGATCGAAATTCTTTTTTTTTAGACGATGAGTTTTTCATTACACAATTTATTATATCGAATGCATTATTGATATCAAAGTACATATATAAACCAATTACTGAAGCTAGTATTAAATTAGAGAAATACACACACTATCCTTAAAAGTTATTAAAAGGCGTTTATAATTATTATTTTTAAGGATAAAATGGATTTCAAAGATAAGAAGCATCTAAAATTCGCTTAATCCATAATATAACTAGTTATTACTTATAATGAATTTTATTAAAAGAAGCTTTTACATATTGAAAGTAATTTGGTTTGATTTAGAACTTAAACAACTTGATATTGATTCAGAATTATTATTCTTGAAATTGTACATTTTAATTAGTTAACATGCCAAGGTGATCCAAAAGCGGAATGGTTGATTTATATATAATAACCGTGGCCTGTTCAAGACCTTAATTCCTTCTCAAAAGTGGATGGCTTTAAAGAAGATGATGATTTTATTGAATCCCTTCCAAAAAAAGTACGAATAAAGTAATGATATACTGTTTCATATGTGAACAACAAAAGCAAACTAAGCCTCTGCCATTTTTTAATGGTTTATGTTCTCTTATAGAACAAGCCAAGCCAGAACTAGAAGGTGCCTTTTTAGGCCATCTTCAATGGTGCCGGAGGGGCTAGGGGGGGCTCGGGGCTCCGAGAAAAAATAGTCTCCAATGAATGGGGGGCAGGGGGGCTTCCTGGAGGGGGAGCCCGGGGCTTGGGCAGGGCTCGCAGGAGCCCTATCCAGAGCTCGGGGCACGCATCTAGAAAGCGCCCCAAATAGGGGCACAGCTTCCAGATGCTCCCCAATGAATTTGTTTTTGTTTTATTTAATCTTTAATTAATTTAGAAGATTTTAATAAATTAGGACTAATTATTTTTAAGTAAAAAGTTATGCATATACATGTATTTATCTTCATGTTTTATACTATAGAAATACACTACAACACTTTCTTCAAATTAATGTGGGATAATTTCTTCTTTGTATATTAAGTTATTATCCCACATTGGTTTGAAGATCATTTTGAATATAGTATAAAGAATGAAGGAGAAACATTATGCTTGTTCCAAAATGTAGCATTAATTTTTTTTATGAACAAATGTAAATTTTGGTCAATAAAAATGTAAATTTAAATGAACTTAACTTTAATTTTAGAAACTAACATTAATTTATTATTGTGTGAAATGTATTAGTTTTTAAAAAATTAACTTTAATTTGTTTTAACTTAGATTATTATAACTCAAGAAACTTAACTTAACATTTATTATAATTCCTTTCTTGTTTCCTATGTTGCTTGTATTTTTTTTCTTGTTTAATGTATTTTCAATTATGTATGAATTTTAATTTCGTGATTATTTACTCTCTTTAATTTTAATATTTAAATATTATTATTAATTTAATTATATTAATAAAATTATCATTAGTATTATTAATATTAAAATTAAAAAAAACTAAAATTATAGGTTAAAGTGAACAATGTTTCAAATGGAATTATTTTCATTTGTAGTTCTGCCATTGGAGACGATCATGTAGGGCTCCAGACAGGGTTTAGGGCCCCGTATAACCATTGGAGATTGTTCTTACAATGATATAAAGTTCTAATTTATTTCTTTTCGTTTGGTCATTTTGCTTCCAATTGCATATCAATTCGTTTAAGTGTGTATGTGGTGGTGGTGGTGAGATTGGAATTGGATCATTGTCTAATTTTGAGATATCATAATCATAATAAAAAGAAAGTAGTAACAAAATGTGTGTGACTAGAAAATACTTTTTTTGATCCACATAGTTCGATAATAAATGTGTAGGCACGTTGGAGGGGCCGAGTGGCTACACAAGTGATTGGAATATTATATATAGGACGTGGATTATTGACAACGAAATACTTTAAAAATCGTACATTAATGATGATCGATCACACTCCACATCACCACATGTTTCACGAGTTAAATACATGTGAGTTGTTCAATCCATAAATATAGGGAAAAATGTAAGATATTTCATTATGATATGTTAAATCTATAAGAAATTATTTTGTGAAATTTTTATTGTGCTAAATTTCCTTATATTTTTAATAACTCTGTTAAAAAATATCTAATTTATATAAAAAAAAGTCGTTATGTATCTACATATTTCAATAAATGATTTTAAGAATATATCACTTAAAGTTATAGTGATCAACTTGAAGTATTTTAAAAATGGTTTCTTGAAATATGTCGATCCACAATGACCTATTTCTTTTATAAATTGATTGTTTTTTTGCAGAATTTTTAAAAACACAATGAAGTTTGACGCAATAAAAATTTCACAGGGTAGAATCTTGCATGTTTAACATAACACATGGAAGTATTTTGCATTTGTCCCATACTTATAGGAAATAAAATTATGTATCTCATTTTGATGTTATTTATGATCTTTTTGTGTTAATTAAAGATATATATAAAAAAAAAAACAACACAGTAGTTTCAATTCACATAGGTATTTCCAATCACAAAAAGTCGAACTAGGTAAGTTAAAAGGACAAAAATTAGAGGCAAAGTTTTTGGAGTTCGTCCAAGCGGCCAAGTTATGGGCGGCTCGGTTTGCATTCCGAGAGATGAACTTGACCAAAATCTTTGGATTTTCCTGATTAGGATGGAGGTATCCCAATCAAGAACCTCGTCAACACAAATAACAGCCAAAATTTTGGGAAGATAGTCGCTTTCGAATTGAACAAAATCAGCCCCACAAATGGAACAAGCTTCTTTTAGAACAATGGCTTCCGCAACTGCAGTATTTAGGCAAGGAAGGACATCATATTTCGCAAAGATGATGGAGCCAAGGTGGTTGCGAAAAATGATGGCTCAAGTGGCTTTGCCATCTTTGAAGGAGGCAGATCAACATTTTTCTTTTGAGTAGAATATGTTTAGGATAAATCTTCTAAATCTTGTGGTTGAAAATACCCAACACCACTAATTGTCAAGAATGTCCCATCATCCATCTTACAAATATATGTGTGGATTTACATAAATTTTAAAATTAATTAAATAAATTTATGGCCGACATAAATATGTGACATTAAAGTCGAATAAATAAAATATCCACTCCGATAATTATAAGCACCTTTTTTTTTTCTTTCCCTTTTTCCATCCTGTCCATCCTTTTTTAAATAGGATATACATTTACATCTGATTGGGCTGAACTTTTGATCCATTTCTAGTAATAAGTGAGATCCACTATATTTGGGTTGATATTGGAATCCAAAATGGGCCTATTAAGCATTAACTTCTGTTGAATACTACTTGAATTCAATCCAGATTAATTATCCCTGGGAACAATTTCTCGAGCATTATCCTTGTATCCAGATACACTATAAAAAAAGGGATATACCAAAATAGGCTTACAAATTAAAGGCAGAAAATGATAAGAGTCTAGTAAATTAAGCGGGCCTTGATTAGTGATGATAATTAATAATTAGTAGAAAAGTATTATTATAGTATTAGAAGTTTTGATGAAGTGCCTAATAACTTTTAAAACAATCATGACAAAAGCAGCATATATATCTGGTGGAGAATATTAGTAATAAGTTTCAACCTTATCCATGACTGACTGTCAATCAATTTTTTTCTATAAAAGTGAAAGAAGATTGGATTTTGAGTGTGCCTCAAACGTCAAACTTCACACCAATAGTGGAGTGCCAATGAGCTATATTTATGGGCGCATGCTCGCAAAACTAAAATTAGGATAACTTATGTTTCCTCTTTATACGACCCCTCCACCAATTCATAAGGCTTGCTCCAGCGGTAAGGATGAGAGTTCGAATCTCATTTGGAACTTGGATGAAAGCATTTTTATGGGTCTGTCTAAGGGTCATTTGTGGTGAAGACTCCTTTGTGCGCAGAGTGTACAACAGTATGTTGGGATTCCGATACTTGGTGGAGGCACATCCTGCGATTTACATCCTTCAGGATTCTAGGACAAGAGTTCTGAGGGTCCATGATTAGTCTAGTATAAGCTTGGACACCTGGATAAAAAAAAAAAAAAAGGGTAGAAAATGAATTTCTTAATTGCATTAATTTCATATTCTACTGTGATGAATCATCTTAATTGTTTTTAATTTATGTATTGTTTTGTTTTATTTTATTTTTTGATTTAATTTGTCTAAATTGGATTCCATTTATTGGAATATGAAAAGATGTTAAGCTTAATATGCATATACATATATAGTTGCAGAAAAAGAAAAGAAAAAATGTGAGAGTGGAATGGATAAGATGGGGTTGGTTGATGAGTCATAAAGAGTACATTATGGAACATTCAGAAAATTGTACGAATTTGTGCACCATAGTTGTTCCTCAAATGTCGCTGTTGGAAATTAGAAACCATTAGTAGTAGTATATAGTAGTATGTGATAACCCATTTGAACATATTATTATATATAGGCCATAAAATAAGATAAAGAAAGCATTGAATTTGATAACAAATGGGATGGATGGATGGATGCGGCAACAAGAAAAAGAGGGACCAGTCTAACTAGAGCTAATAATAGCTTAGGATCGAGTGGTACGCAAATAATTAGCGCTACATCCATTGAATTGGATTTAATTGAATTGAATTGAATTGGAATCAGATTCTTTAACAACATATGACCCTACTATACGCCTTTTCAATTCCTCATTATTATTTTATATATTAGCACTATACTCGATCATATTCCATGATAAAAGTTTCAACTAGATTTTAAGGTATATATATATTATATATATATATATTATATATATATATATATATATATATGGTGGTGGTAGCCGATTACAAAACAAATATCGATCTGCTCTATTGCTCAAGCTAAATAAGGCCAATGCACGAAACTGGAGGGGACCATTTATTACTAATGTTTATGGAAGTAGTGATTCCTAATTTTTATACAGTGATGGGGTTCGAGAAGTCTTCAATTGTCTCTCTCACTTTATCAAAAGAAAAGCAACAAAAATAATTGTCTCTCTCATTTCTTCTAGAAATTCAACTAACTACCATTAATGTCTCGCTTTAATTAATATATTAAGCCCTATTTCACTGCTTTTTGTCAAGTGTATTTTCTTTCTTCCTTTCTTTAATAATGATGATACTCAAAGTAAACTAGGGATTGCAAATTTTAATGAGTGCAAAAGCAAAAATAAGTGTGTGTTTTAGGACAAAAGATTCTTTGACTGACAAATTTAAAGTCCTGATGACTTGTTTCGATTAATTGATATTGCGTTGTTTGTATTGAAATAGCTATCTATTCAAATAATGATATAATATGTCCAAAGTAAATCCATTAGCTTTGTATGTTCTACACATGTGCATGAGAGGGTAGACACATTTTTATCCTTTAATATACACGTGACAATTATCCAATACTTCATTGATTTAAATTCACTGGTATATGTTACGCAAATAATATATGTTGCGATTTTAACTAGAATCTTCTTAATAAATAAAATTTTGAGTTGGAGGATATTATCTCTAATATATAGACATGCATGCCGATACTCACTCAATTCATACAAAAATCAAATGCAATACACCTATCTATTCAATTGAATAATACTATTCTATTAGACTGATCAATCAATCAATAGGTGGAATAAAATGAAATCCACGCTATGCTATATAATATTTTCACTATTTCTTTCTTTGTGGAATAAAGATTTGTATGTTTGTTTTATTTGACTTACAGAAAGCTAGAGTGGGAGGGAGAGAATGGGTCTAATCCAAAACATCAATATCCTATCTCCTATCCATCAAAATATAAGCCACCACAAAATACACATAACAGATTCACTGTCTGTCACCTTTGCCACAGAAAATTACAAAAAACCCCCAAGTCATATTAGCATATACTACCAAAGAAAAATCCCACCCCCCAAAAGCAGATAGATATAAATATAAATAAATATCAAACCAAACCTTCATGGACATGGACCACTCTATAATTAAATTATTATTATTATAATTTTATAAATATACAAACAGGACAACCCCTATGTACACCACACCACACAACACACGTACATTTATTTATTTAATATAAAAAACATTACGTACTACTTACTGCCTTCCATTCTCAACCCCCACTCATTCAAATTAAAAATGGGGCAGAATTTGTTGGAAGCGTTGAATGTGAGAGTGGTAGGGTCCGGCGAGAAAATTCTGGTACTCTCCCATGGCTTCGGCACAGATCAATCAGCGTGGAATCGCATTCTGCCGTTCTTCATCCGCGACCACCGTGTGGTCCTCTACGACCTCGTCTGCGCCGGCACTGTCAACCCTGATTTCTTCGATTTCCGCCGCTACACAACCCTCGACCCCTATGTAGACGATTTGCTCAACATCCTTGACGCTATCGGTGTTGACCGCTGCACTTACGTCGGCCACTCTGTCTCCGCCATGATCGGTATCCTCGCCGCCATTCGCCGCCCCAAGCTCTTTGCTAAGCTCATTCTCATCGGAGCCTCTCCACGGTAATTAACTAATTAAACACAATTAATTCATTAAAAATGAACTTTTACTAAATAACTTTATACTAATTTTCCGTTGATTTGTCTGGCAATTTTGATCCATTCTTCTCTAATTCGAAATTTCTCATAGTAATTTGTCATTTGAGCTACACACATGTTCGCAGTTTTGGTAATTTTGTGATCAAATCAGAAATTTTTTTTTTGTGAATTCCGAAAGCAATAGACCAATAGTACGAATAAATATCTTCAACTTGCAGACTCTAACTAAAAAGTTAAAAAAAGCTGAAATTATTTTTATAGGAAGAAAAGTATCTCAAAATCACGACCTAATAATTAAAGGACTAAAACAGCAATTTAATAGGCATATCTAAATTTCGGAATTTGATAGGTTTTTAAACGACAAGGACTACCATGGAGGATTCGAGCAAGGCGAGATCGAGGAAGTGTTTTGGGCAATGGAGGCGAACTACGAAGCTTGGGTGAACGGATTTGCGCCGCTGGCGGTTGGGGCGGATGTGCCGGAGGCGGTGCGTGAATTCAGCCGTACGCTTTTCAACATGAGGCCAGATATAACTCTATTCGTATCGCGTACTGTTTTCAACAGCGATTTCCGTGGTGTGCTAGGGCTAGTAAGAGTTCCTTGCTCCATTATCCAAACCGCGAAAGACGTTTCAGTGCCGGCGTCCGTGGCGGTTTATTTAAAAAACCACCTCGGTGGGCGGAGCACGGTGCATCCTTTGAACGTGGAAGGCCATCTCCCCCACCTCTCCGCCCCGAATCTGTTAGCTCAAGTGCTCCGACAAGTGTTACCCAGATGAAAGAGAGAGAGAGAGAGAGAGAAAAAATATTGGGGGATAGGGAATAAGAGGCGACACGTGGCGAATAATTATTGGGGAGTATTTTTGTTTTTCTTTGTATTGGAAAAGGGATGAGGATAGGGATATGCACGTGGTTTTCACGTGATGATGTGTTTAGTTTGGTTTCTGCCTTTTTCTTAATTTCGTTTTTTGTGAAAGTGGGACCCAGATAATCTTCTCTTGATTACCGACTTTAGCTGCTGTGCTGCTTTTATTTGGTTAAGTGGGGAGAATTAGAAATGGTTCTTGTTGAGTAGTATTTAATTTTACGTGTGATTTGTTTCATGCTGGAAGCTTGAAACGGAAAGGAAGTACGAGTTAACGTAGCGGCGTGTATGTGTTTTTGCATGTTTGGGGAAACCGTGGTTTGCTTGATTTGATAATGATAATGATAATGATAATGATGGTCCCCCCATAATTTGATGTGCATGTTTACTTTGTGCAGTGCCCGTGCCCTATGAAAAAGGTAACAAGTAAATGATATGATCACTACTATTTATAATGAATGGTTTAACATTATTGATTGAGTAAAACTGTTAACTTAAGATAAGATAAAAATTAATTCCAAGTACGTACAAAATCAGTATATAGGAGTAGGAAAATTTGTCTGATAGGGAGAATTTTTCTGATTGTTTTAAATCTTCGTACGGCTTTCACTTTCACAGAGAGAGAGATTCCCTTGTGGTGACTACTTCTGTTCTGATAGGTTGTTGAAGTTATTTCACTTTCACACAGAGATTTCCGTGTATTCTAGTTTTAAGCATATACTGTAGTATAATACTAGTAGTAGTAGTAATTAATTAATTCCAAGATGCAATTAACATCTATTCATTCAAATAAATTAAAAATTAAACACTTTTATTATCTCTTTTATTTCTCAACTAATTATTTTTGGATTACAAACAGTGTTAATTAACCAACACTTTGTGTTCTAAATATTGCTTCCTCAATTTTAATTAATAATTAAGTGAGCATTCCGGTTTTCTAGTAGCCGACTTAGCACAATAGTCATAAACCATATACAATTTTCTGTATTTATTCATTTGAGCTCTTTGCACAGCAGTGAGATCTTTATACTTGTTCCAAAAATACCCCTGGTTACCACATCTCGAAACATCTGTACCTTGGCAAGCATAGAAATTGAAATCTTTGTAGTGAGCTATGAACGGCGCGTGACTCCAATCGACCTTTCCAGCCCAATCTGCATTCCAAATACTTGCCTCTATGTGCATAGGCTTGTTTGGATACGGTATTCCTTTTGCCATATTGTTTTTGAATACTCTCACGGGAATTTTATCAATAATGAAAACTATATGATTTGGGTTCCAAAGAAATTCGTAGGTGTGGAAATCTTGAGATGGATTAAACCAAAGTCTAAAACTTTGTTCTCTATGTCCCGTGTCATTATCATAGACATTGGTTTGGACTGTTCCATTAGTGCCCAAAAATTCAAAATCCAGCTCGAAATGATTTCCTGGATCTTGATTATCGGGTGCTGCAGTTAAGTAGAAGCTTGTCACAATTCCTCCTGTTAGTCTGTTTGGTATTTTCATACGGATATGAAACAATCCAGACCCGTAATCGTATTTGGACCTAAATCCAGCACCTGAATATCGATCAAACTTGAGTTGCACCTCAGTGCCTCGAGGATCAACTGAAAAGTGATCTCCTCCCCACAAATAATTATAGAACCTGAAGAAATTATTAGCACCATTCGCTAGTATGAAAAAGTAACTAAGAAAAATTGTACAAATATGGAGGAATTCCATTTTGTAAACTAATAATTGAGTTATGATTTTATTTTATTTTATTTATGCATCTCAAATATTCAAAGTGATCATTTTATAGGCCCATTATATTGAAATTTATAGAAAATTATCTAATACGTTACCATTTCAAATTAGAAATTGTATTTTTGGATAAATCTTCAATTAAGAATCTTTTTAACTATAAAATATTGTCCACATTTACAAAATATGTTTACGGGATAATCTTCAATCTTTTGAATTCGATTTTACTATTAAAAATTGTCCATATTAGGTAAGTTTTCTAATTAGAAATTATGTTTTTGGATAAACTTTCACTTTCGAATTTTGTTTAACTATTAAATACTGTCCATATTAGTTAAAACAAAAAAATGATATTGATTATCCATATTCATGTAAATATCTAGTGAAGTTTTATTCCAGTTAGTGTACTAATTGATCAATTATCATGCATATAAATATATATAAACTTGAAACCAGTTATCGACTAATGTACATTTACAGGGACTTGAAGTAAGAAACAAAAAATTGTACCCAAAAAAAACCGGAAGAAGAAGAAACAAAAACATCCATAACTCAAAGTGATTAAAAAAAAAAAAAAAGGTGATATAAGGTAATTAAGTTCCAAGTTATCACAATATGGATCATGACTCATGGATAAAAGTTCCAAATTATCGCAATATGGGTCATGACTATGAGTTTGTCCTGGATCAGCACAGGTCAATTGAGCGCAACTACGAAACGATCAATTTCTTTTTTATTGTTGATAAGTTGAAAATAAGTTTGTAAATGAATCAAAAATGGGTCAACTGAAAATGAAATATACCCAATAAAATAAATAAACTACTTAAATCTATTTCATTTTTAATGAAGTCTAAGTGTGTAATGGTCAATCAACGTTGAATTTATTTAAATGTATCTGAATACTGAAGAAAATATTTTCTAAGTAAGGTGCATTTTTTCTTAATTTAAAAAAACATCCGACATTAGTAAACACAAAGAAATATAACACAACCCAACCCAATTTCAACCGGACTCATTTTTAACCCATGCGTCTCTTCTGTATTAAATGGTTTAGGTTTAGGCTCACCCTGTGTGGGCCCGTCCAAACCCAATTTAACATGCCCGTTTTCCACTTTGAATCCAGGTTAAAGTCTCCGGGGCAGGATGAAGTTTGTGTGATTCTTTTTTAGAATGGGCGTTGGAAGTTGGAACCAACTTTTGCACCTTGAATAATCTAGTGATTATAAATACCTAAGAATTTAATGACCACCTGAAGGTAAAAAGAGAGGTAGTCCAAATAATTCAAATTCATGAAATCAGAATAAAATAGACCTTATACACCTGACTAATTTTTTAAATATAAACAAGTTTAGAATCCAGCCTATTTATATGCAAATTTAGAAGTACCAACGTTCAATTGCACGAGTGACAAAGTAACCCTAAAAAAAATTAGAATTTTCATTATTAGTGCGTAAATATATCTACATACTACTATACTAGTATGAGTTATCCATCTTAAAAACTCTTCGATATGATTGGTAGATATATTATACTAATAGTGATATGGTTGCTTAATTAGAATAGTTCATAGATTCATTGTTATATTTTTAATAATTTTTAATTAAAAACCACAATAACATCATCATCAAAACCAACCAAAAAAATCCTAATTTTTTTTGAATGAAATTCTTTTCTTCCCATTTAATATTTCCAGTAGACTAATTGAATTAATTATTAATTCAATAGTTAAAAAATCTAACATATCTAGTAATGTCAGCAGTCCAAGCCCAAAGCCCAACCGTTGAAGCTCAAGCGTATTGCATGTGACGCCTTAGGTTTACCATTAATTGGAAGCCGACTCCCAATTAATTGTGATTTAATTAATTAACAATTATTAAAGATTTTGATCAATTAAACTCTTTTTATTGAATGTACACTTGAATTAATCAACAATATTATTTCAAGAGAGGTCCTACACTCCACAGTCGAGGACTAGCGATATATCTATCGATTGCGATACACATAAACGAGTGATCATAAGTAGGGCTGTCAATGGGGCGGATTTCAATCCGGATTCGTCCGAATTCGGTCCGATTTATTAGGATAATTGTGCGATTAGAGATTCGATGGACCTGATCCGATTATAAAGATTCTAAATCCAAACTCATAGAGTGAATATGGATTTAGGTCGATCCGATCCGTTAAAGATCCGTATCCGACAACAAATAAAAAGAAAGATATATATACAAAATGATTTATAAAAATAAGTATTATTAATAATATTTGAACATCAATTTAAGAAGATAGTAATTTATAATTCGTTTATAGATTTATTTAAACAAATATATTAATTCTACTAATATGAATGTAGTAAAGAAACTTTGAAAATGTGAGCTAAAATTAAATTAAATTGAAACGAAAATAAACTTGCTTTAGGAAAAAAATATTAATTTAACTTTTTAAATACAAATTTATTGGATCCGAAAAATATCTGATATCCGGCCAAATCCGACTAAGATCCGTTGGATTAAAAAAAACTAGATTTGAGCACAATCCGACCAAGATCCGAATCCAACAGGATTCGATCCGATATAAATGAAGCCGGATCTGAACGAACCTGATCCGACCAGAATCCGACATTGACAGCCCTAATCATAAGGTAGGCCAACATTTTTTCATTGTGTTTCTACACAACCTTCTTGTCTCACTTTTATATGGACCAACAACTTAGGTTCCAAGACTTAAGAAACGTTTTAATTACCTCTTGAAATATGGTGAATTTTCGATAAGGGATAAAAGTGTAAAATCCGAAACCACTTGTGGTTCAGGAGTGTTAAATATATATTCCTAAAACCACGGATCTACTTATGTGTTAGTTACAAATTAAAATAAATTAAAAAAAAAAAAAAAAAAAACCATGGGGTGTTTCTAAGAGAATCACCTAACCACACAAAAGTGGTGATATTGATTTAAGATTGACAATGGATATGTTGAAAATTAATTCACAATGGATATGTTGAAACTTAAAACAGTAAATTAATGGGAAAGGTTTAAGTAACCTATATATTAATTGTGTACTTTTTAAGAATAAATGTAACTTAATTTCAATATGAAATAACTAAGCAAACAAATTTAAGGACATATGATTTTTAGATGACAATGAAATTACAAATTAACTGTGTCAAGTGTTGAAGATAATTGAAGATTAAAGCTAGGTTGCTGATATTTATTTGGATTGAAAGATTGAAGTATTGTGAAGAATTGATTGCTGGCTGATTGAAGGAGACGAGAGCAGCAATTTGGGAATTTAGGGATTATATTATTTTAACATTATGTGTTCAGTTTTATTTGTATTTATTTTTCTGTTTAGCACTTTTAATAAGTAAGTAGCACTTATTCAGTTATTTAGTCACCGCCTCAATTCTTGTATAAATAAGTGCTGGGTTCAATTCTTTGTATATACAATTACATACATTTTCAGTTTTAATAAACAGAATTTTTCCTTTCCATTTCTTTCTGTCATTGAGATTTTCTCTCTCAATTTACAAATCAAATAATTCTATTAATGAATAATTTTCAGATTCCAATATGGTATCAGTTAGTATGATTTTGGCTTCCGCATCCACCATTGGAGATCCTTTTTTCTTCTCCCTTTCTTTCCATTAGAAGTTCTGTCTTCTTGCTCTATTTCAAGGGGTTTTGTCCTCTTCTTTTTTGTGGTGATTCACTTTTTGTAGTGATCCATTCTCTGTTCTTTTAATCACTCTTTCCACAGAGTTTTGTGTCCTCTGTTTTTCTGATCATCTTCTCACCTAATCATGTCTGATTCCACTCCAGCAAATTCTTCTTCCACTACTGGAAATTCTCGTCCACGATTGCCGATGGAGGACCCCTCCAGCCCTTTCTTTCTCCATCCTTCAGATGGTCCTGGCCTTCTTTTGGTCCACAACAAACTTACTGGAGACAACTACACCACCTGGGCACGCTCTATGTCCCTCGCCCTAAATGTCAAACATAAAACAGGATTTATCAATGGCACTTTAACAGATCCAGGCATCAATGATGCAATTCTACAAGATGCTTGGTCAAGAAACAACGATATTGTTGTTTCTTGGATCCTAAACTCTGTTTCCCCAGACATTCATTCAAGTATTTTATATACTAACAGTGCAAAAGACATTTGGGATGATTTGAAGACGAGATTTCAACAAAGCAATGGTCCACGTGTTTTTCAATTGAGGAGGGATCTTGCTACTATTTCTCAAGATAATCAGTCTGTAAATCTCTACTTTACAAGACTGAAATCTATTTGGGATGAGTTACAGAACTACAGACCACCTATGGCTACATGCAACTCTTGTGAAAATGCACAGAAAATTCATGGTCATAATCAAGAAGAGTATGTGATGGCCTTCTTGATGGGATTAAATTCTACATTTGACAACCTAAGGGAACAGGTATTAATTATGGAACCTCTTCCTTCTATAAGTAAAGTCTTTGCTCTTGCTACTCAAGCAGAAAGACAAAGGCTAGTTGGTCCCAAAAATCAATCTGATTTATCCAATTCTATGGTTTTTTCTACTAAAACTTTCAATTCTCAAAATCAGCCAAAAAGACCTTATAACCAATTCAAACAACCATCTCAAACTTTGCCTTCCAATTCTGTCATTAACCCTGTTTTTAACCCTTCTTTTAAAAAGAAAGAAAAACCCATATGCAGCCATTGCAATATACAAGGTCATACTATGGATAAGTGCTATAAACTTCATGGCTATCCAAATGGTTTTCAACCCAAATCTAAACAACAAACCTACTCAAACAACATTGTCAACCAAGTTTATGATGATCAAAATTCTCAAAACAATGGAAATTTTTCTACTGGGGACACTTTTTCAAACTCTGCCTCACTACATCCTATAACCCCTCTACTACAAAGCCTCAATGCTGACCAGTGTCAACAGCTCATGAATCTGTTCTCTAATCAACTAAATATCAGTTCACAACAGAATTCATCACAAAATTCAGACTCTGCACATATATCATGCATTTCAGGTATATGTTCTAACACTTACAACTTTGATTTTCAATTTTCTAAAAATGATTGGATAATTGATTCTGGAGCTTCTAAACACATATGCAACAACAGAAACTTATTTTCCAATATATCTTTAGTTCAAAATATTAAAGTCATATTACCTGACAATTCTAGTTATACTGTCATTGAGGTGGGGGATATTTTACTTAGAGGTTCTGGATTTACTCTTAGGAATGTCTTTTACATACCTGACTTTAAATTTAATCTCATATCAGTTAGTGAGTTGTTAAAATCAACTAATCTACTTATTAATTTTACACCTACCTCATTTGTAATCCAGGACAATCAGGGGAAGATGATTGGAAAGGGTAGAGTTCATCAAGGCCTATATGTTTTGGACAGCCCAAGCAACCCAATAACTGCTCATTGCAATAAAGTGTCCTCTATTACATGGCATAGAAGATTAGGACACATGCCCTTTAAAAGAATGACCTTGTTAAGGAATAGTATAGGTTTAGACAGTTTACATAATTGTAACAACACCGACCCTTGTTACATTTGCCCTTTGGCAAAACATAAAAGACTTGTTTTTCCTAAATATACTACTACTTCTAGTACTATTTTTGAATTACTGCACTGTGATATATGGGGACCATTCCATACTTTATCTCAAACAGGTCATAGATATTTTGCTACTTTGATAGATGATTTTTCTAGGTTCACATGGGTTTGTTTCCTGACAAATAAATCTGATATCATTACTCTTTTACCAAGTTTTTTAGCTATGGTTAAGAATCAATTCAAATGTACGGTTAAAACTTTCAGAAGTGACAATGCACCTGAGTTAGTTTTTAAAGACTTATTTCAAAAACATGGAATCATTCATCAATATTCTTGTGTTGAAACACCTCAACAAAACTCCATAGTAGAAAGGAAGCATCAACATTTATTGAATGTTGCCCGTGCACTATATTTTGAATCAAAAGTCCCAATTACCTTATGGTCAGAATGTATATCTACAGCTGTCTTTCTAATAAACAGGACACCTTCCAAAGTTATCAATTTTCAGTCACCATATCAAAAGCTTTTTAACAAAAATGTTGACTACACTAGTTTTAAAATTTTTGGGTGCTTGGCTTTTGCTTCCACATTAAAACAAGGAAGAAATAAATTTGAACCAAGAGCTAGAATATGTGTTTTCATAGGTTATCCTTTTGGCATTAAAGGTTATAAATTGTTTGATATTCAAACTCAAGAGATATTCATCTCTAGAGATGTTATTTTTCATGAAGGTGTTTTTCCATTTCATAACATATTATCTAAGACTTCTGATACTAACTTTCTAGATAAGAATGTTTTTCCTTCAAATAAATTTGTAGATGATTTTTATCAATTTGGTCAACATGATCAAACAAATGATCCAGATTACATTCCTACTTTTGAAGAGAATGAAAATTCAGAAAATGAAGACTCTGAGATTTTTCAGAACACTAACTTTAATGATAATGATCAGAATACTGATTCTCATGTTTCTGCTCCTTTAAGAAGGTCTACAAGGCCTAGCAAAACACCTAGCTATCTTTCTGAGTACCATTGTGATCTATTGCATAAAGTTAACACTTCTACATCCTCACAAACAAGGTACCCTCTCTGTAATTTTCTTACTTATGACAAGTTATCTCCTAATTATAAATCTTTTATTTTGAATGTTTCTTTGGATTTGGAACCTCACTATTATTATCAGGCTGTTAGTAATCCTAAATGGAGACAGGCTATGCAAGAGGAGATAAATGCTCTTCAAGAGACAAAAACTTGGACTATAGTTCCCTTACCACCTGAAAAAAACTCTATAGGGTGTAAATGGGTATATAAAATAAAAAGAAAACCTGATGGCACTGTGGATAGATTTAAAGCTAGGTTAGTTGCTAAAGGTTACACTCAAAAGGAAGGGATAGACTATAATGACACTTTTTCCCCTGTAGCAAAGTTAGTTACTGTGAAAATACTTTTAGCCATAGCTGCTGCCAAAGGTTGGGGACTATATCAACTTGACATAAACAATGCCTTCCTATATGGGGATTTGGATGAAGAAATATATATGGATCTTCCCTTAGGATTTAAAAGAGAAACAAATAATAATCCAAAATTAGTTTGTAAACTACAAAAATCATTATATGGTTTAAAACAGGCCTCTAGACAATGGAATAATAAATTTACTGAGGCTCTAATGGAATATGGATTTACACAATCCAAATCTGATTATTCCCTATTTACAATTGGTCATAACAATACCTTTGTTGCTCTATTATTATATGTAGATGACATAGTTATTACAGGTCCTAATACTGAGCAGATTAATAAGTTTAAAACTTTTTTACATTCTAAATTTAAATTTAAAGACATGGGAAGTCTTAAATATTTTTTAGGTCTTGAGATTGCTAGAACATCTAAGGGTATTTGTTTAAATCAAAGACATTATACTTTGCAATTATTAGATGAAACAGGTTATTTGGGATCAAAAATCACTTTATCTCCCAATGGATCCTAATGTCAAGCTTAATTCTGAGGATGGTGAGTTTTTAAAGGATGAAACGGCCTACAGGAGGCTTATTGGCAGATTGTTATATTTGACTATAACAAGGCCAGACATCACTTTTGCTGTACACAAGCTTAGTCAGTATGTATCTAAGCCTAGAGTGCCACATCTACAGGCAGTTCACCATGTGCTTAGATATTTAAAGTCTCATCCAGGTAAGGGTTTGTTTTTCTCTTCTAATTCTATTCTAACTATAAAATCCTATGCTGATGCAGATTGGGCATCATGTAAAGACACTAGGAGGTCTACAACTGGATTTTGCATGTTTTTAGGAGACTCACTTATTTCATGGAAATCAAAGAAGCAATCAACAGTATCAAAATCCAGTGCTGAAGCAGAATACAGATCACTAGCAAGTGCTTCAAGCGAAATCATTTGGATACAACAAATTCTATCAGATTTTCAAATTTCTACAGAATCTTCTACTCTCCTATTTTGTGATAATCAACAGCTATGCATATTGCTAACAAGCCAGTATATCATGAGAGGACTAAGCACATAGAAATAGATCTTCATTTTGTTCGTGAACTAGTACTGTGCAAGAAAATTAAGCTAATGCCAATTACAACTGAGAATCAAATCGCAGATATATTTACAAAAGCTTTGGCTTTACCTCGTTTTTTGGCGCTGCTGTCCAAGATGGCTCTGATTGATATTCATGCCCCAAATCCATCTTGAAGGGGGAGTGTTGAAGATAATTGAAGATTAAAGCTAGGTTGCTGATATTTATTTGGATTGAAAGATTGAAGTATTGTGAAGAATTGATTGCTGGCTGATTGAAGGAGACGAGAGCAGCAATTTGGGAATTTAGGGATTATATTATTTTAACATTATGTGTTCAGTTTTATTTGTATTTATTTTTCTGTTTAGCACTTTTAATAAGTAAGTAGCACTTATTCAGTTATTTAGTCACCGCCTCAATTCTTGTATAAATAAGTGCTGGGTTCAATTCTTTGTATATACAATTACATACATTTTCAGTTTTAATAAACAGAATTTTTCCTTTCCATTTCTTTCTGTCATTGAGATTTTCTCTCTCAATTTACAAATCAAATAATTCTATTAATGAATAATTTTCAGATTCCAATATCAAGTTAACCAACATATATTATTGTGTGTTCAATTCTAAACATTATTGCTTCCTCAATTTTAGTTAATAATTAAGTGAGCATTCTGGTTTTCTAGTAGCCGGCTGAGCGCAATAGTCGTAAACCATATGATATTTTCTGTACTTGTGCATTTGAGCTCTCTGCCGACGACTGAGTTTTTTAATCTTGTTCCAAAAATACCCCGGGTTACCACATCTCGAAACATCGGTACCTTGGCAAGCATAGAAATTGAAATCTTGGTAGTGAGCTATGAACGGCGCGTGACTCCAATCGACCTTTCCAGCCCAATCTGCATTCCAAATACTTGCCTCTATGTGCATGGGCTTGTTTGGATACGGTATTCCTTTTGCCATATTGTTTTTGAAAACCCTCACGGGAATTCTATCAATAAAGAATACTATTTGATTTGGGTTCCAAAGAAATTCGTAGGTGTGGAAATCTTGAGATGGATTAAACCAAAGTCTAAAACTTTGTTCTCTATGTCCCGTGTCATTATCATAGACATTGGTTTGGACTGTTCCATTAGTGCCCAAAAATTCAAAATCCAGCTCGAAATGATTTCCTGGATCTTGATTATCGGGTGCTGCAGTTAAGTAGAAGCTTGTCACAACTCCTCCTGTTCGTCTCTCTGGTATTTTCATACGAATATGAAACAATCCGGACCCGTAGTCGTATTTGGACCTAAATCCAGCTCCTGTATATTGATCAAACTTGAGTTGCACCTCAGTGCCTCGAGGATCAACTGAAAAGTGATCTCCTCCCCACAAAAAATTATAAAACGTGAAGAAATTATTAGCTCCATTTGCTAGTATGAAAAAGTAACCAAGAAATATTGTACAAATATAGAGGAGTCCCATTTGTAAGAACTAATTATTGATTTTTTTTTTTATTTTTAATTTTTGCTTCTCAAACATTCAAAGTGATCATTTTATAGGCGCATCATCTTAAAAATTATAGAATGTTTTCAACATTAGTTTATATCTATATTAGTTACCTGCTCACATTAGAAACTGTGTTTTCAGCCTTCAATTCTAAATTCTTTTTTATCTATAAAATTATAAAATATTGTCCATATTAGTTAATTTTTCAAATTAGAAAATATGTTTTCAGATAACCTTCATTGTCGAATTATTTTTTACTATTAAATATTGTCCATATTAGTTACATGAGAGAATTGCATTTTTGATAGAGAGCTATAGGTCAATTTCCATTTTTTGGTACTGAGCTTTATGTGTTCAACACATTTGGTACAGAGCTTTAACAAATTGTGACACATGTGGTACAGACGTTAAAAATTGACGTTAAGTGATGATGTGGCAGTTAAGTTTAATTGCAAAGTTGATGCTATTACTTATGTTGACTGATGTTTTTACCCCATAATATTTCAGGTTACCCAAAAAGCCCCAAATCTTCAAATTTAGTGACGATTTTAGTCTACATTGTCGCCAAATTTTAAAATTGACTCGAATAAGACCACGTGCGGACCAATTTGAATATTTTACTTATTTTATTTAAATATCTAATTTGATTTATAAATAATATTAATAAATTAAATAATAATTAACATAACTATCACCAAAATTAAGAAATCATATTCTTTTTAAATATAAGATTTATATAATAGTATTAATATATTTAATATATATTAAAAAATAAATAATAAATAATTATAATTTAAAAAAAAAATCCAACCACCCCCGTCCCCCCTCCCCCGATTCCCAGGCGGTCCCTCCCCTCTACCCCGATTCCCAGGCCGCTTGGGAATCGTTGTAGAGGGGAGGGGAGGGGTGGGTTGGGTGGGGTTGGATTTTTTTTGAAAATTAAAACTATTTATAATTTATTATTTTAATAAATATTAAATAGTTTTTAATTATATAATTTATTATTTTAATCAATATTTAAAAATATATGTTTTCTTAATTTTGATGATATTTATGTTAAAGTATTATTTAATTTATTAATATTGTTATAAATCAAATTAGTTATTTAAATAAAATAAGTAAAATTTTCAAATTGGTCCACACATGGTCTTATTCTAAATCGATTATTTTAATCAATATTTAAAAAAAATATTTTCTTAATTTTGATGATATTTATGTTAAAGTATTATTTAATTTATTAATATTATTTATAAATCAAATTAGTTATTTAAATAAAATAAGTAAAATTTTCAAATTGGTCTACACATGGTCTTATTCTAAATCGAGTCAATTTTGAAATTTTACAACAATGTAGACTAAAATTGTCACAAAATTTGGAAGTGTGGGGCTTTTTTGGTACCCTGAAATATTATGGGGTAAAAATATCAGTCAACATAAGTAATGACATAAACTTTACAAGACTTAACTGACACGTCATCACTTAACAACAATTTTTAAAGGTTGTATCAAATGTGCCACAATTTGTTAAAGCTCTCTACCAATTATGTTGGACACATAAAGCTCAGTACCAAAAGTGGGAATCGACCTATAAATCTGTACCAAAAATGCAATTCTCTCTTAGTTACATTTCTAAATAGAAAATATGTGTTTTCGGATAAACTTTCAATTTCAAATTCTTTGTAACTATTAAATATTGTCTATATTGGTTACCTTTTCTTTAAGAAGAAAATATGTTTTAGATAAAACTTCAATTTCGAGTTTTGTTTAAACGTAAGTCTGACGTCCCATGGCTAAGAGATTTTGGGTTAAATCCCCACTGATGTAGGGTTTCTTCTAGTTTAATACTAGTTGATTGGTAGTGTGACGGCCCGGCACCGCGGGTCCATCGGATAAGGGTCGAAAAATTATTATTATTTTGAAAAAGTGTTAGAATATTGAAACTCACTTTTTTTTTTTTTTTTTTGGAACGATAAATTAAAAGTTTAACAGCGGAAGCAGTTTAAAATAAAATAAGAACAATTTAAATTACTAAGTTTTTTGACGAACAAATAAAATCAATTTTCATAGTTGAGTTTTAAAGCGAAAATATTTTATCACAACATATCAAAATATTTGAACAAACTCAACCGAGAGAGATAAATAAGTAATTTATGAAAATTTTGTCTTTTTTGCGAAAATATAAATCATGTTTAACGATTCAAACATTCTAAGTAAGATTTTAAACAAAATCGAAAAAGAACATAAATCGACCACAAAATATTACTACTCTCCCGAATATTAGGGTGGGACCGCAACCGTGATGACCTATCCGCAACCCGACTATTATTTCCAGAACACCTGAAATTGAAAAGAAATGAAACACGGAACGCATAAGTTGATCGTCCAACTTAGTGAGGTTATGTGCGAATTTGATGGTGATGTGTGGATGCAACATATTATATAACATGAGCATGTTATCAAGCAAATAAACATATATTCAAGACGGAAGAAACACGGAATTCACATAACCAAGAATTTGTTGATGCCGTCCTCCACTTACCCTCCATCCTCAGTCTGATGTCCATCCAAACTCACCAAGTAAGGAGCGACCTTACTATCCGAAATGCATCGACATGTCTTTGCCGGAGTTCGTCCTTACTCCCCAAGTGTTCCTCCCCACTTGGATTGTAAGGCCCGGCCTACGGGTGACCGTGACAATCCTGCCGGCCCTTGCCGGCCAGGTTGCCATCGGGTCCATATACCAAACAAATAAGGCCCACACAAAATCGGAATTAAACATAAACATAAAATCGAAAACATAACATATCAAACATATTTAACATATTATCAACATTTAACAACTTATCAAATGAAATTTTAGGTATCATGATAATTTTGAAAAATATATTTGCAACAAGTAGATTTAGATGTAGCATGTATTTGGATAATGATGTTGAAATGCTAAGTGATTTCGTGCGAGTAATGTTGACATAATAAGTCCAATCTAGTCGTGACAACATGCAATAGAAATTACAATATACAACATGCTTTGATTATTAAAAGCTTTAGTAAGTGTTTGACTCGATCTACTAGCACATCGGACCGACATACAAATTCAACACACAACGCTCACCTTTGTCGCTTAGTATAGCGACTAAAACTCCACAAATGAAGCGTATCCGAAACCTGAGCAAGTACGTATACGACTTAGAAACGTAACTAATGAAAATCTTACACAAGGATTTCCTACTAACACATCGTACAAAATTGCTTAGAACTTTCGATATCAACTCCACTTAGAAGTAGGGCTGAGCGTTCGGTAAAAACCGAACCGAACCGGATCAGACTTCGGTTTTTTTTCGGTTCGGTCCAATTCAGACCATGGACCGTTTGCCGAACCGAAAATTTCGGTTCGGTTCGATAAAAAACCGAACGGTCCGGTTCGATTCCGGTTCGGTCCAAAAAAACCGATTTTTTTTTTTTTTTTTTTTTTGCCCTTTCTACACAAAATTAGTAGCAAACTAGCAGTTAATTCTATTTCATGTTTCCCTGGCCGTAAGTGGTATAACACTCAACCTCAAACCTAAATTCCCATCTACCCCATTGCATTGTTTCTTGCCCACAAACAAAAAGAAAAAGAAATCTTAAAATTAACAAAGAAATCAAGGAAATCTCTCATTACCTTTCTAAATCTTGCAAGGAGAAAACAGGGAAATGATTTTATAAAGCAAAATTGCAATATTGAAACTCGATTATCAAATCCCAGATCTACTACAATTCAAAGTTTCAAACAACACTAAAATGAACAATGGCCGCGGCGGGAGTAGTAGGCTTGAAGGGCGGCAGTGGACGGTGGTCTTGAAGAGCGGATGCGGCGGAGAGGAGTATAAGAGGCGTAAATCAGAGGGCTGCGGTGGTGGCCGGTGGGTGTGCGAGGCGGTGATCTTGATTCTTGAAGGGCGGCGGCTTGGGTGTGGAAAATAGGGTTTGTGATTTTGGGGAAGAAAAATCCCTTTAGGCCTTTACTTCGTTATTTTTTTTTTATGAATGAAAGAGAAGCTTTGGTTTTATCATTTATGATTCACTTGTTCAGTTTTAAGAAAAATTAAAAAAAAAAAAAAAAAAAAACCTATTTTGGTAGACTGGGTAATGAAATGGGTAGACTGGGTTCGGTATTTGGGTTTGGTAAATGGGTAATGAAAAAAAAAAATTATTTCGGTAAAACCGGTTCGGTTCGGTAAACCGACCGGTTTTACCGAAAACCGAAAGAATCCTGGTTCGGTTCTGGGGGAAGAACCGTTTACCGGACCGAAATTTCGGTCCGGTAAACGGTCCGGACCGAAAATTCGGTTCCGGTTCGGTCCGATCGGTAAACCGGACCGGGCTCACCCCTACTTAGAAGTAATTATTTTCAAAACTCAAAATACTAATTAAATAAAACAGCTCCAAAACAGCAAATTTTTACCTTCATTTTCAGATTTACAAAAAAAAACCCCTAAACTTTTAAATATATCCATTTTTTTCGAAAATTTGAACAAACTTTAAATCAAAAAATTTTTAACTAAAACCATATTGAAAATCAAATAAAAACAGATTATTAAGTATCTTCTTACTCCAAAAATCGAACCTTTAAAAATCCCACAAGTTAAAACTTTTCAAAAATACCCTCATAGTTTTGAATACTTAAGAAAATCAACTTTCTTCAAAAATAACTCAAGATCCAAGCATTTAAGTAATATTTAAAAATAATCAAGCATAATTTCAATATAAAACTGAAATTAACAATAAGTTTTAATAACTTTTCACAAACGAAACAAAAAGTTCTTTAGTTATAAATTTTCTTAGAATAATTTACAAATTTTCAATCTTAAAACTAAAATGAATAAACCACTGCTTCAAATCAATAAATCAAGAGTTTATAAAAGAACCAGGTAAAAACAGTGACAAAACAATTCATTTTCCCCTTATTTTCAGATTTACAAAAATAACCCCAAAAGTTTCAAAAACTCACATTTTTGCAAAATATCGAAGGAAACTTTAAAACAAATGCTTTTCAAGTAACTCAAACCAAAAATTAAAAAAAAAAAAACTTATATTTTCAGTCCCTTTTTACTTCCAACAAAAATCGCAACCCTCAATCCTTCAACTTTTAAAATCTTTCAAAAATACCCCCAAAATTTTGAATATTAAAAACATTAACTTTCTTACACAAATAAATCAAGATCCAAATATATAAGCAATATTTAAACAAAATCAAAGCAAGTCACATTAAATATCTAATATTAAATATAAACTCAACAACTTATCACAAAAGCTACAAGGATAAACTAAATTTCTTCAATATATACTTTGAAGAAAGGAAAATAAAATCACAAGGATTAATGCATAGACGGATTTTTACCCTAAGCAATGAAGGGGATGAAACTCTCTTCATTTTCAGACCTCCGAAGATGGTGGTGGTGGCGGCTCCGGTGGCAGAGGTGGTGGTTCATATCAATAGCCCTCAAATCCTTACTTTTCCCCCAACTTTTACATGTTTGTTATTGAATTAAATATCACTTTATACTACTTAAACATTCATGCTTTTATAATGAGAGAATTTCACTTTTCATACCATAATTCAACCTACTTTAGGGATTTGATACCATAACTTTTTCTACTGACACATTTGATACCATATCTCAAATCCACTCTGCACATTTAATACTTCCGTCAAATTAATCACGGAATTGTCATGTGAATGTCACGTGGCCGTTAAAACTTTACACATTTGATACAATTACTTATGTTGACTGATAAATTTACCCCATAACTTGGTCAGCATGTGGTATTGTTCGAGTCAATTTGGAAATTTTGCAACAATGTGGACTAAAATCGTCCCTAAATTTGGGGATGTGGGGCTTTTTTGGTAACCTGAAATGTCATGGGGTAAAATTATCAGTTAACATAAGTAATGGTAACAAATGTGTAAAGTTTTAACGGCCACGTGACATTCACGTGACAATTCCGTCATTAATTTGACGGAAGTATTAAATGTGCAGAGTGAATTTGAGATATGGTATCAAATGTGTCGGTAGAAAAAATTGTGGTATCAAATCCCTAAAGTAGGTTGAATTATGGTATGAAAAGTTAAATTCTCTCCTTTTATAATAGTAGATATATAGAGACAAAGATAACCTCACTATCACCTATTAATGTACGTTTCTATTTACCAATACATAAATGATCAATGCTAATACTAACATCTGAAATAATTCTATTTGAAATCCTAATCAATACCATAAATACTTTATTGAAAAACCAATGCAAGTAAAATAGCGGTACTGAATTCCTTTCCAAAAAAAAAAAAAAAATGCGGCTATGAGCTAAACATTATTTTCAACAAAACCTCAAAAAATTGGAAACAGATATTAAATGCATATTACATTAACATCTTCTTTGGACAATAAATATTAACAATGAGACATGAAAAGTTTGATTTTTGGCTTCAACCTCCCTAACATTCCATCCTCGACTTGCTGCTAGGTTTCTAGTAAGATATTTGCAGGCTACTTGTATGAAGTATACTTCTTAGCTATATGAAAAAAGGACCAGAAATACATTAACATCATGGTTCAAAATATAAAAATACCTCATTTGACATTATGTTATTTTTATTAGCTAAAACTTCTCTTCTATTAATTTTTATTAGCAAAAGGCTTATTTAAAATTTGCGTCAATGGGAAGTTATTGTCAATTTTTTTTTTTTTTTGTGAATAAGTGGGTTATTGTCAATTTTAAAAGTTAACAGGAAAATTGTAGTGATTTCTAAGGTGAATATTTAATGGTTGTACAATTGTCATTTTTCTACAAATTATAGATGTATTGAGTTATCGACCTAGGAGGGAGGGTTCGCTAATAAAAAAGAACACAAACAGGAGTTTACCAATTAAACAAAGCATAGACATATTTTTCCTATTTTACTCGTCCTAAAATACTAAACATAATATGATCTTTTTGGTTGTGAAATGATAAGGATCACGAGTATCGTGTATTGCCGACGAGGCCTTAGCCAAGTGTTTAATACTATTAATTAATTTACTTTGATATTATTGTAATGTTTATTTAAAAAAAAAAATATCAGTGTAAAGTTTCAATTCGATATAGTGTTTAATGTAACAATATATTCACCATCTAAAAAAAAATATATCGTATATTAAAATTGTCATGGATGGGATAATAATACGTGTTTTGCTTCACAATTACGATGCTCTTGTAATCTTATTATTAGATTTCCGCAACCTCCTTTTTAAATTACGTAATCCATACATCGTTCCTAAAAAGTTAAATGAAAAAAATATTAAAAGAACCTTTAACAAATGTCAAAGTGTGTGAATGTTATACAAGTGGTCCAAAGCAATTAAGAAATATATATATGGGGTCAATTTAATTGGGCACGAAATTTCCACAAAGCTTCTGATTTTTTAAAATTTATTGCCCTTTTTAAAAGTTACCAATAAAAATAAATTCGTTGGAAAAAATTACCAATATACAATGAAAAGCAATAAAAATATTAATTACCGTACATTATTTTTTATTTGAGCTTCCACAATCTGAAGTCGAGATTGCTCTATCACAAATTTTTGAAAAGGTAGTTTTAGAACGTCATATATATGAATACGCTATATGGTATTTACATATATCTTTTTCAACTAGGCGTCAATTAATTGTTGAGAAAAATATCAAATTGGTCTTATAAATTATAGTCGCTGATAAGTTTGTTCTATAAGTTTTTAGGTCGATAATTTTATCCCATAAATCACAAATGAAGCCAATTTGGGATATTTCCGGCTCAATTGAAAGAATGGACTTCACTCTCGAGCTTATATATTTTAATAAAAAAAATATATATTGTGATTTTTGAAGAAGGAGAAAAATTAATATGATAATGTAAGCGACACATGATCCACGAAAAAATTAATTTTGACTTTTATGAGGGCTCTTGTTGAGATTTTGGAAGTGTATATTCTAACAAGATTTCAAGGAGGAAACAATGCCATAATAAGTTGGGAAAATTCTTGTCCAAGCCTGGCTTGGCCAAACTCATCCAACTACCAAACAAGTATATTGCACTTGTTTTGTGATTGGTCACTTTCCTGGAAGTTATATACAATCCCAAAACAAGTGTATTACACATGCCATATAGTTACTTTGGGTTTGGTTAAACCCGGTCTGGTAAGAATTTCCCAATAAGTTGTAGCTACCTTCAAGATATTGGAGAGATTTTCTTTAAACACTCTGATTAATTTATAGCTACATTCTTAATTCCTTTCTCGTCACTTTGTAAGCTAACATATATATATATATATATATATATATATATATATATATGTTACATTAACATTCTTATATATATATAGCATTCAAAGTCACACTCACCCGGATGAGATGTATCATTGTCTTAATTAATTAATATATATAAGTCCTTATAATTAAGAAGTTAATTAGAATGGGAGCTAAGATATTTTGTCAATAAAACCATGAAATTTTATAAACGTATTTAAATTAAATTACGTGAGTCTATCACAATATAAGGAAAATTAAGCATATATGGCGCCATTCTAATATGGTGTGTGATTTTGTATGTACTCAACCATGAGCAATAACTTGAATTCCCCCCTTATTTCCTCCTCACAAAAATGATCTTAAAAAAAAAAAAAAATTAACTAATAATATAGTTACCTTTTATTCCGCAATTTCATTCTTTTTAATATACTGCGCAAACTAGTAAATGTTCCAGTCGTGCATCTTTTCTTCAAACCACTACATGTTCACATAGTGAATATGAAAATGTGTATATTTTACTTTTTTTTGGTCCTTTATTTTACTAAAATGTGTATATTAATTTTACTTAAAAGCCAAAAAGAAAAAGAGAAAGGAAAAAAAATGAGTATGGTTGGAAATGTGTTACTTTAGAAAGAAACGAAAAAGAAAAAATGAAATTTATTACAGTGTATTTAATAACAGCCCACTAATCTTTAGGAAAGTTGGTTCATGCCTGGTGAATTAAATCCTCAACCCTTGGATTGTGCACACATCAACGGTTGTCATAACATGCAACTTGGTACAAAACTTGGTGTAAGCTCCTCAATTAAGCAATTGTGAACACTCGATCGATCACAAAGAGAAGCAATTTTGATTTGTTTGCATGATTAATTAATAATACATCCCTTCAACCTGTCCTCTAATTTAATTCATGGAAGATGGAACTGAAAATTTGGGAAATAGTACTAATTATATTTCTTGGCTTCAAACAAGCCCTCCATTAACTTCTTCTTCTTCTTCTTCCTTTGCTAACTTCTTGTGTGCACAAAACATAGATAACATTAATTTAGATTTAAGCCCTGTTGAGGGGAAGAAAGGGCAGTGGACAATTGAAGAAGACAGGTGAATTAGTTAATTAATAAATATATATATCAAATAAATTATTTATATATTTTGTTAATTTTTGTTTGAATGCATGCAGGAAATTAATTGAGTTAGTGGACAAGTATGGATTGAGAAATTGGGCTCGAGTAGCTAATCATATGATAGGAAGAATTGGAAAACAGTGTAGGGAGCGATGGAAGAATCATTTACGTCCTGATATCAAGGTTTATTTAATCATTATTTTGTCATTTAATTACTAGAAATGATTTGGTAATATTACAATTAATTAGCTAATTTCATTAATCACCATTTTTAACTCTTATAATTAAGGTAACTTTACTTTTGATCATTTCTTCAAATCTCATAAATTTGATTGATGGAATTTTAACTGATCTTCCCCTTTTTGTGTCATGTACAACGAAAAATCTAAAACTCTTATCCAGATTGAGTTTGATCGTATAAAAAATAACACGTTTGCCTTATGGTTATACAACTCTTCTAGAAAAGTAACCAATCATGTGACAAGTGCAATACACTTGTTATGTTGTTGGTTGAATTTGACAAAGTCTGATTCAAACAATAATTTTTCAGAAATGTTATAAATCTATAGTAGATCGTTTGTAATTTTTCTAAACTTAATTTTCAAGTTTAGGAGTTTTGTTAGATTATGATTTATATATCGATCTTTGAATGGATTTTATTTACACTATTCGTTGATTTATCAAATGTAGCAATCAAGTTCTTCTTCACATTTATTCATAGATCAATGATTTATCAAGCACTAGCACATATTTTTTAGTACTTTAATTATTTTTTTCTGCGTATAATAAACAAACATTAATTTATTAATATCCATTTTCTTTGATTGATTTTTGCAGAAAAAGAATTGGACTGAAGATGAAGAGAGGGTGTTGGTTGAAGCCCATAAGAGGGTCGGAAACAAATGGGCCGAGATATCAAAATCAATTCCAGGAAGGACTGAAAATACAATCAAGAATCATTGGAATGTCACAAAAAGAAAATTAACTTCAAAAAGAAAATTAAAGAAACTAGATGTCCCAAATGGAGTAAAACCATCAATTCTGTTAGAAGAATACATCAAGAACAAGTATTTTAATAAGGGAGGATCTACCTCAATTAGTACTCCAAACAACAATCTTAATCCATCTACTTCTATTTCTACCTCACATGACGAAGAATTGATATCTTATTTAACCTTCGAATCATACAAAGACGAGATGGACTTCATCAAGGATCTGTTTGGAAACATTGATATGGCGGCTGGCTCCTCAAAGACGAGCGACATTAAGCTTCCCGTGGAGAGTGTATTGGCTACTTCTTCAGAACCAAACATGGAACAAAATAGTGTTGATATTATTGATGATGCTATTTTGCATTATCTTCTGGAAATATTAATTCAGACACGACGATGGATCAAGATAGTACCGTTGGGGGTACTAGTAATGGATCGAGTTTGATTTGATTGATTGAAATGGTTTCGTTTTGTAAATAATATCTCTTTAATCAGGGGGTTACAATGAATTAACTTCGCTTGTTGTTATTCATAGACCTTGTGGTTAATTAGCTCAATTAGCTTTTAGTTATAGCTAGACTCTTGGTCGTTATTATATTAACTTAGAATATGATTTTATGTGACATTATATATATATATATATATATATATATATATATATATATATATATATATATATATATATATATATATGCGTAATAGATATGAGTTTGTATTAATGAATCAAAAAAAATGAAAAATAGATATGACTTGTGAGTTTGTTAAGAATGGTCAATTATGACATGTAAGAAAGAATTCTAGTCTCTAATGTAAGTATAGTATATAATAAGATATTATTGTATTGTACTTGACTAGTATCGTATGTTTTTTTTTTTTTTTTTTTTCCCCGGTGTTATTTTTATGCTACTTAGTTGGAAATTTAGATGTTACGGTATATTCTCCAAATAATATGTTTTAATTTTGTTAACTATCATAAACAAAATAGATTTTAGAAAGAATGAAAAAGAAAAAAAAAACATATTGATCCAGACATACATCATTTGAAGATTAATGCATGTGTAGCATTTAATTAATTCTGAGTTAGTTGCATGAAAATGTTTACTTCTTCACTCTGGTATCTGTTATAAATTTGTGATACTGATGGTAGAAGATGAAATAACAGTTTTTCTCTGTTTTTTTTTTGTCATCTTTGACTTATATATATATATATATATATATATATATATGATCCTTCTTCACTTATTTTATGAAGTATGTTTATTAATTCATTAGTTTAAAAAAAAAAAAAAAAAAGGGGGTTCAGCATATATGAGTGATGAAGTTGTTAATTGTCATATTTACTGTTTATTTTGTTACTGCTTCATATATCTATTGTTAATTAATATTGTTGGATCTCCCATTAATTATTGCATAAGGCCTATATATCATTGATAGCCATATTTACAGATTTGTATATATTTAACGGTTTTACGTTGTTTTAGTGCGTATTAACTTTTATATATATATATATATATATATATATATATGATATTTTAATCATTGTTAACAGTCATATGTGAACACGACAATATACGACAAAAGAGTCGTCCTTTTTAATTTTCATCAATCAAATTGAGCTAGCAAGCTATTTTAATATCAACATTTTCTCGTTATTTAATATGTATTAACTTCTGTATATATGATATTCTAATCATTATTAACGATCACATGTCAACACGACAATATACGACAAGAGAGTCGTTCTTTTTAATTTTCATCAATCAAAGTGAGCTAGCCAGCTATTTTAATACCAATATTTTTCTCGTTATTTAGTATGTATTAACTTTTGTGTATATGATATTCTAATTATTATTAACGGCCACATGTCATCAAGACAATATACGACAAAAGATTCGTCCTTTTTAATTTCATCAATCAAAGTGAACTAGCAAGCTATTCTAATACCAACATTTTTCTCGTTATTTAGTATGTATTAACTTTTGTATATATGATATGATATTATAATCATTATTAACGGTCACATGTCAACAAGAAAATATACGACAAGAGAGTTGTCATTTTTAAGTTTCGTCGATCAAAGTGAGCTAGCTGACTATTTTAATACCAACTTTTTCCTCTTACAGAAAAATTTGAAGAAAGAATCACATATTAACTAGATATTGATGCTCAAATAAGTATTAGACAGGAGTATGTGATTTTTTCTTCTTATAAAATATGAACAAATACTTCTAACAATGGCTTTTCTTTTCATTTTTTTTAACCAAACTTAAATGGTTGTTAATTTTTTTCCCAAGGGTTTTAATCTATTTTGAGACGAGTCGGACACATTAAGTAGAAAATTCTCCCAACAAGAATTTGAACTTGATTTCGCTACTTTATAGTGACTAGTCTCTTCTACTAAATCGATTACTTGTTGATCTATGAATGTTAATTAGTCCCAAGAGTATACTGCATATATTCTCAATAGTGTTTCTACGATTTCTATAGACTTGCTTTCTATAGGCATGTTGATTATTATTATTATTATTATTATTATTCTTTGTGATAAGAGATAACAAAGAAAATTAATCAAATCCTCCAAAGCAGGGAAATTAAGGCTATAGAGTCGCTTTCAAAATATCCAGATGATCGGTCTTCTTGTGATCCATTTTTGCTAGTGTATCTGCACATTCATCTCCACCATGTTTTATGCGAGAGATCCGACACTCCCAAGGCATATAGATTAGAACTCTGCTATCCTGTATAATGCTTCCTAAGGGATGACACTCCACATCCGCTTCTCTGATATGTTTGACGACAATTTCGGAGTCAGTCTCAAGTTCAACTCTATGGATACACCTATCCCAAGCCAATTGACCGTCTCTTGATGTGAGGAGTTCCGCAAGAATAATCGGGATGTCGCCCAACTTGCGCGAATATCCAACAATCCACTCCCCCAAATCGTTACGTATAAGACCACCAAAAGCAGCCGATTTCTCTGATTCACGAACACTTCCATTTGTATTTAACTTGTGCCAACCCATTTGTGATTTCCGCCATTTCGTAGTGAAAAGGATTAACTCAAACACGGATAAGTATATTTTACTCTTTAACATAACTTTGGAAAACATGTTTGGATTTGTAGTAGTTGACTAGTTGTTGGCAATAAAATTGAAGATGGCCAAAACCTAATCAATTAATGGCCGATTCTTAATTAATGGCCGATTCTTGCCTGAAACAATGTGGCCAATTAATTAATTATGAATCATTTAATTGAATAGTACTCATATATGCTTATAATATTGCATGTTTAGGAGCAAGGTAATACAACTTGATTAATAGATTAGCAATTAATATCTTAGACGATGTATACAATAATAGATCAATCATTACGTCGGAATCATTTTAGTACAAATACTAGTAATAAATTGAAACAAATATCCAAATTAATGAAAAATATTGGTATTGAGACCTCGACTTTGCACTAGCTAGGCTACACTTCCCTTATTTGTTATTTACATTTTGGTCTAATACTTTTGGTTTTCAAGCTTAATTATAATACACATATATTATAATTAAAGATGAAGCTTTTGGTTTTGGAAAAACATGGGAGCTGGTAGATTAATTTCTACAAGTTGGAAAATATGAATTAACTGTAGTTTTAAGGTTGAAATATACTACAAATTAAATTATAAAATTCGAAATCAAATTTATCTTTCTCAGTCTCAACAATCAGATCGTTACCTATGCAACTCTAGTTTCTCTATCATTATGTAAGAAGCCGACTAAATTAATAACTAAACATTTTTTTGTTCTACTTTTTATTCATCAGAGATATTTTTCTAATAATTAAATAGCTTACTAAATTGGGTTGATCAAGCCCATCTATAGATGGGCTTCACACGCATAATCCGAAAAAGGCATATTATGAAAGACTAAGAAAATAAGAGGACAACTGGACAAGTAAGGCCCATATATAAATCATAAAGTACAAGTCTTGAAAGAGTAACTTCCCCATTTCTACCTCCATTATCTTCAACCTCCAAATTTTGAAAAGAAAACTCAAACTAGAATTGGCTACTAATATAAAAAGCTGCGTATCAAAGTTAATACCAAAAAAAATAAAAAGCTGCGTATCAAAGTTAATTCAGAGAGAAAGTAGGTACTATAAGTTAACTGCTAATATAAAGGAAAGGTATGTAGGTTTTTAGCAATAGTACTCTACCTGTATGCGGAAATGCCACACAGAAAAGTTTTATACAGGGAGTTACCTTTCCATTTTTTTCAATTTAATACTTTCTTATGTACAATTTCAGGTAGTCATTTAAAGTATTTCTTGCTGGGTTCTTTCATAAGCTACAAAGGAGGTGAAGACATTTGTAGAAAGACATGATTTTGCTTTCTTGTAGTAGTAATTGCTGTTCCTTGGGTTCTGGTGTTCTTGCTTCCACCAACTCATCTTTAAAGATCTCAAAGGGTTCTGTTGGCACTTCACAACTGGTATGTTGCGATGAATTTATATAAGTTCAGGTTTACTTATTATCATTAAACATTATGTCTTATGATCTTATGTTCTGTGGAATGAATGTCTAATTATTTGCTGTTAATGCAGGGATATGAGCGAAGAAGAGGTTATCTGAACAATAGTAGCAGGGTATTGAAGATTGTTGGTTATTATGGCCTAAAAAATCCACCGTATAAACTCGTAAGACTATTCCTTTTCTGAGTTCTTGAATTCAAATCTTATTACCAAGCATGGAAAATATAATATTTACGAAAAGAATAATGCAAGTTGTAATGCATGAGTTTTTTTCTTACATAAAAGGAACAATTGAAGGAATGGGTTGCAATTTTTTTCTTTTTTTGAAAGAATCAATTTTGTCTGTGCTTACTCGATATCATTAATAGAGGATATGTTTGTCTTGTTTGAATTCAGGATGCTTTAGAACCATACATGAGTCAGAGAACTCTTGAAGTACACTGGGGTGCACATCATCGAGGTTACGTAGAAGCTCTTAACAAACAGCTTGAGAAGAACGATATACTCTATGGATGTACTATGGATGAGCTTATCAAAGTCACCTATAATAATGGCAACCCATTACCTGAATTTAATAATGCAGCTCAGGTATGTGCAAATCAATTCTCAAATTAGCGTACTACCTTTATAGTAATTCTCCATGATTGCAGTGTAATTGTTTTTGCTCAGGCACTGGTAGTTATTGTTATAACCAAATTAAATTGCATCCTTATCAATCCACTGTTCGTTTCTATAACCCCAATTTATCTAACTTGAAGTAATAAAGTCTGACATGGACTACTAATATTGAATGCCTATGGAGGTTGGGAATTCAATGACCAAGTCGTATCAACTTATAAAAGAGAGAATGTACTCTTAACTCAGAATTAACTCATCACATTCTTGTTTAAGGTGACACTGATCTCGAGTTTTAGTTGCATGCACATGAGCTGCACAGCATTGTTAGGAATATAATAAAATGCTAAATATGGGTCTAACATTGAGTTTCTGGCCTTTTATGTTTGAGAATAGTAACCAAAGTGGGATTTTACGTGCCTACATACAAATGTGAAATGTCAAATGAAATAAAACCAAGGGCTTAATCTGTACAAAAGGGCTTAGTTTATTGAGAAGCAAAGAACAAGTACAATTTGATGGTGATTGAATTGATATTATTGTTCTGGAATCCGGTAATAAGCTGCGTTTAAGGATTTCGTAGATCTTTAAGAAGTCGGTAATTTTGACGGTGGGGTTTTGAGTTATCGGTTGATTTTGGAAACTCAGATCGAATTTTTGACTAACATTGAGAATAAAGAACGAGGAATAGAAGAAAAACCGAGGATTCCAGAAAAAACCTAAAACTTCAGGCAGCACTTGAATAATTTAATGTGTCAACTTGTTTAAGGCATATACAGTCTCCTCACTTTTATTGTGTACCAATCTTGCTTGCATCTTTTGATCTAAGTTCTACATTTTGACTTATTTAATAATTAAGTGCATTATTCATTTTATTTTAAAAACTTATGTGCATCGTTTTGGTCATTGTTATCTTGACCAATCCCATATATACTAGCATTCACATGGTTACTGCCATCTTATATGTGACAATTTTAGGTATGGAATCATGACTTCTTTTGGGAGTCCATGCAACCTGGAGGGGGTGACATGCCCACATTAGGCCTACTTCAGCAGATAGAAAAGGATTTTGGTTCATATACCAATTTTAAAGAGAAATTTAAAGAAGCAGCTTTAACGTCGTTTGGATCTGGCTGGGTTTGGTTGGTTTGTAAGTCCTCTCTACCCGTTTGATGTCTAAATTAGTCAGCGTTCTTATTTGAGTAATTATTTCAGAAATTAAACTAGCTTTTGCACTTATTCCACCATAATAAATTATACACCGTATCATAAAATTTGCAATCTTTTTAGCTCAGATTTAAAAAAGTTTCCTTTTCCTTGTCAAGTGTAGTGAACACTTATTTTGTTTACCCAATACCTCATCAATTTTCCTTGTCTATCTGAATTGTTGCAGTGAAGAGGGAGAAAAAATGTCTTGCAATTTTTAAAACGACTAATGCAGTCAATCCTCTAATATGGAATGACATCGTAAGAAGCTTCTCCGTGTCACTATTTTATATGATTGAACCGTTATCTATCACCACTTGCGCCGTAATTGTTACCTTCAGTTTTTTACTGATATTTCAATTTTGTTGCAGCCAATCATCAGTTTGGATTTGTGGGAGGTCTCTCTCTCTCTCTCTCTCTCTCACACACACACATACATACTCTACGAAGCATGCAAACTTTACATGAAAAAATGAATAGGACTTTTGCTTAAAACAAATTTATTTCTATCTAGCCTTTTTGTTAATAAATTTTCCTTTTGTTTTGCAGCATGCTTATTATTTGGATCACAAGGTACAATGTATTCATACTCTTTTCCTTTTCATCTCTTGAATGAATCGAGTTGTAATAAATTGCATTTTTTTTCCTTATTTTGTCTATCATCGAGCAGAATGATAGGAGCGCATATGTGAACACGTTTATGGATCACCTCGTGTCATGGGATGCTGCAACAGCTCGCATGGCTCGTGCGCAGGCCTTTGTGAATCTAGGCGAACCTAAAATTCCTGTGGCGTGAAGGCTCGTAAAGAGGGTCCATCAGTGATCTCGCCACCAAAAGGTGAAAAAAATATCAGATGAGTCGCTCTTTATAGAGGTCTCAAATTCAAGACCCGAGATACACCAAAGTCAGGGTAATAAGTTTGAGAGGATTTGGAATGTTTACTTGAAAACCTATTAGCTAAGAGAAATTTTGGCATATTCTGTACTTGGATTATGATAATCACAAAATTGGTCCAATTTTGAGTAAGAAATTCACCATGTTCACCAGATTAATGTATTTTGTACCAACATTGATATTACCAATAATCTCCCAAGTGAAGTTGAGTTGAGTTGAGTAGAAAATGCCAGAAAATGTATATTTATTTAAATTAAAAGTTTATTATAAAGTACTAAAGAAGCACGCAGAGCACAGAGTGGAAGGAGAGGGAGGAGAGCATGGGCAGAGAAGAGTAGAGAAGAGAGAGGTCAAAAGATAGTTTCTTTCTTCCTTTCTTTCTTTCCCAACAAAATTAAAGCTGGCAGAAAAGAAAGAAAGTAGCCAGATAAGTACCAATGCATAATAATAATAATATTATTATTTGGTTATATTTCTTGACAAGTTATAATTTTGACTAGTCGACAATAATGTGAAACTTTCTGATTCAGGAAACCAAGAGATGGGCCTCACCTCATGGCATTGATTTCCAGGATCAACAGCCTGTTCATTTGGAAAATATCAAAATTATTTAAATTAGTTTTACAAACGGTCTTATATATATTCTGCAAATGGGTTGTTTGTGCATTTGGTTTAAGCTTTAAATTTGTTTCGGACGTATGATTAAACATAACATCGAAACATGGTTGATCCAAACCTTTCCTAAGTGTTTGAGATGCAATTAGCCATGATGCACTTAGAGTTGTACATTGTAGCGGATTTCAAACTAAATCTGATGCAATTTATTAGAATACTTATCCGATTAGATATTTAATTAAGAAAATTCGATAAAAATATATACAAAGAGTCGTTAAATAGGTTGATGGTTGATTTTAATTTTTTCAAGCTCAATGAAAAAAGTGTCAACTTGTGAGCATGGATCAAAATTTCATCTTTTCCTTCGAAAACATCGAAAAGTTTCCGTTTTTGAATCAAGCGAAACGAAAATAAGATGTAATTCTGAAACTATTTGTTTGCCTTAAACTCTGTTATTTATCTAAATTGAGTAACTTTTATTACAATTTTTCCTTAGTGTTTCCGAAACATTTTCGAAAAGTCTCGAAAAGTTTCCAATATTTGGCGGACCGAACCATACACTCGAAACGAAATTTTGATCCATGCTTGTGAGTAGGACCGTCAATTGGGCCTTGTGAGTCGAGCTTTAAAGAGCTCGAACTCAAATATTGTCAGCTATAGGCTCAAACTTGGCTCATAAATTTATTAATTTCTTTGGCTCAAACTCGGCATATGTAGCTTTTCGGGTTTGTTAATATAGGCAAAAATAGCTTGACATATAAAATATATAGATTACTGAAATACATATTAATAGACTAGTTTTACTTAATACTCGAGTATATATCATTTAATAATATTTTAACTGAAAGATCGAATTTTTTCCCCACATTTTTTAAGGTACGTTTAATCTATATGAACAAGCAGAAGAGTTTTAAAGTCTCAAGACTCCAATTTATTGACCTTTTGTGTTAACTTTTGTCTTTATTTTTTCTATCTTCAATTAAACTTTTTTTCTTTGGTTTTGGCATTCAGTACGTAATTGATATACTAACATATAATGAGTTTACATTATAACTTTTTGTAAAATTTACTTGTTCCAAAATAAAAAAAGTAATTAGTGATTATAACATGCTAATAATTAATCGTAATATTTAAAATAATTATATGTTCGAGCTTTATTCGAGTTGAGGCTCAGCTCATAAATCGATCGGATTTAATATAATGGCTCAAACTCTGTCTGGCTCACAAATATTCGGGTTCGAGCCAATTTTAATCGGATCGAGTTATCGGACTCCGGATAGGCCTGATTCAATTGACAGGCCTACTTGTGAGTTGAGTCCAATGTGCTTAAATTACACTGAGAATTTTGCTGTAAACGAAGGTTGTTAGGGAGATTTTAGCAAATTTGAATTTCTATCTTAAATCAAACCTAAATTTGAGGATCCAACGGTCATGAATCTAGATTCGGCTACATCTGAATCCGAATCCAACTAGAAAAAATGAATGTGGAACCAAATATGAGTTCTCATTAGAATACAACTAGATGACAACTCTATGTGTATTGAACACATGCTTAAATCCAATAGAGAAATTATTTTATGCTTCATCTTCATGTTTTCAACCCGGTAAAATGATTAAATGTTGGATCTTACTCAATCATCCATCGATCGGACATAGACAAAAATTAAGAAAATTACATTTCAATCTCAAAAATCATCCTCACAACACTTTTGATCTCGCACCAAATTTATACTCTTGACCTATTTTTTTTTTCCTCTAAAATATTAAGTTTTGGTCCGATTAGTCTATTATTATCCAATTCATGACCAAACGTACATAATTGAGATAGTCCTAAACATAAATAAGATGTGGGACCAAAAGTGCAAAATATAATAGTAAAAAACAAGGAAATAGGACCAAAAATGGGACTAATACAAAACGTGGGAATTGTAGGAAATTAAACTTATAGCCGCTGGAAAATTTATTTAATGCATCTACTAAATTTAAGACAATGTACAGAGATGCAAATTGATCAATGAAATTGCATTAGACTTTAGTACTGCATAAACAGAGACTATTTTGGCCTTGAGTGCATAGAGATATATTGATATGTTCCATCAAGCATAGAAATTTCTTCTACAAACTTTCGACAAGCAATAAACAGTAGAGAAAGGAAAAGACATGTGAACTGATGTCCCCAACAAAAGAGCTCTCACCCCAACCATTCAACTCAAAATCCAATCAAAAATTACAAACTTTTGTGATGGGAAATAAGCAAGCATGTATCAAATCAAACAAACAGCTCCCCTAAAGCAATACCCTTTAAAAGACAGGGTTGCCAATGGATATATATTAATTATATAAGAAAGCTATTAACATAAAGAAGTGAAGGAAAAAAAAAATGGAACAAACAATGAATAGTTTTCAACTTTGTAAAGTCATTTCTTGAGGCCCAACTTTTCATAACTTATGAGCTGTGAGCTATAAAATAGCTTTTTTCTCTCTGCTTCTGCTTTCATTATACCAAAAAGTAGATTTATTGGTTCTGATCATTGTTATCGAATTCAAGCCTCTTTCTTTTACCACTACCAATAGAAGTAACAACAGAAGAAGTAGTACCATTAGCTTCAAGCCTTTGTAATTGGATAGGTGTTAATTCAGGAGATTTAATCCCCTCAATCTCCAACCTTATTCTTTCATTTTCCATCTCTTGAACTTTGTAATAACAAGAAGTTACATCTTCCTGTAATAAAATAGATTATTATAAAAAACATTGTTTACCAAGATCAAGTTATGCAATAATTTATTGGAAAAAGATGACTCACAATTTTCTGGTCACCGGTCAAAGCTAATGGACTAATTTTAAGCTCCAACGCATTTCTTGTCAAATTTTTATCCATAACAAATAATGTAGCTGCTGCTGATATCACAGATGGCATGTGACACATGATCTTCACATCTACATTTAACATTTCATTGAAGGATTATTAAATATAGATAAATTAATCCAAGATTAATCAAATTACTAAAAATTGGATTGATGAGTTACCTCTTGTTGCACCTAAAATGACTTCAAATATTCTTGAGAACAAATTTCTTGATGGAGAATTTTGACACAAAATTTTCACAAAGAAATGAGTGAAATGAAAGGGAGTAATTGATCCCATTTTCCATTCCAATGAATTCAATACTAAAAGCTCCATCCTTTGTATGATTTTACTCTCAAAACTATAATCCTCAACACAAAATTCAGATAACCCAGGCACTTCACATTCTTCCATTTTTGCAGCTAATGAAAGACAAGCCATTGAAAGCAACCCCACTGCCCAAGATTTATCTGCCTACATACAGGATTCAACAAAATTAAACACCATTTGTCAAAAAGATTGAAACTTTACAAAAAAAAAAAAAAATTTAAAAAAAGACTCACATCAATTGATCTTCTTGAAAGAAATCTATCAAGATATGTGACTGCCAAGTAAGCTGTTTGGGATTTAAAACCAAGCAACACCCTTCTCTGCATAAGAAATGCCCAATTTTTTTACTTCAAACCCCAAGAAAAAAAACCAACATTTCTATATTCAATGAAGAAAAAAGGACAAAAATATGAAATGGGTTTTGAAACTAACTCTTAAAATATACTGAATTCCATCCAAACGAGCCATATGAATCCAATCACCACCAAAACTCTGTGAAAAGCCCTGAACTTGAAGCCCACCATCAATGATTTCTCTATCAAGAAGCATTTTTATGTACTCATCATCATCAATAATTGAGGCAATTTCGTCAATACCTTCATCTTCTTCTTCATCCAAGCAAGCTACGCTTTCGTTACAAACTAGTAGACTGGTAGGAGAAAGTAAAGATTGAAACTTTTCCATTTTTAGTTAATTATTATAATTACTCTGTGTGTGCGTGTGTGTGTTTTCAACAGTGTTTCTGCATATAAATGTAACTGAAAAATCTTTATAGGATATGTATTGGGGGACTGGGAGGAGGATGTGATGAGGATGGAGTGGAGTAATTTGTGCCGCCAAATTTTACGGGTATGTGATAATGGTCGTTACTTCTAATTAGGCATGTGATTTCGGAAATATTTATTTATTTATAAAAAGATTGTTAAATCCACAAGCAATCTTTATAATGTGGCGTAAATGTAATGTAGTTTGGAAAGTTGTGGTGGTAGGGGTGGCGATAGTGGTGGTGGAGGCGGAGAGTGGTGGTGGTGGTTATGGTTTGAGCCAATATAAGTTGAGAATTTGTACACTTTTGGCTTTGACCGAGAGCGTTATGTTTGAGAGTGAGTAGGACTAGGGGTTAAAGTTCCGAAATATTAAAAAAGAAATTGAAACTTTTTTGGAAGTTTTTGTGAAATCCTAGAATTATATTGAAATCTAGTCGGGAGAAATTCCCATAGATGCCTTGAAATGAATTAAGTTGGGTGTAAATATTGAATGAAAACTATTATCTACTTGTTTTGAAATTGAATGTAATTAGGATTGAAAATCAAACAAAACATCTCGATATTTGGCTCGAGCTCGTTGAGCTCAGTTGGTCAAACAAATCAAACAAACTTGAACAAAAATTCTCGTTTGATAACTTTTGAAGCTCAAATTGATAAGCTAAAATTGAAAAACACATGTAAAATCAAACTACTTGATATTCGACTCGAACGTGTTCATTAAAGCTCGGTTCGCTGTGAAATCAAACCAAGCTCAAAGATAAAATTTGAAGCTTGATAAAATCCAAATTAAGCTTGAACAATATGTCGTTTGATATTACTCGGCTCGTTTATAGCCCTAGATGTAACTTTTATGCAAGTTACGAGTCGCAAAGCAGATGCAATAAACTTGCATTGTGGTTATATAGGTTTGGACTTACTTTTTTTGATTTGAATACACTTAAGAAACAAACAAAATAAAAGAATTATCATGGATCAAAAATTTATTTCGAAGGTATGCTTCGATCAGCTAAAACTTTAATATTGAGAACTTTTTCAAATCTTTTCGAAAATATTAGGAAAAATTTAGAAAAAAATAAATAATCGTAAGACAAACAAAGAGTTTCGAAATAACACATTGTTTTCATTTTCATTGATTAAATAACATAATTTTTTACCGAAAACAATGAAATTTTAAATGAGAATTATGTTAAAGTAGAAATTATTAAATATTTTTAATTTACATAACTAATAAAAAAATCAATATTTTCCATATATATGGAAACCATTTGTCCTTGCGTAGTATGCAGCGTGATCTCACGTACGAATGAGATGAGGCCGTGTGGATATTTATTGTGGGACGATGGAGATTTAAAAAGTGGGTTCTCTTTTATTATTGGGCCATGGTTAGTTTGGCCTAAGCCCAAATTATAATTTATGACTTGACTGGTCAAAGACATGTCAGCGTCGTAAAAGATTCGGCCACGTGACGTCACTTAACATACATAAGCAAATTTAAACAGTTATTTGGGATTTTATTTTTGTTCCAAAAAAAAAAATAATAAAAAAAAATACTCCTTCCCCGTCTCATAATTCTTGCAATCTTTATTTTTGGACTAAAGTTTATTAAGAGTGTAATATCTGAATATTTTATGTTTATGTCATCAAAAATATTAATTGAGAATTAGTGGTGTAATATTATTAATTTATGTGAAAAAATATCTTTAGAAGAATAGATTCATTTAAGGGATGAAACATTGTCTCTGAACATCCCAAAATGAAAATAGACAAATCAATACAATTCCTATTACTCATTGAGAATATTGACAATAATTCTAAAAATGTATTGAAAATATTGACAATAATTCTAGAAATGTGGATTTTCATTTTGATAGTACATGATCAAATTCTAGTGCATGCATATTTATTTATTTTATTTATATTGTTCACTTAAGTGAATTGTTTTTTATGGGTTTGATTTAGATGAGACCAAAGACTATTAATTTTATAGTAAGATTTTTTGAAAAGATAACAGACAAACTTAGGTCGCGGGTGAATATGGGGAAGCCTCTTGATGCTTAAGATAAATTAGACTTTACTGGATGTCGAAAGTAAAATGAGAAGATATGCTCCTTTATTATGAATAGTTTGTAATGAATAAAGCCTCAGTTTTGTCAGTTATTCTAATAACAATTTTGTGGGAGTTGAACTCAGGACTTGTTATTACATAAATTATTTGTACTTTGACAGTTATTGAAATGATTGAAAATAAATGTTTCTTAAAAAAAATAGTTATTAGAAAAAATGAGCGTTTCTTTGATTGGTGGCGAGTTCTCGGAATATCCTTATTATAACTTGATTCCAATACATAGGGCCGATTTCTCTAGTAGTTGGAAGATGGTATGGGCCGCGATAAAAAAACGATCATGTGCCTTAATTATCGTGATCTTTAGGTCTAGGAGATAATCATCCTCCAGACCGACTTAGATTAACTTCATGTTGGATGGTATGATATGAACTCATATAATTCATGATCGGGCTTTATCAAGCATTCCATGTATTTATGCATAGGTGATTTACATGATGTGATAGCAATTCGAGCGCGTCTATTCATTTAGATCGTTCTCGAACTCAATCTCATATATAGCTCCCCATCACTTATCATGTTGAGGCTTTGAAATCGTTAGGTATTAATTTCTTAAACTTAAATGAGTGGCTAATTTAATGCATATTACTTCATTCTTAAGTAATAGTCCAATCATATTTGTCACAGTTAATTTAAGTAGTACTATATATGATTTTTTTTTTTTTGTAGTATAAAAACAATTTTCGAGAAAGCTTGTCTAAATTCGTAGATACCAGGACAGTACAAATTAATTAGCCAAATGCCAATAGCTAAAAAGATGCCATTTAGCTGTCCAAAATATCAGAACAGGGACAGGGTATAGATAGAATATATCAATTAGCTAACTATATATAGCCCATGATCACAAATAAAGACAACTGTATAACGCAAGATCCAATACTATATATATATGTTTTCTTAATTTTTTTTTCTGTACGTTAAAAATTTAATTCAACTTGTAAGAAGGAGGTAGTTGTGCACTGAATTAACTTAGTTTAATTACCTAATTTTGTCTCTATTATCTCTTAGAAGAATTCCACTAACCTATCCTAAATATCCTTTGGCAGGTTAATTATTAAATTCAACTTAGCAACGTAACTAAACCCACATATCAATGTATGATAGCTTTAAGTTCACTTAGATTTAATTTGTTTGTACTCAAAATAATATTAAGTCAAGTTCAATATACACACTTGCTCAAAGTTTTAATATTAGGTCAGTCCAATTATATCAATAACTAAAGAAATAAGAAATTGAGAACTTAATTGCTCCCAAAAATAGAAAATTGCCAAAATGGTATATATATATATAGAAGTCCTGGTCTTAATACACATTTGCTTATGTCTTGGATCTCGGTCTAAGAATCAGGTTTGAGCATTCCAATACCATTTTTTCTCAAAATTGAATGAGACCATTATATATTAGCTAGGTCCCGCTAAATTGCTTTCATTGTGTTGTGGCTTGGTAGAATTCAAAATTTAGTGTATTTTCTCGAAATTTCTCATATATATATATTGACTTACTTTTTTTTTTTTGAATTAAAATATTTACATAAGCAAATATGATCCATGCATGGTAAGTCATTTGATCACTAGACGTTGTTTTAAATTTATGATTTTGTTATTAAGCTATGCAAGTTCTGGCAATTAATTAATCTTAGCTAAGATAAAACTCGAATTTTTGGCGAGTTAACTTAATGTGATATGTTTAAGGGAATTTAACTCTATGTGATACGAAAATAGAAAATATACCTTCGTGTGAAATGAAATAATGAACAATTTATCTCTATGTGAAATGAAATAATGAACAATTTACCTCTGTGTGAAATGAAATAATGAGACCTCATTTCTAATAGTGCACACATACTCTATAATGCACTCGAGATTTTATTTCATGTAAAAAATGACTAATTTAACCTTACCATTGATAACATATTCATCACATTTTACCCCTCCGTGACATGCGTAAATATGCAATTTACCTCCATGTGAAATGCGTAAATGGACACTTTAACTCTCCTGTGATATTGCATTATGGGCATTTTACCTCCTTATAAAAATATAAACATCGAGAGGGAGACAGTATGCTTCTTTTATAAAAACACATGGAGATATTTTGACATTTTATTTATCACAGAAATAAACTGCCTATTTAAAATAAAGGGTAAATTACGAATACCCCCCTCATGTAAGGTCGAATTACAAAAATCACCCTCACGTATTGGGTATTACAAAAATCCCCCTCAGGTTTGTCACCTTCTTACAATTAACCCCTTTGTCCCTAAAATGTTCCAATTTTGCCCTTGGAAGTTATTGTAATGTTTATAATATTTTATAAAAATTTAAAACTGGGTGTTAATTGATATATCTTGTAAATATAAAAATATTAATCATATTGTAATCATATATTTACCACCAAAATAACTGATATAATTTCTAAATTCTCATAAATTTCAATAAGTATTTCAATTTATAATACAATATAAACTTTAACAAATTAAAATATCTTATTTATAATACAATATAATTTACTAAATTTACTAATTTATAAAATAAATTCATTTAACTAATGTGTAAACAATTCATATTCATAAAGTATTTATTAAAATTCTATTTAATTTAATATTTTACAACTTAAATCGCTAATAAATATATAAATTCCCTTTTTTTAAAAAAACTTATGGGAAATTATAAGTTTGATCAATTATTCTAGTAGTATATATATAATTAACTTTTTTATAATTTATAAGATATAATAATTATATCCCAAGTTTTAATATTTATAAGATATTACAAACAATATAAATAACACCCAAGGGCAAAATAGGAATATTTTAGGAACAAGGGGTTAATTGTAAGAAGGTGGCAAATCTGAGGGGGATTTTTGTAATACCCAATACGTGAGGGTGATTTTTGTAATTATGCTTTACCAGAGAAGGTATTCGTAATTTACCCTAAAATAAAATAACAAAGAGAGTTGATTTGCTAGCTATTCACTCGATAGAACTCAATCAACTAACAGTTAGTTGTTCATCTCCTATGCACGCCAGCTGTAGAAGTATATGAGCCAATTCTTAGTCTCGTTAATTGTTGATGCTCATCAATCTAGCTAGTGAGTATAAGATGCTCAATGCACGTATTTAAAAATGATCGCCACACTATATGACGTCTTGTGTATACTAATTTTAGGAAACATAAGAAATAAATGGCCTACTAAATAATTTTTTGGGAAAGTTGAATCACTTTATTTCAATTAAGCTCAATTGTGCGCCGAGCTATTGAGTACTGAACTTGCTTCTAACAAAAACTTTGAAAATAAAATTTTAATTAATTCAAGTCTACTAAATTTCTCCGTCAATATATATATTGTAAATCCTCGATTATATACCGAAACTATTAGGGATATAACACGGGGTACTAAAAATTTGATGCACAATAGGTAAACATTTATATTATAAAAATTAATATTCATAAAAATAAAAATAATTTTACATGATACAATGTTGCTAAAAGTTAAAACATGCTGTTACCTCAAAATGAGTCAATGGCAGGCGCTAGTAAGCCTAGTATCAACAAGATAAGGGGAAAAAAGGAGCTGTTTTATTTTTCAAGATCTCTCCAATTTTTTTTTCCCTTTTTTATATATAATTGAAGATCTCATTTTACGACTATATAAGGAGTAACAATTTTTTTTTTTAACAAAAGGGTAAATAATATCAAAATACGGACATTTACAATGAATTAAACAAAATACAAAGAATATATAATCATTACTATATATCAAATCAGATATATACCCACACACTAATGAGGTAAGTGTCAAACATGATACTATTTTCTTTATAGTATTGACTATTGAGGAATTTGAGGTGTTAGTAAGGTCCTGGATGCCTCGCACAAGTGGACTAACTTTTTAAAAATCCATTTTTCTCTCATTTTAGAGATCTGAATAATTTTAAATTAATTATACAGGTACATAAATATGATCTGATCCTGGGAAAATTCTTGTCCAAGCCTGGCTTGGTCAAACCCATTCAACCACCAAGCAAGTGTATTGTACTTGCTTTATGATTGGTCACTCTCTTGGGAGTTACATCCAATCTCAAAGCAAGTGTACTGCACTTGTTTTTAGTTACTTTGAGTTCGACCAAACCCGGTTTGGGTAAGAATTTTCCCTGATCCTGATTAAAGTCTCATTCATTCATTATGTATAAAAATTATTAACAACTAGAATTTTATTAGAAAAAAGAAAAAACATACCATCTGATTTCCCATGCACTTAAAAAAAAGTCAGTTACTTAATTTTCATATATGGACATTTTTACATATTATGATTAATATAGAAGAAAAATGGATGATACTTGTGTTAAGAAGCTTAGAAAATTTGTGACTCCAAATATATATTGATATAAATTTCGTTGTAAGAAATGATTGGATATGACTAATTCAATAGCGATCGGTACGTACTTTTTCTTTCAGGTCAAACTTGTAATTTACCAATCACTATTCAGTCCTTTCTTTCTTAGGGTTTTATTTTTCTCTGACATTTACCCATTACATTAAAGAAGCCGGATCTTATGCATTACTTGCATGGAAATGAAAAAGTTAATTTAACAGAATTCCACTTTACTTTTTACTTTTTTACCAGAAATCTATATATAGTACTCTCGTCTCTTTTTTTTTTTTCCTGTGGTAAAAAGTTTGTAAGTGCATATATAGCACAGGCATGCGTTCCTATAAATGTGCATCCAATTCTGAAGGCCTTGAGCCAGCGTGCCTTTAATACAACTATTTAGATGCATATATATATATATATATATATATATATATATATATATATATATATATATATATATGATGCAAAAGAAAGATCTGGGTTTTTTTTTTTAGTTTAAATTTTCGTTTCTGATTTGTTACTTTTCCTCGACTTCATTAGCAAATTAGTTGTTGTACAACGTTTTAGAACATATAGTAATATCCTTCATAGTAACTATATACTATTAGAATTTCATGCATGATTGATTAATTGTCATGAAGTGACTTTAATAACATATTCGAATAAAAAAGAGAAGAAATGACAATTACTATTTCATGCATTATTTAATTGTTTTTGAGTGTTAAAATGATATTAAATAGACATAATTATATAACTAACTAGCTTTCTTAGATTCACTGTATATATATATATATATATGTGTGTGTGTGTGTGAAATTATTAATATCTAAAATAATTAATGAACAATCTTCTATAAATATATACATATATTCCAACCTAGCTATTTTGTCTTTTTTCTTTTTTGAGAAACACAATATGTTCTAAATTATGTCATTATTATAAGTTGTCCTTTTTCCCCTTCCAAAATTCTTCCTTTATTTTTTAACATAACATAACATTTGGTACGTACACCTCTCCAGAGGTCATATATAATTAAAAATAGGATTCCTCCTTTGTTATATACTACTAGCTAAATATATGAGTATTAAATAATGTATGTTTAATTTTCCAATATATACCACATACGTGAAGCCCACTAAATTTGCTTTCCAGTTCTAAGTTGGCCAGGAAAGGAACTGCGTGCATAGTTTCCCCTCTTTGCAGAAAGTGTTCAAATAGCAATCCTCAAATTATTCAAATAAAAATAATTATATTGTTGATGATGAGGTTGTGGCTCATTGCTAAGACTTTAGGTTTGTTGATGATTGGGCGTTTTTAGGTTCAATTTTAATTAATGTGAGTTTTTCCTTAGTTTAATAATTAATTTTTCTTGTAATGAAATATATTTTCTGATTTTTAATATTGATATCATGATTTTTAAAAAAATATATAAATAATTAATCACTAAAACTAATACCACTGCATGCTTCACCACCTCGTTTTCATAAAATATTCGGAAAATATTAAGAATACCAGAATAAACTATATACTACTATAGAAGACAGGATGGAATAAAGATCAATGGTTTCTGTGCCCGTCAAAATCTTTGACCAATTTTAATAATCACATTTCATTTGTTTTCATTTTATTGGTCTCTCTCTCTTTTTTTCTTTTTTTTTTTTTTTTTATATAATATCTTAATTGTCACATTTTTTCCTAATGCAGCAATTTCGCAGTTAATTTGTGGTGTTCACTGTTCAGATAAATTCATGGACATTTGACTGGCCTCTTCAGTTAGCCACATATCAAACACGTGTAAAGTATCAATATATGATTGATCTAGTGGAAGGGACTAGTCACTACAAAATAACAGACTCAAGTTCGAATCCCTGTTGGGAGAGATTCCCAATCGAAAGGGATTAAACCGTTGAAAGAAAAAAAAACACGTGTGGTGAATTGATGGTTTAGAAATTAACTACAATTAAATCAAAAAAGAAAAGGTGAAGACTTTAGAGGGTCTTGGGTTCAAATTTCCTGGAAAATGTGGTAAGATGTTTGGGTAAAATTGGGACCAATTTTTTTCAATCGGGCTCCATTTGAATTAAATTACTGACAATAGGTAGATATGAGGTGATTTTGTCGGAAAGAGTATATATAGGGTAAAAATACTAACGATCTTTAGTTATGATACCAACGTTTTCACGAAATTATTTTAAAAAAATGAATTTTGTAAAGTTTGGTTTTAGTTTACTATATTAATACGTTTAGAGATTTTAAAGTCATTATGTCACTAGGTGATTAGTAAATTATTCCAAAAGCCACCATTTTTCTAACATTAGTCATATATGAACCTTGATAATGATACTATTATTATTATTATTATTATTATTATTATTATTATTATTGAACCTTTTCCCCTAACAATCTTTTCTTTAAATTAAAAAGAAGAAAAACAGCACTATAGAAGAGCCCAATTACTTCTTCTTCTTTTTTGTTTTTTATTTTTCTTGTTTTTGGTTCAAGAATAAGAGCCCACTTATTGGGATAGAGGACTAGTCCAAATTTTCAGACCATAAAAGTTTTTCTCCGGGAAACACAACTGTAACAAACAAATATACCGACTTCAACATGACATGGTCTACCCCTAGGAAATTGGGAAAAATAAAATAAATCATTGTTAGAAAAAGGAAACATTTATATTATGTTTCTTTTCCTCAGTATGGGGAAAGCAAAACAAAAATCTCAAGTATTTTTGTGCCTTCTTGCTAGAAATTACTCCCTTCCTTCCATATCCGTCAATTTAAAGTGTTGGCATAGGTAAGGATCCAAATAAATAACATAAATTTTTAATAAAGAAAAACATAAATTATACATAAAATACCCTTAATTAATATTACATTGGAATAAATCAAAAGGATAGAGTTTTTAGGTGTAATAAATAAGGTTTAATTTGAAAAAAAGGATAATTAATATTGCATTGGAATCCTAAAGCCACATATATTTTGAAATAAAATTTTTTTCTAAAATGACGGATATTACGGAACAGAAGGAGTACTTAGTACATTCGATGTACCATATCACCAAGCATGTGGTGCAACCACTCAATGCATTTCTCATACGTGGAGTAAGAATCCACATAATTCATGTTTTTCAAAAAATAGAATTTAAAAAATGAGTTCACATTGTCAATAACATGAATGATGCAACTCCACGCATAAGATATGCATTTATGGACTGCACCACATACGTACGTTATTAAGTGGATGCTAATGGTTTGATCAATAGATTAATGTCAACTCTAACACTTGTTAGAAACTATATAATAAAAAATACTAGTGTTTTTAATTTAGTGATAATGTTTAATTAGGCATTGTTTGGATATACTAAATGAAAAAAAATGAACTTTATGATACTGATAATTTTCAGAAACACCATATAATTTGTTATTAAAATATTTTTCTTAATATTTAGCGACGTGCGTAAGTACGTACATTACATAGAAATTAGAAAGGAAACAATAAAGGTGTCGCTATTAGTAGTGACCACTTTTCTTGCCACAAATTTGTCAATGAAAATGTTTTTACTCGTTATACAAAATAACAATTTAAATTAACACACACTTACGATCATTAATGTCAACTCAAATATATATGAATTAATCTTTTATTATTATTATAATATCTGGTCAAAATTTTATATAATTTTAGAGGTACTAGAATTCACTGGAACCCCGGCATCAATCCTAGATCGAACACGTTCAATTTCTAAATTTAAAACTCCATTAGCTTTTGTAAAACTAAAACAATGAAAATAATTTATTACACATTTAAACAGTACTACTTTTAACGTTTCAGAACGCGTATGACTATGAACCATATAAACGAAATATTTGTACTTTATTACTCCCTCCGTCCCATTTTAAGTGTCGTTTTAGAGAATTTTTTTTGTCCCAAATTATCTGTCACTTTAGAGTTTCAATGCACTATTAATGACATATATTTCCATTTTGCCCTTTGCTTTTTATTACTCCAAGAGAGATAGAAAGAGAATGATAGAGAGAATAAGAGAAAAAGGAAGAGAGATAATGTAAGGGTATTTTAGAAATATCATCTATTTTTTTTCTAAAATTGAGGCAATTAAGTAAGTGACTTAATATGTGTGAAAACACCTAAAACAACACTTAAAATAGGACAGAGGGAGTACTTTGTAGGGCCAAGAGAAATAAGTTGGAAAAATGAGAATTAGGTTTGGCCTTAAAATTTGGTGACAGAAAAAAATGAGAGACAAAAATACCCCACAAAATAAAAACACTAACTCCCATGCCAATTAAAAGTTCCTCTGCCAATCTTACCAGCTTTTATGTAGTACGTACGTACACATACGTAGTGTTTTACTTTTACAACAGACGTACACATACATAAATGAATTTATGAAATATTATTAGTATATATATAATATTGGCGCCGGTTTGCTTAGTATTAGAATGGGAAAATTCCGTTAAACTCCCAATTACTTTTATATGTTTGTGCATAATTTTCATGTACTTTTGAACGTTTGCACAAATTTTTTTTTTTTTGTATTTTTGAATGTTTGTGTAAAATTATCTTGTACTTTTTAATGTTTGAACAAAACTCCCTTGTACCTTTAAATATATCTAGGGGTAGTTTATAAAATTCAATTAAAAATTAACGGGGTTAGTAACTAATAGAGATCGGGTATTTTATGTAGGATTTTTAAAAATACGAGGAGTTTAGTGCAGATTTCGCATAACACGAGATAGTATTGTGTATTTTCTCCATAAATATATAACTAGGAGCTATAAATAAATAAATGAATAAATAAATAAAAGAAAGAAAATTAAGGATTGGTTGTTTCCCAAAGTTTTGACTGAACCTCATCCGGTCCTTCAAAACTTCTTACTTCCAAAATTCTCTGGGCTGCGTGCTCACATGGCCTTCATTATATTGTTCCCCACCCTAAGGCCATCTCCAATGGTTCAGGGCTAGCCCTGGGGCTGCCCCCCCGGGGCAGCCCCAGGGCTAGCCCTGAGCCCTGTCGTCGTCTCCAATGGTTGGGGCTCCGTGGGGGAATTAATTCCATTTTGAAACTTTGCCCACTCTCACCTATTAATATTATAGTTTTAAAATTTTTTAATATTAATATTAATAATAGTAATTATATTAGTACTCGTAATTTAATTATTAATTATATTAAAATATTAATATTAAATAGAATATTTAATTAAAATAACTTAAAATTAATACATAATACGCAAACTCTCACATATTAATATTATAGTTTTATTTTTTTTAAATACGGAGTATTAATTAAAATAACACATTAATTACAACAATACACAACATTAATTACACAACATAATCAAGGAAAATAAAATAAAAATAGTCCTAAAGCTCCTTATAAAACTCATAAACATAGTGTTGGAAAAAGTAAGTTAATGGACCATTTTGGACGTAATTTAAGTGGGACCCACTTTGAGTAAAGAGTCGGGTTTTGACGGAATTATATTCTACTCCGTGAGTAGATTAAAATGGTATATGGTACGTCCAAATCGGAGTACGAGTGAATGAGAAATTAAATCTCAAAGTTCACATATGTAATGGGAAAAATTGGAAAGAAATAGACTAATCCCACATTGGAAGCGTGATAAGAAAAACTTGGGTTTATATATGATTTCTAAATCATAAGGGTTAAGAAATTATTACTAGAAGGCTCCCTCCTTGCGCGCAGGGGGGGGGGTGCAAATCTTGGTTCGGATTACTACTTGGCCCTTCAAGACTTGTGCGTGCCCGCGACCTGCGCACACGAATGTCATCTCGAAAAGCCTACTTGGTCGAGCCTAGTTTTGCTATTTTCTTCCAAATTCCATTTCTTTTTTGCCAATTTCTTTAAATAATTAACCATGATATAACACATTATTTATACATAAATACACACAATAAATTATACACATAAAAATTAACCATTCAAATTTATACACACACATTAAATTATACACATAAATCATTAAAACAAAAACAAAAATAAAAAAGAAAATGAACGGCCAATCAGGTGCCGCCACTTGGCGGCACCTGTTTTAAAGAGGGGCGCGTGTACCTTCTTCAATCGCGGCCCGTTCCGCCCCGTTTCCCACCCCGGCCCCCGCCCCGCACCGTCTCCAGCGGTTCTCCTCCCGAGCCCGACCCCGCACACCACCGCTGGAGATGGCCTAACTCTTCTAGCTTCTAATTCAATTTTGACTATAAAATAGAACCCTATATATATGGAACAAATTTAATTTAAGATACCTATCTGATCAGATATAAATATATTTAATTTGTTACTATCTTTTATATATATATATATATATATATATATATATATATATATATATATATATATATATATATATATATATATATATATATATATATATATATATAATAACATTGAATCCACATACTTATCACTGTCTTATATTAGTATATATTATATAGCATTATCATTAGTAGTACTAATTTATAAATAATTCTTCACATTACATAGTACATGTCTCACATATAGTAGTATAGACTCACATAACATAGTATTGACTCCACAAATTTAGTACGGTCCCATATTAATAATAATTGTCAAAATTTGAAGTATTATTATTAGTATTGTGTATAATTCTTCACATTGCATAATATAATATCTCACATGTAATTGACTCCAAATTAGTAATAATTAATCACATTATATAGTATTAATTATCATTAGTACTAACTAATTAGTAATAATTAATCACATTATATATTTATATAGTATTAATTATCATTACATGGCATAAATTTCATATGTAGTAGTATAGACTCACATAGCATAGAATTGATTCCACAAACTTAGTACAATAGATCTCATATTAGTAGTAATTAACCAAATTATGAAGTATTACATTTGTGTATAATTCTTAAAATTACATATTATAATTTCTCACTTGTAATATTATTGACTCAACATACATAGTACGACCTAAATTAATGATGCTAGTATTTGATTAAAAGGGTATTTTTGGTTTTTTGTGTAAAAAAGTGACTATTTATTATATTTTTTAATCCGTGTGCAATCTTACAAAATGATAAATAAATAAAAACTGAGGGAGTAATATGTTTAAACTTTTTATTGCAATAATATTAATCAAGAGTCTTCTTGGCCTGTAAAATGATAGAAAACTAACCGTTTGCGAGCAAATATGCGATGGTTCTTTTTTGAAAAACGTAATAGTAAATGTTATTTTGTCATTATGATCTCATTAATTTCACATCCCCATAAATAGAGAAAATGATCAAATTATCCTGCCCCCCACATTTTCGAATTAAGTAGATGAACTTAATCACTCAATTTGGTTATCTCAATGTTGTTTATTAGACGAAGAAATCTTTTTGTCCATAATTTATTGATCAGTCTTTTTGAGCTGATATTTACCTCGGTTTAGAATTGATTTAAGCCCAAATAATACCGAATTATCAAGTATGAGAAATTTGGGCCGTGACTCAGCTCAGACTGTCAGTTATCATGCATTTTTATATTGGGTTCAAGACTTAAAACTTATTTTTAAGAAAATGATTTTCCTTAAACGAGGTTAAGTTTCGTGGGTTTCTAAAGAGGTCCATAGTTATTATTTTGACAAATTGGCCCAGCGTAAGATTGCTATTTGGGTTATTGGAAGTACATTTGGAATTTGATCTAGACTCCCCAAGTTTTCAGTCCAAAACTTTAGCATCACAAAAATTTCGTCAAATTAGAATTTTAATGTGTGTTAAATTTCATAATTTTATGATTTTTGTAAATTTATTTCATAAGTTGGACAAGTATTAAGCCTCATTTTAATTTACATCAAAATTCTCTTTTTTTTCTTAATAAAGGATAAGCAATAATAAACGTCACTTGGGTGATATGGTCCAACAGCGGAAGTCGGCAAGGTAGATTGCACGTGCCACATCACGTGACCTCATCCCTATTCCTTTGTACAGCTTCTCCGAATATTCCGGACCAAATCCCTTCTACACTCCACAGTAGTAATAACAAGGTTGTGTTTGGATTTAATTTTTTTTTTTTAGTTTTTATATCAATAGAAACATAAATAAGATGTAATTAGAAATTCATTATTTGTCTTTTATTCTTTTAATTTAATAACTTATTTCTTAATTTTTTTTAATGCTTCTGAAATATTTTCAATTTTTGTTTTTTAAATTTAATTGATAAGAACATACAATAAAAATTAAATTTTGATTTCATGCTTCTTAATAATTAGCATGGCAGTTTTCTTAGTCAAGTAGTAAAAAGTTATAACATGCTAATTTAAATTTTGAGAATAAGATTATAAATTTGCAGTTGACTTTAAGAAATTACAGTGTGTAAATTGTGATGAGTTTATTGATAAAACATGTTTATACTTTGACTTAAAATATACCTTCATTAATTTATTTATATAAAAGAAAAAAGATACCTTAATTAAGTTGATATTGACAATTACTTTCTATAATAAAAATCAAAAAAGACAAAAAATCAACTGCCAAACAGCCCCTAAGTTTAATTTCCTTATAATCTCCAGCATATTCCGAAAAGAAGAAGACCCCTAATTGGATTCTGTTTCAATCTCAATTCACCTCTCCTCTACACAAGATTTTTCTCTATCTTCCCGAATGGATAGATTGTTCTCGAATACAATTGAGGAGGTTTCAGTCTATTACAAATCTTATTCCTGTTCAGTTGAAGATTTTCCAATTCCCATACCTTATTCTTTAAGTCAACCTTGTAATTTTTATTTTTAACGCCGATTCACTAAATTAACTATACACCAGCTAGAGTTTCAGCTACATCATCATGGGTAAAAGTAAGTTACTGAATTAATTTTTTTTTTTTTTTTTTTTGCGACTAGGAATCATGTGTTTTTAAGTTTTCTGCTTTTGGTGTGATGTAGCTTCCTTTAAATTGTTTTTTTTCTTAATTAAGATCTCATAGAGATTAATTTTGTTTTTCTTGTTTCTCAAAAAAAAAAAAAATTGTGTTTTTCTTAGTTTGTGCTTTGTTACTTTAGCTTATACGGGTATTATGAAGTTTCTATTGTTCTTTTGTTTCTTTATTGTTTGGTTTTTTTGGAAGGGATGGTTCTGAATTAAAGGACTGTTAACGGGAATCATTGTTGTTTGCTTTTTCAAGAATTACTATGCTTGTCTAGATCTTAATGATTTATCTGCTTCTATGCAAAAGAATCTAGTGTAGTAAATAGTATCTGCGTTAGTTAGTTAGTTAGTGATTGGAAACCATGTGGTACTTGTAGTTTTGTTTGAAATAAATTTTACTATGGACTTTGTAGAAAGTTATCAGAAAAAGAATGCTGTGATGCTGGATAGTGATGATACAGATAGCATGAGCTCGTCATCCACCATGCAATCCGATGGCATGATAGTGTCTGGTGTCGAGGAAGTGGAAGTAGATAGAGAATCTTTCCTTGATCAATACCTAGATGCTTTGTTCGAAAAGAGGTAACTTTTTGAGTATTTTTTTTTATTATTGCATAATAATTGAGGAGTAAATACTGTGAAATTGTTTTTCCCCAAGTTGGCAGCATACATACCAAATATATTAGCTACGTCTATACCAAAAGGGTTGGTTGCATACATTCCATGAATGTAAAATGGAGTTAATAAAATTAAACATAAAGGAGAGGAAACTAAAATTTTTTCTTTTACTGAAATTGCTTTTTTTGCAGGGGTTCTACAAGAGAGGGGGCGTTGTCATCAATTATTGAAGCCTTTAATAACAGCTTACAACATGAGTTTGTTGAAAAGAAGTATGCCCTTCTTCTATTTTTAGTATCTTATGCTGTGTTTTTTTGCTATTGTTTCTTGTAAAACAATACACAGCAAGGTAGTACATGTCAGTTAACTTTAACTTTCTAAACTTTCTAAATTAATGCTTTATTCTGGAGTGATTGCGATGCTCTTGCCTCTACAACTTGAGATCACCTATTACACGTGGATTATCTGGTTATAGTCATGTATTACAAATATTAGATTAGTTTTTCTATTAATTTAATAAACTTATTCATCGTTGCACATAAAAAGAAAGAATAGTACACTTGACAATTATAATAGCACTTATAGAACGAAAGGGGCGTTAAATTCCGGTAGGAGGTCTTAGATTTGGACAGATGGTTGATGATATGCTTTGACATATGTATGTTTTTGGTTGGTTGGGTTAAAACTCGGATATTGTACTTCACATAATAAATGAACAGGCTCAATTTTGATATACGATTGGAAGTCTTGAGGTCTTATTCTCATTATCTTTGAAAAAATTCCAACATCTATGTGTGTAGTTACTTTAAATTTCTACTCCCCATTGCATTTTTTTATTTTATTTTATACATACGTTTTTTGACTTAATCAATTTTGGTTATATTGTTGTTTCTCCATCTAGGTTTGCTACATTACTGCACCGATGTTTGAATTCAATAAAAAAAGGTTCTGCCAAGGAGATCGCTTTGGCAGCTCATGTGATAGGTTTCTCTCCAGCCCTTTGCATGGTCATTCATTACCCGAAGTTTAATTTAATATTAGATTGACTGTCATTCATTGTGCATTACAGGACTTTTAGCTCTGACAGCTGGTCCTGGGGAAAAAGCACAAGAGATCCTTGAAGACTCAGTCTCTGTTATACTCGAGGCTCTCAAATCTCGTTCTGAAACATCTAAGATATCATCAGTAAGTGAAATGATCTGTGTGCATTTTTGTTCCATTTTATGCACTCTTCTTACAGTTATCCTGATTTCTGACCATATGTTTTGTGGAAATAATGCTGTATAATAACAGTTGCTTGAGTGTTTGGCTGTTATTACCTTTGTTGGTGGTGAACAACCGGAACAGACTGAGAAATCAATGCAAATGATGTGGCAAGTGGCTCATCCAAAATTGGGCCCCAATGTATGCAATATTTCTAATTATCGTCGTCTTTAATCTTTTTTTTTTTTTTTTTCATACGTATTCTTTGGTAGTTTGCTGAGTCTTTCTTATGCTTTAGGTGGCTGCTGCTAAACCTTCACCAACAATGATAACAATGGTGGTCTCTGCTTGGTCATTTCTTCTTACTACTGTGGATGGATGGACACTAAGCTCTATGAGTTGGCAAGAGTAAGTATTTTGGTTTCATGGACTTGATCCAAAAGGTTGGCTTCATAAAAACGAGCAAAACTTTCCACAATACTCGAGCATATAAAAATTGTTAACTCTTAAGAAATCGTTAATTACATGTCATAAATAGTCAAAGTCAAAGCTTGAACATAACCTTGGTTGACACTACTGTGTATTACACTGCCAAGTCCCATCCCATTAATAGTATTAATATTGAATAATAATACAGGTCAATGCCCTACCTTTCCACTCTGTTGGACAAGGATGACAGATCTCTACGCATTGCAGCTGGTGAAGCACTTGCTTTAATTTTCGAGATAAACACCCTTGAGAAATTCTGTGGTGAAACTAAAGTCTCTGGAGACACATCTGCCGTTGAAGAGAATGGTACTCGGAAATCGATTTATGTTCATGGTTTGAAAAACAAAGTCCTCAACCAAGTTAGAGACCTCTCTAGTGAGGCAGGAGGTAAAGGTTCTGCCAAGAAAGATCTCAATAGCCAGAGGAACACATTTCGCGATATTCTGGATTATCTTGAGGTATGATGTTGTGTCAATGTACTAAACTATTTTACTAGAGATTTATGAATTTGATCAGTCTACTTCATTCTGTTACTAGTTGACGAATTTGATTAATCTACTCTTTGTTATACTGGATTAATGAACTCTATGTCATCAATATCAGAATGGTAATATCCCAGAAACTTCGACGAAGGTTGGGGGAGAGTCATTAAACACAAACACGTGGGCCCAATTGATACAGGTCTATATTTTCTTGTTACAGCTTTACTTGTGAAACATTTTTGACTGTTTTTGACATTTTACTTTACAGTTGAACTTCTTGAAGCATTTTCTTGGAGGAGGATTTGTGAAACACATGCAGGTACATACAACCTTTTAGAAAAAAGTTTGTCGCACAATATGCCATTAACTTAACAAATGTTAACAAAAGTTTTACTCTCTACTTTGACAGGAGAATCAGTTTCTTCATGATGTCTTTGGTTTCACGCCCAAGAAAAAAACACTTTCTGGGGTCAACATTTCCATGTCTAAAGAGGAGAAGGTTTGTTAGAATATTTGTTGTGTACATTTATTCCCCCCCTCATTTATTATATATATTGGGGATCTCAGCTTATGTAAATTTACTCCCACTCTTATCTGACAGAAACTGTTCATGTCATCTAACTCGGCTCTTAGCAAGGCAAGGACACAATTCCTTAACAAGCAGCGGATGTTATCTGAGGTTCGTCTTACTCCAATTTATGTTTTCTTTATATAAATATATATTTCTTTTGGTTTTTATCCTTCTCTTTTCCTATTTGCAACTAATAACATTAGAGAAAATTTGTGTACATAAAAAGATAACAATGTCATCTTGTCAAATCAGTATTTGGTTGACGAGAATAGTCTGTCAAATTTCACAAAAAACCATAGTGTGATTGTCAAGTTGCTAACTTGCATTGTCGTCCTCTGCAGGGTAATAACGCTGGGCATTATGCAGTTGATTTTGCCGACAATTAAATCATGCGGGCGAGGCTCGGTGGCATGGCTGTTCTGCAGTCGGACCTCATTAATTTGTAATATTCATTTTTCAGGCACAAGTCGTGGGCATTTGTTGCTGATTGCATAATTTGTATTGCATAAAAATTAACTGTGTTTATGGGCCATTCGGGCTCCTTTTAAATGTGGGCTGTTCTAAATTTTTGGCTCGACTCACCCAGACGAGGAATAATAATTAATTAACCTTTCAAACTTAATAGTTATAATTTGACATTTATTACCCTATTTCTTCATTTCCTATAAAAGTTCTTCCATTTTTATCCATTCAAATTCCATATAGCCAGTTTGATTTTATTTAAAATTTAAAAGTTATAAAAATTAATATCAAGACTTAATTTGGATGTATGAAATTCTGTTGAAATTATTTGTAGTAACTTTTTGAAATTAAGATCAGCAAAACTGAAGTTAAAATGATCAATACAAATCATTTGTTTCTTTATATGTAAATAGTGATAAATTATACACTGACCGATATGAAGGCTGTGCATAGATACATTTCACTCGCAAATCTACAAAGAAATTTAGTCAATCCATCAATCTAATTTACCAATTCAATCTACATATAACTCCCATCTTTTTCAACCAAACGTACACCATAGTTTAATTGTAAAGCACGTTTGATGATTGAATAAGTTCATTATTAGTACATTGTTACAGTTGACCGGTGGTCAACTTGATTAAATTTTAAAAAACTCTAATAAATAAATTAATTGGTTTATTTCAACAATAAATTGATAGTATTAAATAATACCTTATATATATATTATTTGAAAGCTTTTAAACTTTTTTATAAATGTAAAAATTCAATTTGATAAGTCACATAAAAAATTAAAAAAACTATATTTAAGAAAAGGATTAATCTCAGGAAATTCTTTTCTTCCACTTATGCACAGTATAAAATCCTTTTTGGACTGGTCCCTAAAACTTTTTTGGCTGTTTCTTGACATTTTACTTCACAGTTCCTGAAGCATTTCCTTAAAGGAGGATTTTTGCATCAAATGAAGGTACCATTATTTTTCTCTTAGAAAAAAGGTGGCTGTGGTTTATGCTTTATAACTTCATGGCAATGAAATGTTACTCTTTATTTTGACACGATGTCTTTGGTTTAACCCCCAAGTATTCCCGAGGGGCTCTGGATTATGTCGATATGCGAACTTGAAAGTGAAGAGGTTTGTTTGATTGAATACAACATCACTAATTAATAAACTTTCTCCTCTCTTTGATGATACATATTGAGCTTGTTGAGTTAGTATGATAGTTATTTGACAGGGGATGTTCTTTTCACCTAACTCTAACTCAGCTCTTACCAAGGAGAGGGCACAATCACGAAAGGAGAAGCGGAAATTATCCCGGGTGGGTTGGTTTGTTTTCTTTCCATCTTTTTATGCGTTTCCTCTTTGCACCTAAGAAAAACACAAGTCACTTTTTTAGTTGTCAATTACTTAATGGTATTCTTATCTTCTTCAGAATGCTGAAGGCGAAGGGGTACACTAAACCAAGAGCTGCATATCCATTTCTTTTTTTCTTTTTCAAAAACAATGCATTTAAACTATTTGTAACTATTCTATTTTGAATATTTTAGTAAGACAGTTACCTTTGAAATAGAAGTGAGATTTATATTATAAAATCTGCTATTCTTTTGTTATCATATTGTGTAGCGTCTACAATGTTTATCGCCTATCTAATAAAATCTTTGAATTGCCACTCAATATTTGATGCTTTCTTTGGCATAAAAACTTGCAAAGCTCATGCACGTCATTCACCAAAACTTAATGGGACTTATCGAAATAATAACAATCGTTTGAAGAGCACTGAAACAATACAAACAGTCCCTTGCATTCATCGTCCAAGTACACCAATATCAACTCTCATCCTATGCATGCAAAGACATTACTTAAGATATCATGTTAATAATAATAAAAAAAACACACCTAGGCACGATACTCTCATTGTCGAGGATAACCTCGCGCAGCAAAAACCAACTTGCTCACGTGAAACAAGTACTTTATCCAACCTCGTGATTAACTAGCTATACAATTGGCCATAGTCTATATCGTATAGGGTCCCCATAACTTCTTTTATTACCCTAACAATGGCTTCAAAGACTATATTGCAAAATTTGACGTGAACAAAAGCAGAACGACTGACCTTCATGTGTTATAATGACCGGGAAGCCCAGAAAGATGCTTGCTCGTTGCTCGGTCCCTTCTATTATGATTTCCTCCTCTGCCTCTTCTGCCTCCACCTCTGCTGTTTCCTCGGCCTCCCCTGCCTCCAATTTCATCAGTTTCCCGTGCATTATCTTGCTCATCATTTGATTCTTGGGGCCTTTTAATTGTGCCTGAATGAAAACCTCTCCTTCCTCTACCCCTGTAAACTCCTCCTCTGCCTCCAACCTCTTCAGTATCCCGTGCATCATCTTGCTCCTCATTAGACTCTGTTAGCCTTTTAACTGCACCTAAAGGTAAGTTTCCTCCTCGTCCAAGGCCATGCACAAGTTCTTTTTGTGCTAAATTCACCAATTTTGCTTCATTGAAATTGGAAACTGCAACAGAGCCATCAACCTTGTAGCTGTAGTTCTTACCATCCTTGACATAGAATTGAGGCTTTTTACGTGAATTCCACTTGTCGGCATTTGAAGTTGAACTGCTGCCATTAACTTCATTCGATCTTCCTCTTTGTGAGTTCATTTTGTCCCCAAGTGACTCAGGCTCGTCTAAACCTGAGTCACCGACACTCAGACCCAAATCATCGAAAGAGTCGTCGTACTCATCTTCATACTCAAGTTGTTGTGATATGAGGGCTGTGGTTTTTGCCAATTCTCTTTCTTTTTTGTCATTTAGGGTATCAGTATCAGGCGATTCATTTGTGTTCTTGCGAACAAACCTTCCAAAGGAAGACGAGGAAGAACTTGAGGAAAATCCAGTTTGAGTTTTAACAATCGCGGCCGCCGTGTTTGGAGGTACTGCAGTCTCTACTAGTTTACCCTTTCCCTTGTCATTCTTATTACTTACAGAAGAAGTAGAATTCGGAGGTGGGATACTTTCAAGTGAAATATCAAGAGACTGGAGTTCTTCATGAAGTGTTCCCTCGAGGATTCTTTGAATTACTTCTTCAGCATTCTGGTTATAGGCTTCAAGACAAGCTACTAAGAAACCCCTGCCATAATCAGGAAAGAGCTCCTTTATTTGACTGATTTGTGACTCCATAATTGCAGCATTTTCATCAGTATGTGTCCCGTTGCCAGTCACGGGTAATGAAGTAGGGGCTTTCACTTTGGTATCCGTTTCGAGTGGATGTATCAGCATCCCAGCAAGAAACTGGACTTGTTCATTGTCCATTGGCATCCAACCTTCATCCCAGAAAACAAAAAGAGGAAGAGAAAACAAATAAGTTGAACTGCAATTCATATTCAATGGGGAGATTCAAGTTAGAAGTAACTCTAGTAATAGCCTCTAATAAAGTAAAAATTTACCTAAAAAATTAATTAAGGTGAAAAAGGGGGGAAATTAAGTTCAAGAGATCTTCCCAAAAGGGGCAAAATTGTGTAAATCAATGACTCGAGTTCTGGTGTATGACATGAGTTACTAAAGAGTTAGGGGTAGTCACTGAGATACTCATTTTGGGGAGGAAATGTACACAGTAAGTAAATAATAGATCTTTGAGTTCACTAGAGAACATGCAAGAGAAATATGAAAATTCAAACTTGTGCCATTCAGTATATCCTCATGATGCCTCTGATGCACTCAGAAGAAAACTCAGAATATGACAACCACTCTCAAAATATTGATCTACGCACTAGATGTAAGTAGCTGAATTATGGAACACATAAATCAAGAAATCAACACGGCGGAGGTTTACCAATGCATATAAAACCTAAGTTCATAAATGACAATTCCTTATTCCAAGGGTAAAAATACATTTTCATAGAATATCTTACCTGTTTTCTGCAATAATTCAATCCTATTCATTATACTGTGATTCTTCTCAATATTCTGGATAAATGTTCCCCAATTTCTTACCACAGGAACATGTGTATAGCCTCCACATAGATCTCTTATTGCCTGTATTAAAATGTCTGCTCTAACCATAGGGTCCACAGTGGCTGGAAACATCTTCATGGAAACTGGAAGAGAATGACTACTCTCAAATGCTTCATCACTTAGATAGCAGAAATAAATTAATTTCCAGCCAAATTTGACTATCCTCGCTGATAACATCTTCAGACTAATAGAAACATTTGAACGCAATTCACTAGACATTTCCTGGTTTTTATTCTCCATTTCCGCAAAAATAATTTGAAAACCCTTCTGCAAAGATGGTAGAAGTGAGTCATGTAGCCTTCCGAGGACAGCGAGCAATTCATCATTACCATAACTGCACAGAAACAAATCTTGATCATGATATATGTTTTACCTTTTGAGATTATGTAAAATCACGGGAATAAGATAGTTTGGCTACAAGCTATTACTTCCAAGCAGCTTTATAAGTACATTAAAGAATCAAAACACCTATTGCCACCTCAAGTGAATAAAACCCACAAGATAATAAAGAAAACATCAGTTACTAGTGGTTTTAACATCTTCGACGATTCGGGCTATTACACGAAATGCAACTTGAGTGTTCACTTAACGAACCAAACCCCAACAGCCCTCCCCAAAAAACTGGGTGGATCAGGTTTCAGGATATCAGTTGTTGGATGGAACCTGATTTGAATTAGGTCTACTTTAACTTGAACAGATATTTATCAGCTTGGATCAGGGTTGCACATTTTCAAGTTGAGCACAAACAGAATCAAGTTCAAGTTGGATCTTATGCCCCTACTTAAACCCACCCACACCAATTGACAACCCTACTGTACCACAGTGAACAGATCGTCGTGGTCCGTGATGGAGTGGTAGACAACTGCCAGTTTGAAGCTGAGCAGCATTTATGTCTGCGTCCCGCTTAGTCTCATTTCTTACCACACACACACTTTTGCTTGATGCCAAGCTGAAGGTCATAACATGGTAGCAGTCATTGCACAAGTCAGGACGGAGGGCAAAGTCAAGTTGGAGTTCATTTGTAGGATGCAGCAAGACTGGTAGTGGAGCAGGTGGTGTTGGTTTTTGTGTTCCAAGTACAAAGGTGCATAAGAATTCAGTTTGTATTCACACTTTTTATATGGCTCTAACTTTAGTCCTAAACAATTTAGTCATCGTCTAAGTTTTTTAACAAAGTACTTTCAAGGGCGTGTAATTGGGAAAAGCACAGAAAGATGTTTGCTTTCTTCATACCTGTAGATTTTTTATTTACATTCAATTAAGTTAATTACCTGAAACACATTTATGCATACAATTACAAAATCCAACATAAACTTGAGATGGAGAGAGACAATGACAATAAGTGACACGTCACACCAATTAGTGATGGCAAGCAAACATGTTTCTAATTACTTGAAACCAATAACAAATGTCCAGAAACTTCAGTACCTCATATCAACCGGGGAAGAGAAGAAGACAGCTGCATGTTTATATGCATTCACAAATGAATCCATTGATACAACTGCATCATTTATGAAGTCCATCACCTGTAAACAAAATAATGTGAAGGAACAAGTCACAATGAAAAAGTTTCAAAAAGAAAAGAAACTAAAGCATCAAACACTGTAAATCCAAGAAGAGGCCTGAAACAAATACTGCTCCAAGATTTGTCAAGTCATCATGGTACATGAGATATTGCGTTACAATCAAGTCATAAGTCTCTAAAAGATTCCTATGGGAAGAATTTGACACTCTGCAGAGCATAATTCATTCTGCTCTACTTATCGTGTAGCCAAAAAAAACAGAAACTTAGGGAGAGAGGGGGGGGGGGGGGGGGGGGGGGAGTTAGCCTATCAAACAGTTGCCTATTTACCTCTAGATAGTCTAAATGAAGACGACTGGATCTTTGGTCTTGGCCACCGGAAGCAAGTAAAACCTGCCCATCACGCACCACAATAAAACTTTATCAGCATAAAGTCAGATAACAATGGGAGTCGCTCTTAGCATTCAGCCCAAGTCGAGACCCATCTGCACAACTCTCCAGCCCTGACCAGACGTTAGCATTCAACCACACATGCAACGCCAAGAAATCACAAGATATTCAAATGGTTTAGTTGAAAATTTTGACATTCCTCCAAGGAGAGAATTGTTCCTTCAACTATTTCTTCGCAATTAAGTCTTAATAACTGTTACCATATGGTATAAATTATAAACAGTGACCTCTCAGTGTCATAAAGTTCACCTAACACCTTGTGGAATTTGCATTATGCTATTCTAAGTACACTAACTAACTATGTTAGGGAGAATAAGTTTCTTTACAGCATGGAATTTTCCTTCGTACAATAGAAAGGGTGCTCAGGGGCCCTACTAGGCTCACTAACTTCCTTAAAATTGCTCCAATAATATGAAAGGTAATGTTGAAGAATAAGCACCAGTTATATAGCATGCCCTCACTACATGATTATGTATTATGTTTCCCAAACTTGACATAAAGTATCTTAATCTTTTCAACAGGAGTATGAAAACTAGGGCAATAATACAAGGGTAACACAGAGAAAGATTGGTGATCCTGTGAATCAACAGTGACCCATCAATGTATTGTATTTGATAATGAAGAACTCTGGATATTGTTAATTGAAGGAAAAAGGAATATGTTTGAGAATAAAGTCATCCAAACCATACTCTTCAATAGATAAACATCGAATATGCAAATAGTACAAGGAACCTGGCCATGGAGAACTTCAAAACTATGGATTAGCTATATGAAGCTTCAATGTAAACTGCTAGAAAGAAGATTTAATATACCTCCAAACTTGAGCTGCATCTTTTATACATAGTCTGGACAATGCTTAAGAAGTGAGATATTAGCACGGGAAAATCATCCTGTATGAAGGGCTGCACTGTCATTGCATTCATCACCTAGAAAATATATATCTGCATGTCAGCATAATAAAAGAAAGAGTGGCTACGCGATGACGGCAGGCATGGAAATAATGCATCACTTTTAGTATGACTTTGGTGAGGCATTTAAGTGCCTATAAGCGGCCCTGATAAAAAAAAAAGGTTATAATCAAGAAATAGCTCGACTCTAAATTTCAATTAACCAACTAAGATTGACCATCATTAATTTTGTCAGGTACTAATACTGCATCGCGCTTTCTACTGTACAACGTGTACTTTTTAAGAACCTAAATGAATTGATTTCAGCAAGTAAAATTCTGATGATAACATCTTTATAACTTGCATCAACAAAGTCAAATGTGCATTGTTGTTAAGATATTATCAATGAAATGCTACCGGCTACCGAGTGGTTTTGTTGTTCAAATTTGCCATATAAAGGGTTTATAATTTGCGGTCCATATTAGTACACTTTACAGTAACATATGAAATGAAATATCCGAGTACACAAGTACAAAGCGACCATACAACTACAATTCCTTTTCCATATTTTTAAACAAATCAATCAGTTCTGGACATGATACACAAAAAATAAACATAAAAACATGAGATAAATCTTTTCGGTGAGAGACGTTGCAGGGAAAATTCGACGGGGGCCCGGAGAGGATAATTCAAAAGGTGCATGATAAATAATGAATGCCTAAAATATTTCAATCATCGAGGCAATTTATTTATAAATGCATACCAAGATTCTAGTCAAGTCTTCATTTTCGTGACCGTATATGGCACATATATCTAACAATTTTGGCAAATCAAGCAACTTTTTGTCCTGCAAAAGGGCTACACATACAGTTAGTGAACAAAGTGTACCGATAACAACTATTCCGAATATATTCGCTTAGAAGGCTAAATATTCTTTGAAAGCTTTAAGTCGAAGAAGTTTCCTTGCGGATAATATATTTTGCATGTTAGTGAACGTTTGGAGGCTGTCAAAATATTTCTATCAAGACCAATACACTTTCTTATTTGAAGTAAACAAATATATGGATGCTGCATAGACTCTAACAGCGACAACTGATCTTATCAAAGTCAACATCTGCTAGTGTGTGGGTCATCATGAGAGGATCACAAGACAAAAGGCAGACTAAAAAATTACAGCGTACCTGCATGATCTTTTGAACTCAAAGTATCAGCCGCTTTTGCCCCAGGATCTCGATTTGATGCTCTGTTGCAAAACCCCAAAAGAAATTTTGGGCAAAATATTAACTATAAGGAATGAAAATGAAACACTAAACAACAGAGGATTGATTTGTAACTTACAACCGATACAAGACCATGAAGACGCGTCGACATAGCTCAAACTCACCAATGATCACGCCAGCCACTACTCCTCGGGCTCCACGGTAGGGGAAATCATACCATCTACTTCTGAATTTCAGAAAGCTTTCAAGGAAAACATATAGTGATTCATCGGTAGCCACTGAAAATACAAGAAAGTTGGCAAACTAAGCCAGCAGTGATTTAATATACTGCTAAAAAAAACTGAATAAATTATAGGATTCTCTATATCACAAGTAATAATCCACATCCCCTCTAGCCAATGTCATATTGTATTACTAAATGAGCAGCTTCAAAGTTCAAAGTAATATAACAACAACCTTCTCTCCAGAAATCTTTAGGGCGCAGCTTGAGGAGACCCGACAATTGCTTATTCAACAAATCAACGACACGTTGAGAATCGGCAGGATTCAATCCCCCTTCCTTTAGCCCGGCAGCCACCGCCTCATCCTGGGGCAAGTAAATTACGAAATTACCACTAGGTGAGGATTTATTTACCGATTCGGCGGCGGCGTTCGTGGTGGCGGAGCGGAACGAGTTGGAGAGGGTTTGGCGGGAATTAGGGGTTAGGAAATCCGTTTCTGGAAGGAATTTCTTCCGGGGGTTTGGGGGATTTCTGTAATCGTCCCTCTTCTCGTCGATGGATCGATTCGACATATCTCCTCCTAATATGTGTGAAAAATATTATTTACAAGTATATATGAGTTCGGATTGTTTGCGATGGTATATGAATCCAGGTAATATGAAGCGCAGCAGATGAACTGAGGACTGGTTGATGGAAAATATTGTAGAAATGGTAATTAATTATCAAAAAGAAAACCCAATCGAGATTCTACTTAACAAAAAAGGTCCCAGTGATTTTCATTAAAAACTCACACAAGCCCACGTAATTTTTTTGTTTATATGTCTATCACCCGACCAAACTTAACTAATTTCCAAAATATTACAATGAATAATTAAGTTATTATAATACTAATTTAATAGTAACCATCAAATAAAATTACAAACATATAAAACATCATAACTAAAAAAGATAAACATAATAAGATATTTAATTAAAATTTTAAAAAGATCAACTTTATATATTGTACTAGATGTAATAAAAGTATTAAGACAAATAAAATCACGATAAAGATTCTCTAAAACATAAAATAGCGTTATATAAGTATAACTCACCTCGTGAAATGAAATTAATATAATACTCTATTCTATTAAAATACTTCATTTGTCCAAATCTTTTCTTCTCCATTACCTTCAATACAATGTCAAATTTTATATGGATTTAAGTGTTTTATTAAGAAGTTATTTACATTTGTACGGAAGGAAAGAACACTTTAACCCACTTGGAATAATTATTTTATCAACTCTCTTATTTAGTAGTATTGACAAGATAAAATTAATTGACTCCCACATCCGGGACAAAAAGTCTTTAACATCTTTGAAAGTATAATGTTCATGTCTAACAATGAATCATGGTGATGAATAAGAAAGACTATAAGACTACAATTCCTTCCACCAGCTCAGAAAAACTCAATATCACCAATTAGTCTATTGGTAAAGTTAGTGATGTTCAAATGTTTTACAAAAATTGTGAATTAGTCCAAAGTATTACTTCACCTCAACATTTTCCTTTATCGCAATATGATTAATTTAAAATTCCTTTATACAAATAACAATTTCAAAATTAACCTGCTATAGTACATTTTAATTTCCATGCATTTTTCATCAACCGAAAGAACAACCTTGTATTATTCAATCTCACTACTTCTCTTAAGATTCTATCCAAAAAGCCCACGCACACACAATCAAGATTAACAAGGAAATTAAAAACAGAAGCAATTGAACAGTCAGTTGTTTTCCCTCTAAATAAAAGGGAAAAAAAGTTAATCCCATATGCACCTTCGTATTTGGTGGTAGGGAAACTTCTCCAACATAGGCCATTGCACATACATACATCTTGATTAGGTGAAGATGGTTTCAGCTTCATTATCCTCCGATTTTTCTAGCTAGTTCAGAAGAATTACCTAGAGCTTTAATCTCTCTCTCATAAAGCATCTATCATACCGCTTCAGAATTCGATTCTTTAGGCAGAATCATACCAATTAGGCAAAGTGAGGGATTAGGAGGAATGGCTAACATAGAACACATCTCGTCTGAGTATGGGAGAATAAATAACAGTCTTGACCACATTGACTTGGCAGCAGGTATTTTGATTACTCCGGCACAATCTCGCTGCTTCAAGTACGCTATGAAATCTTGAAACTGCAAAAGTACAATTTAATAGCATCAATCAACCCTTTTTAAGGAACTTAGCTTCGCAATCAAGTACTTCCTCTACAGTGGGTGCTTTTGGGTTCCTTTTCCTTTTTGATTTTCATTAACTACGGCACACTGAAACAAAGGTAAACAAAAGACTCAAGGCATGTGTTTGGGAGAATAGTGGATGTTTGTAAAATAATCTCGATTTGGGTAATATCGTTTGTTTGGGTTTTGGGAGAGTGGTTTCGGAATAAAGTAGGTGTAGGCTTTTTTGGAAGAATTAGGTTCTAGGTGTAAGAAGTTTAAGACTTTATGTCAAATCATGTTTGTTATGTGAGATAAGTTGTGCAAGAGGTGGATACTTTATGTCCCATCAAAGTAGAGTTTGTATTGGGTTTTTTAAGAGATAAGAAAATTGTTGTTTATTTGACTTTTGGAGAGTAATCTGAGAAAATTGAGATATGATAAATTTATTTCTGAAAGTAGAAAACATGTTTGTTTCGCATTCCCCAAACACGAAATAATTTTCGGAAATGCCAAACAAATAGTCCCGCTTTTCTATCCCTTTCTATATTATCAGTGCAACTGTTCATATAAGAAATGAATGGCTTTCTACTCAGGATGCTTCTAAAATTGGCATGTTCCTAGCATCTTATTAACTTGGAATCTTCCTAATTAGGAAAGGAAAAAGAATGACTAGTTTCTTTTCTCTTATTTTTCATTGCAGCATACACTAAATTTGATGAGAGTGCATTATGCTAAATCCTTCATAATTTTATAACATGAAGGAGGGCACACTTGCTGGCAAACAAAAGATTACTTGACTGGCCTCTTGGTGCTAGTTCAATCAAATTTTATTACACTAACAATAAAATGGAGTGAAAATAATGAAATATCTACAAAAAAACATTTGTGGTGTGCAATATTTAGGGAAGAGAGAATAGACAGTTCAACTTACACCCTTATTATCACCATGGGAGGATGGAAACAGCCAGCAAATTTCTCTCTGTCGCATTTCCAAGGAAAAAATTGTTAGATCATACAATATATTTAGATAACATAAGCCTAAAAAGAAATAACAGAAGTTCTATAAATAATTGCAATAACTTGGCATAAAGTTTGTCTTCCTCAATCAAGTTTTGTCTGTTTTCCCTCTTCTTTTGAGTTGGGTGAAGAGGTGAAGGGGTGTGGGGTTGGGTGAGTTGAGGTGGTGGGAATGATGCTTTGCTACAAAAAAGGTAAACTGCAAATTTCTGACAAGCAACATCATAAGAGAGAAGTGTGTGTAACTGGAATTAAGAAGAACTTGGGAGGTTGTGCATTCAAAGAGGATGCACACACCGGCACAGATGAGGAGAGGTGCTGCAAATAATTTTCATTTACTCACCCTGTGAGGAGGGGTGCTCGAAAAAGTTGATTTAACATGCCGTAGATCAGTGCGTTTCATCATATCTAACTTAGCTGGCCATCTGCACATTCATCCGAAAATCATTAAACTGAACATTTCATTTATCGAGACCACAATTAAAACAAAATACTTACTCTTCAGGCTCGGCAATTGCATTTGTATAGTTACAAATATCAGAATCCACTCTTTGAGCATTTATTGTGCAGTAGTAAACACCGCTTTTACTCAATATTCCTTGCCAGGAATAGTGCTGGAACAACTTGGATCTGTCTTTATCAGCAGACACAGATGGTGGAGATGGGGGTGGAGAATTTGGTGGAGGAGGAAATGCAAGGGGATGGGAATTGGATGGGGGCGGAGGCGGAGGTGGGGGTGGTGGTGTTGGAGGCAATGGAGGTTGCAACTCAGGGTGATGAGGCAATGGAGGACGAAAATCAAACTGAGGTAATGGAGGAGGAACATTAGACGGGGCCTGATGCAAGGATGATAATGGAGGAGGAATATTAGATGGGGCTGGAGGCAAGGATGATAATGGAGGAGGAACAATAGGATGAGAAAACCTCTGATCAAATGGCGTCATAGAACCTCCCTGCATCTGTGCCAGCGGTGTCACTGAAGCAGGTAGAAATGGTAGGCCATGCAGATTAGGATGAGCATTACTAGGAGCAGAAGGAATAGGGGGGCCATGCAGATTGGGATGAGCGTTATTAGGTGTTACACCAGAAGGAATAGGGTTTTGGGGTAGATGATGCCCCAAACCACGTGCATCCCAATAATTATTTGGAGGTGCATAGACAGGTCGAATGAACGGAGCTGGAACAGGCTGTGGTGGTGCAGCAGATGGTCCATGAGTTCCATACATCCATGATTGTTGAACGGGACCCGCTCTTCCAACTTCTTGCATTCCTGAACTAGTCCTAGTTGCCTGGAATCCGTGTCCAGTTCGCATCATAGGTCCATGATTTTCCTGATTAATTCTAGGTGATTCAAGCTCCCGAGCACTGTTTTCAAGTCTGACAGGGTGAGTAGGGCCATTATACTTCCCATTGTTACTGGTCAAACCATAGAAGCAGTGATTCAGATGGCAATACAGTTTTAGACATGACGCAATTAAAGGATGGATGTCCAAAGTCAGCTGTAATCATGATATGTACTTAAGAGCATCTTTCAATTTCTTTGGCAAAGGTATCAGTTGATTCAGTTCAATAATTACTATTAAAATCAGCATACAAAGAAACATGGCTATATTATATAACCTACCAACATGAAAGGAAAAAACCAAGCATTAAAATGAACAAGCAAGATTGAAACATCACTTGTTCTGCCAGCAATCACAAGAATTGGCAAACAATGCCAGAAAACTTAACACTTGAAACCCTGCTATAAAAAGAAATTTACTAAAAATTTACTCTGATGTAACTAATGTTTTATGTTTAATAATCTACCAACACTATTATTTTAAGAAATTGCAACTTTCCAATACTTCCAGAATGCATACAAATGTTTCCATCTCTACCTCTTTACAAATAACCCGACATGTAAGTATTATCAGAACAATAACATGCACAGTATTCTATACCCAAGATAGATAACCCTGTTTTGGAGCGACGCACTGTTAATAGAATGTGGATTATCAAAACTGTTCACATCTAATATCTAAGCCTATCTTTCATTCTTCAAAATTCCATAAGATCTGAAACACTACTTTTTCAAATAATATTGTGAGATTCAAATCCTTGTAAGTCTATAAAAAGAGAAAAACGGCACCATATAGGAAACTAAAATTTAGCAAATGATCTTGATAATGGAATAAAAAGTGTAAATGAATACTATATAAAGCAAATATGCATAAAAAACTTATTAGCAATGTCAAACCTGAACTCTATCTGGAAGAAAATCCCAGGACAATCTCGAAGATTCTTTAATAAGGTATATGCTGTGTCTATGCTGCTGCACTCAACAAGCCAATACGAACCTGTGCCTATGTTAGTTCTACTCAAATGGACAACATTTCCGTTATTGTTGATAGCGAGGTTGCAAACAGCCAAAAGCTCATCATCAGTGATACACGAGGGGCTTATATGTGGAACATTAATCCAAAGTGTCCTTGTTGGTACTGCCTCTTGTTCTCTCATGGGAGTTCCAGGGGTATGATTCTCAACAGAACCATGGGGGTGATTGATATTATATTTTGCACGTAGCTGGATAACCAAAGAAGACAACTTTGATGCCCTTGTCAGGTAATTGTCAGAAGGATTATCCAGCACAGTGTGACTATGAGGTGATCCAATCATGGTATTTGATGAGAAGTTGTTTCTCATGTCGATATGAACTGATGAGGATGCAGGTCTCGCACCTTCAACATGCATCTGCATCATTACATTGGCTGGACCTGAGTTGGATGGAGGTGGAATAAAATTACTATTCTCCTTGCGATGCCACCGCAGATGAGAAATGGAAATGGTAGCTTCTTCAGGTGAATCAAATTCCATAAGCAATGCACCTTCACTGCTAAGATCAATAACCATGCGAGGGGCCTTGTGAATTACTTTCTTAACTTCATGTATCATCTCATCCTTTGCCCATTTGCTCGGCACATTTCCTATATAAACATGGCAGCTAGAACCAACAGCCGTACCATTTATAGCTCCTCTAGTTCCTAAACCTGTATCCAGAAACTTTATCCGTAGGCAGGCACCCCAAGGGGAACATCCTCGCATAATTTCCCTAGCTTTTAAAGCATCCATAATGCTCCTGTACTCAATAGTAGCAAATCCTTTAGATGGGAAATACCGAAATTGATCTATAGGACCGAACTTCTCAAACTGAAATTTAGTTTGCATTTCAGATGCATCTGGTCCTAATGATCCCAACCAGAGTTGTTTTGAAGCCGGAAATATATCCATAGCAGCTTGGTCTCCATCCGAGTACCATAATGCATGGTTTGATGAAGAATGAGGTGAGCGAATATTATGCCTGGGAGATCCAAAAGGAGAATGTGCGGGTCCAACGGAGGATCTATGAGCGGGTACAGAGGTGTCCATATTTGGAATTGGACTCTTCTCTATCTGGGAATTATGATTTCGACCATTGAATGAATTACTTTTGAATTCCCGGGGTGTTCTTGCTCTAGGCGAGAAAGATTGTCGACTCAATGACTCCCTTGGCATGAAAGTTCTTGTATTGGACGAATCTCCAGAATCACCAAAATAAAAATCCACAGACTTTGATTCTCCACCATGAATAGGAACAATTCCAGCAGTACTACTATTTGTCGAGTGGGTGCTTGCAAATTTATCTGGACATTCTCTTCCAGAAACTACAGACAGAGATTCTGGCTGACCAGGTAATCTTGAAACTGAGTATTGAATCACATATTTAGACGAGCCAGAAATACCCTCAAAACCATCAACTTGACTGTTTTCTGCCTCGACTTGCTGTATAAAAGATGCAAAGACTCTTTCTAGAAAAGTAGTAATATCAGAAATGACTTCGGAAGATGCAGAATCACAAAGAGTCTGGTACCTTGAAAAAATCCAACTTTTTAGTGACAGGTCTTTACCAAGAACCTGCAAAAGGAAAAACAGGCACATATAAAGAAGTCAAGAGCAAGTACTAAAGTAACACTCAACATCAGATCAATCATCCAACTGAAGCAACAAGCCATCAGACAAGAATAATGCCAGTAGCCATTATCATCGAAACAGCGGCATTTCATGATTTGACAAGTGAGGAAATACTTCTAAAGAATTAAATGATCAAATGACATCTAACAATTGCATAGAGCTCTACCACTTACAGTTGTTTCATTGTTAACGAAAGCTATTAAGAAAAGACAAATTTATTTCATAAAATTATGATATTGCAGCTAATATCAGTATTTTCACTACATTCGCAACGCATTATAGTATCACTATTGGTCCACTGAACAAATAAAACTAGCTGTCGCAAAGATCATTCTTATTAAGAAATATCAGATTTCCTTTATAATAGCATAAATTAATAAACTAATTAAAATGTAATGCGGCCTACAGCAGGCTGGAAGTTTGTTTTACTTGATATATTACGGCAAAGCAAGCTTGACTGAAGAAGTCTCAAGTCCGCATTTTCTGATGCTATTACATGCATAAGAAAGGTAATTTCGGATGTGTAAACTATACCGCTAAACTATAAACATGGTATAGATAAAGAATGAACAAAAATCAGTAAAGGTCCGGTCTGGTTGAAGATTCAGCTGAAACTTCAGCTTTACAATTGCCTGGTCATGAAGTCAAATGTAAACGAGCATGAATTAAACACTAATTACTAGTCTATAGATTTCATAACTTAAATTGCAAATGCAATCATAGTCTTGGTAAACACATTAAACGAATATCGAACATAGCAGCAATCAATCGCACACAGCATAGAATCCACTGTACGGGTAACAGTTTAAGTGCCTCAACAGAATCAATAAGTGATACAAATGGATTAAAAGAATACTTAATCATTTATACCATAACTAACAATAGAATTGGGAAATAGCATTCATTTGAGAAGCAAGGTTTACTAAAGTTTAGAGCATTACCAGGCCCAACAAGCAGTTCTTTAATATGGGTGCGGTACTTTTAGAAATAGAATCGCCACTTGATGCAGAAAAACTATCAATAAGATGATTCCCTTCACATTTTGTTCCAACAACATATGATTTATCATCAGAACCCTCA